>CM056561.1:13521564-14121564 GCA_029721515.1 Synanceia verrucosa | reverse complement strand
AGACAGCTGAACCAGCCCTTGCTCCACAGTCTGCCTTCGACTCTCGGGAACATCAAGATCTCGTCTCAGTGGCGACTCCTGGTGGCCGGGAAAGAAAATGCGTTCTGCATATGCCCGGTAGTCCAGGAAGGGAATCCCTGAACCCACCAAATCACTGGACATGTCCATCATCTCTGTCATCAGATCTGAAGTAGGGTAAAGGAATTAAGACCTCACTAGCTGGTTTCATACTATCGAGCCAAAGCCGAGCCAGCCTGGGCTTGCCGGTGCTAAGTGCTTTGACACTGCAGGGCCAGGTGCTAACTGCAGCCCATCTCCGTGCCCTCTTGGTGCTAATGGCCCATGATTTCTGGCCCCACCTAAACCATGGGCCAAACCAGGGCTAGAGGCGGTGTCAAGAAAAAGGAAAAGCTACGTCATTTCCATGCCAAGTAAAGCAGTAACACCAAGTTTGTCCTGTGCTTGCAGTTATTCTATACAGACTCGTGACGATGTGGTATAGCTGGCTTTATGAATGGATTGTTTTATGGTGAACATACCCCTATTCTTTGTGTTTCCATGCCTTGGCTCTCAGTCGCTGTTCCTGTTGTAATTTGATTGCTCTTCACCGTCGTCCCACACATAGCCTCCGTAACAGCTTTTATTCTTTATCAAACTTATCAAACCTATCTTGTTTAATAATGCGTTGTATCAGTGATGTTTTTGCAAACGGGGACGTAACCCAGAGGGGCTAGTAGCCCGACAGTGTGAACACAAACGGTTTCGGGGCATGGGGCTTGTGGCCCACGGCTATTAGTAGCCCCCTAATGGTCCTGGCCCGGCCTGGCTTGATAGTGTGAAAGCGGCTAATTTGGGGCAGTTTGTTGATCTGAGTTTCTTAAACTTAGTAATAGAAGCTTTGGATTATACCTGTGAACTCCTTCTTACAGCGGTCTCTCACACTTGTCTCCAGGTTCTCCAGCTGGATCTGCACCTTCTTGTAGTCCCTCATAGCCTGTTTGCTCTTCCTCCTGACAAACAGCAATGGTGCAGAAAAAAAACATTTTGATAAAGAAATAAAAGTTTCACTGTTTCAGTTGCATAATAATAATAGCATGTACTGTATGTATATTGGGAAATCATATTCCAGCTTTTTACATGGCTGCTTTTTGAGGACTTAAATATCAAGTGAAGTGAAATCACTGAGAGCTATCCATGTTTACCTGTATATGAGGACTATGATGAAGACAATGAGAGCTACTATGGAGGCTCCCACCCCAACTCCCACCTGAGCCTCTTGTGGGAATGAAGACTGGGCTTGGCTGTCATACTGCACTCTGCCCAGAAAGAAGTTTAGATTCCCCATTTTCACCTGGAAAGCACAATTACCAAGGAGAAGAAATTTCAAATTGAAAGCTTTATTCATAATGTTGATATCCAGATTACACTATACAAATTTATTCTATACTAGGTAGGATCATAATTTGCATACATGTGCAGCTTGAATTCCAGGTTCATAGCAACATTTACTCACTGTAAACTCTGGCAGGCTGTCAAGTCCATCCTGTTTCTTGCTGGCTATGACTGAGGGTTGCTGTGCTGGAGGTTCACAGTACAAGTGGTTGTGGGTGAGAGTCTTTACCAAACATACCCCTGCCCCTATTCGAGCCTCCACCTCATGCTTGTAGATGGCTAGATCCAGGTTCTCCCCCTAGAGGAGAGAGACACAAAATTAGTCAAACTGCAGTATTTGGATTAAAGTTTTGATAATAACTGATTATAACAATGTTTCTGCAAGTTACATTTCAACCTGTCTTGAGCCTAAAAACTGTTTACAGTGAAAAAGACACGAAGTCCATTACGTAAAATGATTTATGGGGCCAACCTCAACAGAGATGATGCTGCCAGGTTTGTGGTGGTATGGTTTGCTGGGGTCATTCTGGTTCAGCAAGTAGAGCTGTGGGTTTGATTCATAGCTGAAGGCTTCATTCCCCACAGTGCTGAAGTCAAAATGGAGGCTGTCCAAAAGAAAATGAACTTTGACCCTAGCTCTCCTGGCTTCTGGACCCACTGCTGGAGTCGGACACAAGATGAGGGAGGAGCTGTTCACTGTGCAGCGAGACTCGTACTGGAGAGGAACACAGGAATTATGGAATGCTAGTTTGTAAAAAACTCATGGGCACCATCATTACTTTCCATGATGAGGATTCACGACAACAGCTTTAAATATTTCTTTATGCTTTTATACTTAAAAGGTTTAAGTCTGTCATGTCGTACCTGTTTCACATGACAGAGTGCACCGTCAGAGCAGTCTGCCTCTGGAATGATCCTCCTCCATCTCTTCATCAGAACCAGAGCTTCCTCTCTTCTGTTCAGGCTTCCTTCATTCGTCTCTTTGACCGTTCTCCGTCTCCTTCTTGGAGGGAGCGTATCAGGAGGACTGAGAGTGACTCTCATTTTTGGCTCCTGAACTACATCCAGGTTCTGACCAGAGACTCTGATCATTCTGCCTCCACTGCAGGGAAAAGTGGAGGAAAACATAGTGGTTTATTCATTGTATTTCATGTTCAGAATAAAAAAAACTCACAAGGGAAATATACAAAGTCTGTCACAAAGGTGATGAGTGAAGGTGATGAGGGTCAGGGGTATTTTGTAAGACTACAGATCACCATCAGTTTATCGGATGGCGCATTTTCCTACTGAATTAGTTTAAGAGAGACATTTTTTTAATTTAGGTTTAGGACAATTTAGGTTTTAGTGGTCGCTATTGTTTTATTCACATTTAACTGAGATGCCCATACCATCTGGCATCTGGAGAGTTGTAACACAAATCCTAATATGTAAAATGTGTTGTTTGTCCCTATTTGATGTTTAGTCAAACTTTATCATATGTATTCCTACCACTAAATATGAAATAAATTTATGTTTAAGTTAAGGGCAGATTATGTAATGAAAACTGGTAAAACTCAGTGTCAGATTTGATAAAAGCTGCAGAACCTGAACAAGAGAAAGATGAGGTGAACTGTTTATATGCACAGGCATGCGCAGTTTCCATTGATAAATCACACCATAGTTGAGAAAAGCACACACATGATCATGCCTCATATCCCTCCCTCCACACGCCCAAACACAACCATATATGATCAATGCAAATTAGCACTTGAATATGAAGTAGCTATGTGTGCTCTGGGATTTGGGGAGTGACATCAGTGGATGCAGATCAATATGCTTTTTGGTGAGAAAAAAAAAAGTCCTCTTTGGCAGTTCGTTGCTCTCAGTCTGTATGATTACTGCTACAGTTCCCTGAACAAAAATAATATTAATAATATACTTAATTTTTATCAAGTATGCTTGAGTATAAGTATAGCAAGTATACCATGTACCATGTGGACCATATACTTGTGGTGTATTAGAAAGTATACTAATTTAACACCAATTCAGTCTAGATTAGAACATTTTCATTAAAAGTATGCTAAAGTATAGTTTATCTTGTTTGTTTACATATAGAAACAATTTCACTAGTTGGCTGAGAGGAAAACGTAGAGAGAAGGCTCTCTCAAGTGGGCACAAAACTTACACAGCAAAAATATGATGAACCTCACTACCAGTCTCACTCATGGTGCCAACAACTGTCTCATTTTAACATTGTAAACACCATAATAACCAATAACCAGACACAACAGACAACTGAACCAAACACGTAATAATATTCCCAATAATACCTTAAGCATTCACAGCGTGTTGGGAAGTCTCCGTCCACTCCTTCCCCGAGTTAGTGACTTGACATTATTCTGTACTTGGATCAACATATACTAAGCATTCATAATTTATCACAGAAAGAAGGAAAAAATATACTAAATACAAATATAAGCTTTAATATTAAAGTATACATTTAGTATTAAGTCTTAAGTCTTAGTATTAATGTACTCTGTCTTAGACTTTTCTTTACATTTCTCATTATAAGCCAAGTATACTTCACTATACTATTCTTAAGTATGTAAAATATAGTATATAAAAAGTAAACTTCAACTATACTGCCTCGGTTTTAGTATAAAATAAGTATGCTTATTTATCCTGTGGTTCATTTAGGAACAAGAACAGAGGCTATAACTAAAAGCACATCATAACAGAGAAACACATAATAATGCTGGAAAATAAAAAGAGCTCATCTATCAGCCACAGCCTCGACCACATTTGGTATTTGGTTTAATGGTGTGCTGTATTTAGTGAGTGAGGATCATTACAGTTTGAAGCAGCAAAGAGCAAATGTGGAAAATGAATCCATATGGAATAATATTTGAAGTATTTTAATTTTACCATTGTGAAGTTATTACGGGCACCTGTAAAAGGCTTAACAAATAAGATGCATTACTATTATTATTATTATTATTGTTAATTTGGCCTGATAGAGGAAATGATCAGTGAATCTGTGCCTCCTCTCCACCTCACAGATTGAAATTCTCCGACCCTGCACCTGCGTCGCCAATTCCCTGTCTCCAAAAAGCACGTAAATTACTGTGTATATGGTACACTGGTAGTAAATATACACGCTTTTTCCTGACAGGTTTTGGTTTGATAGATCCAAAATACGGCGGAGAAAAGCGTGTATGCACAAAATCGGAAATGAAAATTAGGCCCCAGATGAAGACATTTTCAATCCACAAACTCTTCAGATGAGGATAATGGATGGACTGCCATTATAAGCCCAGATCAAATTGAACATATGCAATGCCATTTGACCAGTGAACCTATTTGGATGAGACACTTCAACTGAAATGTACTATCCTATGTACTCCAGATGGGGTGATTGTTGATGCAACACCTTATCAAATGACTGTGAAAGGAGAAGAGGAGATGGAGTCTTGGCTTGCGAACTTGATCAAGACATCAACTGAATTTACTACATGTGGACTCCAATTAAGCTGTAAGAACGTCTCAAGCACGGTCAGGCTGCAGGATGCATCTGAGCTCAATTTTGAGCTTTAAAGAAATACTTATGTGTGTGCAATTTCTTAGTTTTTTTATTTTCAATAAATTTGCTCACGTGTTGTCTGTAGAGTTTAGAAAATTAATTTATTCTATTTTGGAATACGGCTGTATCGTAACAAAATGTTGAAAAAGTGACATGCTGTAAATACTTTCCAAATGCACTGTACCTCTTTCCCAGCAATTCCCAGCTGCATGGCCTGTTATTTATGGGGCCTGGCCTAATCCTGTATCCGACTGGCTATTGCTTGTTGCCTTTGTTTGCAGAATTTAAGGTTATTGGTAATTGGTGGAAGGTTGGCAGAGTTAATGATTTTGACTTAGATGTGGAGTATAGCCTTCTTATACATAATATGTAATGTGCATACATGTAACAAGTCCTGATTATGGGATTTTTTTTTTTTTTTTTTTTTTCCAAAATGTTGCTATGGGGCAGCATGGTGGTGTAGTGGTTAGCACTGATGCCTCACAGCAAGAAGGTACCGGGTTCGAATTCCCGGCCCGGGGCCTTTCTGTGTGGAGTTTGCATGTTCTCCCCATGTCTGCGTGGGTTCTCTCCGGGTACTCCGGCTTCCTCCCACCATCCAAAAACATGTATGGGGATTAGGTTGATTGGCTAATTTAAATTGACCGAATGTGAATGTGAGTGTGAGTGGTTGTCTGTCTCTATATGCCCTGCGATGAGGTGGCGACTTGTCCAGGGTGTACCCTGCCTTCAGCCCTAAGACAGCTGGGATAGGCTCCAGCCCCCCCGTGACCCTATGAGGATAAGCGGTAGATAATGGATGGATGGATGGATGTTGCTGTGTTGCTATTCCTTTTATGGGTATAAAACAGTTACAGAGCCAATGGTCAATTTGTTTCTAATGCCATCATACCATCATTTTCTGTTAGAATAGAAAATAATGTATTTTAAAGTACAACACATGGTGGGGGCGGATCGGTGCAGTTTCTGCAGTGATGGGGACGCTGTATCGGTCCGTCGTGGTGAAGAGAGATCTGAGCCGAAAGGCGAAGCTCTCAATTTACCAGTCGATCTACGTTCCTACCCTCACCAGTGGTCACGAACTGTGGGTCGTGACCGAAAAAACAAGATAATGGATACAAGCAGCCGAAATGAGTTTCCTCCGCAGGGTGTCTGGGCTCTCCCTTAGAGATAAGGTGAGAAGTTCGGTCATCCAGGAGGGGCTCAGAGTAGAGCCGCTGCTCCTCCACATCGAGAGGAGCCAGATGAGGTGGCTCAGGCATCTGGTTAGGATGCCCCCCGGACGCCTCCCTGGTGAGGTGCGCCGGGCACCTCCCACCGGCAGGAGACCCGAGGACGACCCAGGACACGCTGGAGAGACTAATGTCTCCCGGTTGGCCTGGGAACGCCTTGGGATCCCTCCGGAAGAGCTGGACCAAGTGGCTGGGGAGAAGGAAGTCTGGGCTTCCCCGCTTAGGCTGCTGCCCCTGCGACCCAACCCCGGATAAAGGGAAGAGAATGGATGGATTGATGGAAATTATTCTATCAACACAGACATTTACATCGATAGTCTGGCACTATAACTGACTTGCCTCGGGTGCACTGTGGAGTGGGTAAGACTGTTTTTAATGGCAGGCTAAATTAGCACCATTGACTTGCGTTAGCAAGTCAACTAGCACCAGTGAACCCTGCAACTGCACATTTTTTGAAAACTGTCTCCACACTCCACACCAACACTCCGGCTCACTTGGAAATGAGGCCCCATGTCGAAAATCCTGAACTATCACTATTAACAATACAATTTTATGCCATGATCATATATCATCAGTACATACAGGGGAGAGATGGGGAATGACATGCAACAATGCTGTCCTCCGCCAGACAGTGATATTGTGGTTAATGACTGGCACCTGAACCAATATGCCAATCAAACCATCATACATAATGACGCATGAACTGACTGCATCATTACATCCCTTCTGGACACTCATTCATTGTATGCCACATGTGTATTTAAGCCATGCTAGAACAAGAGAGGATACACATTTCATGAATTTGTTCCTTGTGTGTTTCAGTTGGACCCAGTGTCCGGTCCCATGGAGGGGGGTACTGTTGTGACTATTTCAGGCTCTAACCTCGGCCAGAGAATTGAAGACATTAAGAGCTCAGTCACGGTGGCTGGGGTCCCCTGCAGTGTCATCCATAGTAGATATGAAGTCTCTACTATGGAACAAACCTGCAACAAAGCAAGAAAATCCCAGCTTCATCATAGCAACGCATTAAGCGTTGCTATGATGAAGCTGGGATTTTCTTGCTCTAAGGGAACAACGTCACTGTAGCAGGTATTCAATGTGTACGATACAATAAAAATATGTGAATGTCTCAAGATTGTTTTACTGAGACTGATCATCACCTGAGAAAGCTTTTTGATGGTGCAGCCATTGTGATGTTGGGATTTGGGGTGAAATAATACTCCTGACCCTGTAGATGACGCTCTGCACCACCAAATCGCACGGTGATTTCATGTTCTCCTGTTCTGTTGCTGCCTCTTGTCAAACAGCTGATCTGATCCTCCTGGATGTTTTGTCTGAATAGAAGGAGACATTTTTACATTTTATCCCAAATATGAATAACTGTCTTTACACAAAGAGAATATTTGCTTTTATAATTCTTAATGTTAAAACTCATACAGTCTTCATTCATGGTCAACTCCTCACACTTACATCACACATGGCACTCCACCAATTAGGACGCTGACTTCACTTGGGTGTCCGGTCCTCAGTCTACGGCCTCTGATGGTGAGAGAGGAGCCTCCTGCCTTAGGTCCTCTTTGGGGGAAGATGCTGCTCAATACAGGATTCTGGTGATGGAATATAAGATGAGTTGTAAAGATGCAGGAGTGAGAAAAAAAGTGCAATCGACAAGCCAATATTTTTGGCAGGTGATTTATTGGAAAGATAAATGAGACATTCTTGACTCAAACCAGCCAGTATAAGTTCATCTAGTCCATTTGTAACATGAAATAACTGTTATTTGATTGTTAGTATGCCTGCTATATTTTAATTTCATGCTGTGAATAAAGTATACATATTCATTCCAATAATGCATTACCACACAATGTCCAATGTTTGTCTTATTTCATGGTGCTACCTATTCTATTTTATAAAATATAAAATTATAAAAAAATATTAAATGTTATTTAATGTTACTTTATGCATGTTTCATAATAATAATAATGATGTGAAGACCTGCTAAGCTGACTTTAAATGACAATAACAAAAAATATCTGTTCTATTCTATTCTTACTAGGCCTCAAATCCACAATCATTTTACTACCATAAATTAGGAGAGATTTTCAAGTGCAGGTACATTTGTGGATTTTTACAACCTATCAGGATTGTTGTGTCACATTCTCAAAATGAGGCATTTCAAGACGCCCCCCTCCCCCCATGAGGTCTAGCAGTTGTTCTCATCTCCACCCAAGCATGATTATGGTGTTCTCATGTATGTAATTGAATCAAAATCTCCAAAGTAACTGCCTGCATGTCTTTGTATTATTCCTGTTTACTTGATTTGACATAATTATACAATCCTGCCAAGACCAAGACTGTTTTGCTGAAAGGGTGTAGCAGCTCTTTCTGCACTCAACCTACATTCCATCAACACATTTTTTTTTTTAATTTAAAAAAAAAATAAATAAATTCTTTTTTACCAAGTTAACCTGCATAATTGTGTCAAATGAGAATGTATAACTTTATCATATACAATAATACTTATACCAACATTATTTGTATTATGTTTGAACTGTATGTATAAACCAGCTGGAGTCTGTCAGTCATGACACCAATATAATTGGAACTGGAAAATAAAACCACAGTATTTGTCTTTCAAAACAATCTGACTGCTGACTGCATTTACCTGAAAGCTGAAGATTTGAGTCGACAGTCCAAGTCCTCCTCCCCTCACTTTGACTGAGGCCTGGCCACTCTTCTGTCCTCTACTGCTTGAAGTCTCACACACTATCCTGCAACATAAGGATAAGTGATTGTCACAATGACAAAATGGTGGAGAAACAATACAAGCAGTTTATGGTCAAGTCTACCAACAACTTGCCTTGAGGAGACTTCATATCTACTATGGATGACACTGCAGGGGACCCCAGCCACCGTGACTGAGCTCTTAATGTCTTCAATTCTCTGGCCGAGGTTAGAGCCTGAAATAGTCACAACAGTACCCCCCTCCATGGGACCGGACACTGGGTCCAACTGAAACACACAAGGAACAAATTCATGAAATGTGTATCCTCTCTTGTTCTAGCATGGCTTAAATACACATGTGGCATACAATGAATGAGTGTCCAGAAGGGATGTAATGATGCAGTCAGTTCATGCGTCATTATGTATGATGGTTTGATTGGCATATTGGTTCAGGTGCCAGTCATTAACCACAATATCACTGTCTGGCGGAGGACAGCATTGTTGCATGTCATTCCCCATCTCTCCCCTGTATGTACTGATGATATATGATCATGGCATAAAATTGTATTGTTAATAGTTGGACAGGAGTAAACAAAAAATGATGGAAAGTTGACAGATGGATCTGATTTTCTCCTGCTGCAAGCACAATTTCCATGTGGTGTAATAAAGACTGAACTCAATTGAATGGAACAGGAGCAAAGTGAATTTAACAAATCTCATTTTGAAAATCAGCCCACACTCACAGTTCTTCAAACTGTCATAGAAAACATCCAGATAGGGGACTGTAAACCAGCTCAGCAGTCAAAATGAGATGACAACACATTGTGTCTGAGCACTACTTGCTTTTCTCAAAGAGAGACTATTTTTAACATGAAAAACCTGAATAATTCAGAAATTAAAATGTCTACCCCCTTCTCTCTTTTTTCCATTGGAAGCTCTGATAACTCAGAAAAAACACATAATTTATTTCTGCGTTTCTCCCAGCAAAAATATGCTTTGTGTCTTTGTGCTCCTTGTGTTCAAAAGGGGAATGAATGAATGAAATTCTTACAAAGTTAATGACGGGTGCAGGACAGGTGTGTTGAATCTCCTCATTGCAGGAGTCCTGGTACACACAGCTTGAGCTAGCAACACCACCACACCAAACACAGCTGTACTTGGGGTCGGCAGTAAGACATCGACTGCAGTCTGACCGTCCCACTGAACAATTGAACAGAGTCACTGAAACAAGAGAGAGAAAGGGAAGTCTGTGAGGAAATATCATTATTATATGTCAAACAATTATGTGATAACCCTCACATCTCTCACACACAAATACTAAAACTTCTCTCTCACATAGAAAGACACTAACAAAAATACATACCATACAGATCCTCAGCGCTATCAATGAGGAAGTTGTTTTTTCTTCTCACATTGATCATGGCGTGGTATTCCTCCATCAAGACAGAATAGGCATACTGAAAAGGCAATTAAGAGTCAAACGAGCATAAACACAACTCATGATTGATGTTATGCACATCCATAGTGGTTACATTATGTGTCAAATTGGCTATGAGAGCTACTGAAACACATCTACGGAAATGCAGACAAATACGATCAAGAGGCAGTAGTTTATTGATTTTTGATAACACAGCATGCTGGTGTACTGATGTTGGTTATGACCTTTTTTGTTGCTTACTCCATCAGATAAAGATAAATCAGTTGTTGATCAGCAGTTTACAAAGCAAAGCTTGTGTTGCATATTATTTATAGTCCAATGTTTGAACCACATGGAAGAAAATCTGGGTGAATAACATGGGACCAATAGCCACCATAGATAAAAAAATACACAGGAAGGAGTATCATCACAGAAACATAATTAGGAAATGATGATCATGAAAATAACATAAAATTAAGTCATTATCTTTTACCTTTGACTTGCCAAAAAAATACACAAAATGCCCCAAGAAAGTAAAAAAAAATATAAAAAATGTCAAATCTGATATCCTGACAGCCATTCTGTGATTGGTAATTACTTAGTTGTGAATCTGCATTGTAGAGAAAAAATTTCAAGAATCTCATGCAAAGTTTTCAGACACCATAGTGTAGCACCAAAGAGTGTCAACTTAACACAACAATGTATTGAGATGACTCACTATATGTTCTGACCTGTTGATGTTGACAGGTGATGAAGAAGACTGATTGTTGTGAGGCATCCGGCTCCACGGAGGCATCGACCACCACTGACTGATTCTCAATGTCCAATACACACTCATAGTCCAAATCCTCATCCTAAATGTACAAACCACATACATTTAATTTCAGTAAGCAGTACAATAAGTGACACAGATTTTTATCCTGCTATCACAGTATAACAATGTCACTGCTAAAGCAAATTTGTATGATTTTGATTTCAAGGAAAAAGCAGCAGTTTTTACATATCCTTTAGCTGAATCTATACCAAGGATAAAAACAAGAGGCTGATAGACCTATGGATAGTTACCTGAAACAGGTTTAAGTGTTGTCCCACCAGAGTGATTTTTCTCTCCACATAGACAGGGAGAAGGGAGGAATCCTGGACTTTCTCCACACATGGACACTCCTGATGACACATTATTAACCACTATAATTATAAATGTATAAATATACATACATACAAAGGAAACAAACATTTGATCCCCTACTCTTACCGTCTACCTGTCATTGAGCTTGACACTTAACCCCAACCTGCTCAATAGGTGCTTTGTATAGCAGCCTATTGCTGCAATATATATGACAACAAAGGTTGTTTAGTATTAATCATTAGCATACATGGTAAGTGTTTGCTCCTAGTTATTAACAAACACACAAGTTTTGTTTGAACGTGGGTATTGTCATATCAAAAGAGTTTCACTGAGCTGACTGGAAATGATTTAGTGTTTCCCCTGATCACCCCAAAGTTTAGATGACCAGCCAGCTCTAGGAAGAGACCTGATGGCTCCGAACTTCTTCCATTTAGGGATGATGAAGGCCACTGCGCTTATTGGGACCTTGAAAGCAGCAGAAATTTGTTTATTTCCTTCTCTAGATTCGTGCCTCGAGACAATCTTATCTCTGAGGTCTACAGACAGTTGCTTTGACTTCATGCTTGGTTTGTGCTCTGACATGCACTGTCAAGTGTGGGACCTTATATAGATAGGTGTGTGTGCTTTTCCAAATAATGTCCACTCAACTGAATTTACCACAGATGGACTCCAATTAAGCTGTAAGAACATCTCAAGAATGATCATAATGCACCTGAGCTAAATTTTGAGCTTCGTGGCATAGACTATGAAGTACTTATGTGCATTTGATTTCTTAGTTTTTGTAGAGCTGTATTTTAAATAAGGCTGTATCATAACAAAATGCGGTGAAAGTGATGTGCTGTAAATACTTTTCAGATGCACTGTAATTATCATCATGTTGATGTATGTTCAAGAGTTAATTTTGTTTACTTGGTGATTTGGTGCTACAAAAAGGGAACGAGACATCATGATTTACAGCTGCTCTGAGTCAAGTTGCTGAGCCAGTGGCTCTGTAAATTATACAAGAGAGGATATTTAACATTAACTTCCATTATGAGTCTGTGTCAAAGCACAAGTCAAATTATTTAATAAAGGTATTTATAGAGATATTATGGTTAGTTGTTGTGTCTTTCAGGCCAAACAGCCTGGGGGACTCTAGCTCCCACTACCCAATCAATTCTGGACAGAGTCAGGCTCCAAATGACATCAGAGTCTCAAGATGGCAGTACCTGAATTCTGAATATTCTGACTTCACCTTTGTGCAGTGGGAGAAAATGGAGAAGTGGTATCTATCTAGATACAGTTCATAACATGAACCATGAAAATAAACCACAAACGATACCTACTACAAAGTACTACTAAATAGTACTACAAAGCTGGGCATTATTCTTCAATCCACCAAACCAACATTTACCTGTAAGCCTGTCCACAAAAACAATTAAACAAAAGATATCTTGGATTTAGATACTGTTAAGTAAAGGTGACTTTTCTATAAAATCTGCACACAAAACATTTAAGGACCACCAACACAAAAACACACAGGCAGTAATGAAACACAAGGCTAGAGCTGACTTGAAAATGTTATGATAGCTTGTCGGGAAAAAGCAAGCAATCACTGGGAGAGACGAACACAAATGGTATCGGGAATGAATGCAGGCAAGTCAGTAAGGGAGGGAGCTAATAAAACTTGTGTTTGGTATTCAGTTTATCTCATGGTTTACATTCTGGAACGACTATATTTGCTGCATATCAAAGCTTAGATATTCCTGGGCTAACTTTGCAGTTTGCATTTTTAAATGAAAATCTCAACACAATTTCACTTTGTTGTTCAAAGCAAGTTTAGAAGATACTGTAGATACCTCTTTCATATCTGTCAGGCTAGGTGTTTTTTCTCTCTCTGCTTTTAGTCTCTATGCTAAGCTAAGAGTCAACCTATTAACATATTTGAGAGTGTTTTTTCTTTTTGAAGTTTGGTGACTGGAGCAACAGGATGATTTAAAGACTATGGCTGCACACATGGCTTCTGCACTCACCAGGAAATAAGAGTCAGTTGAAGAATCTGATTGGTAGTTGGCTGCAGATTCAGAGCTGGGTTCAACAACCATCTTACGTGACTGTGTGTAGATTACGGCTTATCAGTGGTGTCCACGTCACTCTTTCCTTCTAGCTTCTCCCACTTATTAAACCATTGAGGGGGGTTCTTTATTGTCACTGATAGAGAGGTCTATTAAAAGGGACTCTTTGCTGGTTGTGGTTGAGCTTGTATTAGAGGAAGAGTATGGAGAGAATTTTGTTTCTTTATTATTCAATCAAATAAAACAGATTTGAAATCAAAAACAGATTTAAGAGCAAAAGAGAATAAGTGGCAATCAAAAAATATTTTTTGAGATCAAAACAGAACAGGTTGCAAATAAAAAATATTTTTAAAAAATATTTTTTTGGAGAGCATATTTCTTCAACTTCAGTCAAAACTCATGTTTGTGAGTAAAAACATACAGTCATTTTGCCTATAAATCAGTGCTCTTTGCTTGCAAGTTCCAAAGTTTTGCTTGCGAATTCCACTGCACTCAATGGGCAGGGCCTACGCTGGTGGATGACAGAAGAGTTTCTATTGGTTGGTGTGACCTGGCTCTGGTGCGACCTCCGCCTTCACTTTACACCTACTCCTCTCTTGTGCTGTGCTGCCGGCAGGTAAGTTGATGGCCTGCTGCTCTTCGAAGTTGAAACTTTTCCCATAAGTAATGAATTGCGCTACATAGCGTAGGCTACAGCCTACGTAATGAATTAATACCGACTGTCTCTCTCCACTTGCTAGTCACGGTCTGAGGGGCCTGAGCAGGATAGGGCTTGGGCACTAGCCTGCTCAGGAACGTGGCCTCGTGAGTGTAAACAAACAGCCAGTTGGACGAGGAGGGGAAGCAGAGTTGGGTGAAAGAAAAGAAAGAAAGAAAAAGATGTTAAAATCCCGAAAAGGATGTGGAATTTCCGGGATATGTTAAATAGGGAAGCCAGGGGCTGTTATATGGACAAAACCGGCACTATAAACTGATCTTTGGCTTCGGCCTGTTTGTCGTGTGAGCTGCAGATCATAAAGCAGGCAAACAGTGGGAACACAGTAATCTGGACAAAGGTGCAACCACTGTAGCAGATGACTCCTGGTTTTGTGATGCATGTCTGTAGTCACCAGCTGTCCAAAGACATATATTGCATATACATATATATTTTATAGATAACTATTTATTTATAGCATGGAAAGAAATGATAAGAAACATATATTTATTGTTATTATTACGTAAGAAATGCAACTACCTCCATTTTCTATATGTCCATTGTTGTTATTTTAAAGATACCTATTTCTTTATAGTATTGAAAGAATTTATAAAAAAAATGTGTATTTATTATTGTTATATAAGAAATTGCACTCCATGTTCTGTGTCCATTTTTTATTTGTAACCTTTTACCTTGAAGTATTCCAACTGTACTGTTCTGTGTTCTCAGGTTGCACTACTTGCAAATAAACACTGAAAAACATCTGATTGTGTGACACTTCCTGCTTTTGCACATCATACTGTTGTCTGTTATTGCTTCTCGTTTATAAGACACAGGCATTTAAGTATGTTTATTGTGATGTATGGATGGGTATGGATCCAACAGACACTTACGGCTGTATTTAATACACATTTATTTCACACTAGGGCTCATATTTGTCAGAGTACAACATACAGACACAATCTTATTGAGAAATGTCCTCTTCAACTTTGCATGGCAACACCATGTGAATCAGTACTTTATCTGTCAAAATAGTGAACTTGCCGCGGACGGTTCTGATCACCCTTTCATTCTGTCATTGGTCTCTGGTCAGCTCCATTCTCTACTGGTGCTGGTGTCTCCACTGTGGATCAGATAAGGACATTTTTTTAGCTAAATGTGCCACATGCAGCTGCAACAGCAACAAAAACTCCTGAAAAACACAGACCTGTCAAACTTTAGGATGTGTCAGAGGACTAATTCATCTGTCTAACCATCATAACACTGAGTGAATTTACTTTTTTTTCTACTTTACTCCTGTTCCCGAACAGAGCAAAGCACATAAGGTCTTAACAGTTGATTCTGGTCCTGCACAAGCTCTACTATTCCCACCACAATGACAACACTATAGGCCTACATTACATACATGTACATGCATAGTGTACTTGGACTTGTGATCTTACAGGTTGATCATCCATTCTGTCACGAAAATAAAGTATGATCATTGAGGAGCCATAATATCTGTATTTTGCATCTTAACATTATAACAGCCTCTATTAATTATGAAAGGAGGCTTAAAATCACAGGACATGTCTGTTCTTCTGATTATACAGATCAGTAGTGCTGAAAGTTGCATTTCTCTTCAATAATATACATTCTACAGCATCATTCAGTTGCTTAAGTGTGTCATGTAAGTCGGACAGTCTGACACAGCTGCTCCTGTATGGACCAGTAACACTGGTTGGTTAGAAGTATGTACGTGAATTTGTTAGATAATTAATGTGTTTGCTGACATTAGAACAGCGTGCAGTGAGAACGGCAGCCTGTGGAGTAGCATTAGCCCGCTACACAGCGGAAACTGGCACCGCATTCAGCGGTAGTTCAGTAATCGACGGCAGTAGGCTTAGGAGGTTTAGGAACCGTGATATTTTTTTGGCACCGTGGGTACCGTGAAACACTAAAAGAGATGTTTAAATCACAGCCCTACACTGTATACACCTCACTGTAACTTACTCATGAGGCTATTCTGCTCAGGCCCCGCCGTGACCAGCAAGTGGAGGAAGACAATCAGCATTAATTCATTACTTATAGTTGTTGTTGTGAATGTACGGCAGGCTGTAACCTACACTATGTAGCGCAATTCATTACTTATGGGAAACTTTTCAACTTCGAAGCGCAGCGGGCCATCAACTTACCTCCCGGCAGCACAGCAGCACAAGAGAGGTGTGGGTGTAAAGTGGAAGGCGTTGGTTGCACCGGAGCCAGGTCACATCAACCAATAGAAGCTTTTCTGTCATCCACCAGTGTAGGCCCCGCCCACTGAGTGCAGTGGAATTCCCAACTTTTCAACTTGCAAGCAAAACTTTTCAACTTGCGAGCAAAGAACACTGATTTATAAGCAAAATGATTGTATGTTTTTACTCACAAACATGAGTTTTGATTGAAGTTGAAGAAACATGGTCTCAATTTTTTTTTTTCAATTACCACGTATTCTCTTTTGCTCTTAAATCTCTTTTTGGTTTCAAATCTATTTTATTTGATTGAATAATAAAGAAACTAAATTCTCTACATAGAAGAGCCCATCGCTTCACTAGATGGCTCTAAAAATATTGCTACCTTGCCACTAGTGCTGCTGGGTAATACAGCGTGGGGAGTTTCAACAATTATATTCAACATTTCAGTCTCAGTGCCATCATTTCTCTCTGTTGTTCCCTCCACATCAAGAAGGGGCCCACTTGGGGTGGTGACATTGGTGTGTATAGTAGTGGTCTGGCTGAAGACCCTGACAAAGGGGGCCGTTGTGGCCAGGGAAAGGGGGGAAGTTGGTGCAGCAGTCACTGGGGTCACTGTTGTGGAAATTGAAGGGACAGCTGCTGAGGTGGGGGTAAGTGCCTTTGTTGGGGGTGGCTGTGCTGCTGTTGTAGTGGCTCGAACAGTAGGGGGTAAGGGGGCCAATTTTCTGGTGGTTGGTGTGATGGTGGGTGTTGGTTGTTTGAACTTAATGATGGTATAGCAAAAGTAAACAAGCAAGGAATGGTCAGGATTAAAAAAAGCAGGGGAAGACGAAATTAGGATAAAAGTACAAGTACATTTACAGTGGTGGAAAAAAAGTTTTCAGACACCCCATGCATTTGTGAAATATTACATGAAAATCTAATTCAAGTGCAGTTTCTTTTATTACAGTTACAGCCAAAATACTAAGCAAATCCTAAAAAGCAATAAATACTTTGATTGAAAATGTATTCCATAAAACTACATAAGAAATTTGGAGTATCAGTTTAGTTCCAGTGATCCACTAATGAAGGTTGTGCTTTTTATAGAAAGACAAGTTTTTTGTGTGCTTCATGTCTATATAAAGCCAGCACATTTGACAGTTCTTCAGAGACAAAAAATGGCTAAACCAAGGAACCTAAATGCAGAAAACACATCCGAAGATACATATTCTCAGCCAGGAAGGGTACAGCTGCCACCAGATAGCCAAGTCCTTCAGCAGCTGGATACACTCTGCATAAATACAGAAGAACCAACAGCTTGGAAAACAAAACAAGTTCTGGGCGTCCAAAGGTTTCTTCAGCCAAACCGCATCCAGATCCCCATTTGCAGGGAAAACCGCTAAACGACATCACAGGAGCTTCAGCAGCAGTGGACAAACTAAACTGGCGTCCAATGATCCACCCGCACTGTATGTGGCCGACTATTAGATCATGGCTTAAGGTCCTACAAGGCTGTCAAGAAGCCCCTGATCAATGAGAGAGAGGTAACCCCGGCATCATTGGGCCCAAGCACAGAAGGGATGGATAGCCAGGAACTGGAAGAAGATTCTGTTGTCAGATGAGTCCAATTTCCAGCTTTATCTTCCTCCTGCTAATATGAGGGTACGCAGAAGGTCAGGCGAAGCATTAACTCCAGCATGTGCAGTACCTACTGTCAAGCATGGTGGAGGCAGCATCATGGTTTGGGGATGCATGAGTGCTGGTGTTGGTCATCTCACTGTCTGTGATGGCACTCTGAATTCTGCCAAGTATTGTGTCCTTCTTCAAGCCCATATGCTCCCTTCTGCACGCGCACTCTTTCGTCAAGGTCAAGTATCCAGGTCTTAAAGTGGCTAGCTTAATCCCCGGACATGAACCCCATTGAAAATCTGTGGTGGATTATCAAAAGATCTGTTTCAAAGCATATACCAAAGAATTTAGAAGAATTAGAAGCAGTAACTCGAGAAGAATGGGACAAGATAACCACTCAGCAGTGTGAAAGGCTCGTGGGGAACATGCCAGCCAGGATTAGAGCTCTACTGTGTGCTAATGGCAGGTCTACTAACTATTAATTTGATGATGTGATAGTTTATTTTTGTTCAGTCTTGAATATATTCTCTGTTATTTGTTGACATTCTGAAAATGTGACTCCTGAAAATGTTGAGAAATGACATATTGAAATTGTCAAGATTTAAGTTTTATTTTTTCCATATAATCAATACAATACAGCCACACCTTTGGACACACTAAAGAGATTTTTCCACAAATATTTCATGATGATATCTGAGATTATGTAAAATTTTAAGGGTGTCTGAAAACTTTTTTTCCACCACTGTATAAGGAAAAATAAAATATGATAAAAGCTTTAGAGATAAAAGGTATGAAATGCACCAAACATGGCAAGCAGAATTGCACATACTAATGTGTACAGAATAAATGTACATGGTGCAGTATGATACATGCTTAGCTAAACAAACCTAATGTCTTTAAAATACAATCCACACAGTGTATTCTCAATACATACAGTATACATTCATTTGCAAGTTTATTAGGTGCTCCTCATTAAAACCAATCTAATACAACTGTAATGCAGCAAAGTATCCCTTCATGAACAACATAAATTATTGATGCATTTTTGCAGAAACAATTTTTGAGAGGTTTGATTTAACTTTTTGGTTTGGAGGCAAAGTTAAAGTTACAGTCCATCATTTTGTTCAGAATTTTTTTTTCGTTATACTGGGTGAAATGGTCCTTCCATCCTGAGTGCAGTCAATACATTATTTATTCAGAAAAAGGAAGGAAAAGAATCAGACCTCTGTGGCAGGAGAGACTGCAGGACTGTAAAAACTTTGACCAATCAACTGCCACTCGGGTCAAGACGCCTTCATGTCTCGTCCTGCTTACGTCCCCCCTCTGTCCCTCCCTCCTCCCCACTGTTGCCGGAAGGATCCAGCACATTCCTCTGCAGAAAAACAGAGTTAGCAGGAGAATCCATTCTGTAGGGAACAATGGCAGAGAAAATGCAGCCAAAAATACCAAATCCCACGTTACTTGTGATAGCTCACGCTGTTAAACAGGCAAAGAGAAGAAAGAGGGAGGCAGAAAAGGCTGCAGCAAAACTATGGATAAAGCTAGAACACAAACCAGAGTCAACATCTGTGGAGACACTGTGGCATCTGAAGGGACTGAAAAGTGACGCAAGAAGTTGCACTTGTTCTGCTAGACAGATAATTATTTGTTTAGCTTCAGAAGGAGTTATTATTTTCATGAAATATGTAATGTTTGCCAACTTAGCTACTTTTGTGTTGCGTACTAACCCGAAGCTAAAATCAGCTTCTCTGTGGGTATAAGCCGGTCGTAGATGCGGCTTGTATTGAAGAGGTTATAGGATATGACAATTTGAACATATTGAACAGCCACAGTCTCCAGTGTCTGCATTATAAAGGTGCTCACAGACTCGATCGAACTGTGAGTGGCGCAGGACGCCATAGGCGTTGAAGTTTTCACTAACGTTGTAGGGGATGCAGAGATTGTTCACATGCTTTTAGAACAGCGGCCTCGCACATTAGCCCAAGCCTATGATGTTGCTCGTCGTCATGAAACCACCAAGCAGACAGTGTCATATGTCGCCAGCCTCATGCATTCCAGGGCATGAATTGAGGCTGGGCAAAGAGTCCGTGCTGCTGTGGTGAGGGAAGGCAATAGAAAGGAAGAAGCAGAGATAGCCAGTGTCCCATTTGCTGCCAGCTGGAGGCCAGAGCCTCCTAACCCCAGCCACGCACCAGGTAAGCAGATGAGTTGGAAAGACACCAACTGGGAACAGGTTCGTTATCACAACTGCTCAGGTATGGGTCACATGAAAAGAGATTGCCCCTCACCAAAGAAAACAACCATGGCCCGAGCTCCAGCTACTTCCCCTGGGAGCCTGGAATCAGGCTCCATCTTAAAGCTCATAGTCAAAAAATGAGCATTCAGGCACTGGTATATGAGATGGAGGTGTGTGCTGTTTTGGATAGCGGACCAAGGAGGAGTATTTTACCTCTGCACTGCTACAGCCATCAGAAGTTAAGGCTGTAATCGGAGTTGGACCTGGGGCTGTGCCCATGCTCGGTGAAGCCCATGTCCCTGTGAAGATAAGCAGTCATCAGCTGCTGGTGGTTTTCCTTGTTGCTGATATAGCTGGGGATGAGGTTCTTTGGGCTACCCTTTTCTGACCCAAGCCCAGACGCGGCTTGATTTTGGCAACTGCATCAAACTGTTTGGAGAGCAGAGGTGGCAAAAGTACTCACATTCTTTACTTAAGTACAAGTACAGATACTTGTGTAAAAAGAGACTCAAGTAAAAGTAGTAGTACTGCTTCAACTCCTGTACTTAAGTAAAAGTAAGAAAGTACAGGTTCTGAAATTTACTTAAGTACAAAAGTAAAATGTAAAAATATATATATATTTTTTTTAACTTCAATGACATATGATGCTTCTTTTGATAACTATGCTATTTTGTTTTTAAAATTTTGCCTAGTTTTCCTCTTTTATTAACAATGCACAGTGCTGGGATAGAGAAAAAAACACTGGACACAGTCTAGTTTTGCTGCAGGCCAACTTTCCTTTGGAATAATTCTGAACTGGACAGAGAGAGACTGACAGAAATACAGAGGAGACAGAAATTATATCATTTTAATCACTAAAAAATGATAAATATTGAGCTTCAGCAGCAGCTGGCAGCTGTTTTCCCATCCTCCACCTGTCACCTCTTCTCTCCTCTAGCCTCAGCCGACTCAGATCCACCAGCAACTGGATCAGGCAAAACCATTGCAATCTTCGGCACCAGGTTCGGCGAGCCTCGTGGGCTGGAAAATGGTCTCATCGCACAGCCCTGCGACAAAGGCATTATGGAGCCAGTGGAAGCGGCTCTAGATCAGAGATGATATACTGGCTAGGAAGTTTTATTGCCTGGATTTTTTTTTTTTTATTTTTTTTTTTTTGTGTCAGCACTTATTCCCATCGTTAAACACCACAACAAGATGGAAGGTGTCAACTATTTATGGGATTGGTGCATTTTTCTCTTGCAGAAAAGTATTTTTATATCTTTGTGCATGTGTGTGACCGTCACCGCACCCTCTCTGGAGACTAAGTTGTCTTTCTTTATTTGATTTTCTTATAGTGAACCAGAGAGGACAGTGCTACACCTTAGTGAATTGAGTGAATTGAGGGGGGAACAGATGGTAAACAGGGTGAGAGAGTATAGGTAGGAAAGAGTACAAACAGGCAGTATCATTAATGATTATTCTTGATTAATTAATTAATCAAGAATGTGAGAAGCAGCATGATTCCCAGTAACCAATGTCTCAAAAATAAGGAGAGAAGAGAGATAGTACTCATAATGATTAAATTAATAAAGTAAATAACCAGAAAAATCAAAAATAATTACAAAATCAAACCCTACAGAGAGTACACCCTGAGCCAACGTGCATAAGTGATTAGCACCGAAGCCCAGAGCAGCTACGACGACTGAGCAGGGGCCCGCTGGCCGAGCCACCGTCCTACCCGGGCGGCAGAAACCTCCAGGAGGGATCGCCCAGAGAGCCAACCGGGACCAGAGAGAAACACACAGAGCCAGGGGCCAAGAAGAGGCACAGCCAGACGTCCCCACGGCACCACGAAGAAGCCACGGAGGCCCTGGACAAGAGGGACCACCCACTACCCAACACCAGCCCCCAGCCACCCCACCACCAATACCCCAACCCCATCCCCAACCCCAACCCCACCCACCCCCACACCCCACAGCCCCACCACCCTCACCCCGGAGAAGGCAAGGGGCCCCCAACCAGCCGGGGACAGATCCAGAGGCCGGGCGTCCCCAAGAAGGGGCAGGCAACCAGCCGCCAAGAAAGCAGCAACCCCGGCCTCGCAACACACCAGAAGCCGCAGCACTGAAGGGGCCGTCAGCACGCCGGAAAAACCCCAGACCACCACCCAAGGACCCCAGGGGCCCCACAGCAACAGCAAGCCAATGGTTGGGCACCCCCAGCGTCTGAGAGCCAAAGGGCCGGGCCCCACCAGCGATGCCATGATGTGTGAATCGCCATTATACCCTATTACTATATTTCTGCGATCCCTGACGAAGAACTATTCTCCCTACACCGTGTAAGAGTGCAACCCTGGGTGTAGTGTGGTGCATTAAAAGTTGGGTGGGCAACAGGGGCAACGGGGGGGGGGGAAGGTCGGAGGGCCACAGAGGATGGGTACTCTGCAGCCTGCCCCGATTCAAAACCCCCAGGCCAGCCGGGAGTTCCCACCCAAGGAATGAGTGTGTGCTGCATTAAAAGTGGAGAATGGGGGGAGACAATGGGAGGTAGATGGGGAGGACGCAGCGCCGCGAGCACTGCAATCTGCCCCACCCCACGACCCACCACCCACACCCCACACTACCATGGGGCCCTAACTGATGTGTCCCTATATGTGCCTAAAAGTAAATGTATACGGTGAGTTGTGTGGAGTGTGGGGTGCGCAATAAGAGGCAGTGTGGTGGGGGTCCGAACCCAGGGCGACAGAGCCAAGGGTGATTGCGTTATAATTGGCACTGAGGTGTGAGGCCCCCAGAGTCGAGGGGCAGAGGAAGCGCGGGAAGTCCCAACGGACCAAAGGACCCCCTCAACGCCAGGACTCCCGGGGGCCACGGTACCAGTGCCCCGGCACAGTGCTCGATGAGGCCACACCGCAGGCCAGCGGCCCACCGCGACCCGACCCAGACCGGAGACAGGGCAACCCCAAGGGTGCTCAAGACATAGGTGTCCAAGCCATCCCCGGGAGCAATTGCGCCGAGGGGCCTGGGCACGCCCCCCGCTGCACTGTCGACCACATTTCCGCTCCACCACCTCCGAGGACAGTACAGGACCCGGGACCCAGGCCTCCAGCCAGCAGCAACAGGTCACCGGCGACGGGATGCGAGTCCAAAAAAAGAGCCTGTGTAGAATGAGCTGGCGCCCACCCCCAGGATAGATCACCCGGCCCCCCAGCCCGCCCCCGGCCAACAGAAGGCCACCAGCCCCCCAGGGGGAGGGGGAGGGGGGGAAGAGGGGTGCGGAGGTACAGGCAGGTGGGGAAGGAGAGGGGTGGGGGAGCAACAGGAGGGCCGACCCATCCCAAACCCCAGGACCAGCCGTAGCACCCCAGGAGCGACCAGACACAGCCCCCCCAGGGCCCAGAGAAAGCATGGATCCAGCAGCCCGGGGGCTCAGGAGGCGAGATACCGGACATAACCAGCCTGCAGGGGGAAGAGCAAGAGCCAGGCAGGCCCTACAGAGCGAAGAGCAGCCCCAGGGACAAGTGGAACCTCAATAAGGAAATGCAAAAGATATGAATAGTTATAATACACGTAGACTTGGGAAAGAACAATAGTCTGGAAACGAAGTGCTGACAAACTGAAAACAGACAACAAAACATGGAACAAAGACATAGACAACAAAATACAAACCGGACAAATTTACACAGAACAAGGACAGAGAAAACAGTGAAGTGACGTACATAAAACAAATGAAAAGGGAAAGGGGAGAAATAGCATCATGAATCACAATATCAGCCAATTATTTATGAATTTGGGGGAGGAATCAGCTCTGAATATACTGTAGGAAGGGGGACCAGGAGTTATGGAATGTTGTGAGGTTGTCCTTTAGTGTCGATGTCAGTTGTTTGCATGGTCTACTAGCAGGTTGGTCCAGTGGTTTATTGATAGTTTTGTTCTGTCTTTCCAGTTTAGTAAAATTGTCTTTTTGGCGATAGTTAATGCAACCAGTATGAATGTATGGAAATGGTGTGGGATTGTCATTGTGGAGAGATCACCAAGCAGGGAAATGGAGGGGGAGAGGGGAATGCTGACATTGAGGATCTGGGATAACTTATCCATGATATCAGACCAAAACTGTTGAACTGGGGTGCATAGCCAGAATGCGTGGTAGTGATTGTCTGTTGCAGTGGGGCAGAGGGAACAAGTGTCGCTGTCTAAGAAGCCCATTTTGTACTTTTTATGGCTGGTGATGTGTGTTCTATGTAATACCTTATATTGAATCAGCTGAGTTTTGGAGTTGGCTGACATGGCGAATGTATTGTTGCAGACTGATATCCAATTAATGTCACTTTTTTGTGTGTCCAGGTCTGATGTCCATTTGTCTGTGGGTATAGAAACTGTGTCATCATGGTGTGAAAACAGTTTATATATTTGGGAGAGTATTTTTTAGGGTTTCATTGATTTAAGTTTTAGTAGTAGTGGAGGACCTTGGTTGTGGAAGTTATGAATATCTATTTTCTTTTTTATGGTGTCTTTCAACTGCAAGTATTGGAAAAGACATTGCTGGGGTAGGTTGTATGTTTCTTTAAGGGATCAAATGACATGAGAGAGCCCTCGTGGAAAAGGTGTCCCAGGCTAATTATTCCTCTTTGTTTCCAAACAGGGAAGTTGATAGGTTGTTTATTAATTTGAAACATGTGGTTATGCCAGAGTGGGGTGAGGGCTGATGGGGAAAATGGGATGTTGAGAATATCATTAGCTTTATGCCAGGCAGTCAAAGTGGTATTTATGGAGCATGACTTGAAAAAGTTCAGGGTTTTGTCAGACTTATCTAGTGATGCAATCAGTTGAATGGGGATATCCTTACAAATGGCCTGTTCTGTGTTAAGCCAGGCTGCACTGGAGTTATTTGACCAGTGCCGGATGTACTGGAGTTGGTGGGACAGAAAGTAGTGGTAGAAATTTGGTGCATCTAGTCCACCATACTGTTTGGGTTTTTGCAGTGTAGTTAATTTGATCCGGGGTCTTTTTCCTTTCCAGTAGAAATTATTGACTATTGAGTTAAGGGAAGAAAACCAACCTGGGGGTGGGTTTACAGGTGTCATTGAAAAGAGATAGTTGATTTTTGGGAGGATTTTCATCTTTACTGAGGAAATACGGCCAATTAGTGAGAGTGGGAGTTTGTTCCATCTGTCCAAATCTTCTCTGATGTTATTTAACAATGGATTGAAATTAAGTTTGAATATATCATTTGGGTTTGTGGGCACATGGATTCCAAAGTATTTAATGGATTGGGTTGAGTGCTTATATGGTACGTCTCTAATCTCAGTTTGCCAATTTAATTTAGTTAAGGGCAGAATCTCAGATTTGGACCAGTTTATAGCATATCCGGAGATCCTGCCGAAGCTGTTTATCAGATTATGGAGTGTTGGAAGAGAGGTTGAGGGGGATGTTATGTATAGGAGGATGTCATCGGCATATAGACTTATTTTGTGATGGTGTGAGATGGTTTGAATGCCTGTGATGCTGTTGTTCTGTCTTATGGCAGCAGCTAGTGGTTCTATGAAGAGAGCGAAAAGTAATGGGGATAACGGGCATCCTTGTCTGGTACCTCTGTTTAGAACAAATGGTTTAGATATTAGGCCATTGGTGATTACTGAAGCTGAAGGTGTGTTATATAGTATTCTTATCCAGTTGGTGAAGTATGGGCCGAAGCCAAAGTGTTTAAGGGAGGAAAAGAGACATGGCCAACCTACTCTATCGAATGCCTTTTCAGCATCCAAGGTTAGTATCAAGGCAGGATGCTTGATTTCTTTTTTAGTTTTGATCTGGTATAGGTGTATTATGTTAAATAATCTTCGCATATTTTCTGAGGAGTATCTCCCTTTGATGAATCCAGTCTGATCTGGATGAATAAGCGATGGAACTGCGAGTTCTAGTCTTAATGCCAAAGCCTTGCTTATTATATTGATGTCAGTATTTATTAAAGATAGGGGACGGTAGCTGGAGCAGAGTGTCGGGTCTTTGTTTACTGCCTGGATGACACACAGTTCTACTCACAGGCGGTGTTGCCACATGTTTTCTGGTATGATGTCATGAGACAGATGCATGAGGGCCAGGTTGGTGGGCATTTTGGAGTGGAGCGCACAGTGGCTCGGCTACAGACCCGATACTACTGGTATCGAACGAGCGAGGACATGGCACTCTGGTGCGCCCCCTGCATTAACTGTGCCTCTAAAGCCAGGCTGCTCAAAACCCCACAAGCTCCCATGGGCACTGTCAGAGTAGGAGCAACCATGGAGCACATCGCCTTGGACATAATGGGGCCACTAAATGAGACAGAACGCCATAACTGCTGTATGCTTGTCATACAAGACTATTTCTCCAAGTGGGTGGAAGCATTTCCACTGCCAAACGTTAAGGCGGAAACGGTAGCCGAAGTGCTCACTTCAGAGTGGGTGTGTCGCTATGGAGCACCCCAGACGTTGTACAGTGACTAGGGCCAGAATTTCGAGTCAGAGGTGTTATAGAAAATGTAAGCTACATACCACACCATTCCGAGCCCAGTCCAACGGCCAAGTTGAAAGATTGCCGCTCTGCAAAACATTCTGGCCAAAACAGCTGAGCATTGTCACTGGGACTGGGATCTCATGATCCCTTTTGCTGTCATGGCCTACTGGGCCACCAAGCACACTGGCACTGGCTTCACCCCCAGGGTGGCAGGGAAGTGAGTGAGCTGGTTGACCTGGTGACTGGTTTACCCCCGGATCTTGATTTGGCTCATTCAGCTCCTGAGTATGTTCAGCACTTCAGAAAGCGCCTGGAGTTGGCACACAAAATTGCCAGGGATGCTCTTGGGGGGTCTGTAAAACATGCATGGAAAGAATATGACAAGAACTGCTGGCGCACTCAGTACAATGTTGGTGATGTAGTGTGGTACCTCATTAAAGGCACACGGAAGCTCAAGGACGGAGTCAAAAAGTTTCTCCCTTCATATGAGGGATCATAAGTTGGGCTGGGCCAGCTGGACGATTTGGTGTATCACATCCAGAAAGGCCCGAGGACCAGGATCAAAGTCGTGCATCATGACCAACTGAAACCTTACCGCTGCCGCGACCCACCGGCCAACACTTGGGCCAAGGAAATGCCTCAGGTTTCACCCCTGTACCCCGGGGGAACCTTCAGGATAGTGGGGGTGTTGTTATGGAGAGGTAGTATCAGAGTCAACGTCCCCAAAGGCCACATCACCGCCGTAAGCTCCCAGCTAAGTGTGGTGAGTGGGTGGCTGACTAAGCCCAGGAGTAAATGGACTGTTTGTTGAGTTTATTGCCTGAGTTCTTAGGTCACAAAAGGAAAAGGAAAAAAAAACAACATACATATTTGTTGTGTTCAATCTGATGTTTAAGTTTTTTGTGTTGTGTGAAAAAAAACAGACTGTAGAGGTACAGCATATTGTTATGTTGAAGCAGTAATTCTTTTACACTCCTGCCCCACTTACGTTAGTTGCTATGTGTTATGCTTATGTGTTGTTTTGTCCTGGACTGTTGTAATTATCATCCAGAGTGGGGGTAGTGTTGCAGGAATAGTGTGGTTCCTTTAAGAGACCGAGCTAGCGGTGAACGGGCTAGTGAAGAAAACAGAGAGTGTGCTATGCTGAGTGCTGATGTTCAAGCCATGCAGTTTTACAGTTCCAAAGAGAGGCTATGTTAAGAATAAAATAAAGCCTGACTCCGGAAAACGACAGTCTCCCATGTCCTGCTTACTGCCGCTGCTGCTGTAACTGAGGGGGTTAGCTCCAAAGTGACCATAGCCTCGGCCCTGGAGGAAAGCTCTCCCCTGTTCCTGACCACGGTTGGGAGCACAACATACTAACTACACATATAAGAAAACTAGCTATCACTAGCTTATCTGTGCTTGTAAACTGGTTGTGAGTTCCGCTTGTATTGAAGATTTTGACCGTATTGCCACAGTCGTCAGAGTCTGCATTATGGAGGTGACAAAATTACGTTATGTATTGGCTTTGAACGGGATGTTTTACAACTGTGGTGATGTAGCTTCTTCTCCCTGCTGAATCCTACTGTCAAGTTTGAGGGGGTGTAGCTTCGGATGGAACACTGACTGGAGGGGGAGGAGCTTAGAGGAGGCTGAAAAGAAGTGCCACTTTAAAATTTTGCTTGCTCTCTTGCTAGCTCTCTAACATGACAGACTATAGCTTTAACAAATTGCAGCCTCTAAAATGATCAAAGAGTTGAATCAATGCGTCTCTGAAACATCTCTCCATATAACAAAAAGCCTTCCTTTTCGGACTGAAAGTGGACTCACGTTTTGGTTGTAGATTGTGACTCCTTGGCTGCAGGCGTGGTTGTGTGTGCAGACATGCTGGTGGATACACCAGTTACACCCCCAGCGACTGCTAACACAGCCTTGGCACCTAGCAGAGCATGCAGCAGGATGACAGGTGGAACAGCAAAGCAAATCTTGACAGAAAAATGTTTGAAGGCCCTTATGCCAACTCCTACAAGTTATTCTCAAACATTCTCAAATGATTTAACATCATCTGAGAATCATCTTATCATATATGCATCTTGCTCAGTAGTACAGTATTCATAAAATGCTGCCCTACAGCAGAAAATAAAAATATTTCTACAAAACAATAAATAACATATTTGGAATTAGGGTTGTCCCGATCCAATATTGATATCAGATATCGGTCCGATATGAGCTAAAATACGAGTATGGGATTACATTGGACTGCATTTAAAATCTCCGATATAAACACTCCGATACCAGCAGACCATTCCAGAGCATGCAGAGCCCAGTGATCACAACAACAGCTGAGCTCAGGTGCTAACTCCTTGCTAAGTAGCAAGGAGCAGGAGTGATGTCGGCCCTGTGGCAGGATTATTCATTTATGCCCGATGTTGCAGCTGAGGGCAAAGTTTCCCGTGGTGGCACAGAACCGGGAAGTTTAATATAAAGTGACCAGATTTCTGAAATTAAACCTCGGGACATTTCCAGCTATAATAACAGTTAATACAGCAGCGATCGGCTAACTTGCTGCTGTACTGCTGCGGCAACAGTCGCCGGTCCGTGCTCAACATGCTCCCCCAGGCTCTCTGCTTCCTACCCGCTTTTAATTCAGAGGACTGTTAACTGTTATTCTCTCCGAGCTGGAGATAATAACACTTAATATAGCAGTGAGCAGCTCACTGTTGCTAGTGGTTATCTTGCACTTTGAAATATAGATTTCTTTGTTTTTATTGGATTCATTCATTTTATCGGCCAGTACTCAAGGCTGCAATATCGGTATCGTATCGGAAGTGAAAAAGTTGTATCGGGACATCCCTATTTGGAGTCTTGACAAACAAGTTCTCGTTATGCACAAGATCGAAGCAGTCTCAGTTAGACATCTAATGTTTTGGATTTCACAAGCTTAAAATGCACTATGATGTATTTTGCGAGATTAGATTTTGATAATGTGTGTGTGTGTGTGTGTTGTGTACTCACGGCCTGCGTCCAGAGAGCTGCTGGACCAAGCTGCAGTTGTAGAAGGTGAATTGTGTCTCTGCTACTGTCACATTTGTGAAACGCAGTGACAGAGTCACCATCACAAAATCTGCGTTAGAACAGAGTTTTCAAGACATCATAGTGCTGCTTTGGCAGTTTCAGAAATTCCACATTTCTGACAGGCAAGTATTTAAAAAATTACAGTCCGTGTTGCCCCCTACTTTGCGTGTTTTGTATACATACATTATATAATTCATGTTTAGTATGACTGCAAATACAAAAAAATACTTACCATCTCCAGGGCCAATGGGGGGCAGACTGCTGGCATCAGGGGTGGTGCATATAACACCATCATTAGTGAATGAGGCAGGTGCTTCTGTATCCTGGAAGAAGCAAGAGTAGGCCTCCTCTTTTCCTAAACTTGGGAGGCCCTCTACTGACACTGTAATCTGGGGAGGGAGATAAACTGATAAATTCTGTGTGATATGGAAGAAGTTCAGAAAGACTACAACTGACACACTGTAGATGGTTAACATGTATTCCTCCCATCTGTTCCCCAATCTTCCCTCTGCATTACATCAGTTTTCTCTCCACGGCTGATGTTGTAGAGGCTGAGGTGCTGGATACTAAGGCACTGTTGCATCTGGTTAAAACTCCACAACCACTGCCCACGTATAGACCCTCGCTGACACTCCCAACGCTGACTACACCTGAAATAACACAGAGCGGTAAAAGTGAAAGGGATGCCAGAGAGCATTTGCACTGGCTCCACCATTCCATGTACACTGACTCACCGTCCCTCCAGGACACACCAGCCACAGTAGGGGTCTTTGGCAGACAGACAGGAATGGCAGTCTATGTGATCTCCACATTCTGCCACCGGACGCTTCTCTACCTGAAAATTACAGGGAAGTGAATCACTTTTATTTCGGAAACTCACTGACCAATTTTCCCAGCCTCAATAAGAAATGAGGCTTATACTGATTGCGTGTTAGCACACGCAATCAGTAGAGGTGTGACGACACACTCAGCTTACAAGATGAGATGATACACAATATTGGGTTCACAAGAGCAAGAGTTATTTTCACATTACTTTTAAGAAAACTAAAATGAAAAAAAATATGACTGGACTGGAGTCATTTATCTCTATTATTAATCTCTTATGAATTATTTATCTCTTTTATTAAACAGTTTGTTTTACTCTACCTCTTAAATAATTTATAAAAAATACATTAAATCACTTTTTGTCAAAATTAGTTTAGTATCAGCAACATGAGGTGAGAAGTTACTGAATATGATTCCCATAACAATCAAACAATAATTCATAAAAATTTAAATCACTTTTAGTTAGGGGTGTGACAAGATCAAATCGTGACAATATTTCTCATTTCATGAAAAGAAGTCTCGTGAGCACAGGGCAGAAAGAATCCTATCAGACTTTGAGCTATCTGAGCTTCTATTAGTGACCTGTAGGTGACAGTAAAAGAAACTGAGAAGAAAAGCAGCAACTGCAGCACTTTGTAAAGTGAACCTAGTTTCACACCGAATGCTCAAGGTGCAGGTGCACTGAGAGAAAACCATTCATTGTGTACATGGTAGGGGTCTGTGCCCAGGAGAGCACAGTGCAGGGCTGGCATTTGTGCTCTTCAGTGCTATAGGAGAGATGCCAGGAGCTGCACAGAAAGGGGGGAAAGCCTATGTGTGTAATGGATGGAGGAACGGCTGATTCTTGCTGTATTGCAATTTGGGGAGCTGTGGGACAAAAGACTGTAGCTCCTGGAAGAGCTGAAACTCTCCCTCATCCTGTCACCCCTCAGTGGCATATAACTAGGCTGTAAACTGGATTGGAAGAAGAATTCTGACTCTGTGTTAAAGAAAGACCAATCTCGCCTGTTCCATCTGAGGAAACTTAGATTGTTTGATATCAGCAGGCCACTCCTATATGTTTATCTTATATGTGTATCCTTTTCTATGCTGTGCTCTGCTGGGGGGGTAACATCACAGCCTCAGACAAAAATAGGATTATTAAAATTATTAAAAAGGCTGGCTCAGTGATTGACCTCTCTCTGGATTCCCTGGAGACCCTTATTGCCAGGCGAACAAAGACTAAGCTCAATTCTATTCTTTCCTTTGAAGGCCATCCTCTGTATAATGTATTTAATGCTCTGCAAAGTTCATTTAGTGACAGATTTCTGATGCCTTTATGCTCTACTGAGCGATTCAGAAGATCTTTTGTCCCTGCTGCTGTTAAATTCTTTAACAAACACTACTAGATCTGTCTACTGAGGCTTGTGTCTTATGTTACTGTTTCCTCTGTTTTGTATTGTCTCTGTATGTTGCATTTGTTATTTGTTTGTTTGCTTGTTTGTGTATTGTTCTTGCTCTGGTGGCAAAGTATGTTTCCCCTTGGGGACAAAAGAATAAACCATACCATACCATGAAATATTCATACAAATTAGTACAAAAAATATTGCATTGAAATTTGTGCATAACCCATGTAATTTGGACATCATGTGACATTTGATGCAGGCTGCTTCATCTGTGAAAACAGACATTCCTTAGTGGAATAGTTTATGAGTTTGGGTGTGTTTTGATCACATTTGTAGCGGGAAATATGCATTTTATTTCCATAAGCTTAACCTGTTAGTGAACAACGTCGCTACAATAAGTGCTGTCCCACTTTGTAGGGTAAGATTTCTACCCTAACACTTCTCACTTAATCCTGTAGGGGAGTCTACCTTTGGAGGGCACTTGAAACCAAGTGCTAGTGTTAAGGGAAGACAAATGGGACTGGGCCTAAGTCGTTCAGTAATCCAGAAGTGAAACAAACCATTCAATGTATAGACAATGTTTCCCATATCACCTTCTGTGCTTTCCCACACTGACACTCTGTAGGGTGTGTGGTGTGTGCCAACACAATAGAAGCCACTTTCTCCAATCAATATCATTGTTATGTTTGACCTCCTGTTGACTATTGCACCAACCACAGTGGGGTTAGTGACCTCTGACCTCGCCAGCCAGCTGGCCTCTCTTTTTTCTCTTATGTTCTTTGCCTCTTTTTATTTTATCTTAGTTTCTGTGATAGTGACAGAGCTTGAGGAAGTATCAAAGCCTGAAAAACTGACAAAGATAAATTGTCTGACTGAATGACAATGCATGTTCATTCTCATGTGTGGAGACATCTGGGTAAGTGGTCGAATGGACAGACAGGTGCAGCTGTTTATATCTCAAGTATTTCAACGACAAATACACAAAATCTGTAAACCTGCTTACTTGCTAACATAATCTGCAACATAATCATGAAAACAGATAATTGCTATTATATATTTATACTCACAGTAGTTTTGGTCATAATGTAGATGTGTTCTCCATTCTGGTCCAACAATAAGTCTCGCTTAATGGGTGAGTTGGGCTGGATCATCGTGTTTGCATAAACCTCCACCCGACCATTTTGGCCCAGATACACCTGAGAAGCATGAAATTATACTTGAGTCAAGCAGATTTATCATGGAAGAATACAGAAAATACCTTAATAATAATAATAACTCAAACACAAATCAAATCATACTTCGGGATCACAGCAGGAGTGTCCATAAATGTGATTATGGCACAGTCAAATCTAATATGAAACACATGAAGACGCCTCTGGCTGAAGTGATTCCCAAGCTTCCACACTCTCATGTTACCTCATTTTAATGAGATTAGCAGAGGTTTTCATGCCTTTTTCCACAAGGCTCACACTTGATCACTGTGAACAGTATGGGGAACCAACTGTCCCATTAAAAGGATACACTCAACATAATGGCATAATGGCATGGAAATTAGCTCTGTAATGTGTGATGAAGTTTGTCATTTTGCATGTCACGTTAATGCCTTGACACACCTCACACTACATAATTTTAGTCCAATCGGGCGGTCGATGATTGTTTGTTTTGCTCCCCTCCCCCAAGGGGTGAGGTAGTTGTCCACTCGGCGAGCCTGAGCTACTGAACATCTCAAAGACGCCAGTCAGGCACTCATTGACAGCCTGACACTGAGTCACAGACGAAAGGTGAACATCTAGCATGCTAAATATCTACAGCCATTGAGAGCAGACATGGGGGTTGCCGCAAAATGTGGAAGTGAAATGGAGCAGCGGCTGTGGCAGAGCAGCAGCAGCAACAACTACAACTTTTCTCTTTTTGTTCTTTCACTACACAGTAGCGGACAAACAACCTGGAAGACTGCGTACTTATGTGCATCCATGTTTGCAATGAAAAGCTTGCGTGTTGTCCTGTGTCACTTCTTCCAGTTGTGTAGAGGGAATGCTCTCGTTGCCGACCAGTTATGTACCGTGAACACCCTGAACAAGACTTTAGCAGAGAACTCACCATAAGAGGATTAATATGTAGTAGGAGTTTGGTCACCCTTAATTTTGTGACATCAAATGATAAGTGCATATAGATGGTTGATGAGTTATTTGAAATATGAATCCTCATGATGGCGCCAGTGAGAGTGTTAGCGCTGAGCCAGGCCAGGCCACCTTCATGGGAGAGACCAGACATTGCCAAGGAACTCCACGGGAGATCGAGGGGATGCAGGGCAGGAGGTAGAGGGGATGCAGGGCAACCTGACAAACTGAGGAAAGAGCTGTCAGATAACTCACTTAGCTCAAAGAAATGATATAGTAGATGACATAGTGTGTCACATAGTGACATAGTGAATTCACTTTCAGGGATAAGTGGATACAAAGACATCCCCGTCACTGAACACCTGGGCACCCCCTAATATCACGGCAAGTGAAAAGGCCAATATCTTCTCCCAAACCTTTGTGGATAAGTGTACTTTGGCACCGCATCGGTGCACAATGGCCTTTGTGCTAAGCTTGTAGCTAAGGGTATAACTGGACAATTACATCTCTGGCTTCAGAACCTCTACGTCCCAGGAAGGTCCATCCAAGTTGTGCTCTCTGGGCAGTCCTCAGCACCTCAACCAATCAATGCATCAGTTCCCCACAGATCTATTCTTGGCCCTCTATTGTTGTCTATCAACACTGATGATGTTGTGGAATATTGTGAGAGTAACATCTTTCTGTATGCGGATGACTCCACCATCTACGCTCCAGTAACATCACTGAATGGTCCCGATGTGGCCTTATCCCTAAACAAAGACCTGGAAGACAAATGCAGGTGGGCTGACAGCTGGAGGGTCACGTTTGAGCCAAATGCAAGGCCAAGGTCCTATCCAGAAAGAGGCCTCCATCCTGCCAAGATCTGTTCCTTGGGATCACCAGAATTGACCTCACCGAGCAGATGGATATCTTGGGACTCTGTATAGACAACAAACTATTATGGGCCAACTACCTGTCAAACTTCTGCAAACAAGCTAGACAGCATCTCGGAGCACTGTGGAAGCTGGCCAACAAGCTTGATGTAAAGGCAGGTCCAATTTATATAAGACACAGGTTAGGAGTCATGGAATACTCCTGCCTTGCCTGGATGAACGCCTCACAGACCACTCTCGGGCAGTTAGACAATATCCAGAAAAAGGCCCGGAAAGTTATCCGCAGAACAGTAGTAGCAACAACTCCACTATTCAAGATGCACACTCCAAACTGTCCAGAGGGTCTCAAAGCTTTGCTACCCCCACCTGACCTCCCAGGCCGAACCACCCGGAGGAAACCACCATGTCACGCCTTGATAATCCCAACACTAAAAGCCTTGACAAGATATCCTTCACTCGGCAATAACTACCTGGAACTGTCTCTCCCCTGCTGTAGTTGGAGACATCACACCAAACAATGTCCATGCTTTCAAGAAGAGACTGAACAAACACCTTCTCAACATGAAACTGTAATCTTCCACTTTTTGGGGACTTCTGAGTAGCTGCAGATCAGTGATAGGCTGTATGAATGCGGTTCTTAAAGCCTGTATCTGCTTAAGCTAAATTAAAAAAAAAAGCATCTGGAGAAGAGGAAATGCCACAAGCTGTCCATCCCATTCGTCATCATGGAAAATGTGAGGTCTCTTCCTAATAAGATGGAGGAGCTGGCAGCGCTGACTCGGCTGCAGTGGGACAATCGGCGAGCAGCCTGCTGATGTTCACAGAGTCATGGCTGAATGAACTCACTCCAGACTCGCTCGTAACTTTGTCAGAGTGGAACAGAGTGTGCGAGAGAGTGGTAAGAAGGGGATTGCAATGTACATTAATGAGAGATGGTGTAATGCTGGACATGTGAGCGTTAAACAGCAGTGCTGCACTAAGGATGTTGAAATGCTGGCTGTTAGTTTTGTTGGGACCTCTCCATGTTGAAGAAAGAACTTTGGGCCTAGTTGTTCTGACTGAAGCCTGAATGAGGCCTACATGGACAGAGAGAAGTCTTAAGGCTGGAATATACTTCTCCAACGCCGTAATACGTTATCCGACTTCATAGCTGTGGAGACAACTCGAGCCCTTGCAGTTGTCCGTCGTGATGCATGTTGTGCAGCCTTGCCGTGAAATGCACCCCTTCGGAAAGCAATTCCCCTTAATATCTCAGATAAAAGCAGGGAAAAACACTATTTTACGATTTAATTATTTGTGAGGGAGATAGAAGAGAAGAACATAGGCTGCTTTCAGTCTTAAAAGCTCCTCTAAAGAGAGAAAATAACAGACGTTCTTCTTGGATAATAGCAAACGCAAACCAACACCTTTCACTATGCTCTGTGGAAATATACCCCGGCCATAATTACTAAATGAATTAAATGGATTTTTTTGAGCAAGTTAATGTATTTGACTTGCGTTTCACAAGGCCAATCAATATTTTAGTTCCTGTCCTGTCTGCTCAAATTCCTGCGCCCAGAGAGGACAGAGAGGCTCTCCGTCATGCTCTCCGACGACGCAGAGGGCTGTCCGTCTCTCCGTACAGCAATTTATGGAGTACTATAAATTGGCCTTAAGGTGTGTGAAGCTGTGGTCAGAGGAGGCCATTGAGGCCCTGCAGGACTGCTTTAGGACCACAGACTGGGATGTACTGTGCGACCCCCACGGTGAAGACATTGACAACATGACTCACTGTGTCACAGACTATATAAACTTCTGTGTGGAGAACACCGTACCCACCAGGAAAGTACAGTGCTTCTCCAACAGCAAACCCTGGGTGACCCCTGAGCTGAAGGCCCTGCTGAAGGAAAAGAGGAGGGCCTTTGGGACAAAGAGGAGCTGAAGAGAGTGCAGAAGAAGCTGAAGAAGAAGATCATGGAGGGCAAGGCCAGGTACAGGACCAAGACGGAAATATACTTTCAACAAAACAATGGTCAAGGTCTGGAGAGGACTAAAAAACATCTCTGGTCACAGCAGAGGCCATGAGAGGGGAGCTGAAAGAGACCAGGAGAGGGCCAATGAGCTGAATCTGATCTTCAACAGGTTTGGCTCCCACTCCTCCCCCCACTCATCAAAGCACCAACCAGCCAGCACATTCATCATAACACCTCAGCCCTCTGCCACCCCCAGCACCACCACCCCTCCTCATCTCATACTCCTCCACCAACATCTCCATAGCCCCTTTCACACTGCACGAAAAACCGTGTCGACGCGGGTTTTTCGTGCACTGCGAAAGGATTGACACGGCATTTTGACACGGGTCAACGACTCAACATCGACCCGGGAGTTAATCGGATCGGAAACAGTGTGAAAGTTGAGCCGTGTTGACCCACGTCGGCTCGCTATTTACCCGATAACGTTGATGTACCTGTCTATCGCGTCAGGCTGTTATTGTGAAGCTGCAGAGCTACTCATTCAACACATTAAATGTGTAGTGACATCATCTTTAATAGGAGCGCATATGTGATTCTTACATCATTCTGGGGAAAATCCCACCAGGGAATCCCAGTGCGAACTACGTGACCGTGTTTATATACAGCTTGTATAGCGATCCGGCACACCTTTTTTATTGATCATGGCAGTATGCATTAGTACTAGTATTACTTTTAGTATGGAAATTGCAACGCATGGAACAACAACGTTAACATGTGACTCGCTCATGTCCGTGCTGTCCATTGTTTACCTCGCTATGTTCCGGCGCTTTTAAATCTGTAATGATGACGTTGTCAACGCAATGACGGAGGAAAAAATAGGCACACAGCTCTCACAGCTGGAGGTCAGAGCCAAGTCAGTTGACCCCGTGAAAGAGCCCAAATGCCGATCTGAGCCGTGTCTACGCGGGATTTTCTAACCTTTCTAACTAATTTCAGTGTAAAAGCGGTACATGACACATCACATCTTCACATAACACGCACATCTTCAACCTAAGTCTGAGTCTGGAGAGAGTCCCAACGCTGTGGAAGACTTCCTGAGTGTTTCTTGTTCCAAAGACAATGCACCCCAGGGAGACCAACCACTTCAGGCCTGTGGTCCACACTTCTCACCTGATGAAGACAATGGAGAGGATCGTATTGGGAAACTTCCACCCCATGGTGAGCTAATATCTGGATCCACTGCAATTTGCATACGAGCCGAGCATTGGAGTGGATGATGCCATGGCCGTAACTAGCTATGAGGTACCCGAGGTAAATACCTCAGTTACTATGTCCTATGTTTATAAAAATATATATTTTACAATAAAATATGAAAATCCAATTCATATAAAGATCACAAATTATATTAACCATTACAGCCGACAATCAGGAGCTGTGTTTCTGCATATGAAGTCTCGTAACCTTTAGCCTTACAAGTCACACTGCAGTGCATCACGGGTACCGGCACTGACTGGGTGTGACAAGACCTAAATGAGAGGTAAGGAACGAACACTCGCCAGTTCGCGCATCTGTCATGATCATAGTTTTGTTGAAACAAAAAGAAAACACTATTTTGCAGTTACTTGCCCAAGACAAATTTCAACTTGGGGGACAATAAAGTTTATCTCATCTCATCGTCATCTCATATCACTAGCTAACGTTAGTTAGTATAATGTAACGAGAAGGAGGGGGAGCTCTCCATTCTGACACTCCGCTGTTCCGAAATCCCCTACTCCGAAACACCGCTGTTTCAAACCCCCGCTCTCGCAGCTGTCCATGTTGCTGAATCGAGTGACGTTGTTTACACTCTAACTTGTGGCTTGACTGTAAAACGCATGCTGCTCAGGGACTGGGCAGATCTGTCCTACTTGCTCTCTCCCCCACTCCGTTGGAGTAAACAAAATACACTATTTTTCTCTCCATTAAGTGCATTAAGTGACTGTGTATTTGTGTTATTGTACAGTTTAAAACTACTTATTTTACTTTTTATTCATAAATAAGTGCTCCAAATTTTTCTGCTCACGCGCTTTGCACACTCGCATGGTTTCTACCTCATTAGTTTTATAACCCTGGTTACGGCCCTGGATGATGCAGTTGTCTACCTGCTGCACAGATTAATGTGTCACCTGGAGAACACCAGCAGCACTGTGAGGATCATGTTCTTTGACTTCTCCAGTGCTTTCAACACCATCCAGCCTTCTCTGCTCAGGGGGAAGCTTGAAAGTGCAGGAGTAGACTGTAACCTGGCTGCATGGACCATCGACTACCTTACCAACAGACCACAGTATGTGAGTCTCCAGGACTGTGTGTCGGACATGGTAGTCTGCAGCACAGGGGCACCACAAGGGACAGTGCTCTCCCCCTTTCTCTTGACGTTGTATACATCGGACTTCAGCCACAACTCTGGGAGCTGCTACCTCCAGAAGTTTTCCGAAGACACAGCTATTGCTGGATGTGTATCTGAAGGGGGACCATCGTGAGAACAGGACCGTCATCACTGACTTTGTCGACTGGTATGAGTGTAACCATCTTCAGTTCAACACAAGTAAGAACAAGGAGCTGGTCACTGAGTTCCGCAGGATGAAGACACCCCAGACTGCACCAGTGAACATCTAGGGTCTGGACATTGAAATGGTGGAGACCTACAAGATCCTGGGTGTTCACCTCAACAATTAAGTGGACTGGACTCATAACACAGATCCCCTGTATAAGAAAGGCCAAAGTCGTCTCCACCTGCTGAGAAGACTGAGGTCCTTTGGAGTTTGCAGTCTGCTAAGGACTTCCTATGGCACTGTGGTGACATCTGCAGTGTTTTATGCAGTGGTCTGCTGGGAAGCAGGGAGCACAGAGACGGACAGGAAGAGAGTGAACAGGCTGGTCAGGAGGGCCAGCTCTGTCCTGGATTGCTCCCTGGACTCCAATGAGGAGGTTAGTGACAGGAGGATGTAAGCAAAGCTCACATCCATCATGGACAACCTCTCTCACCCTCTGCACGGGACTGTGGAGGCTTTAAGCAGCTCTTTTAACTGCAGACTCAGACTCTCACCTTGCAAGAGGGAACGCTACCGCAGGTCATTCCTACTATTGGCAGTAAGACTCTATCACATCAGCATCACTGGCTGATGTTAATACATCTGGACTCATTACCATCACTACCACTGTTTTCAAATCTGTTTGCACTATCCTTTTGCAAACAAATATTTGCACCGCAATTTTATTTCATTTCTACAGGTCACACTCATCTAATAATTTGGTGTTTAACATTTCATTGGCAATTAAAAATATATTTTCCTCCTTTGTTATTTAGTAAATTATGTAAATATGTAAATATTTTTCAATGATTATTATTACTTATTCTATTATGGCTTTTCTGTTGTTTATTGATTTTTATTACTGTAATTTTGTCTCGGCTGCTGTAGCAGGTGAATTTCCCCCAATGATGGGGGATGAATAAAACACTATTCCATTCATAATCCTTTGCAAACTATAATACCCATACCTTGATTACTTGATTAAAAAAAATGGGAAATGCATGTCACCATTGTCTTACAACATTAGCTCAAAAATGTTTCATGTTTTGTTCTCATCACCAATAACCACATTCCACACTCAACAGAACAAAAAGCAAATGTATTAAAAAAGGGATAATGGTGGTATATGGTCTGAGCAAGTTGGAAAACTGCAGAAATATATAGGAGCTGGCACAGACTGTACTGTATAGATTCTATGAAGCACAGTATCAAATAAGTCTTGAATGGAAAATTGGGAAACTGTGTCAATTGGAAACATGTCCATGACATGACATGGCATCTCCCAGCCTCCTACCTAGTGCATGCTGGGGTAGGTTTAAGAGCCTAAAGAGACTGGAACAAAACTTATGACATGGGATGAGCTACCTTGTGCAGAGTCCCTTTGGAGTCTCCAAGGAAGGCGATGCTGTGTTCCTCTCTGACACTGACAGCCACAGCAGTGAGACGGGAGGCTGAGGTGTGCCACACAGCTTTAGCTTCCAGCGGTACCCAGCTTGCCATTGGACTGGGGGTGTGGTCAGAGCCGCATGGATATGCCTTAAAGGTATTCTACAACACATGGAAAAGTTTTATTGCTGTCATTTTGAGTAATATATTGATTTTATGCATTTATCTGAACTGAATACACCTGAATTTAAAAGTTTTGTTTTATTGATCTTAATGTCAAACACCTAAGCTTAAAACAAAAAAAGTTCACGTTCACATCTCTCCAATTAGTCTGCTATTCTTTCCTACTATTGCCCCAGCGTCTTTGAATCCTCTTAATTTACCCTGAAAGGATTGCACCACAGATTAAAGTAGACTCATGGGAATGCAGCCAACTTGCTCTTTTGGACTCGCAAAACAATCCCTCCAAATCTTGCTTTCTAGTAAGTCTCTGAGCTCTGGCTCCATATAATTGGCCCTGAAGAAGGAAGTAGAATAGGACATCTTTTTAGTCTTTGTTTATTAAAAAAGAACAAGTCTTATTTCATTGTTGCAAGGGAAACTTTGATCTAATACATCTGTTTTTTATTTAATAAAAAATAAAAAATCTGTTTCATTCATCATCTCATTTTCTTACTTTTCGATTCTTCAGTTTTTTCTCCTTGTTGGGGGTCTTTCTACTGTATGTTTCTACCCCCCTCACACACACTTTTTCTCTCTGGCCATTCAGTGTGTTTAACAATCCCTAACGATCCCATTAAATGGTTCTGAAAGCTGAAAGGACCTGAGAGGCAGAGTGGGTCACTGGAAGGCTACAGCTGGGCAAAGATACTTCTGCAGCATTTGGAAGGGCCTTATTACAATACTTCTGTTTTGAAGCTTAATCTCTGCAATCCAGTCATCCGTTATTACTGTGCTTTACTTTCTGTTTTGTCTTTTATTGACCACTGAAACCAAATGAATCAATATAATTAAGGTACGTAAAGACAGCAGGAAAGAATATGTAATGATCCCCCACTATATTGCCAATAATGATGCTGTAACAAACAATCAGAGCAGAAAAAAATGAAGAACCAAAGAGAAATTGCAGTTTAAGAGTCTCATATGAACATGTTACTGACAAAATTGTTTTAAAAACAGATTGCTCCAACATAGCCCTTATCCTAAGATCAGCTTCAGGCTGATGTTGACACAAAAACAAATAACCCCTTGCTTCATTTACAGTATCCTTACAATTGGCAGGTAAGCACAGCTGGACTTGACCTCATATTCAATGTAGGCCACGTCTCCTTTTCCCTCCACCTGACCGTCTTGGGTGTAGCAGAGGTCACGGGTGGAGTCGATATGTCTGTCAAGCTCATCCAGTGAGTAAACGCACAGAGCTGAGGCATCAAAAGGAGTGTTGTTTGTGGAGCTGATGGTGGTGGAGAAGACTCCCAGCAGATCCTTGCCTTCTCGGTCTGCACCTTGTCCCACCTGTTGCAACAAAGGCATATGAAAACACTTAGGAAAGTCACAGCCAGCATCAGTGTAATATTGATTTAAATCCATTTCTATAAGCAATAAATTCAACTGTTTGAATTCTTGCTCCCTATTCTTGCTCCCTATAATAATTTTGGACAAGCCATATTGAAAATATTTAAGGAGCAATTACCTGTGCAGCCTGGAGCAGGTTGTATGTCTTTGAGGGAGAGGAAGAGGACCGGCAGACAAGAGGAACTTCCACATAGGAATAGTATGAAGTGTCATCCAGGCACACTCTGGCAGCATAGGTCCTGTACTCCCTTGATATTGACTTGATGTCACGGCGGTAAAACAAGAAATACACATAAGTGTTGCGCGTGAACACTGTCACAAAATGGTGGTCGTATTCCGATAGGCGCCCAGCTACTGCCAGCTTGGCTGTCTCCTCATAGGAAAAAACAGGCTCAGATGAAAGAAGGCGGGTGGAGATGGGCGGGTGGCTTGCAGTAAAGCCCCTACCCACATACATCACTGTCCTTTCCCCGTCACGAAGCCCCACCACCAGCCCCACAGTTGACACCAACGGGTCATTGGCTGCAACATACTGTGTATCTACAGGTCTCTCAGTGGAAAAGAGAACCTTCTTGATCGACGTCAGGCTGCGCTTTTGGCATGTGCCCTGGTGGACACTGCCGCAGGTGATCAACTCCAATGCCTTTGCATCCACCAGAAGAAGTTTGTTGTGATTACTTGTTGTCCTGGCCTGCGGACAATTGAACTCAGTGACTGGGGGAAGGCAGTCTTTGCTGTCACTCACAGGACCGGTTGTCTCCTCTTGCTCCAGCTGGAGTCCATCTAATCCATCCAGCTGGAACAGGTGATCCCTGGCCCCAACATACACTGTCCCCACAGAGGGATCTGGGTGAAGCACTAGGTGCTGGAATTCAGTGTCATTATAGAAAAAACGAGGGTAGGAGTGACTGTGGGCTGTAGCAAAGATGGTGAGGAAGAGAAGTAAAACCAGGGTGGTCTTCAGAGCCTTCTCATGTAGCATGGCAAATATTCTGAGGAAAAAAAACAGCAGGGTTAGAGGTTTGCACTCATATAAGTTTGAGTTTAAACACTCAATAAAGCTAAAAGCTGCTTCCACATAATTAAGTATAGTGCATATTTTAAGAGTTTAAAGCACACAGGTATAGGCTGAGAGAAATGTTGATGTGGTGATAACCTCATAGGAATGATATATATATATATATATATATATATATATATATATATATATGTGTATATATATACACATATATATGTGTATATATATATATACACATATATACAGTCATGGAAAAAATTATTAGACCACCCTTGTTTTCTTCAATTTCTTGTTAGTTTTAATGCCTGGCTCAACTAAAGGTACATTTGTTTGGACAATTATAATGATAACAACAAAAATAGCTCATGAGAGTTTAATTTAAGAACTAAGGATTATTCATTTTCCATGGTTTTCTTGATAATAACCAAAATTACTTAAATTCTTACATCAATAGCTATGGCATTGTACCGCCAAAAACACTACTTTTAAGCATTCCATGTTTTCTTTTCTGTTTGCTTTAAACACATGATACACACAAGAGTTAATACTTGATTGCATAACCATTGTTTTTGATGACTGCAGCCATGCGTCTTGGCATGCTCTCCACCAGCTTCTGACATTGTTCTGCTGTCACAGCAGCCCATTCCTGTTGGACAAATTCAAACAAATTTTCTTTGTTTTTGGGCTTCTGCTTCTCCATTTTGAGTTTGATGATTTTCCACAGGTTTTCAATTGGATTAAGATCTGGTGATTGAGCAGGCCAAGGCATGGTGCGAATGTTGTGGTTCTCCATCCAGGCTTTAACTGACCTTGCCGTGTGGCAAGGGGCATTGTCTTGTTGGAAAATCCAGTCATTCAAGGCAGGAAAGAGTTTTCCAGCTGATGGAAGAAGACTGTTTTCAAGGGTAGTCCTGTACTTGACCTGGTTCATTCGGCCTTCACACAATTGCATTTGCCCTGTTCCACTCAGACTGAAACAACCCCAGATCATGACTGATCCACCCCATGTTTTACTGTAGGGGCAAGACAGTCTGGGTTGTAAGCTTCTCCAGGCTTCCCCTAACCAGTAAGTTGGCTGGAGTGGGCATCAATTCAAAATTGGATTCATCACTGAAGAGAACCTTAGCCCAATCATCAACAGTCCAATCCTTGTGGTCTCGAGCAAAGAGTAACCGGGCCTTCCTCTGCCTTTCATTGATGAAGGGCTTCTTGCGTGCTCTGTGTGACTTCAAACCAGCTTCAACAAGTCGGTTTCGAACTGTCCTTGCCGAGCAAGTCACATTTCTCGACAGTGCCCACTCATTTTTAAGGTCCCTGGAGGTCTGACGGCGATTCCTGACACAGGAACGGATGAGTGCACGGTCATCTCGTGGGGTAGAAAGACGTTTCCTGCCACGGCCAGGTAGCAATTTGGTAGTGCCATGTTCAGCTTGTTTTTTTTTGTTGTAATGAACGGCTGTCTTGGAGATCTTCAGTTTTTTCGCTACCTGTCTCTCACTCATGCCAATTTCCAGCAGTGCCAAGATGGCTGCCTTTGTTGCTTCACATAATTCTTTTGTTTTAGGCATTATGTGAGAGCTGACAACTTCTGAGTTGTGCTACGGCTTGAATGTAAGCAGGAAACCACTCTAGGCCTTTGCATGTGCAGTGCTGCTTGTGACATGAAATGGCCTCTTATATACCCTGGGAATCAATTAAGCTTAAGAATGTCAAATAGGACATAAAGTATTATGTGACCAGCTGCATTTTTTGTTGTGTTCATTGTATTATACGTTTAGTGGTACCAGATATTAGAATGAACAAGAAATGGAAGAAAACAAGGGTGGTCTAATAATTTTTTCCATGACTGTATGTATATATATGTGTATATATATATACACATATATATATATACACATATATATGTATGTATGTATATATATATATATATATATATACACATGTATATATACGCACTGGGTGGCAGTTTGACACACTGCGAGAGCTCATCAGTACCCCACAGTGGTCCTAGTTGTTATTGTTATGATTGCTAGTATATAGTATAGTATATACTAGTATATATATATATATATACTAATTACTCAATCCAATGTTTTAGGAAATTATCTAATCTTTATACACATATATATACACACGTATATATGTGTATATATACAATATATACATATATACGTATATATAGATGTATATCTATATATACATATATACGTGTATATATATATACTGTATATATATATATATATATATATATATATATATATATATATATACACACACAGTATAATGTATATATGTGTATATATATATATATATATATATATATATATATATATATATATATATATATATATATATACACGTGTATATAGTGTATATATATACACACGTGTATATACATGTGTATATATATATATATATATATATATATATATATATATATATATACACATGTATACACGTGTGTATATATATATATACACACGTGTATACATATGTATATATATATATATACACGTATACGTATATATATATATATATTTATATATATATATATATATATATATATATATATATATATATATATATACACACGTATATACATATATAATGTGTATATATATATATATATATATATATATATATATATATATATATATATATATTGTTAGCTAACAATCACACAGGCAAGAACACAGGAGGGCAGGAAGCAAAATGACCTGACACGAGGGAGACAGCGTTACCACAAAATAAAACAGGAAGTGACATGGGGCGGCTGTGGCCTCATGACTTTTAGTCCTTCTGTATTAGTGTTTGGTGGCAATAGAAATAAACTTCAACCTAGAACTAGAACTAGAAGGGTTCTCCCCAACAATCTCTAGAGTTCATCACATGTAGCAAGTATTGCCAAGCACAAAAAACGAAAAACCTACAAATAACCTCTGGCAAACCATTAGACAATCAGCTCAATCGGGGAGGGCGAATAGGTAACCACAAAGCAACTGCGGAGCAAATACTCATAGTATGAATAACAATAATAGAGCCTGAGCAACACAATCTTTTCACTGTAGCAAAAAGATGGAGTCTGATCAACAGAACTTCCTCTCCACTACAAGGACACATCACAAGTTCTTCATAATTTTAGCCTCTTAAAACTACAAAAGCTTGGCACCCTCTCTGTGTGCCTGCATTTATAGACTCTATTCACTTCTCACAATGTGGTGGCTTCACTGACCTTTTACCCGAACTATTTCAGTCTAGCATTCTCTCTGTCCATGTTTGTTAATCACTAAAAGAGTCTGTTGTGCAAGTTCATTGCTAAAGTTCTATATGATCCATGACAGCCCACTGGAGGTCTAAGACCCCATAAAACTGTCCACAGGGACAGTGGGGAACACTGGGCCCAGAGCCAAGGGGCACCTTGCGTTGTTATGTTTTAATGGGTTGACTGGATCACGCCCCAGGCCCCCTGCACCACTCACTGCGTGCACATGGATGAGCTTAATTGTATAATAAAGGCATTGAAAACGTATAAAATTAATGTGCACAACCTAAGGATCGTATAGGGACTGGATTTGCAAATATGATAGGAACCCTTGGCTTAAAGGGGCACTATGTAATTTTTCAATATTTTATTACCTCAAATCAACATCTTCATTCATAAAAAGATCCTCATTGGTGTAAAATAAGCTATGCCAACAATCTGACTTATCCTCCTGGGCGAAGAATCAGTCATCTTTACATAGAACGGGTCGCTCATACGGAGGCTTCCATGTCTTTCCGGTCTAGATAAAACTACGAACTTCCGAGAGGGACATAAAGCACTACCTGGATAGTACCAAAAGGGCAAAATGCATTTTTGCGATTCATTTTTCACGGAGAAGCAGCACGGAGAAGACATTATTACATACCCCACACTAAACTAAAACCTGCACTGCACTTTTGGTCGTCATGCAGGACCATAGTTATGCTGCGGCGAAGGAGAAGGAATCCTCATCACCAAAAAATGCGTAAAAGTGAATTAAAAAGGCAACGGGACTGGCGAATTAACAAAACAAGGGTAGACATTGGCATTGCCTTTCCCAGGTGGAAAGCGCTCATGACTGAGAAAGATTTCCAAAGGGATGCTGAACTTGCCTGCTTTCTTCTCAACAGGTACGTCAATGTTACTGCGTAATGGCGATATATTGTGATACTTCGTCTTCCAGTATTGTATCGATTTTTAATTTCTTAATATCGATATTTTCCAACCCCAACAAAATCATATTTTGGGCCGATTGTAAATCCAGAACGACTTCCGCTACTCCGCTCCGCAAGGTGTCGCTGTACCGCTACTGCGCTGCACAGCTTTTGTGGTGAGTGAGGCAGTGAAGAAGTTGACAGTAAACAAGCGGAAGAGAGCAGAAAGCAGAGAGCTCACCGGCATCCGCAACAAAGCAAAGCCAACGTTTGGAGGCACTTTGGCTTTCAAACGAAAGAAGGGACTAATATGCTGGACAAAGAGTACGGAGTTTGCAAACGATACACTGAGATGATAGCACAGCAGCCGCCGCTGAAACCTGTTGATCCGAAGCAGACTTATTTGTTTTAAATCCATTATTTATTGTTTATTTTAATCTAAAGGGCCTATAACAGGCTGTAACAAATAAAAAACGAACTCTAATTTGTGCAAAGTGCATCGCTATCGTTTCATTACATTCATTAAAATGCATTTCTCCTCTGCAACGGCTGGACTCTCCTCTCATTCCCTCTCACAACAAACATCGGCACAGACACATCACCACACTCAGAGAGCGGTGCAAAAAAGTTAAAAGTAGTTTCAGAACATTTAAGGATGTAGCAGTCATGTTCTCAGATGTCACAAGGAACGGGGACAACTCCGCTGAGATTTATCCATCACCCAACTTTCCCAGCAAAGGCGACAATCACTTTAAGTAAAACAGAGGATTTACTGCAGCAGTATGGTGCGTTCAAATGTACACAAATGTTGGAATGTCCAAGTCAGAATTTAAATCACAATGAAGATGGAAAGTCAGATTAATCTCACCAACCAGACATAAAATTCATGCTATCTGTTACTGACGTAAACAGTAGCTGCATGTGTTGTACGTCTGTAAGACTGGAAGAGCTGGGAGCACTAAACTTTGAGGTTATGTTGATTAGAGCTCCAAGCTCCAACTTCCAGTGAACACACCAGAAGGCAAACTCTCATGTCCTAAAGAGGAATTGGTAACAGCCTGTGCCTGTTGATCATCATCAGATCATTTGTCTATCATGATAAAGCCCAAATTGCACAAAATATCTTGTTGAGTTTAAATAAGCATAAATTAACAACAATAATAAATATTGATGATGAACATTATTAAAAGTCAAATTGCACAAAATAACCCAGTTCAAAAATCCCAACTGTGCCGCTGCCCCAAACACTACATCAGTCAATGGAACACTCACAAGATGTCACCAAAATCACTTTGTCCCTTTAAAATCTTTCACAAAACGATGTAAGTGTATCGAATTGTATGGTGAGCTGAATATCGTGTATCGTATCGTATCGCAAGCCGAATATCGTGTATCGTATCGTATCGCGAGATTATTGTATAACTACAGCCCTACTTGGTTGTGTAATTCACTACGTTGATGGTATAACAGTAGATCAGGTAAAGCGTAAACCTCTTTGGTGGATGGTCACGTCAGCGTATGTTTGAGTAAGCAAAGGGCATTTCATGCCATTGCCTACTGCCTGCTCACACAAATGATTCTATGCAGTTTGAAATAACGGACCTCATCACCCAAATGAAAACTCTATGAATTGGTGTTTGAAGAAATGTTGTCAACAGCCTCTTGAATCTCGATTTTCGACCCATTCTGCCTACCGCAGTTCCAACCATGATGCAATGCGCAGTAAAAAACAAAAAGTCACAGAGAGAAGGTGCCTTTCTGTGGCTCCAAGCCAAAAAGTCAAACGATACCATGGCTTTGAAGAAGTCAACCGGAAGTAGTTCTACCCAGTGCGCCACCAAGTGTAGCAGAGTCAGCCAGGTCGCTGACCATTATCTGAATTAAACAAACTCCATGTATACTTGGATTTTGGGAAAGACCACCCGCCGAGTTGCAACATAGAATTTGGCAAAATCCAGTACGATCCTAACAGGTGACCACAGTGACTGGCATCTGTGGATCCCATCCAGAGAGTACAACAGAGACAGTGGCAGTGTGTCTGTGTGAGATCAGCAATGGGCACACGCAGGTAGAAATATACAGCACAGGCAGACGAATACAGAAGAATACAGCACATGGCACATTTGACATGTGCATATGAGTGACGCTCGTGAGACTGAGTTAAGCTGACATCCATTCTGTTTGTGCATTTACAAAAAATTTAGGTGTGTCCTTGGTTTTCTCCTACAAGTTTACAATGCTGGAGGAGATTGTGAAAACAATATAAAGGAAGTTTACAAAATGGTTTTGTATATCGACCAATGTTGATAATTATCCATCCATCCATTATCTACCGCTTGTACTCATAGGGTCGCGGGGGGGCTGGAGCCTATCCCAGCTGTTTTAGGGCGGACGGCAGGGTACACCCTGGACAAGTCACCACCTCATCGCAGGGCACATAGACACAGACAACCATTCACACTCACATTCACACCTACGGTCAATTTAAATTAGCCAATTAACCTAATCCCCATGCATGTTTTTGGATGGTGGGAGGCAGCCGCAGTACCCGGAGAGAACCCACGCAGACACGGGGAGAACATGCAAACTCCACACAGCAAGGCCCCGGGATTCGAACCCAGTACCTTCTTGCTGTGAGGCGACAGTGCTAACCGCTACACCACCGTGCCGCCGTTGTTAATTATCATTATATATTATTGATAATAATAATGCAAAATTTACAATTTTAAGTTCTGCAGTACTAACTGTGCACTACTTTTGCAGAATGGTAACTTTCTCAGGCACTTGTCAATTGTGCAGCTCCTCTGCACTTTCCAGATTGAAAAGAATTCATCAAAGTCCGAGAGAATGAATGAGTCATTTCACCATTTTAAAGTGGTAGTTGTAACAGTCCCCAGATACGGAGAAGCCAACAACATACTGGCTTTTTGTCTAGTATATTTGTAGACAGGAAACCGGCCAATTGAAAAACTATGTATGTATGTACACTATATTGCCAAAAGTGTCCGATTCCTAATCCATAAGGTTCAATATCACGTTGGTTCACTCTTTGCAGCTACAGCCTCAACTCTTCTGGGAAGGCTGTCCACAAGGTTGAGGAGTGTGTTCATGGGAATTTTTAACCATTCTACCAGAAGCGCATTTGTGAGGTCACACACTCATGTTGGACGAAAAGGCCTGGCTCTCAGTCTCCGCAATAATTCATCCCAAAGGTGTTCTATCGGGTTGAGGTCAGGACTCTGTAAAGGCCAGTCAAGTTCACTTCCATGGCCACAGGTGTATAAAATCAAGCACCTCGGCATGCAGACTACTTTTACAAACATTTATGAAAGAATGGGTCGCTCTCAGGAGCTCAGTGAATTCCAGTGTGGAACTGTGATAGGATGCCACCTGTGCAACAAATCCAGTCGTGAAATTTCCTCGCTCCTAAATATTCCACAGACAACTGTCAGCTGTATTATAAGAATGTGGAAGTCTCTGGGAATGACAGCTACTCAGCCACAAAGTGGTAGGCCACGTAAACTGACGGAGCGGGGTCAGTGGATGCTGAGGCACATAGTGCGAAGAGGTCGCCAACTTTCTGCAGAGTCAATCGCTACAGACCTCCAAACTTCAAGTGGCCTTCAGATTAGCTCAAGAACAGTGTGCAGAGAGCTTCATGGAATGGGTTTCCATGGCCGAGTTATTTATTTACTGGTCGTGTCCCCTTATACTCACAATTAGGTTAGTGAAAGCGCTAATATTATGAGAGGCAGATGTACACATGTTTGGCACCAATCCACTTCCGTTGCCTTCTTCATGGTCAATGGCCATCTCTCTCTCCTTAATTCATATGCAGACATAGAGGGTCTCTCTCTCTCTCTGTCCCTCCGGTGTGCTAAAGGGGCTCTCTGTCTGCTGCTTGAGGGAATAGTGTCTCTTTCACTGCCCTTCAACCAAGTGGCTGCACTGAACGGACACAGGATAAAAGACACTTCACACAACACACTTTTTCATGTGCACACACACTTGTTCAGCCTGTTTTATGACAGGATCTTTTCAGTGAGGAGACAGTAATGCTCTTACTGGGAAAAACAGGTGTTAAGCAAAGCTGCTTGGTACAGCATGACACACAACCGAAGAGCCAGTGGAAACTGATGGACCTTCATAATCTCTATTCTTTAAATGACCACCTATCAACACCATTACAAAATGCAAAAGGTCCAAAAGAATAACCGTATATTACAATCGATTAGATCAATAGACTGAGAATTTACATGTTTATCTTTATAAATGGTTACATATCAGTATCGTACAACTAGATCCTCTGAGCATCTGACAGCAAATACTTTGAACTTTTGACCTTGACTATACAGGATGGGAGAAAGAGGAGACTGGAAATGTCATGGAAATATTACAAACTGGAAATAGAGGTGTTCTAGGTCCTTGTTCTAATTACTGCAGAAAGGATGAAAAAAAAATAATTCATCAACTGCTTATCATGGCTGGAGCCCGCTGTCTTAGGGTGAAAAGAAAGTTGCCAGTTTATCACAGGGCACAACATAGAGAGACAGACAACCATTCACATTCACACCTACAGGCAATTTAGATTAGCCAGTTGACCTTCCACATGCATGTTTTTGGGTGGTGGGAAGAAGTCCCACACAGTCCACACAGAAAGGCTCCAGGCCAGGAACCTTCTTTCTGTGAGGCCATAGTGCTAACCATTGTGTGTTGTGCTGTGCTGCGATAAAAAAAAAAACAAAACAAAAAAAAAAAACTGACTGGCAAAATGAACAGAAACAAAAAGATAAAAAGACAAAGATAGCTTGTCTATGGCAGATTTGGGGTTTGAATTTCACCAGCCAATATGCTCAAATGAAGCGTGATGTCATCAAGGACACTGTTATGGCCATTGTGTGGCAAGATAATAAGAAGATGGCAGTAGGAGGTTACGGCCCCGCCTCTCTAGGTTGCTGGGCTGCTTGCTGCTGTGTGTCTTTTTTCTTCTCTGCTGCAGGTGCCCAGTAGGCGAGGTCGGGGTGAACATCAGTGGGAATACCTGGACCCAGTGTTCCCACTACTTAAGCACCACGCCTGACTCAATTCATTTTCTTGACATCAGAGGGAGGCTTCATTCTCCCGAGCGGTGCTTCCCATGTTTGCCTTGTTTTTTGTAGTTTGCTGCCTGAGTTGGTTAGGTTGCAGTAAATTGTCTTTTGCTTTAACTTTTTGCCATTCCTTGTTTTATTTATCATGGCTTCGAGCCGGTATTTATTTGTTTGTGAATAGTCAGCATACATTGCCACCTACGGCTTGTACAGCCATATCTGCACTCCCAAGTCACACATCAGTCACACACAGCCACCTCTTCTTTCACAAGCACTCAATAGCCTAAGAAAGTCCTCTGTCATTCTTCGTTGTCGTGACAACATTCCTAGGCCGAGTGAATAGAGAGGGGAGGTCTAGCCCTCCCAGTCTGTGGGCATTTTTATCAGCTTGTCACACTGTCTGTGGTATAACAGCACTTCGGCTCTCGCCTGCTCTTTGTTACCAGAAAAGATGCTTCACAACATTTTCTTTGGAGTTAGAGCATATTATGATTCAGAGGAATCTGCTAAACATCAAGCCTGGACCAACGATAGCAAACCAGTATTACTGATGGTATTCCTGGGCTGCCCACCCTTCAGTGTAATAGGTTTCATGATTATGAAACATGCACTATGCGGCAGGGGTGTCCCGATCTGATATTGATATCAGATCAGCTAAAAAATAATTATATCAGACTGCTTCTCTGATATTCCAGAGCATGCAGAGCCCAGTGATTACAACAACAGTTGAGCTAAGGTGCTAACAAAGTAGCAAGGAGCAGGTGTGATGTCGGCCATGTGGCAGGATTATTCATTTAAATCTGACATTGCAGCTGAGTGCAAAGTTTCCCGTGGCACAGAACCGAGAAGTTTATATTAAGTGACCGGATTTCTGAAATAAAGTCTGGGGACATTTCCAACTATAATAACAGTTAATACAGCAGCGACCGGCTAACTGTTGTTCTAGTCCGTCTTCAACATGCTCCTCCAGGCTCTCTGCTTCCTACCTACTTTGAATCAGAGGACTGTTAACTCTTATTTTCTCCAAGCTGGACATAATAAAAGTCAATACACCAGCGACTGGCAAACTGTTCTAGTCTATGCTGAACATGCTCCCTCAGGCTTTCTGCTTCCCACCTGGATACTGTAATAAGTGTTGTGTGCAACATGCTCACTCACGCTTCCTACCAGCCCATAAGGAAAAGAAAATAAATGTACTGAAATTCATGAATAGTATATGATATACTCTTGAAACTTGTATGTAAAGCATACAACAGTGAATCCGGATATAAGATCCTGGGTAAATTGAAACAAAATGAAACCTGTATGATTTGGGTATTTATCAGGATAGTATATGACAGTAATGATACATTCAATATCCTTATTTTTATTATCTTGTATGAAAAGAATGCAAAAGTGACCACTTTCAAGATTAAATCATATACAATTCATGAATTTCAGTACATTTTTTAATTTTTTTTCTGTTTCTTTTCCGTATGGGGGCATGATAACCGTTGTTCTAGTCAACATGCATCACAAAAAAAAAACAGCATGAAGATTTTCTAATTTATTTTTTATTTATTCTATTCAATTGTAGGGCTGGGTATTGATTCAGATTTTCCAGATTGATTCAATTCAATATTACAAGGTCCCAGTTCGATTCAATTTGAGATTCAATCTGATCCGTAATGATATTGTTTCAGTGACATTTCAGTTAAAATAATGCTGTAAACAATACCTGCTCCAGGATGGTTTGATTGAGCCATGCCGACTGTGTTTCTGGGTGATGTCTCGTCAAATGTGGTTGTGGAGATTCGTCGTATTGCCACTGAATTTTACCGTCCCGTTTAATATTTTGCATATTATTTGTTTTTTGTCCAACTAATCATTTTCTTCCAACTTGTTAAATTCTTTCTCTCCGCACATCCAATGAAGAAAAGGACAGTCAAGTTAAAAGATTGATCTTTGGATTTTATGAATCAATTATTAACCATTTAAAGGGAAATTATTTTTTTAACCCAGCCCTATTCAGTTGTAGTATATGCTTATGTTTAAGTTAAATTAGTGGTTTTAGTAGGCATGTAACCCATTGGTTACTAATAAATGTGTCACTTCTCTACCTACTGTTAGTGACTATTGTTCTCTGTTTGAGAAATATCACTTGATCAAGCCTTTTCTAACATTCTATACTGTAAAATAGGTGAGAAAAGTATGTTAGATTTATGCTGATATTGTGTTGGATCAATATCGGTATCAGCCAATACTCAAGGCTGCAATATCGGTAACGTATCAGAAGTGAAAAAGTCGTATAGGGACACAGCTAGTGTGCTGTCGCAAAACCCCAGAATAAGCCTAAAGAAAAATCCAAGGTATTCCCAGATGAACTTATTGCTGGGGGTTTTGAACTAAAATCTGAGTACATTCATGAATTAGTTTGCAGTTTATGACAAACCTTTGATTCATAACATGCCGAGCGGATGCAGTTCTGTATCCCCCCTTCTGTTTCATATTTCTCAACAAATCCTCATGTCTGTCTCTCCTTCTCTCCCCCTCTGTCCACCACGCCTGGTATCTTAGGCACCTATCTGAATGCCATGCATTTTCTAAATGTTGGAGATTCTTTACAGAAGTTGTCATGCACACCTGGCAGTGATAACCACTGCGGCATTATGTGGCTATATCATTCCTTATCTAAAGAAATATATTCCAGAGGACCCGGTCATGTATCACTTTCCTTTGTAAGTTCATGTTAACTATGATACTGCAGCTGCAATTGTTAGTTTTCATAGTTAGTTTAACACAAATTAAAAGGGAGACATGGGATTCAGGTATAAGCTACTGAAGGACTGAAAGCTGAACAAATCCTTCTCTCTGATCTTGTGCATGGAGACAAATTTATTGCTTATTTCTAATAAGCACCTTCTGCGTTTGTCATTCTACTGTTTGGTTGTTGGGGGCTACCTGACTGTTAAACCACAAGAAAAACAAAACTGTAAGTCTTGGCCCTAATATCTCACTGGTGTGGCTGGTCACCTCGATGAGTATGCATGCAGAGACTGCCTACTTTCATCCCAGATATGTTTCATCTGCAGCCAGGGTACCCATGCAGACATAATCCTGCTGAATCCCTGAAAAGGGACCAGTGACAAGCATTCAGAATTCACATTTCAATTCAGGATTGCACTCTACAGTCCCAAAATGTTTTTGCTCATTGGGCAGCAACTGGTGTGTACTTCCTGGTCCCGGCGTCATCCTAACATAAGGAAGAAAAGGCTACTTCAACAACTTTAAAATGAGAAAGCTTTCATAGATATTAATACAAGCTGAATTAGAAACAGTCATCAGTGTGGAAAGAAATCAATGCAATTGATTGATAAAGTTGTGTTGACACAAGTGAGGTGGAACACAACACATATTTATCTCCGATAAATACAAGATCGAGAATAAAATCTGATCCAGTACACAAACAATCGAAAGCAAAGCTGTGTTTCCATGGTATAGTGTGGTTCTGCTTGACTCTGACCAGGTGCTTTTCTCCATTTTGTTTTCCACTGCACCACGGCTCTACCCCCTCAGTATAGGCAAGATTCTGGGTTGATTGCTGTAAAAAGGCAATGTGAAACTGCTGTGACATCATTTCCAACGGAACAATCACTGAATTAATGTTGTTAGAACCCAACTGCGTTATATAGAACCACACTAATGAAGTAAAGAGTATTAATTTCTGTTGTGAGCTGACAGGGAAATGAGCAGGTAAGTAGCAAGCCAATACAGAGCTACAGCCAGGTTGAGTCTCTTTGGGCTTGGGAGAAGCCTGGGGGCTCAGACTGGAGAAGCCTGGGGCAGGGAGCAGGTGAGCGGAGCAAGGAAGGAGAGCTCACACTCACACACACAGCTGTTTGACAGAGGATGACAGTACCATGAGGGATGAGGCAGAAAATGTAGTCAACAAAACAGCAGGTATGGAGCCATGTAAGCAAGCGGCAAGGCAGATGAACCAGTAGGGTGCAGGCAGATGGTCAAAGCCAGGTGGATGATAAGGAGACCAGTGGAAGTGGCTAGGAAGCCACAAACAGACAGCATCAAGGAAGGACAGAAGTAGAACTTGTGGTTAGGGACAAAGGGCTGAGGCAATTGCTGAAGTTGCAATGAGGCCAGGTGGTCAGAGACAGGCAGGTTTGGCAACAGAGCATCAGTCCGGCAATGAGTGATGAGGAGTTTATAGTAGGGCTGTGACGGTATGGATTTGTTATTACTGCGGTGATAAAGCACCCAATCAATGCGGTATGGCGGTTTACTGTAGTATTCCCCCCCTTCACGGCAACTCCGCCACCCCCGCCACAATCCCGCTACTCTCAGTGATCACCGCAACTCCGCCACGCCCCGCTGCAATCCTGTTACTCTCCGTGATCAACGCAACTCCGCCACCCCCGCCACAGTCCCGTTACTGTCCGTGATCACCGCAACTCCGCCACCCCCGCCACAATCCTGTTACTCTCCGTGATCACCGCACCTCCACGACCCCTGCGGCAAACGTGCTACTCTCCAGATCACTGCAACCCCAGCGATCACACCTTGTCTTCTGGCATAAAATGTGCAACACAGTGTTCGGCTTTGTAACAGGATTTGCGGCTATTGTTGAATAAAATCAATTCAACAGAGCAGCGTAAACATTGATGGACAGTACTACATAAGAGGGGTGCGTCTGCTATAAGTACTGACTGTTGAACACCTGTTTATGCAATGCTTCTGTGTTTTATGCCTATGTATTATGTGTGAATATATTCAATTTAATCATCAGAAGTACTGAAACCTTGAAATAAATGATGATAATATGAAAATAATTTCACACTGGTGACAATTTTCTCTGACCAATCAGCGGTCTGTAGTGTTTTAACTTCCAGTATCAGCTGGACATCACCGAAGTCTGACTAAAAAAGTACCAAGTATTATCAACAACATGGAAAAAATGGAAAAAAAGAAGAAAAAAAAACAGCAGAGTTGAACTGTGCTGTACCATGAAGTGAAAAAAAGGACAAAAATGGCTCTTTATGACTGGCGGCGTGTGCACAAACAGCAGCCTTGTTCTGTTCCACAAGACAGCATGTTTTCGTCATTTTTGTTGTTTTTGTCATCTGTCAAGTGTTACCATACTTAGCCAACACCATCAGGCATCAGCACAACTTACAGTCAACAGTTTCTATTGGAAAAGAGGGATTTATTTCACAATCTGAATCCCATGATTGCCACGGAACTTTGCGACCTAGGATTACTCCATCAAACCCCACCCTATGTAATGACCCCCCTCCCGGGACAGAAAAGCCGCGGGCAGTGTGAGAGGAAGCAGAAGAGGGGCATGGAGGCATCCGAGCTAAGTTAGCGGCTAGCCCAAACAAGCCGGCAATACCATCGCGACTTCTGGCAAACGATTGCTCACTGGATAACAAACTACACTTTATAAGACTATGACCGTCTAGCTCAGGTTGAGAAAGTGTCCTGATTAGCTTCACATATTTAGCTCCAACATCCACTTAATTATAAGGTAAAACACACATAGTGACTATCAACTAAAATGGTTAAAACAAATGAAGTGTACGGCACTGTTGTGCCTTCAACTAATGCTCAATAATGCCGTGTTTTCATTTCACCGTCTCATCGTGAATGAAAGTTTAGCTGGTTAGCTTTCCGTAGTTCCAACCATGTTGCAATGCATGTAAAGCCAAATTTAACCACTAGATGGGAGAAAAAATTACATAGTGTCCGTTTAACACTCTGTCCTACAGGCCTGGTTCACACAACGTGAAGCTGGATACCCTCTCGCGGCTGTATGATCCAGAGCATGTGGCCAAGGAACCTGTCTGCCCAATCGGCTGTTTGTGCCGGAGAGCTTGAGGTCCCGGGTGGTACGTTGGGCTCATACATCTTGCCTCACCTGTCAACCTGAAATAAAACGAACTTTTTTTTTTTACGTCAGCAGTTTTGGTGGCCCACCATGGACTCAACGGTCAAGGAATACGTGGAAGCGTGCCCGGTCTGTGCTCGCAGCAAAACATCAGTGCAGGCACAGGCTGGTCTCCTACAGCCCCTTCCCATTCCCAGCCGGCCATGGGCAGAGATTGCTCTGGACTTTGTCTCGGGACTTCCCACGTCATGTGGTAATACCACCATTCTGACGGTAGTAGATCGATTTTCCAAAATGATACGTTTTATTGCGTTACCTGCTGCCGTCCACGAAGGAGACTGCAGATCAGTTCAGTTGTGTTTTCAGCATTCATGGGTTCCCCGAGGACATTGTCTCGGATCGAGATCCACAGTTTGTGCCCAGGTTTTGGAGGGAGCTTTGTGGGTTGATCGGGGCCACCGTCAGCCTGTCATCGGGATACCACTCTCAGTCCAATGGTCAAACCGAGCGACTTAAACAAGTGTTGGAGACCTGCCTGCCCTGTCTCATCACACAGAATCCATCTTCCTGGAGCAAACTACTTCCTTGGGTGGAGTTTGCTTACAACTCCCTTCCCTCAGCGGCCACTGGGCTCTCTCCTTTTCATGTCTTGTATGGTTATCAGCCCCCAGTCTTCCCAGATGTGGAGAAGGGGGTCTTGGTTCCATCAGCTCATGCCCTGGTTCGTAGAGCAAGGGTCTGGGAGGCCACCCGCCGCGTTCTCCAGTGGAGTGCCGCACGCATGAAGAAGGCGGCGGACCACCGTCATCATCCAGCTCCGGTGTATCAGGCAGGTCAGCGGGTATGGTTGTCTACTCAGGATCTGTCCCTGCAGGTGGTGTCCAGGAAGCTCGCCCCTCGGTTCATCGGACCTTACCCCATTTCTAAAGTGGTGAACCCGGCATCGGTTTGTCTACGTCTTCTCCGCTCCCTCAAAGTACATCCCATGTTCCACGTCAGTAAGGTGAAACCAGTTATGTCTGTCAAGTCAAGTTAAGTTTATTTTTTCAGTCTTGTCATTTGATCTTGTCATTTCCTGTTTTATTTTGGAATTAATAGTCTTCCTTTGTGTTTCAGCTTCACTCTTCCTGCTCTGTTTCCCCCATCTGGTGATGTCAGCCCCGCCTCTGATTGTTTCAATTGTTGCATTTGTTTATTCAGTTTAGTACCCTCGTCCTCACAGTTTGTGTTTGTTTTCTGTTGATTCATTTTGCCATCGTGTAGAGCTTAATGTTACTTATGTACCTAGCTGCAATGATATGGTTTCGCTTCCTTGTTTTCCCAGAGCGTGTGAAATTAGTCATTATTAGTGTTGCATCATCAGTCTAACTTAGTTGTTTTGTCTTTTAGTTTGGTGTCTTGCATCAGTGCCTGAGAGTTTTAGTTTAATTTAGTTCGTTTCGTTGCGTTAGTAAAATTTAGAGATTCACGTTTTCTATACTCATAGGCTATGGGGACACATACTACTGTTAGAACACCTTTATAAAGTGAATTTTGCATAATAGGTGACCTTTAAAGCCCAAATCACACAAATCAACCTATGTATCTATCTATCTATCTATCTATAATTATCTAATTTTACTCAGGTATTTTGACTGTTACTCTGTTACAAATGAACCTGTCCAGGATGTTATAAATAATTAGAAAAAAGTAATAGCAAATATACTACTGATACTCGTTGTCCTTATGTCATGCATATATTTAGGTGATATTTAGGTGATATTATATTATATTACCAGTAAAATAATGCATTGGTAGACTTTTCTGTCGGATAATGAAAGATTTTTTTTGCCTCATGTGGTATGGCCAGCAAAGTCCCCTGACCTTAACCCCATAGAGCACGTCTGAGACCAGCTGAAGCAGCGACTGGATTCTCGTACCCCACCCACACATGATCTGGCAGAACTACAATGTCCACTTGTGGAGGAGTGGAACGCATTGCATCAGAACAACATCATGAGGCTAGTGAGGAGCATGAGACATCACTGTCAAGCTGTCACTGCACCCACAACTGACTTTGTCAATTTTGGTTATTTGGGGCGATCTTTGTTATTGTCTAAATTGATGAGTAATAATGATTAAACTAATGAAAATGGTGTTTCTTATCATTCATTATTAGTAATATCAAAGGGAACTATTACTTGTTACATTAAAATGCAGACCAAATAGGAAAACCACTCATTTAAAAAACAATAATCTCAACTTATTGTGTTTATACATCTATATCTACAGTCATGGTCAAAAGTTTACATACACCTGTAAAGAACATAATGTCATGGCTCTCCTGCGTTATGTCTACAACTCTGATTTTTCTCTGATAGAGTGATTGGAACAGGTGTCAAAAAAAATCAATTTGGTTGTTTTATGACTTTATTATGGGTTAACAGAAAAAGTGACCAAATCTGCTGGGTCAAAATTACATGTCCCTTGGCCAATTTCACTTCAATTAGGCACTTTTGGTAGCCATCCACAAGCTCCTGGCAAGCTTCTGGTTGAATCTTTGACCACTCCTCTTGACAAAATTGGTGCAGTTCAGTTAAATTTGTTGGCTTTCTGATATGGAACCCCATGTTCTCAATGGGGTTTAAGTCAGGACTTTGGGAAGGCCATTCTAAAACCTTAACTTAAGCCTGATTTAGCCATTCCATTACCACTTTTGATGTGTGTTTGGGGTCATTGTCCTGTTGGAACACCTTCGGGCTGATGATTTTAGGTTATCTTGAAGAATTTCAAGTTAATCCTCCTTCTTCATTATCCCATTTACTCTATGTAAAGCACCACTTCCATTGGCAGCAAAACAGCCCCACAGCATAACACTACCACCACCGTGCTTGACGGTAGGCATGGTTTTCTTGGGGTTAAAGGCCTCACCTTTTCTCCTCCAAACATATTGCAGGGCATTGTTGCCAAACAGCTTGATTTTTGTTTCGTCTCACGACAGAACTTTCCTCCAGAAGGTCTTATCTTTGTCCATGTGATCAGCAACAAACTTCAGTCGAGCCGTAAGGTGCCGCTTTTGGAGCAAGGGCTTCATTCTTGCATGGCAGCCTCTCAGTCCATGGCAATGCAAAACACCCTTGATTGTGGACACTGACACCTGTGTTCCAGCAGCTTCTGATTCTTGGGGCAGCTTCAGATTTGGGGCAGCAGTAGCTCAGTCTGTAGTGACTTGGGCTGGGAATCGGAGGGTCGCCAGTTCAAGTCCAGGTTGGACCAAAATGTGGAGAGTGGACTGGTAGCTGGAGAGGTGCTAGTTCCTCCTCCTGGGCACTGCAGAGGTGCCCTTGAGCAAGGCACCGAACCCCCAACTGCTCGGGGCGCCTGGATAAGGGGCACCTCTCCTCTAATGCATGTATTTGTTTCATAACTTGTGTGTGTAATGTGCAACTGAAAAATATACTAACAGAGTGGAAAAAATGTAATTTCCCTCATTGAGGGATCAATAAAGGAAATCTTCTTCAGATCTGTTTTTTGGTAGTTCTTGGTTGACTCTTCACCCTCCTGACCAATTTTTTCTCAGCAGAAGGTGATAGCTTCCATTTTCTTCTTGATCGTGGCAGTGACAAAACAGTGCCATGCACTTTATACTTACAATTGTTTGCACTCTTGCTCTTGGAACCTGCAGCTGCTTTGAAGCTTCCAAGTGACTTTCCTGACTTGTTCAAGTCAATGATTCGCTTTTTCAGATCCATGCTAAGCTCCTTTGACTTTCCCATTGTAGCGTTAGTGGGCATTTGTATCCAATGAGCCCTATTTAAATGGCCTCAGGGAAGTCACCAGCTGTAGTCACTCATGATCACTCACAAGAAGTTAAGAGGCCATGCTATGAAGCTCATTTCATTAACACAACTTTCTAAGTCACCAAAATTGCTAATTCATGTTGCTGTATGTATATTTTTGACCCAGCAGATTTGGTTACTTTTTCAGTTGACCCGTAATAAAGTTATAAAAGAACCAAACTTCATGAATGTTTTTTGTGACAAAGAAGTATCTGTTCCAATCACTCAATCAGAGAAAAATTAGAGTTGTAGAAGTAACTGGAAACTCAGGAGAGCCATGACATTATGTTCTTTACAAGTGTCGTGACCACAACTGTAAATATATATACAGTCATGGAAAAAATTATTAGACCACCCTTGTTTTCTTCAATTTCTTGTTCATTTTAATGCCTGGCTCAACTAAAGGTACATTTGTTTGGACAATTATAATGATAACAACAAAAATAGCTCATGAGAGTTTAATTTAAGAACTAAGGATTATTCATTTTCCATGGTTTTCTTGATAATAACCAAAATTACTTAAATTCTTACATCAATAGCCATGGCATTGTACCGCCAAAAACACTACTTTTAAGCATTCCATGTTTTCTTTTCTGTTTGCTTTAAACACATGATACACACAAGAGTTAATACTTGATTGCATAACCATTGTTTTTGATGACTGCAGCCATGCGTCTTGGCATGCTCTCCACCAGCTTCTGACATTGTTCTGCTGTCACAGCAGCCCATTCCTGTTGGAAAAATTCAAACAAATTTTCTTTGTTTTTGGGCTTGTGGTTCTCCATTTTGAGTTTGATGATTTTCCACAGGTTTTCAATTGGATTAAGATCTGGTGATTGAGCAGGCCAAGGCATGGTGCGAATGTTGTGGTTCTCCATCCAGGCTTTAACTGACCTTGCCATGTAGCAAGGGGCATTGTCTTGTTGGAAAATCCAGTCATTCGAGGCAGGAAAGAGTTTTCCAGCTGATGGAAGAAGACTGTTTTCAAGGGTAGTCCTGTACTTGACCTGGTTCATTCGGCCTTCACACAATTGCATTTGCCCTGTTCCACTCAGACTGAAACCACCCCAGATCATGACTGATCCACCCCCATGTTTTACTGTAGGGGCAAGACAGTCTGGGTTGTAAGCTTCTCCAGGCTTCCTCCTAACCAGTAAGTTGGCTGGAGTGGGCATCAATTCAAAATTGGATTCATCACTGAAGAGAACCTTAGCCCTATCATCAACAGTCCAATCCTTGTGGTCTCGAGCAAAGAGTAACCGGGCCTTCCTCTGCCTTTCAGTGATGAAGGGCTTCTTGCGTGCTCTGTGTGACTTCAAACCAGCTTCAACAAGTCGGTTTCGAACTGTCCTTGCCGAGCAAGTCACATTTCTCGACAGTGCCCACTCATTTTTAAGGCCCCTGGAGGTCTGACGACGATTCCTGACACAGGAACGGATGAGTGCACGGTCATCTCGTGGGGTAGAAAGACGTTTCCTGCCACGGCCAGGTAGCAATTTGGTAGTGCCATGTTCAGCTTGTTTTTTTTTTTTTGTTGGAATGAGCGGCTGTCTTGGAGATCTTCAGTTTTTTCGCTACCTGTCTCTCACTCATGCCAATTTCCAGCAGTGCCAAGGTGGCTGCCTTTGTTGCTTCACATAATTCTTTTGTTTTAGGCATTATGTGAGAGCTGACAACTTATGAGTTGTGCTACGGCTTGAATGTAAGCAGGAAACCACTCTAGCCCTTTGCATGTGCAGTGCTGCTTGTGACATGAAATGGCCACTTATATACCCTGGGAATCAATTAAGCTTAAGAATGTCAAATAGGACATAAAGTATTATGTGACCAGCTGCATTTTTTGTTGTGTTCATTGTATTATACGTTTAGTGGTACCAGATATTAGAATGAACAAGAAATTGAAGAAAACAAGGGTGGTCTAATAATTTTTTCCATGACTGTATATATATATATATATACACACACACACACACACACACACATATATTTAACTGACTTAAAGTTACTTTTATTCAACCAGCAATTTTTTTCTTGATTCTTCTTTTTTTCATGTTATAATTATTATGGTAAAGCATACCGACTGAAGCCTGATCTGTCTCGGAACCCAGCACAATCAGTTCCCTCAGAACTGCTTGGATTTTGGGTCAATACAAAAATCATTTACTGATGGAGTGCATGAGTGCCGTGGGAAGCCTTATTTCAGGGAAAACAAAAAGAAGAACCACTGAAAAATTACCCATGTCAGCATGATCAGCCACAAGGAAAGTGACATATTATTAATCATATTATGATTCTTATCTACAGTATTATCTATTTGTTTACTTAAATGTTAAATGACAATAAATATTGTCAAAATGTATTTGAATTACACTAAATTTATTTGATTTGATAGTCGATTATTGACTATATGCAAAATTACTAGGGTATATCAACATATCCAACTCAGATGAGACACTACGATGTTCTGGACTTTTGCTGTAATACATTCTCTTGGACTGGACCTTTTTGAATTCCAGTTGAATAACCCTGTCCTTGTGGGTTTACCATGGAAACATTAAAATCATTGAAACAAGTTTGAAAAACAATAAATTGGGTTATCACCACTACAGCACAGCACTCAGTTGCAAGTGTTCAAAAGTATGTTTGCAAAATCTACAGAGCCCTGCTGTTTTAGGAAATGATTTCACCTTTTTAAACAGTATATGTCATGACCTGAATTGCTGACCACTAACGAGCCAACCACTAACCACTAACCACTAAGCCATTAACGGCTTTTGCCGTTTGTTTGTTTTTTTTGATCGTGGTCTCCTGCAGCCTGTCAGTAATTTCGGGGCTTCTGTGATTTGTAGTTGGGACATAAAGAGTTGATATACGCCACAGAGATCAAAGCAGTAAGTGGAAACGATTGCTTTTAGAGAGCAAAACGTATGGATTCTGGACAAAAAGTGGCGATTTTGGTGAAAGTGGCCTCTACTCTCTCCAGATTGTGGTATTCTGCTTGCTAATCTTGCAAAACACTGGGTCCTCAATGAGTCAGTCAGCAATGAGATAAAGAGCCCACCTGATACTGGATTTCTGAGGTCAATACCAATATTAGATATTAGGTATTATTAGGTAAAAAATCTGATATTCATTTGATAGTCTTATGTTGTATATATAGGCATTACAAATTTCAGGAAGTGTGTGCACTTCATATGACAAAAGTTGACAAATATTATGTTTCTATTATGTATGAGCACACGTTTTAATTGTGGCTCACGGCCAACCGGATCACAGAAATGTGGCAGAGTTTGAGACTGCCGTGATCAAACAGGTCGCACAAAGCATTTGAATCAGTGATCAGTGTTTAGTGCTGCTTTCTACCGCTTTCCAAGGAACAAGATCTCGTGAGATGTCACTGCCAGCAGTCAAATAAACATGGCAGAAGCGGGTCCACCTCTCCAGGCACCGCCGACGAGTTTAAGAGCTGATGTTTGGATGCATTTTGCATTTAAGAAGTTGGAAGAAAATGACGAGTTGGACAAAAAAGAATCAGTATGCAAAGTATACAATGGGAAGATAAAATACAGCGACAATACGACGAATCTCCGCAACTATTTCACTATTTGATCACCTGGAAACACAGTCGGCAGATTCGGCACGAAAATAACAGAGCATTTATTTTAACTGAAATATCCCTGACTGAATCGATATTGAATCGAATCTGATCGAATCGTGGATCGAATCGAATCGGGACCTTGAAATATCAAATTGAATCGATCTGGGTAATCTGAATCGATACCCAGCCCTATTATTATTATCAACTCAATAAGTTATTTTTGGATAACTTGGCCTTTATCATGGCAGACATACTAGACTAGACCATGGTCTGATGTTGATCAACAGGCACAAAATGCAACCCGTTACTCTTTACCCATTACCCTGGGGAGTGAGCATTTACCTATGTTCACTGGAAGTCAGACCTTGGATCTCAGATAATCATAATCTCAAAGTTTAGTGCTCCCAGCGCTTCCAGCCTTAAAGACATACAAAAAATGTAGCTACTGTTTACGTCAATAGCAGATAACACAATCTGTCGGGATGGTGAGATTAATCCGACTTTCCATGTTGAGATCCGACATCAAGGGGGGTTCTGATTTAAACTGAACTGTGTGTCAAACATATGGCCCAAGGCCCAGAACTGGCCCACCACAGGGTACAATCCGACCCATTGGATGACTGGATGTCTTTACTTCCAATTTTTTCGTAAAAATTACATCCAGGCTGTGTGACACAACACTGACAAGAGAAGGGTTTTCCAAGAAAAATATACCAAGTTCTACATGCTCGGTGTGCTGACTCCACTTTTCTGTGCTCAGCGATAATACTCACAGCGTCTATCAGATGACAAAATATTCAAGAACTTAGGACAGAAAAGAAGAATGATTTGGTGGCAAATTTGACGACATCTCAAGCTGCTCATCATCTGATTTGTGGATTGTTTTTTCATTAATTATTAACATTTTCAAAATAAACTTCACACTATGAGAAAGGGAAATATTTGGATGTGTTATTATTGAAAGATTATTATTATGCACTGCTGGAAATGGTCCGACCCATTTGAGATCAAACGTGGCCCATGAACTAAAAGTTAGTTTGACGCCCCTGATTTAAAGAATACCCTGGCTGCTCCTTTGTAACTTCAGATTGGAGGTACAGTCTTGTGAAATGTAGAACCTCCAGACTGAAAACTCTTTCTTTCCCTCTGCCATCAGACTCCATAACAGCTGACAGGAGTCCTCAACCATGGACTACTGCTGCTCAATATTGCACATATCAGCTCAATTGCACATGCCCAATATTGCACATTACAATTCCTCTTTGTACAGCCTGTATTTTTGTACAGTGCACATTATCTTTTTTATCACATTGCTGCCTTATTTGTCTTCAAGTTCTTCTTTTTATCCAGGGGTGGATCTACTGGGGTGGCAAATGCCACCCTAAATGACAGGCTTGCCACTCCAATTGCCACCCCATCTGGCAGCGATGAATTAAAAGAAAAGTTACGGCCGATTTAACATTTAAGAGCGTGATTTTCCAATGTCCGACTGCACTGAATGCAGCACGAGAAAACATCAGAGGCAGTGGCCATACCTGCGGGGCAACTGACTGATTTGTTTGGAAAAAGTGAGCGAGCCAGGAGTCCAAACCAAAGGAGACACAGGAGGAACAAGGTAAAAGCTGATTCATTATCTGTCAAGAAATTTGATTATAATGAAAGCACAATGCTAGTGCAGTTGCAATACTGATTTGATAGCAGCTACATGTGACATAACCATAGTAAATTACTTTAAATTTTGCAGAAATTAAAAGGAAAGGCAGCATTTGTAGTTTTTTCACAACAAAGAAAAAGGTGGGAGAAACAGAAAATGAACAACTGAGCAAGGTAGACAAACAAGATGATGCAGAAGAGAGAGAGGTGGAAGGAAAGAGACAAGAAAAAGATGAACTGGAAGGAGAGAAAAGAGGGCATCAGAAATGTGAGAGAGAGACAATACAAGGCAAGGTGAAGGTGACCAGGGACAGGAGGAGGAGGAGGGAGAGCACCAGAGGAGGGAGAGCATCAACAAGATGAGGAGGGAGAAAGAGAGAACATGCAGGGCTCAGAGAGTGAAAGGAGAGAGCCTGAGCCATCATCAGATATCTCCAGTAAAGCTGCTCCACATGGTATGGAACCTGTTGCTGCATAGTACACTAAGTTACATAAGCACAACAATGACAAAAACAGTTTGCTGGAAAGTGTTTTTTAAGAGACATTGCTTAGACTTCTCCAAATAAATATAAAGATTCACTTTTGCTTAAATATGAATACTTGAGGAAACTTTACAGGGTGAAATCAGATGAGATGGGGACAGAGATTTAATATTTTGTGTATGATGCCTTTTTAGATTTATTGCTCAGGTTAAATTCAAAAATTAAACAAATGAAAAATAAAATACGCTCCCAGACTAAAATGTGTGTATTGGCACACTGATGGTTATAAATAACCAATGATAGTTCCAAATTGATTTTATTAGTAGTTATATTGTAGAATTATTTCAGTTGTAATGCAGTTTGAATCTTTACTCCCCTCCATCTTCTAGATGTTTCCAAGTCCAGGTGTGAGGTGCCAGCACAGCCAACAAGAGAGACTTTCCCAAAGACCCTCCAGGGAGGAGCCAGGAGAAGTTTCTGTAATGACTGGTATAAATCTCATCCCTGGTTGGAATATTCCCTATCGAAAGATGCAGCTTACTGTTTTGCCTGTAGGCATTTTTCCCTCCCCAATGCCCCAAGAACTGTTTTTACCTAATTCGAAGGTTATCGGAACTGGAAAAAGGCTATGATGACAGACAGTGGTTTCTGTTCTCATGCCAGATCTGAAAGCCATGTAAACACAATGTTTGCATGGACAGAGAACAAGAAAATTGTGGATAAAAATACCTCAATATCTGGACTAATGGATGAGCAAAGAAAGAAACAGGTGGCTGAAAATCAATACTACATTAAAACATTAGCTGAAATATTAGTTCTAACAGCCATAGAAATCATAGCATAACGGGGTCACAGGGAGTCTCTTGACTCAGAAAAAAACAGTGTTTTTCTGTCTATGTTGGACTTGCTCAGTAAGCATAACCCCATCGTTAAAAAAAGACTGAACAGCAAGCTAAAAATGCAAAATACACCAGTAAAACAATACAGAATGAAATACCTGAGTGCTTGGCTACAATGGTCAAAGAAAGTTAACAGGAAGTTAAAACAAAAGCATTAGATCTAGATAAATTTGTGAAACGTTTTGCTGAGCAACATGGAAATCGCAGAATTCAGCTGTTATAGGCATGACAGCTTCATGTATTGCTCAGTGGTGTGCCTTTACAAAGCTGTTAAATGGTGAGATGCACTTTTACAATTTCTGTGGTTATATATTTGAAAATCTAATATCACCTTTAGCTCTTTGAGTGCCATTGATGTATTTCACCATCAAAGTGTTTTTTTCTGCAGTGGGTCACCAATCACACTCTCACACAGACTGTGAGTAATTTTGGGGCTTCTGGGATTTGTAGTCGGATCTTAAAGTGATGGTATACACCACACCACAAGCAGGAAGTGGAGACCATTGAGATTAGAGAGCAAAACAAACAGAATCTGGACAAAAAGTGGTGATTTTGGTGAAAGTGTCCTCTACAGGAGTTTGCTGTGATTAATTTCAGTATACATACATCTGCCATATGTTGCCACCCCTCAAAAATCCTTGTCCCCCTCTCGCCACCCCATAAATATTTTTCTAGATCCGCCCCGTTTTTATCTATTTTTACACTTTATTGCTCAGTAATCATCATGGATAGCAAAGGTAGTATTTCATTGTACAGGGAAACACATTGCCTTACTGTTTATATGATGATAAACACCTTAAATTCTTTTCAGACCTGGAGGTTGCCGTTGGGTTAATGGGTGATAAAATCATACATTTTTGTTCATCGAGATATTAAATGAAAAGTTAAAAATTGGTTTATGTTGGTTCTTGTGTCCATCAGCTTGATAGTAGTCCAATATAGCTAACAGTATCATTCAGTATTATTTATTTACACTTTCGATGTCAATGGATACCGATATGTGCATGTTTTTTTCACTAAAACTATATCTCCTGTTGTGGAATTAACACATTATGACTACCTGTGATGCCCTACTGGATACATTCATCAATGCAACATGGCTTTCCAAATGTAAACAAAATAAGACACCAGCTTAAGCTGTGGTAAACTCCCATCTTTTGGAAGTGCATTAGCTTACTGACTGGGATCCACGAATGACCAGATTCTGAATCGCCATCTTGAATATATTCTTGTGTTCTCATAGTTTTTGTATATTGTTATATTGTTCATATTGTGGCGGCACGGTGGTGTAGTGGCTAGCACTGTCGCCTCACAGCAAAAAGGTACCGGGTTCGAATCCCGGGCCCAGCACCTTTCTGTGTGGAGTTTGCATGTTCTCCCCGTGTCTGCGTGGGTACTCCGGCTTCCTCCCACCATCCAAAAACATGTATGGGGATTAGGTTAATTGGTCAATTTAAATTGACCGTAGGTGTGAATGTGAGTGGTTGTCTGTCTCTATGTGCCCTGCGATGAGGTGGCGACTTGTCCAGGGTGTACCCTGCCTTCCGCCCTAAGACAGCTGGGATAGGCTCCAGCCCCCCCCGCAACCCTATGAGGATAAGTGGTAGATAATGGATGGATGGATGTTCATATTGTCAGTTTTGCACTAGCCTATTTTGCAATTCTGTGCTGTACATACGTTTTAAATTTCTTTATTTTTCCTTACTTATTACTATGAATGGCAATTGTTGTGAAAGAATTTCCTTCGGGATGAAAAAAGTTTTATCATAATTGTGCTCAATCCACTGTGACTAAGAAAAGAGTGCAAATAAAACCACAAAAAAAGTTCAACTGCTTCAGTCCAAATTGGTAGTCAACATAGCCCTCCTTTCAAGTGCAACAAATGAAGCTTCAAAACTGACAGGGTATATTTCCCGATATTAAATTTTTATGTCAATATCGGCCGATAAAATTGCAGGGCTGATATTATCGGACATCCCTACTTTTGATATAACAAAAAGTACAATGGGTTTGTGTGTAAAGCTATCAAATAACCATCCATCCATTATATACAGCTTATCCTCATAGGGTCACAGGGGGGCTGGAGCCTATCCCACCTGTCTGAGGGCAGAAGGCAGACTGACTGACAAGTCACCACCTCATTGCAGGGCACATAGAGCCAGACAACCACTCACACTTACGGTCAATTTAAATTAGTCATCCATATTTTTGGATGGTGGGAGACACAGGGAGAACATGCAAACTCCACACAGAATGGCCCCGTGCCTGGGATTCGAACCTGGTACCTCCTTGCTGTGAGGCAACAGTGCTAACCGCTACACCACCGTGCCGCCGTTGTTAATTATCATTATATATTATTGATAATAATAATGCAAAATTTACAATTTTAAGTTCTGCAGTACTAACTGTGCACTACTTTTGCAGAATGGTAACTTTCTCAGGCACTTGTCAATTGTGCAGCTCCTCTGCACTTTCCAGATTGAAAAGAATTCATCAAAGTCCGAGAGAATGAATGAGTCATTTCACCATTTTAAAGTGGTAGTTGTAACAGTCCCCAGATACGGAGAAGCCAACAACATACTGGCTTTTTGTCTAGTATATTTGTAGACAGGAAACCGGCAACAGTGCTATCCACTACACCACCGTGCTGCCCTATCAAATAACCAATAGCCATAATCTACCTCAGACACAGAATGAACTTCATACTCTGTGGCCAGAATTGCACTGGAGGTAATATGATTTAACCTTCAACCTTATTACTTTCCCTTAGCTTTTCATTAATTTGTGGGAGATCTGAGTAGACATCATCACAGCATAAAAAAATAAATACAGAGAGGGTAAACACTTCCTTTTAAAATACAAGACGCTTTAAAGAAGTGAGAATGATTGTGGTGATGAAATGAAAGTGATGTCTTACACTGGATGTAGTAGTCATTGGTCATATAACAGAATTAGCATCACTGTTTAACACAGAAAAGTAAATGCAAACAAACTTATCCTGAGAAGCATGAGGGGATTTAACCCATCCTCTGTCTGATAGGATCTCATCTAACACTCTCAAAATACCCTCCACTGCCAATAAACATGAGGATGAGTGCCTGTAGACAATAGCAATAAGCAGTAGCCTCTGGACCTGCTTTCTGTGTGTATAAATCCCAAACCCATTAGCTTGATTGAGAATGAAATTAAGCAGTTGAGTCAGGTTTGTTTAATAAATCAATTCCCAGAATATTATCTTGACAAGTAATCAGTGATATTGATCATCCATTGACCACTGGTAATTCTGAGTCTTTGTTAGCATAAGTACTTAATTCAAGCAAGGTGTCAAAAATGAATAATGGAATATATCAAAAGTCAGTGTATCATTTTTAGGATTACATTGAGGACATTTGTGACTGTTACCGATATCACCAATGTCACAACTCAAAATTGAAACTCTGCAGACCAACATTTGAGATTCCTTCAAGACAGAGAATGTTCCACCTGTGAGTTAGTCAGATGCCTAGTGTAGTTCTACTAGTTTAAAAAGCAACTGTCTGGGCTGGGTGTCATATGCAGAAGCTTAGTGGGGAGTAGGGGTTATATTTCTGGCCAACAGCAACTGGGCCCACATGTGTAACTGCCTGGCACTCTGAGCAGCAAGGGCTCAAATGTAGACAGAATTGCAACATCTATTCAATTTGATGTTTGCTTTGCATCCCAGGTGCTGCCCCTGGTCACTATCAGCCATTGCAAGGTCATCAGTGATGATTTTTACTTAAGAAAACATATTTCAAATATTAAAGGAACTGTATGTAAGAAATTTATTTAAATTAATCATAAAATGGCCCTGAGAAATCATGTTCATTTCAAATACTTAGCCTATATCACTGACAACAGTAGTCCAGCCAAGATATTCTCATGAATAGTTGTACTGGTCTATCACTATTAAACATTACATACAAAACACTGCAGCTTCCAGATTAACAAGTTCGGGAGTTCAATTAAGATATTTATTCAAAGATAAAGATAAATATTTTTGATACAAGCTCTTTATTGCCATTAAACTGCTGAATACAACAATATGATGTTGTATGATGTTGCAATGACTTGCAATGATCACACAAAAGGAACATCAACAGATTCTATAATGGACAGGGCCTGAGGCAGCGATATAGAAAAAGACAGCTGGGGGTGTAGCTTTGTCTAGGGCCTGGGCTGCAGGCTCTCCAGGGAGTTGGTTGAGGGAACAAGGGGCTGGTGGCATGGGACATACATAACTGTCCTGGGGCTGAGAAATGCTTCAGCATAATAAAAAAAAAAAAAAAACACCCTTGGGGTTTAATATGACATGAGTTCTTCTGACCTATGAGATTAGAAAAGGGATTTCAAAAAGGTTGATCTTGAACATACTCTTGTACTAGATGATTTCCTTCTAATGCAATTAAAGTAAATTGTTTCTTGAGGATGTTGCTAATTTTAAATCAAAATCTTCGTGTTTTCATCTAAACACTTACTCCACTGTATGCAATATGCCTTCTTTCATGTAAATATGCTATTACAGCTTTAAATGCATCACAACAAATGTTTGAGTTCATAAAACATCTTTTAAATGTTCCCCAAGAACCATTTATCAAAGTAGGACATTAAGAGGGGAATCACTGTGATTTTCTATTATTTACCACATTTCATGCTGTAATGACCACATTTCTGGTTGCTGTCCAGAGACAAAACAATAAATTTGGGAAAAAAACTTATTTTGTAAAGGCAATTCCACTCATATCCTACATATCCTAAAGTGACCTGCCAATCTCAGCTGAACTCCTTTGAGGGCTTGTTGAGGTCTAGGATCCAATCTACTCAGCAAATAGCAGTCATATGGTCAATGGCCAAGGGTCAAACACAAGTGTACTATATTTGTCAGACAAAAAGATAAAAAAATGCTTTAGTCAGTGTCAAACAAAAAATGCTGCTCATTTTCCTCATCTACTCTGCAGAATGTCCACTCACTCGTACACTCCATTACATACACACACAGACGCGTGCGCACACACACAGAAGAATGTAACATAAGGGACCACCAGCTGTTGCAGTGACCAATATGGGAAACGCCCAAAATATGTCTATCATCAAAATCTGGCATGCACATTCTCCCTCTCAATCTCTCTCAGACACTTACACTCTAAAATCAACAAGGCTCTTTACTAAAGATGCACCGATCCAGTTTTTCCCGATCCAATCCCGATACGGATACCTGGGCTGAGTGTATCGGTCGATACCTATCCGATACTACTGATGAATGAATGAACCGTATACCTTGCCATGTTAGCAAAGACATCAGGCTTGACATAAACATTTAGCCTTGTTAAAAAAAAATGTAACAAATTAATACAGATATAAATGTAGCGGGATTGCGACGGGGGGGAGCGGGTTTCCCATGATCACGGAGGGTAGCGGGATTGGGGGGGAACGGTTTGCAAAATTAGATTGATTGCACAGCCCTACTCTGTGTGATAACATAACCGGTGAGGCAAACAGAATTGAAGTCACTGGATCGGTATGCTGGATCGTTGTCATTCATCAGATATCCAATCCAGCTAATTAGTCAATATCGGAGCCAACATCCGATCCCAGTATCGGAGCGGTGCATCTCTACTCTTTACAGCAGTTGTAGGGTCTAAGCTAATAATTACAATGAAATACTACCGGACTGATCCAACAAGTGACCAAGATAATCAATCACTGACAAGACAAGCTTATCAGAAAGTAAGCAGGTTATTGTGTCCTGTAATTGTGACAATGCACCACCCAGCCGATGTCTGTATGGCAAAAGTGATACAGATGTGAAAAACATCCTACTACCAAATGTGACACCTGACTTGAAGAGATTAGAAAGCCTGCTGTGGTGAGTTCACTTGCATGTAATTTCGAAAGTGTTTCACACACTGCTCACCCTTTAATGTTCCCAATCATTTTCTGATCTCACACTGTTTAAAGGCAAATTATTCAATGTGCAGTGTGCCTGATACCTGACACCTATAAATTATAACACCCTGACCTGGATATACACATGCCCAGCAGTGTTACTTTTATGATTCGTAGACAGGGCTGGAAAATAGTTACTTCAGCTGCAGAATATTGCTATTCAATGACCAGCTGCAGCTGAAGTGGCCTTCGACCCATTCACTCTCTGTGTGTGTCTGAGAGGTCTGAGATCTGGATAGCAAAACTAATCACTTCCTGCATGCCACCTAATGAGAATATTCACCCCACATTTGTATTTCAAAAAGCTATGCAAGCAGAAATGGCTACAGTCCAGCAACATTGTTAGGGATTTTGAAGCTGACAATCTTTCGGTTATATAGAGCCCAAAAACTAATGTAGAAAAAAGTTCAGTTGGTAAAACAAATCAACCTCAAATAGAGCATTTCTGTTCACTTTCTTTGAAAATAACAGAAAACATCAAATACACCCACAAAATGCTCAATAGCTGAATAAATATTGTTAAAGGATAACAAAATTAATTCCAATTCCTCCATTGTATTGCGATCCTTGATAAAGAGGAGAGATTTCCAAGCTCCAGTAAACGCTATAAAGCTTTATGTTGAGGTTTCTTTTGTTATTCATTCATTTTATTCATTTGAAATATTACACTAACATTATTATTTTTTAATGTATTCACTTGTGATTTTGAGAAACAAATTGAACTTCTGTGACCATTTGAACTGTTGTAGACACCACAGAGTATAGTGATGCCTTAACCACACACATTTCATGGTAATGTGATACCGTGCTTCTGGAACAAACCCTTAGCAAGCAGATGGCCAGCCATTCAAAAATATCTTGATGCTGAGACCCCAAGCAAAACAAGAGAAACAGGAGATCTTGAGATTCAAGTCTTGGTTACACAACTACAAAAATCTTTACAAAGGCTGTATTTGAAATGGGCTCTCAAAACATTTCATCCTCTCAAAAAAAATTATATTTGAAAAGGCTTTGGTTTTGATCAATTTCTAAGCTGTCTTTCTTTTGCAAAATTAAGTTCAGCAGCTTTTGCAGAAGAGGGGAACCAGCTGTCAAACCCAAACCCCATCTTCATCTTGTAGCCCTTTCAGCAAAATCATGAACACAACCTAAAATGATGAGTTTTAACACTTTTTAGATTCAGATTCAGTAGGCTCCATATGTACAACACGGGGGATCGTCTCAAAGCCAAGCCTCACCACCGTCTCAAAACAGCTAAAATCATAGCGCTTATCTATAAGGCGCACGGTCCCTCTATGACGGAAGCATTTCAAATATTCTCTGCAAAGTAGGCTATATGGATAAATTGATTATGATGAAATTAATAAAAGAAGGAGGGCCAACTTTATCATTGCGCATTATCACCACCCATTGATCATCAGTTCAATGGTCACTGTCAAAGCAGATCATTTCAGTTTTCTAAATGCAGCTATATACAGCTGCCCATGTCCAGTAGAATGCTAGCAGGTGAACAATGCATGACATCTGGCTCGCACACGCTCCTACATCAGCTGACAAAAGAGCGCTGGGCGTAATGTGCGTCCACCATAGTCCAGAGCTAACAATGGTAGTGTACAGTGTAGTCTAATTGTGTCTCTGTCTTTGGCTGTAAAGACAAAGGAAGTGTTTTCGGATTTACTGCACCCTTCCAAAAGTACAAATTATCTCAATTTCAGACTAAACACTTAATGATATCGGTTCTATTCATGAGTGCATAATGAATGGCCTTGAACTTACCAGTTAGGTCAGTAAAGTGTGTGAATCAGTCATCCATAGTGTTAAATGAAACTGAGCCTCGAATCCACGCTAACAAGCAGAAAGTACCTGATGAAGTCCAGCTCGTTAGTTCACGATACTTTTGGTTTCCTGTCAAATGAGGCGCAAATGTGAGAAAGTAACCACTTCAAAGGAAGAAGCAATCTCCGTAAGTACGCGTCTGAGCTCTCTCAGAACTGGACGCAGTCTCTGTTGTTTGGCTGCTGGTCGCGCTAAGGAGAACAGGCAGGTCTCATCATCTGAACGGCTCAACCAAAAACAACAGGCAGCTGACACAAGATGAACGGAGTAAGACAGTGTGGCACAGGAAATGTCACAGCATTGGCTTCAAAATAAAGTTCCAAAACCCGTCGCCTTTGAAACGGGAAAAAATGTTACACTCACGTGCAATTTTAGAGGTCATTGTGCTTTAGTTGCCATATTTAGTGCCATTTTATAAATCAGCCTCAATTTATTAGAAGAAGTCTAAAATTGATAAACTATGGTAGGCTACTTTATCTTCATTTTAATGACGCTACGTTTTTGTTACTTTTAGAATGCATTCTCACAGGGTACAATATTTCTGTTTATTACAGTTACTTTTTAGTGAGGTAAAATCTGTGTACTTAATGCCACACTGATAACAGCAACAACAAAAAAAAAAACGTAAAACTAATAACGTGCTACATCATTAACTAAACAAGTTTTTTTCGGTTTCTATCAAAACAGCTTTTTTTCAAAACCGTTAAATGACAGGAACCGTCAGGAACTCTTGAGTTCTGCCATACTTTATGCTTTAAAGCGTTTCCCTATCGTGTGCATCGCTTGTTGTCCCCTGCCAAGAGTTTTATTTTGGAAATACTTTGGCTAGCCTAATGTACTAGGCAGTAGCTTGAACGTATTAAAACTCAGTCCTTAAACGTCGATAATTTGTTCTGTGACGGCACATAACTGAAGCTATATTACTTATATGAATTGCTAAATCCAGATTGTAAATCCTTCGAGATGACTTCAAGTCGGGACTCCTCAAGTCCGTCAGAATGAGGTGTGACTGCCGTCTACTGGTTCATGGTCGATATTGTCTCCAAAAAGCTCTGAATGCAAGTATCCACCCTTATGTTGAGGCACAGACGTGCTGAGCAAGAGGTCCTGGCTGCGGACCTCCACTGTGAAGTCGCTTCCGCCGCAGGCTCCACTTAAAGGGTAAAGGAGTGAAAGATATGAGAAACAATAATGTACTCAAGTACACTGGTACAATCTCATGTAATCAAATACAGCTGCTCTGCCATAAGGCCTACTTTTAGACTACTAATGACTCATTGGCAATGGCAAATGACCAATGTACCTGAGTTTAATGTGTCAACATGTATTTGACAACTGGTCGGTAGTGGTAATGACAGCTCGCCCATGTGACAACTCGAGGGGGCAGGCTGTGGAGGAACGGGGGAGTTCCCTTGCGCTGCTCTTACCTTTGCTGAGATCTCACCTGTCTGTTTGAAATCTCTGAACCCCTATGACTTAAAACCTGTCTGGGAATTGACTCGTAACAGCGCCATGGATTCTTCAGGTAATGATTCTCCGGTCAGACCGGGCTTTCACAGACTGGAGGTCCAGAAAACGACGTGGGACGTCCCAGAGAGATACACGGCGCTGCGGCCCATTGGCTCCGGAGCCTACGGCACGGTCAGGTGAGTTAGAGCCTGGAAGAGGATGCATGGTTTCAGAAATACTGGCGAGGAGAGTGCATCAAAGCTGATAAAAGTCAGTCTGTTTGTATTATGTACATCTCCATGAAATGTGTTTTTTTTTTCGATTTTCTGTCTAATAATCCTATTATACATATGCTAATCCTGACATGTGGCATTAGCCATAAACCACTTGACATCCCATTTATCTGCTTTAGGAAAATTAATATTTATATGTATTTGATATAATATGGTTTACCTACCTGAAACATAGCAGTCATAACATCAATTGGCAAACATAATGTATCATAATATAGTGATGCTGTTCTGAAAATGATCAAAGGTACCTGCCTTTGTTGTTCACTAATTGATTAATAATTGTTAACACAAGTGATTTTCTACATGTAAGCCTTATGTCTGAATTCCACTCCCAGCAGTCCAAGAGGTCTGGATTACTCTGCTAACAGAAGCACTATTGTGCGCCTGAGGCAAATCAGCAAGTCAATGCAAGTCCTTCAGTATGACAAGAATCTCTTTTCCCAACATAGAGAAACCCAGACATAGTTCTGTTTAATGATAAGTCACAGACAGACAAGCTGTTATTCCAAATATTTTCATATTTGGTCCTAGGATTTAGTAGGTGCCCCTTATGTTGCAGCCAGTTCGGCAATAATACATTCACAAAGAAATATTATTAAAAAGTGAATATAAAGTAGTCAATCAAAAAAATCAGTTAGCATTTAGAAAAATAATAATGACTGCACATATTTTGATAATTGACTTAATCATTTATTTCCTTTAGCCAAATATTTATTGTTTTCAATTCTAAATTAAATATATTGCATTTTGGAATGTGTGTCAGACAAATTTGAAAATGATAACCATCAAAGAGATTGTGATGGGCATTTGATAGCTGATATGGTGTATCAGGCCTACAATCAATCAAAACATACTAAGCAAATAAATAAAAACATGATCCTCCCACTGTAACATGTCTTTTACACTTTGTTTGATTCTCACTTAGTTCTGCCATTGACCAAAAGACCAAAGAGAAGGTGGCCATCAAGAAGCTGTATCGTCCTTTCCAGACCCTAATCCACGCCAAACGGGCCTACAGGGAACTCAGGCTGCTCCGTCACATACAGCATGAAAATGTAGGATTTTTTTTTTTTTCCCAGAAGGGGTCGATTGAAATACATGAGAAAATTCATTGATATGATATAATCGAGTACAGTACAATAACATGCCATAGGCACTCATTTTGGTTAGGTATTTTTGGTTAGGTATTTTAAGATGAGGTGATTTTGAGAATAAGCAAGCTTTGTTGAGCATTCAACAAAAGCCTATAATCTCATCAGTGTTCCCTGACAAGGTTGCTGTGTTGTTTATTGTTAGAACCCTCATGATTTAGTATTTACATTGAACACATTCAAGGAGCCATACACTGACAAAACCTTCCTATACTCTGCTCATCAAAGTCAGTGAGTTTGCATTTGTCAACAAAAGCTCTTTGATCCTTTTTGGATCTTGTATTGCCAATTTCAGTTTTTGTATTTAGAATAAATAGAGTAGTGAGCTTTTTTGCTTGAACCCATAGGCTGCATACAGTATAAGCTAAAGCCATCACATTGATGTGTTTGGACTGCTATGGCTTCTTTGCTGTTGCCATTCTGGTCTTTGGCTGTCGCCATCTTGTTTGTGACATAAAAGGTTGGAGCTAAGTAGCTACAACTGAATGCTGAATACGATATTTTTATGCAACCAAAATGTTGCAATTAACTTTCATGAAGTGAAAGCATACTGTAAATGGGTTAAAATTCTAAGATGAAAACATGGACAACAAGCCGACCGAACAATGTTGCAATAATTACTCATCGATCACAAGGTAGCCACGCCCTAAAGCCAAAGGGAATAACATGCAGTGGCCAGATTTTAACATGGGCTCCTGACAAGGTTCCACTCTTTGTTTATGCTCCACCAGATAACAATAATGGATGTGCAAGTGCTTTTGACGGAATCTCTGGTAAACATACAGAAACATGTGTCAAGTCAGTTTTATTGGTATATCACAAATTACAAATTTCCCTCAGAGGGCTTTATAATCTGTATAGGATATGGCACCCTTCGTACTCTGTGAAAAACACACATAATCACATGACAAAAGTTCATCCATACGAAATTGTATGGAGAGAAAATGTCCAAAGGGCTGAAGAGCAACATCAAGCTGTCCGCAATGGATTCTGAGAAGCAAAGACGTCTAGTTAGTAACATGCCTTCATGGGACACGGAGGCATCTTGATGAAGAGGGAGAGGAGCTCAGTGTGTAATATGAAGTCCCTCGGCAATCTAAACCTATGGCAGCATAACTATGGACTGATCCAAGGCAGCTGACTGTGACTGTGATACATTAGAAATTATTAACAGACAGTAATATGATGATGTATTCCCTTTGTTTTCATTTAAAGGTAATCTGCCTCATTGATGTCTTCACACCTGATGCCACATTGGAAAAATTCCAAACCTTGTGAGTTGGGATTCAGAAGGCACATTCTTCTGCTCATTGTCACAGCTTGTTGAGACTATGTGTGCATGTGTGTGCATGAATGAAAAGCAAGGATGTGTGAGAGAACATGCTTATTCGCATTTGTTGTGGTTGGTTTGTGCAAGAACATTTCAATAGCAATGAGTTCTAATCTTATCTTCGGTATTTAGGCCCCGTTTATATAGCTTAACTATTTGTTGATTTTGTCTTTCTATATGTCTTAAATGTTATGTTTTCTATCACTTATCTCGCTGTAGTTATATGGTAATGCCATTAGTAGCCCAGGATCTGGGCCACATCATGAAAAGGAGGAGATTAACTGATCGCATCATCACATACTTGTTCTACCAGCTTCTAAGAGGACTCAAGGTAAGTGAATATTAATTTATTTGCTTACTTGTTACATTTACTGTAAATGCTAGGAAAAAAAAGTCATTCATATTCATTCATAAAGCTTGGTGGAGCAGTGTGGTGACATGACATCATCATTTTTTATCCCACTCTGCTCTCCCTTTAAATACACAGGGTCAGATGCATTGCTTGCATACGTATAACTATCAGTTGATTGACTGACTGCTTTACCATTATATATGCTTTTGCACTATGTGTAGCCAAGAGTGCTCAAGGGAAACAAAGGCAAAAGCACATTCTAAATTGGAAAACAAGACTAACTTCTCATAAATGCCCCTTTTTGAATTAAGGTTGATATTTCTTTGATCTGTTTTCCCCTATTCTCTTGTGTATTTGTGCTTTGAGCACTCTTCTGTGATGTGAGAGTAGTCTGGGTATGTTTGGAGCTGGAAAACATACAAAACACATGCTCACAAATAGCTATAGGTTGAGACTTGATGAGTGATGTGTAATGTGAATGTTTTTATCCACAACATGCCATTTAGAGAACCAAAAGCCATGATGATCATGTGGATCTGCATGTATGTACTTTGTGTTTGAACAATATGATCATTTGTACTATTTTATACTGTGTGTTCATATCTATCTTTTCCTTCTCTACAGTATATTCATTCTGCAGGAATCATTCATCGGGTTGGTGTTAGAACTTTTTCATTACAGCACCATTCACAATTATTATGTTTTCTTCAATTTAATAGATCAATATTTTAACATTAAATGTTGCACTTGCAGACTTTCTTCCTGAGAGCTAAAGACTCTAAAAGTCTAAAGTCTAAAATCAGTCAAAAATACCTCTCATTATCACCTATGACCATAACCATGACTGTAGCTTCAGCCATGAGCAACATTTTCTGTCCTTTGCTGATATTGTAAGTCTTTGAGTCCACCTTACCATTAGTCACTTAGAATAAGTGACATTATACAGTATATTCATAAAACCATGTGTTTTCTTCAATCATTGTTTAATAAAAAGAAAAAGCCAACAAAACTTACTGGCCAGCATTAGCGAATGTGTTCAGAGAGAAGACTATTCTGCCTATGTATGCTCCACCTACAGAACTTTATCATAATGTTTACTTAAATGTACCGTACATAATATTGGTAATGGTCTTTTCATCCAGCTCTCAGCAAGAAAGCAAATAAGGCTATTTTACCAATATGTAGTAACTGTTTGTGTAGTGTATAAGTGTATAGGCCATTGCAAGTCACAATGGCTTTATGCTATGAAGATTTTTTCGTGGTTGGATTTTAGGATCTGAAGCCTGGTAACCTTGCTGTGAATGAGAACTGTGAGTTAAAGGTAAGTTTAAAAAAAGTACCAAAACAAAAAGTGTTGCAAAATCAGATTGCTTATGTCAATCTGAAGATGAATTTTGGCTTGAAATCACTTCACATAAAGATGTTCATTTTTTCTGTAAAAAGAGTTAACACAAGGGAACTCAAGTACAGCAAATATTGCCAAAAACAACTGAAACATACAAGTCATAATAGACATCACATTAGCTTCTGAATGGTGAACTTAACCCTAACTATTCCCAGATCCTGGATTTTGGCTTGGCAAGGCAGACAGAGAGTGAAATGACTGGTTATGTAGTAACGCGCTGGTACAGAGCACCAGAAGTCATTTTTAACTGGATGCATTACAGTCAAACAGGTAAGAATATTACTTTACTTTATTACAAAGTGTTATTTTCAGTATGTTTTTATTATTTGAATTCTATCCTTTACAGTGGATGTCTGGTCAGCTGCCTGTATCCTGGCTGAGATGATGACTGGCAAAGTGCTTTTCTCAGGACATGACAGTATCCTCTAAAGCTGTGTATGCTCATTTATAGTAGCCAGGAACTCATACAACCCCTAGAATCTTTGCACAGTTCAAACAGGGGGCAAATTTATTCCTAATAACATTATTTATTGTTAACTTTTGTCAGCCACAACCACAATGTACAAAGGGGTAGCATTATAACTAGCAAACTCTTCCATACAATTGTCATACAATGCAAGGGGCAACTATCATTAAGAACATCTGTATTTCAGAAAATTTACTTAATTCAAACACACCCTCTCTCTCTGGGCTCTTCTGCTATCCCACTGCAGATGATTGTATTACTGTACAACATTTTTCACAAAAAAACAGCAGGGGGCTCAAGTACCACTGATGGTACACGTACCACAGGTTGAGAATGGGCTGGTTTAAAATATAGAACATTTTTAAGACAGATGCAGGTTGTGAGGTTTAGAGAGTACTCTTCCTATGTTGTTATGTGTACTTACATATAAAGGTCAGTTTACTCATCATGAGAAGCACTGTTCAAGCTGTGTTTCTATTCATATAATGCACAATTTGAAAGATTGCACAGAGAAGCTGATGTGATCAACAGAGGGTATGAAAATGCCTTTGCTGAATAAATTCTGACACAGCAAACACTGAAAGGTGTAATAATAAACATTTCTGCTTTCAAAATATCTGAAAATATGTTGCTGTGTTCTTAGATTATCCAAAATATTCACCAGCAAGTTTCATGCTTAAATAATTTCAATCAAGGTAGCTGCCCATTATATTTTGTCGCCAGTTTATGGTGTCATATAGTCATTGGTTTGTGGACTGCCATGTAAAAGCCTCAAGGCTAGCATTTTGGTGATTCTTGTTTTTTTTTGTTTTTTTTGCAACCGGAAATGACACAAGATGGTTGTTCTGAGTACCAAACGCTGAGAAAGAAAAAAAGCAAAATCACACTATGAAAGGGTTAATTTTATACAATCTGACTTTAAGGGACTTCCACAATGTCTTCCCTAGAGTTGCCAACGGATCGGAACACAAACAATTCACATTTCTTTTTTGCACATTATAGAAGCTTGAAGTTTACTTGATAATTGAATATAAAACAGTTGTATGGTTTCTTCTGTGGTTATTCTGAGTTTTCTTTGAAAAGTCTGTGAAAATTACAGATTTTATCATCAACAATATTTCAGCTCAGGCTTGGTAACTTTCTTTAATTTTAAATTGCAAGTATGAAGCCCGAAAAATGGAGGAATTTCCCTGAAAAAAAAAAAGATAAACCTACATAATGGATGAAATTCATACCATGGCCATTCTTCTTTTTATATATCACCTACTTTGAGGAAATATGGTATTAAATGTCTGTACTATCCCTTTAACAAGATATTTTGTTGATATGATTAAGTACTTATAATTGCTCTAACACCAGATCTGTATGTAGTGTTTGTTGTGCATTGTGGGGCTTCCTGAACCAGTCTGTTCAGGTATTGACCAGCTGAAGAAGATCCTGCGCCTGACAGGAACACCAGATGCCTCCCTGGTCCAGAAGATGCAGAGTAAAGATGTAAGTATTGTGCACCTGCCTTGATATGTGAGCTAATATCAATCCTTTGCAGCTTTCATATGAAGTGTAACCAATCTTAACTGTTTTCCAGGCACAATCGTATGTGCAGGGTCTTCCACCACAAAAGAAGAAAAACTTCAAGGACGTGTTCTCATCCATGGATGAAAATGGTGCACTGAACTGCTTTTGCTTATTGACTTAAACAGAAATGCACTGCGTTTTTTGCATTTAAAGATACCACAGATCTCTGTAGTGCTTTGCAAGAGAGAGGTTAATGGAATGGGTCTTTGGTTGTTTGCAATCTGCAACCTCACCACTAGATACCTAAATTCTACACGCTTAACCTGTGCAGTAGATGTGCAGTAAAGGGAAAAAATAGCAAAAAGACCAACAGAGTGAAAACTGCAATTTCCCAGTCTGAGGGATCAATAAAAGAATTATTCTTTCTTGATGCTTCCAGCTGTACACCTTCTGGAGGGGATGTTATTGCTGGACCCAGAGACAAGGCTGACAGCTAAGCAAGGACTGTCACACCCATTCCTGGCTGAATATCATGACCCAGAGTGCGAGCCAGACTCTGAATCTTATGACGACTCCTTCGAGAGCCTGGAGCTGGCTGTTTGGGAGTGGAAGAGTAAGTTTTACAATGCTCAGAGAGTGCAGTATATTGACAATGATCAATATTTGAGTAACTCTTATAATAAATATAATTGTAGTGTTTTCACAGTATTAGTTCAGTATTACTTTAATTTTTTTATCCATTCAGGTCTTATCCACATGGAGATCATGACTTTCGACCCTGACAACCCCAGTAAAACAGCTGTGTAGGACGCTGTGATGTGCTGGTGTCTCCCAATGTAGGGTAATGTCAAGCTCAGACAAACACATACAAAAAAAATGAAAATGAAAGCTACCCTGTGAAATGCATCTCACAGGGTAGCTTTCATTTTTATTGTGGCCTGTTCAGGACAATAGAAAATGGAGAGTCTTAAGGTTGTGTTAACATAAAGTTTGTTTTTATTCTGTAAGATTGAAACAGCAGTGACAGTTGGCCTACAAGTCAGGTCAAACCTTATTAAAAAAAAAGCACTAGAGGGCAGCATTAGATCATAGCAAACATTCTTTGGCTGAAGCTCGGCTCATGGGTTTAAACAATGGTATAATGACAATCTACAGTACAGGATAAAAGAAATAGGTGCATTGTGTCAGACAGATAAGGGGAAAAGCTATTCAGTGACTTAAAAGCCAATAAACAATTTTAAAATTAATTCTGTCACAGACGGGAAGCCAATGTAAAAAATTTAAATTGGATTAATTAAGGCTCTCTGTCTGGTTTTCATCAGCAGCTGTGCTGCTGTGTTCTGTATGAAGTGTTACTCACCAATAACTTTCAGACAGAAGAGTACTAGACTACTATTCATTTTTCTGTCTGCCTGACTCCGACTTTATTTCTTAAATAACAGTCAAGTGAGTCTAATATCATAATAACAAATTTGCATCAGGGGGCTTTGCAAAAGAATACAACACCTTCTGTCATTTACAGTGCAAACTACCCTGACCAAAAAAAAGGGAGGGGAGGGATCCCTCTTGCAGGTTGGAAAGATGTCTAGCCTAAATATTGTGTATACATACAATAAAGCAACAATATAGTTAAAATAGAGACAGATACTATATATGAAAAAGTATACACATAATATGAGCATATATGAAAAGAATATATAACCCAACCTCCTTGACACCATCTTACAGAAGAAACCAGATTGCTCCTCATCAAGTAATTGATTTAATGGCATGGCATGGCATTCAGTCTTTTTGCAAAAAATAACACTAATAATTTAGCACTGTTGTAAAGTAAAGTAATAAGCCCCCAGTTCTCTATGATTATTCTATCTCTTTGGTTTGGGAATTGATACAATTATCTCCAATACTTTTATGTACTGTATTAGTTTAAGAGTGATGTGTGACTTTGTTGGGCAGAATTTCCATTGCTGTGTTATTTATGATTTGTTGATCAAGAGGGGAGATGCTTTACTGTACTGTGCTTGAGACCTCAATAAATTTTGGAGAAAAAGCCAGTAACTGAGTATTCTCTCTCTTTCTCTCTCGCACACACACACGCACACACACATGCACACACAGTCGTGTATTACTCATGTTGTGGGGACTTTACATTGATTTACATTCATTTCCAAGACATTTCCCCTGACCCTAACCATAACTAGTATCCGCATAATCCGAATCCTAACCCTAACCAAAGCCTTATGAAAGTGAATCTGTATCATAATTCAAATTAAAATGCATGAACAGAAATGCTTTTTCATTTTCAGAATATAGCTGCATTTTTTGGCTCATAAATACAATGAGTAATAAATCATCCCAAATGCATTTTCTTCTTCAACACTGCTCATTTTGTAACTGAATTAAAATGATAAAGTATATTATGTTTAAGATTTAGTTTTCAAAAGATGGCCCAGCTAATAGGTACCAAAATTCAATTTGAAGTGTCAAATAAGAAAATAAAAATGCATTACGGAAATGCCTTTTGATTTTCAGGTCAGAGCTGCGTTATTTGACTCATAAATAAAATTAGTAATAAATCATCCAGATTGCATTTTCATTTTCTTCTTCAAGACAGCTCATGTTGTTACACAAGTAAAAGAAAACCTTCTTTTTCATTTTCATGTCCGCCACTCGCAAAAGACTTCAATTCAACCATCTTTACGGACCTTTACCGTTATTAATTTTGTGCTGCTACGTTCAGTTCATTTAATCAGAAGATGAGCACATCTTCACAAGCTTATTTAACAAAATTAACGTTGCACCATGATACCATGATCTGTTATTCCATTAATTGATTATTATATGTCACATAAATGGGCGGCACGGTGGTATAGTGGTTAGCACTGTCACCTCACGGCAAGAAGGTACCGGGTTCGAATCCCGGGCCTGGGGCCTTTCTGTGTGGAGTCTGCGTGGGTTCTCTCCAGGTACTCCGGCTTCCCACCATCCAAAAACATGAATGTGAGTGTGAATGGTTGTCTGTCTCTATGTGCCCTGCGATGAGGTGGCGACTTGTCCAGGGTGTACCCTGCCTTCCGCCCTAAGACAGCTGGGATAGGCTCCAGCCCCCCACCGTGACCCTATGAGGATAAGCGGTAGATAATGGATGTTACATAAATTTTAAAATGTTCTCTCTTTCAGAAACGTCATTAGGTGCTACAGTATATGATCATGCGCCCAACCAGTGTCACACGCAGCAATGAAGGAGAACCTGCACCACCTTACCCTGCAGCATCCAGAGATGGAGATCAACCTCTCTGGCATCACCCAGATATGCAGTTGGAAGGCTGGTGCCAAGATTGACAAAGCTCACAGATTTGTGAACACTCCTGGGCTATTTTTTGCATGATGGAGTTCATTTCACCACAAGGGGAATTTTTTTAAACAGTTTTGCAACATCCATTAATCCACTGTTAGTTCAGCGCTTAGAATGAGCATGCCCTGATTGTAACGCTACTCAAGGGTAATGCAAGGTAAGATACTTGTACTTAAATGGGTGTTAGTTTATAAGGCTGAGCACCAAAGGGGAAGGTAGGAATATGTGGCAGACTTGAAACTGATTGCTTGTACTCGACAAAGTTCATATTCCTCCTGATATCAGAATCTACAATAAATGTTACTTCTTTTGTCAACTTCCTGGGTGCATCCATCTTCCTACTATTGACTGATCCACATCAGTCATAACACAGTTCAATACAATGTTCTTCCTTTTTCACTATACCCTTTCGTATTCCCTCCTGCATCCTCCCTAGTCTTACCACCCCATGGTCTCTGACATTGTCCATTCCCACATCGGACGTAGCTGTTTCAAATTGTAAATAGTTTAAAAAAAAGTTTCAACTATACAGAATAAATGTTTCTATAAAACTCTTGCCATGCGTTTGTTGATTGTTTTTATGATGCATTTCTGATTTTCGTTAAAGAATAGCAACTGTTCAGTATTGTAATCACAAAAAAACACACTGATGGAAGTCTTCCCAGAATTGCTAATTACAAGGCTATTTCTTTGTTAGCTTTAATCAACACCATAATTCATAGAAATTCTTATAAAACATCATCACAGGATCGATATATTACATTGTGTTTTTCTTACATTGCGTCCTAATGTCCTAATCTTGTTAGATTCAGTGATATGATGAAAATGCACATCACTATTGAACTCATTGTAGGTTTATTTTAAAATCAGCTTTTCAAATAGAGGTGGCAACAACTATATTTTTGAAAACTATGTATTTGAGCTGTACACATTGCAGTTTTTATACCTTATTAAATAGTACAGCAGTACACATCTCTATTACAGTCACATTTTCTCCTTGGTGAACATGTGGTTCACCAAGGATGTTTACAAACATCACTTATGTAACTACAACAAAGTTCAAGCTAAAGGCACATTATCTACTCTATGAATAATAAGAATAGAATAATAGAATAATAAAGCCCGGTCTGTCCTTCAATCAGGAGAAGCTGAAAAGTAAGTGGTTTTATGGTAACATCATCTTTACAGCCCACTTGAGAACTAAGGATGAGGAGGACATCAGGAACAGCGCTTCCATTTAGGGAGTGGTGGAGGGAGAATGCTCTTAAAACCAGTAGATGGAGATGCAGTTAACTCTAAGGTTGTTCCCCATGGTCTCTGTGGCTCTCTCAGCTCCACGCTGGACGTAGCTGTCAACTGCCGAATGGAAATATTTTTTTTGCATCAAATAGCTACAGAAGAGTAAATACACTATATTGCCAAAAGTATTCGCTCACCCATCCAAATAATCAGAATCAGGTGTTCCAATCACTTCCATGGCCACAGGTGTATAAAATCAAGCACCGAGGTATGCAGACTGCTTTTACAAATATTTGTGAAAGAATGGGTCGCTCTCAGGAGCTCAGTGAATTCCATCATGGAAATGTGATAGGATGCCACCTGTGCAACAAATTCAGTTGTGAAATTTCCTCACTCCTAAATATTCCACAGTCACCTGTCAGATGTATTATAAGAACATGGAAGTGTTTGGGAACAGCAGCAACTCAGCCACGAAGTGGTAGGCCACGTAAACTGATGGACCGGGATCAGTGGATGCTGAGGTGCATGGTGCGAAGAGGTCGCCAACTTTCTGCAGAGTCAGTCACTACAGACTTCCAAACCTCATGTGGCCTTCAGATTAGCTCAAGAACAGTGCACAGAGAGCTTCATGGGGTGGCACGCTGCCACTGGACTCTAGAGCAATGGAGAGACGTTCATCTGGCTATCTGATGGACGAGTCTGGGTTCGGCGGTTGCCAGGAGAACGATACTTGTCGGACTGCACTGTGCCAAGTGTAGAGTTTGGTGGAGGAGGGATTATGGTGTGGGGTTGTTTTTCAGGAGCTGGGCTTGGCCCCTTAGTTCCAGTGAAAGGAACTCTGAATGCTTCAGCGTCCATCCATCCATCCATTATCTACCGCTTATCCTCATGCTTCAGCATACCAAGACATTTTGGACAATTCCATGCTCCCAACTTTGTGGGAACAGTTTGGAGCTGGCCCCTTCCTCTTCCAACATGACCAGTACACAAAGCAAGGTTCATAAAGACATGGATGACAGAGTGTGGTGAGGATGAACTTGACTGGCCTGCACAGAGTCCTGACCTCGACCAGATAGAACATCTTTGGGATGAATTAGAGTGGAGACTGAGAGCCAGGCCTTCTTGTCCAACGTCAGTGTGTGACCTCACAAATACGCTTCTGGAAGAATCGTCAAAAATTCCCATAAACACACTCCTAAACCTTGTGGACAGCCTTCTCAAAAGAGTTGAAACTGTTATAGCTGCAAAGGGTGGACCAAAGTCATATTGAACCCAATGGATTAAGAATGGGATGTCACTTAAGTTCATATGTGAGTCAAGGCAGGTGAGCGAATACTTTTGGCAATATAGTGTATGTCTGCGACACTGGTTGGGCACATGTCCCATGATCATATATTATAGCACTCAATGGTGTTTCTGAAAGAGAAAACCTTTTAAAATGTATGTAACATACAATAAAAAATTAATGGAATAACAGATCATGGTATCATAGTGCAACGTTAACTTTGTTAAATAAGGCCATGTCCATCTGCTGATTAAATGAAGTGAACATAGCAGCACAAAATTTATAAAGGCAAAGTAAAGGTGGTTGAAGTCTGTTATTTGACGTTTATTAACGACAGTAACAATGCCCGTTTTTCATTTTGCTGTCAATAACATTAACTAAGTGAGAAGTTACATACAGAGATTTGCAGAACCACTTTTAAAATGCAATGTCAGATTAAACTGTAATAATAGCTAACAGCGAGACAGCTATATACAGTCGTGGTCAAAAGTTTACATAAATGTGACCAAATCTGCTCGGTCAAAAATATACATACAGCAACGCTAATATTTGGTTACATGTCGCTCGGCCATTTTCACTTCAATTAGGTGCTGTTGGTAGCCATCCACAAGCTTCTGGTTGAATCTTTGACCACTCCTCTTGACAGAATTGGTGCAGTTCAGTTAAATTTGTTGGCTTTCTGACATGGACTTGTTTCCTCAGCATTGTCCACGTTCTCAATGGGGTTTAAGTCAGGGCTTTAGGAAAGCCATTCTAAAACCTAAAATTTTAGCCTGATTTAGCCATTCCATTACCACTTTTGATGTTTGGGGTCATTGTCCTGTTGGAACACCCAACTGTGCCCAAGACCCAACCTTCGGGCTGATGATTTTAGGCTATCTTGAAGAATTTGACGGTAATCCTCCTTCTTCATTATCCCATTTACTCTCTGTAAAGCACCAGTGCCATTAGCAGCAAAACAGCCCCACAGGATAATACTACCACCACCATGCTTAGCAGTTGGCATGGTGTTCTTGGGGTTAAAGTCCTCACCTTTTCTCCTCCAAATACTGTATATTGCTGAGCATTGTGGCCAAACAGCTCGATTTTTGTTTCGAAGGTCTTGTCTTTGTCCATGTGATCAGCAGCAAACTTAAGTTGAGTCTTAAGGTGCCACTTTTGGATCAAGGGCTTCCTCCTTGCACGGCAGCCTCTCAGTCCATGGCGATGGAAAACATGCTTGACTGTGAACACTGACACCTGTGTTCCAGCAGCTTCTAATTCTTGGCAGATCTGTTTTTTGGTGGTTCTTGGTTGACTCTTCACCCTCCTGACCAATTTTCTCTCAGCAGCAGGTGATAGCTTGCATTTTCTTCCTGATCGTGGCAGTGACAAAACAGTGCCATGCACTTTATACTTACAAACATTTGTTTGCACTGTTGCTCTGGGGACCTGCAGCTGCTTTGAAATGGCTCCAAGTGACTTTCCTGACTTGTTCAAGTCAATGATTCTCTTTTTCACATCTGTGCTGAGCTCCTCTGTCTTTCCCATTGTAGCGTTTGTGGGCATTTGTATCCAATGAGCCCTATTTAAATGGCCTCAGGGAAGTAAGCTGACACCAGTTAAGAGGCCATGCTATGAAGCTCATTTCATTGACACAACTTTCTAAGTCACCAAAATTGCTAATTCATGTTGCTGTATGTATATTTTTGACCCAGCAGATTTGGTCACATTTTCAGTTGACCCATAATAAAGTCATTAAAGAATCAAACTTCATGAATGTTTTTTGTGACAAAGAAGTATCTGTTCCAATCACAAAATAACTCAAAATGTTGTGGACGGACTTTGACGAAAATTTTCAGGGTTGGTCAGAGGTGGCTTAACTGAAAACTGGTTAATTTTTGGTGGTAATCTAATCCAATTCATGGCACCAGTTACTTTGCAAACCGGCCACCCAACAAACAAACAAGCCCCTGTGATAACATAACCTAAATAAAAAGTCACTGCCATCGCCATGGCGGAGGTCTGCGCTCTCTGAGTGCTTTCCTAGTTACTAATGTAACGGAGCGATTTGCGTAATGTTTTCTTTGTTGCACAATTGTACTTAATTTGACTTTGGGAATTTGTGAAATGTGTGTCTCATGCTTTCAGTGCTTGATGCTTGCTACTCTGAATAAATAAATGCACCAGTCAAGAAGACTTTACCTTTATTAAGCATCATACTGATCTGTACCATCTGTACCTGATCAACTGAAGGCAGACAAAATGGTTCTGGACACAACTCATCCACTTTCAGTGGAAATCCAGACACTGCCCTGTGGTAGCAGATACAAAATATCCTAAGATCAGAACCAGTAATTCATTCCAATGGCCATAACCCAATTCAATGAGCTGTTGTGGGTGACATGCAACACAATAACACAACTAAAAGGGTACATACAATATATTTGAGCATCAATGCATTCTCATTCTCAGCCTCAAACATATGGCCAGTGAAGCCAGTTTTGATTCTGATGAAGGGAGCAGTGCTTTGCCTACCAGCAATTACACACACACATTATTTGTGCATCATTATTAAGTACATAAAAAATCAATAACACAAAACAAAACAGATTTAAAATCAGATTTATTCCAGATGTTTTGGTGGTACAAATTCATGATAAATCTGGTTGTCCCAGTCAGCCTGATCTGTATTTCTCTTTTGTCAAAGTGGACATTGAAGTAAAGCATGATTAAAACACAGTTTATATACTGTATTGGAAAGTTAATTTTATCTCAGCACAGGAGATGAAAAAGAGGATCCCAAAACACAATTATTTATGTGTTATATGTGGCTTGATGATGTCAAAATGTCAACAAATTGACAGATGTGAGAAAGAAGACAAGACTTTGTTTTGCAAAAAATGTTGCCTTGTAAGGACTTTCTGTTATGGCACTACAAGTATCGTCTTGTCTGCATAACAGAGAATCTTGCAACCCAAAGATAGTTCAGCTGACTGATCAAAGAAAGAGAGGACTGACTCTCAATACTCTGTTGTTTGACTGTTTGACAGACTGTTTGTTTGTTTCTGGTCTAATTATTTCTCTGCCCCAGCTTGTATTTTAATGTAATCTCTGACTCAGTTGGATGGATGTGCCTGCTGGAGATGGTCAAATGCAAACGTTTCTGATGGGATTTATGGAAGCTTTTATGAGTGGTTGTCAAGGAGAGGGGAGGGAAAAAAGAAGGCGAACAAAGATGTGGAAGCTGCCATTTTTTAATAACGGCTACTCATTGTGGAGCTGGTGCTGCTCAGTTTTGTAATCACACCACCGCCACTGCCCATGCCACTGCTGCTATAACCGCTGTAGCTGCTGCTGCCACCACCTATGTTGCTGCCATAGGCGCCACCACCTATGTTGCTGCCATAGGTGCCACCACCGTAGCTTCCGGTGCCATAGACACCACCGTAGCTGCCGCCGCCACCACCACCACCTGCTAATTAAAACAGGACAATTTCAGATGAGGAATTTCCATTCAAACATATTAGCCAAACTGACTACTTACTGTGGGTTTTCTTATTTTAATTTTCCATGAACTTTTTCAGAAGATAAAATATACATTGATACATACCAGAGGCGCTTGAGCTCTGTATGTGGATGGTTGCACCTGCAGGGCCTGCGGTCAATCTGAAGAGGCACACAGATGAGCGAGTTTAGCTGCTGATGTTGCTGCTGGCTCTCTTAGGGCCAGATCTACTAAAAGCCCAATTTGCGTGCACAATCTAGAATTTTGCATGTGGAGTTGAACTGTGGTTTGCAGGTGATTTACGAAGAGTCATTGTGTAAATGATGTAAACATGTTGGAGACAATGTATATCTATTTAAATTAGGGTTTTGCGTGTTTCATGGTTTGGGGCATGGTGAGTTTCCTCTAGAAGTAGAGGTATTGGTCGATGATGCCAAAAAACACTTAAAGGAGCTACAGCAAAGAAACCTTGTTTGGTCTAATTCAAGGAGTCCTGACTCTGTGGAAACCTAATAAAACTGGCCATCAGGCGCAACATGGTATTTAGGACTTCAGACAGCACATCTGAAAAATGGGATTGGGAGATCCCAGCTTTAATAGCTACCGTAAAATGGAATGACCCAGATTAAAAAAAAAAAAGTAAACTTGCAAGGAGTTTTGTCATTGCAGGTATTGCGTGACTCCCCCTTGTGGCTGGCTCCAAATCCGTTCTGAGTTTGTACAGCTGGTCCAAAATGTTATGACTCGATAGGTGATATGTTTTAATGAGGCTGCAGGCGCGCTATTTTGCGCCTTTGAGGGACACATCCCTCAGTGTACATCGTTAGTAAATCAGTGGACTCATAGCAATGAGTTTGCACACGTTTTTATACACTCAAACCTTCATTCGATTTGGCCCTTAGTGTTTCAAAAGGTTAAACGTGAATCCAACTTTGCAAAGCTTTTACCTGCATTCCTCTCCCTCCAGAAGCTTCTTGTAGGTGGCGATCTCAATGTCCAAAGCCAGTTTGATGTTCATCAGGTCCTGGTATTGTCTGATCTGTAGGGCCATGTCCTGTTTTGCTTTCTGCAGGGCATCTTCCAGCTCCTTTATGCGGATCTTGGCATCCTTCACAGCCAGCTCACCACGTTCCTCAGCCTCAGCAATTTGGGCCTCCAGGTTGGCACGCTAAGAAGTTGAGATGTTAGCAGTGGCTCAAGCTTGTTTTTAACAGATAAATTTAAAACCATGTCATCGTTATGCAATTGTGAGCCAACCTGTCCCTTGACTGCCTCAATCTCATTTTGGATGCGGCTAATGAGTCGGTTGAGCTCAGCAATCTCATTCTTGGTGTTGCGAAGGTCATCTCCGGTCAGGCCTGCAGAGGTCTGCATCGCCTGGAACTAAAAAAATAATAATGATATTACAGATTCCGCTAGACCGTTCTCTACATTTTTATTTGACCTTGCAGGATGTTTGTTTCATATTGGAGTTGCTGTGATTACTTTCTCTCTCCACCTACCTTCTGCTGATACCACTGTTCAGCTTCAGCACAGCTGTTTCTGGCAATTTCCTCATACTGAGCCTTGACTTCAGCTACAATGGTGTCCATGTCCAGTTGACGCGTGTTGTCTATCTCCACAATAACCGAGGTGTCCTTGATCTGGCTCTGGAGCTCACGGAGTTCCTGCCCAAGGGATATATGTAATTTTTGAAAATGAAATGAAGAGTTTAAGTAAAGTTTGCACAATATATATTTCTATTCTGTATCTCTGATAATTTTTTTCTTACCGCCTCATAGACAGATCGAAGGAAGTTAATCTCATCCTGAAGGGCGTCAACCTTGGCCTCCAGCTCAACTTTGGCCAAGTAGGCAGCATCTACATCCTGTAAGTAGAGAACAAGGATGTGATCAGCATTAATGATGGATCAGAGCAATAATTAATTCCACTGTTGTTAATGACATGGCGGAGCAACTCTCACCTTCTTAAGGAGCACAAATTCATTCTCCACAGAAGCACGCTTGTTGATTTCATCTTCATATCTGACATAAACATAAAAAAAATTAGCTGACAGGAAACGACTGTGGGCAACAACTATTGCAGGTTAGGTGTTGCGTAAAGATATGACACACACATCCCCGTTAACTCACTTGTTCTTGAAGTCCTCCACTAGTCCCTGCATATTCCTCAGCTCACCCTCCAACTTGATCTTCTCATTGCAGAGCCCATCTAGCTGTCTGCGTAGGTTGCTGATGTAGGCCTCAAACATGGCATCAATGTTGGAGCGGGTTGTGGTCTGTTCCTGCAGCAGGGACCACTTGGTCTCCAGCATTTTGTTCTGCTGCTCCAGGAAGCGAACCTAAACAGGGAAATCAATTTCATGTTTGGACCCAATCTCATTCAGGGAAAGATGTTACTTTGAACTGCAAAACTATAATATGTAATTCATTTTATAATAGGACTGCACAGTACACTGGAAATAATCCACATTTATATATTTGTGTACTGTGTCAAATTTTGAATGGAGTATGACACTGAATATTTACTGTCTAGGATTAGGTTACAATTGAACTGTACTTGTTCTAATGAGATAATCATTTTAGAAAATATAACATGATCCTGAGAAACTTGTTTCAAAGCCTGTTCTAAGGAAACTGAAGATGCATGGGAGGCACGTAGTACAGTGCTTTGCCATGCAGTTTTAAAATCCTCGTGAAGGAGATGCCCATCCCTCTGCTTTGTGTGTGTGTGTGTGTGTGCCTGTAAGCCTATTTTCTTTTTTTTTTTTTATGGGTGAGATGTACTGTGCCACACCTCAGCCACTCCTCTTAAACCTCCAACATTACCACTCCCTCGCCTGCAGGGTGTATACTTTCCTTGAGTGAACTTGCCTGCCACAGCCCACAGTATTCAGTGCCTGAAGCCTGAAGCTGTCATATCGATATTGTAACTATACTTTAGATATACTCTTTGAGTAATAATAAATAAGAATGCTACTAGTCAAAATATTAAATCAAAGATCTTACTTGCAGCTACTGCTACCGCTAGTTAGCATGTTTAATTGCACAATTGTTAAGCATTTAATCGCAAGATATTGTCTCTTAATTAATGGAATCAGATCAACCATGATAAACAGACTAACATGTTTGCCTTTTCTATCTGAGAGTAATGTTCTCTCTTTTTCTTAATTAAATCTTTATGTATGAAATTGTAGATGGGTGAATTTTAAAAATGCTCCATCATTATATGTATCATCCCTCAGCATATGAAATTAGTGAGTTCATGAGACATTTATACTATGCAATGCATGCAACTTTATGCAGCTTTCTGATCTTATGAGTCCCTGTCTTCCCTCATACTGAGAGACACCTGTCACTGAAGATGACTACTCTCAGCGTTTTCCACTTCTCAATCTTCACAGAAACAGCTGGCAAGGGGGCAGTTGTGGTCCATTCCAATGAAAAGGCTAGGTGATGCACAGTATTGTCTAAGAAGACTGTTTAAGATGAGAGGTGCCCACAGTACACAGCAGTTTTGAATGACTCACTTAATTACATTCATGTTAATAACATTGTGCTTGGTAGGGCCTTTGTGGGCACGAGACAATCTGTTGCAGCTATACACATGTGCACAAATCAATGAACTGACTGTGTGGACCGTGCTGTGCATCCACCATTTATTAACATATCAAAACATTGAATTTATATTGCATGGGGAATGACGTGATGATCAATAAAATCAGATATTCAGCATTCTTTTGAAATGGTGTAGGACATAAATTTAACAGAAAAGGGTTACTTACCTTATCAATGAAGCTGGCGAAGCGGTTGTTTAGATTCTTGATCTGATCTTTCTCGCTAGTTCGAATAGTCTGGATTTGGGGGTCGATATCAAGTTTCACGGGGGTCAACAGGCTCTGGTTGACTTGGACTGCTGTGATCATTGGCCCTGCTATTCCACCACCACCACCGTAGCCACCACCATAACCACTACCGTAACCAATACCATAACCACCACCAGGGCCACCACCATAAGCACTACCAAAATTAATGCTTTGATTGCGGTAACCACCACCATAACCACCGACAATACCACCAAAACCACCAAGGCTTTGCCTACTCATTGACATGCCGGATGATGCCCTTGTTGATCCACCAAGAGTAACAGATCTTGAAGAATATGGTTGTCGGCTAGCACCACCACTACCAATGCTGTACCCCCGAAGGCTGCTTCCACCAAAGTTTCCCCCACCAATGCTTCCTCCGCTGACTTTAATAGTCTTGGTGGTCACAGTTCTTGAGGTTGTCATGGCTGGTTTTGTTTCCTCTGACAGGGAAAGATTCACAGGGAAAGGGGGAGCAGAGAAAGAGGTTTGGCAGAGCAGTAGATCACACTAAGAGGAGAGTCAAATTCCTCTAAGTATCTTCATCCTGTCCGTGACAGATTTTTATCTGCCTTCAGCTGCAGAGGAGGTCCTCGTGAACTCCACCTCCTCTGTACCTCCCCCTCGGTCCTCCTCCAAATACCTGTATCCTGGAAGTTGTACTCACAGGTAGGTAGATTGCTGTCAAGCAGCTCAGCCTGTCAGACAAGTGGCAGTGCCACCCTTTTAAAGTGATCGGGGACTGACACACCCAGGTGCTTGTGGAGGAATGGCAACCGAGCCAGGGGTGAGAATGGAGGAAAGAAATACTGGCAAAAACATTTCAATTGATTATCTACGGGTCTCTCTGAGAGGTGTGGGTGGTTGGAGTAGGAGGGTAGGGTGGGGGCCTATAGTCTCACTGACCCATCTTTTTCTGCTTTTCATCATCTTAAAAAATGAATATTTGAAACTTCAAGCTTATATTTTCTCAACATTATATATTTTCCCATTGTTTGACATCCAAAATTAGATGCATTATGTCATATTCTCTCAGATGCATATGCCAATAACCATGACAACATTATATCAGCAGTATTTTTAAAGAGGTTTGGAAAATCTGCAGCAGAAAACAGAACATATGGGGCATCGAAACATGTCTAGTGAATGTAAAAGCCAAAAAAAAATAGTTTTAGGTTTACTAGTAACATACAGAGACTTTTCGCAGGAGGTTCTCAGGCAGCACAATGAACACAGAGAAAGTAGAGTTCATACTGTAGAGTGAACATTTCTAAAAGAGATTGCTCATTTCAGAGGAAGCCCAAATACGTCCCTAAATGAGGAGAAAATCAAATAAAATCAACTCAATATAAATAACTGCACTTGAACGGACACTATGTATTTTTTTTCTTCCATCTAGTGGTTAAATTTGATATTACATTCACTCTCTAGTGCCAGGCATTTTTTTTATTGCATCATGGTTGGAACTATGGTAGGTAGAATGGGTCGAAAATCAAGATTGAAGAGGCTGCTGACAGCAACATGTCTTCAAACACCAATTCATCGAGATTTTGTTCGGGTGATGAGGTACGTTATTTCAAACTGCATAGAATCATTTGTGTGAGTAGGTAGTAGGCAATGGCATGATATGCCATTAGCTTACTCAATCAAACATATGCTAACATTACCATCCACCAACGAGGTTTATGCTTTACGTGATATATTGTTATGCCACTGACGTGATGAATTACACAGCCAAGCAATGAGGCATTTTAATTTACACAGTAACATTGACTTACCTGTCGAGAAGAAAGCAGGCAAGTTCAGCGTCCCTTTGGAAATCTTTCACAGTCATGAGCGTTTTCCACCTGGGAAAGGCGACCCCGATGTTTACCCTTGTATTGTTAATTCACCAGTCCCGTTGTCCTTTTAATTCCCTTTTAAGCTTTTTTGGCAATGAGGATTCCTTCTCCTTCGCCGTGGCATAACTATGGTCTTGCATTACGACCAAAAGTGTAGTGCAGGTTTTAGTTTAGTGCCAGGTAGGTAATAATGTCTTCTCCATGCTGCCTCTCCGTGAAAAAATGAATCACGAAAATGCATTTTACCCTATTGGTACGAGCAGGTAGTGCTTTATGTTCCTCTTGGCAGTTCGTAGTTTTTTGTAGACCGGAAAGATATGGAAGCCTCCGTATGAGCGACCCGTTCTATGACTGATTCTTCGCCCTGGAGGATAAGTCAGATTGTATAGCTTGTATTGCATAGCTTATTTTACACCGTTGAGGATCTATTTATGAAGATGTTGATTTGAGGTAATAAAATATTTTAAAATTTACATAGCGTCCCTTTTAGAGTTATTTGCTTAGATCCACCTTTCGTAATGTGTGACTCAGACCTGCAGTTTGTAGGGCACTGTGCTTCCTGTCCACAAAACTCATACCATGTCATTTCATAGTCTGCCATGTTTGCCAAGGCCCAGTTAGCAGCTTTTTTTTCAAGTTCTTTACAAAAGGTCATTGTCAACTAGGATTTCTGTTGTATTCATGTCAGCTTTCAGCTAAAACAACATCAGGTGATTTCTTGTTCTGACAGAATTGGTATGTTTAAACCTATCTCAGCAATGGTGTTATAGGTGTTGGCTTCCCAGTCTGTGCAGTAGTGTCAAAATGAGCTGCAGGGCACAACTGACTCACACCCAAAATAAAATTCCGGTAACTTTAGTTTCATTTCCAACATCATCTCATGCAACATATTGTATGTTCATGCAGTTTTGCATTAAATAATCTTTTGGGGGAAATATGTTACCTGGGCTGGCCAATTAAATCCATTACTTGATGATGGTTGGGGTAAGATTGTCGCCTTGCATCCAATTGACCCTGTCATACTTTGCTGCTGCAAAGAACATCCACCATGTCGTCAGCATTTTCACACTGAACCAAAGAACAGCGGCATAATGCTGCTCCTGTGTGTAATTTTCAATAGGACGCCAGCATAACAATAGCAAAAGAGGTGTAGTGTTTAACCTCTCTACTCACACTACTACAAACTCCACCTCCAATCAGCTGTGAGCAGTTTAAAGAATTCTTTCAAAAAATGATAGCATCAGGTCAAATATTCTGCAACCCACCAAATTATTTTCACTGGCTATCCAGGACCCTCCTGTTTTTAGTCGTTTCTGACCTGTGTTTACTCCAGCTAGAACACATGGTTAAAACCATGAAGCCCACTGGCTGTCAACTGGAAAAAAATTTAACAGAACTCATAAAACTATTTTTGGAACAGTTGTTCCTACTTTACTGACATTTTTAACAGTTCCTTAGTCTCAGGTGTAGTCCGGTCTTGTTTTAAGCATGCCATAGCCCAGCCACTCCTTAAGAAGCCTGGCCTTGACCCAGATATTCCTCATAGTTTTAGGCCAATTTCTAAACTTTCCTTTCTGACAAAGCTCTTAGAAAATTACAATTTTTAATTAGATTCTGTCCTTTTTGAAATAAAATAATATATTTGAGAAATTCCAGTCAGAGTTCTGGGCAGTGGGCACACCACAGCACAGAGACAGCTCTCCTCGGAGTGAAAAACGACCTCCTTTGTGCTGCAGATGCTGATGAAAGCTCCATCCTGGTTCTTTTAGATAAAATAATTCAACCCCATAACATCTCCTTCAATTGCTATGCAGATGATACTCAATTCTACCTCCCCCTGAATTCCCAAAATCAGGCCCATTTCACACAGTTGCAGAATTGTCTCCAAGAAACAAAAGCTGGTTAGCCCACAATTTCTCTTAGTTAAATCAAGAAATAACTGAAATACTACTATCTGGTCCACTACACCATACCACTGTCATAACCCAGAACCAGGCCACATGCAAAAAATTTAGGTGTCATATTTGATGGAGACCTTAGTTTTAAGGTAAATTCCATTGTCAAGTCCTGCTTCTTCCAACTCTATACCATCAGCAAAATCAAGCATTTCCACACAACACTATCATCCAGACTGGACTACTGTAACTCCCTCTACCTAGGCATTTCTCAAGCTTCCATCTCCTGCTTACAGCTGGTACAAAGTGCTGCAGCCTGGTTATTAACAAAATCCAAAAAATGTGCATCACTATCTATCAGAGCTCCTCACCTCTAACAGTACCTCCAGACCCCTCAGAACCACCCACCATGGCCTTTTTTTTCTGAGAGCAGGACACTGCTCTCAGAAAAAAGGCTGGGGACAGAGGTTTCTCTGTCGCCGCTTCCCGGCTGTGGAATAACCTGCCGGAGTCAGACAAGCAGAATCCGTTGACTCTTATAAGACACTCGTAAAAGACAATTTTTATTCTCTTGCTTTTAATTGAGTATGACTTGCCAATTTTATCTGGTTTTATCAAACTCTTTGTTTTTTCGTCTCCATTTTTGTTTGTATATGTACATATAGTATGTGTGTGTCTTATCTATCTTTCTGTCTTGGGAAGCACAACTCCCAGATTAGTCTGGAACTAATATCCTAACTCAGGTGTGATCTTATCAGGTGTGATCTTATCACCATTGTTCTGTAAATGAGGCAAAGCTCTCTACTCAATTACTGAAGGGAAGTGATGTTCTTCCAAAACCAAGAAAAAAAGTAAAGAAACCCCATGTTTGAAATTGAGCATACCATTTTCTTGTTTCTATTATATGTAGTTGTAGTAAATCCTTAACCTTCCTCTTGTGTTAGGGTCAGCACCGACTCGTTTTATTTTTTAAATGCATAAAAGAATCACATAAATTTGTTTAACTGGCTTTTTGACTTTGTCAGGAACCTTTATTTCAACAAAATAAAACACTTTTTCACTAAATTAGAAAATGCTCTGGTTGAAATTATGTCCTTTGTGTTATTAGGGTCGGCTTCGACCCAGTTACAAAAGTAAGATTATAAAATTAGAGCAAAAATTTAAATCATAATTGCAGCCAACATAATAATCCATAAGCCATAATCAGCCAACACACTGACAGCCAGCTCCTTTCCCAATCATGTGAGTTTCAGGGGATTCTCATTTTGCATAACCAAACAAAGACGGGTATGTCCAGACGTGAGGTCACTTCATTCATTTGAGTGGCCCTTTGACTTGCAGAGTGCACATCTCCAATTTGCCAAGTTCTGGATAATATTTTTGGTGAAAATGAGGGAGAGGATGCAGAGCAGCATAGCAATGCAGAGGAGCAGGTTACTGAGGAAGAGGACAATGTGGAGTATCATCCAGAAGACAAACACATCTGATGAGTCTGATGAGGAGGCCACTTGTGCTGAAGCTGCTCCTGCTGAAAGATTTAAGTCCAAAAATGGCCAGATCCTTTGGAGTTCAGTACCTCATCATGTATATGGCAGGGCAGCTGCTGCAAATGTCATCAAAATGACCCCTGGATTCACAAGGTTTGCTGTGACCAGAGTCAGTGATATCAAGACATGTTTTGAGCTATTTATGCCACTGTCACTAAAAAGAGTCCTATGACAAATCTTGTAGGAAAAAAAGTCCAGTGCGCCATGTGGAGATTGAAGAGATCGATGAGGAATATCTGGGTGCTTTCACTGTTGGAGCAGAAAAAAAAACAGTTCTGCTCCAACAGGAGTTAAAGTATCTGAACTCTCTACCAGTCAGTCAGAACTGAAGAAGCCTCTTGGATGAAAGTTCTATTGCCTTTTTTGTGAAGTAAATATTTAGTGGTCGAAACTGACCCATAACACCATAGATGTTGCGATAGTGATTAATTTTAAAATGAAAAAAATAAATAAAGCAAATTTACTTCAGAGATGTGTTCCATACCCCTCAGTAATAGTCAGGTAACACAACAACGTTTTATTTATTTATGATTCTCTTGAGGTTCATTTTACCATTTTTTAAATTGCGATCGAGAGGTATACTGATTAAAAAAAGGCCCAGAGGCCCACACCAAAAATTTTATTTTTAATTTAAGGAAGCCTAACAAGGTAACCAAGAGAACAGAAACAAATTGGATGATAGGTTATTGTTTTTAGTGTATTTTAAAGCTGATTTAAGACACCAAAACCGACCCATTAACATAAGAGATGGTAACAGAAAGCTAACATGAAGAAGGTTAAAATAAGGATAACTACTTTTTGGAAACCCATACGGAAAAGATATATATAAATCTCACAAAATTTGTATCTCCTTTGTATGGAACTTGAATGTAAAGCATACAACACTTAATCTGGATGTAAGATCTTTAGCAAATTAAACAAAATGAACTTGTATGATTTGGGTATTTATCAGAAAAGTATATGATACATACAATATTCTTATACCTCTTTTTATTATCTTGTATGAAAAGAATGCAAAAGTGGCCACTTTCACAAGTAAATCATGTAAGTTAGTCATAATTTTTTTTCTGTTTTTTTTTTTTCCATATGGGAAAGTTGTGGTCTTCCTGTCTTCTTCTCTAAATTCAACATAACCTAAATGCATGGGTGTAGTGGTGAAATAATGTGGGTAAAATATGAATTTGTTGGTCAGGGTGAAATAAATTGCACTGAAGTTTGAACAAGACATTCACATCACCAGAGAGGTGGGTATATGAAGCGGTATAGCTCTAATTTGGCATCTGAATGAAGGCCAACTGGTGTTGTTTATGAAATGTTCCCAGCATGTATTCAAGCTTACCCCTCCTCCTGATCTGAGAATTTGGTTGACCACCACATTCCGATACCTACATTAAAAGCTGATGGAATCACTTCTGATCACTTTTCCCTCTGAGCTGCACATGTGCACAAATGAAATCCAGCCTGAACTTTTAATAAAATAAACATATACCAATTTATTCTGTGCAATTTTGAAATGCAACTCAGTGAGTGACAGGTGACAACATGCGGTAACAACAGACAATGAACTAACACTGTCCAGCCAATGATATAATGCAGTGTACACATATATTTACTTACGCAGCCAATTAATGTCATTTACAGTGTTTTATGCTTACGTGCCGCTTAAATATAGCTAACGGTTTGGCGTAGTTTACAGATATAAATACTGCCAAATTACCCCATATTATGGCGAAAAGAACGGGCTGTGGCGCATCCACTTCCCAAGCCAAAGTGAAAAAGAAATGTGGTGGTTGTTTTAAAATAGAATGGCTGTCGGAGTATGTGCTATCAGAAGAACAAGAAGTGAAACTGGGTGGTATTTTTTTTCTTTTTCGAGTGAGAAAGGTCTGCTCTGTAAAACATGCTATGAAGCTAAAGTAGCAACCAAATTTGCAGAAGGGAAAGTGTGGACTGAATGGAAGTTGGACTACCTCAAGGGGAAAAGTCATTTAAAAGTTGTTGCAACTGTATGAAGATGCAAGACGGGAATGGGATACAGTATTGCATGAGAATGTGAAAGATCGAAAGAAGAGGAACAAGTTGTCACACACAAGTTAAAATTGTCATTGACAATATTCTACTCACCATCCAAATGAATGCATCGATGCTGTCAGTTTAACAAATCCACATTCACATGCCAAAGTATGTGAGTATACCAGAAAGCTGGCGAAGCAAAAATCATGCATTTGAATTTGTGACTCAATTAATGAGATAAGTGTAGAGTGAGACAATGTGCAACATGAAAAATGCACTCTGGCATAGGGAAGGGTCCAGCTGCAGCCTGGGCATTCCCTTCATGACACCGGAACGCCTGGTAGCATTTCATTGACCAAGCGCAATAACCCTCCCCTTTTGCCTAATCCTAAGTCCCTCCTTCTATCCCCTTACCATGGCCTTATTTCCTAACTTTAACACCCATTGGTGGCTGCAAAAAAGAAGTGAGCATTCCAGTCAGTGAAATGGGAACCCCCACCAGCACAAGAACGCCCATTTGTGGGCACGAGAACGCCCATTTGTGGCTGCAGTTGGATGATATTGCTGGCATACCCTGATGGTAGATGAGAGCACAGACATAACAGTGCACAAAATGTGAGCCCTATGTATTAAAATACAGGGAGGAAAATGATGTCAACTGTTCGGTGACATCATCCAGCTCATGATATTGTGCAGGCAATCACTCAGTTTTACTCCAAGCATGGACTGGACTTGCAGAGAATGGTGATGCTGACCTCTGTCTCAGTAATGCTAGGAAAGCACAACGGTGTTGCAGCTCTATTAAAGATGCAAATACCACATTTTACAGGACAACACTGTGTGGCCCAAGGGGGGAGTTGTGGGTTTTAGTGTTATTTTGGCATGAATTCGGAGGTGGTTACGTTGAGTGACAGGTTCACAGACAGCTACCAGTGTCTGTTTGTCTGCCTTCTTTTTGTGTAGTTTTTTCTGGCAATATGGCGTGTTGTGCTGTTGACTGTACTAAACCGACCAGCAAAAGATTCTGTGTTGCATTTTGTGTTAAATAGATTTTACCTGGATGTTAGCACTTAGTGTCATGTATCGGTATATTTTGCCACTGACTTATAATAACTTTTTTGCCAACTAATGGTCCTTGCTGATACAGACAGATGACCAGAGCATGTTGAGTCCATTTAATGCGGGAATACAACCTTATTTCATATCATTGTTCTGTTTAAAAAGTCCAACATTGCATGGACAGAGATACGTCAGAAAGCGGCTGCTGTTGTTTGTGTGTTGCTGTGGTGGATGATGTTAGTGGATGGAGGCAATGTTGAAACCCGGTAAATAATATGTTAAACGATTGTTTAACGATTGAAGTGTAGAAGACAAAAGAAGTGCAATTATGAGAAAAAAATATTTGAACATAAGGTAACATTAATATAACTTTAAATGAACAAACAAAACAATCAGTATATATAATAAAAAAAAAAATTAAGAAACTTTTAAAATAAAATAATAAAAAAATAGGGGCAGTGTTTGGCTCAGTTGGTGAGAGCTGCAGAATCCATGAGGTGGTGAGGTAGACTGGGGGAAAGGGATGAAGAAGAGCAGAAGTGGAAACAGTGTTGTGGCTACATATGTTGGTTTCTCTTAATTTTATCAAGTGACAATGAAAAATTCTCAACATTCAGCATGACAGTCAGAGGGATAGATTTAGGCCTAAAAAACTGAGTCATAAATGCCAAATTCAAAAGCAGTGTAAGAAGCTCACTGCCTTTGGAGGTGGTCTTTAAGGCTACTGGCCAAAGTACTTTAAAAATGTCATTTCCTTTTGGTGTGAAATTAACTCCATCTTTTAAATATAGCCCTGGACTGTCATGCATAATGAGAGGGTGTTCAAGCATGGCACCATTGAAACTGCACAAATGTAGCCATAACATTATTGACAAATCTCCTGGATTTGTCGAGCTTCCCTGGGTTACCAACAGAATCCCTCCACTGACCCCTTGGTGTCAAAGCTGAAAACATGACGAAGGTGCCAGGGTGTTGTTGGCGAAGATGGTTAACATCTTCCTTCATGTTAACAAGCTCAACACTCCTCACATCTTCCATGTCATTCCCACCACAGTGGATGATGAGGATGTCAGGTGCTGTTCTTCCTCATAGGGAGTGGGAAACGAAGGGAAAGAGGCCTTTTCACCACAGTCCACCCAGCCGAACCAGCGGACATGGATACCTGGCACACTGAGGTCATTCACCATGGTCGCTGCAGCTCTCTGGACAGCACGTCGGACATAGCTGTCACCCATGACCCAAACTGTATCTGTGGGAAGAAAATGGCAATGAAAGAAGACAAGTTAGTAACTAAAGGTGCCTCATTTTTATGACAGTATGTTCCATCTAATAAAAGGGAACAGGGAACCAGAGACTCTGGTAAGAGCAGAGGGTGGGACTTTGTGTTTATGTGCACAACAACTGGTGTTGTAACAGCAGGATCATTGACACTCTCTACTCTCCTGATTTAGAGGTGCTGGCAGTCTCGTGCAGACCTTTTTTTCTACCGAGGGAGCTAATGGTAGTCATTGTGATAGCTGTTTACATCCCACCGGATGCCAACGTTAGCACAGCACTTAGCCTACTGCTCGCCACTGTAAACAAACAGCAGCTTGCCCACCCCAGTGGAGTCTTTATTGTTGCCACTGACTTCAATCAAGCGTGCTTAAAGACTGTTCAACCCATATTTGTCCAATATGTGAAGTGTTCCACCAGAGGGAATTGGATCATGTTTACTCCAACATCAAGCGTGCATACAAGGCCAACCCCCTTCCCCACCTTGCTTGATCTGACTATCCCTGCCTGTCCCTCACCCCCTCGTACCGGAGACAAACAAGGCCACAAAGACAATAACAAAATGGCCAGAGGACTGGACAGGACTGCTTCTTACACACTGTTTGGGAACTATTCCAAAACCACAACCTCCAGGAATATACAGACACCACACTTTCCTATATCAACTTGAAGAGAGGCATCACAGAGTCCAAGGTGGCCTGCGAAAGGAAAACTGAGGAACAGTTCACTGACAATAACTCTAAGAAGATGCGGCAAAGAATACAACACATCACAAACTCCAATAACAACCGGGTGTCAGCTAACACAGACGCCTCGCTGGCAGAGGAACTGAACTGGTTCTTTGCCTGCTTTGAGATTGACAGAGCAGTCAGGAACATGAAGTGAGATGTGTGCTAAGGACTGTTAACACCAGGAAGGCTGCCAGCCCTGATGGAGTACCTGGGAAGGTACTCAAAGCCTGTGCTGACCAGCTGACTGGTGTCTTCACATGGATTTTTAACTGTTACCTGCAGCAAACCACCACACCCTCCTGCCTGAAGTCTGCTACAATCAAGAGTTTGAGAGGTTGGTAGCACAAAACATCAGGGACTCACCAGTTTGCCTACAGAGCGAATCGGTCCACTGAGGATGCGATCTCTGTTGCTCTTCACACAGCCCTGAGCCACCTGGAACACCAGGGGAACTATGTGAGGATGCTCTTCATTGACGATAGCTCAGCCTTTAACACCATCATCCCTGGTATTTTGGCTGACAAACTCTCCCACCTCGGACTGTCCCCTTCCATCTGCTGCTGGATTTAAGGACTTTCTCACAAACCATCCACAAAACTCTTAAACTTGGCACCCACCTCTCTTCCTCCATCACACTCAGCATTGGCTCCCCTCAGGGTTGTGTACTGAGTCCTCTCCTGTACTCACTGTACACTGATAACTGCACTCCAGCCCATCTTTCAAATGCCATCATCAAGTTTGCTGATGATACCACTGTGGTCGGGCTCATCTTAGGACCACCTGAACACCAAATGTGACCGGGACTCATGTCTCCGTGTGGAGACACTGTATGGCGCTGCTGAGGCCTTGGTGGAATCGCTGCCTGGTCCTTCTGGTGCGCCGCCATTGTCCGCCTTTTATGTCGGCTGCCGTTGGGTTTCCGGCTGGCTAACCAGTAAATTTCATCTGTGGCAGGTGAATCCACAAACCTGTCGCTAACGATCTGTGCCGGTGCCCATGGGTAGGTCGACAGTATGAATGAAATTCACAATGAATTTATTGAATCTAACAGTAAATTGGTTGTGCTTTTTATTTTAGAAGCTGTACAGGCGTGACTCCAGTTATTGACCCTAAGTTCGGCTGCTGTTTTACCTGGCTCCTACTGTTCAACTGGATCTGTTAATCTGATCCACTGCTATTTGATCCGGCTCCTACTGTTTGAGCGGCTCCGCTGCTAACTCTGACCCACGGTTGTTTTAAATTGTATTGTCAACATGTCAACTGGACTTCTGCTGGGGACACGCTGCTTGGTGGGTGCCGTTTTGTGCACACACAGTGTGGTGGATGCACTGCTCCCTGAACAGGTTGCTGTGGGCGCGCTGCTGTGGGTCGCAGAATGCCTGCCTGCGACTTGCTGCTGTTCAGAGTGTTTTTTCTCCTATATTTATTACTTCCCTGCTCCTAGCTGGCATTTTCATGACTTGGGTTATTCGTATCTAGTTTAGTTGTATTTATAGGTTTGTGTCTTGTGTTTGGTTAGGATCAATCTTTGTTGCTTATGTTATTATAATTGATTTGGTTATGTATTTTTATTACAATTTTGTTACCTCCAGAGTTTTTCTTTTGTGATTTGGTTGTATTAATTCTTCTGTTTTGATTACAGGTGTTGTGGGCTCCGGCAGCAGTTCACTTCCCTGGTGGTGGATCCCCTTTGCACTCCTGATTTGTTTAGTATGCTGTGTCACTGGTGACTCTTTTGTGTGTGGTAGATTTTATTGCCCTTTTTTAAGCCCCAGCCCTGCTGACATGGGTTAGATATGTTTTCCTTGGTTTGGACCCTGGTGGCCGGTAATTTCATTTTATACATTTTTTTTGTTGTATTTTGTTCAATAAAATATTTTTTTTATCTCCATGTCCTCTGCTCAAGTGAATTTATTATGAACCTGTTTCCTTGTAAAAGCGAAGTCATACCTTTAATTAATTTCCTGGGGGCGAAATTCCCTTGGGTAGCGTTGTCGCGGCAATTTACTGTACCATTCTGTTACACAAAGAACTCATCCTGGACTTCCTGAAACAGAGCACGGACCCTGCCCCACTTCTCTGTCCCCACAATGTGTAGAGAGGATCCACTCATTCAAATTTTTGGGAGTCCACATCACCAGCAACCTCTCCTGGACTGTCACCACAGCAGTGGTGAAGAAGGCCCAGCAGCGACTCCACTTCCTGAGGGTGCTAAGAAGGTACAACCTGGATGCAAAGCTGCTGGTGACTGTTTATAAGTCCACCGTGGAGAGCAGCCTGGCGTAGTGCATCACAGTGTGGTATGGTGAGTGCACAGCAGCAGACAGGAGAGCTCAGACAGAAAGTAATTAATGCCCAGAAAATCACTGGCTGCTCTCTGCTCTCAATGGAAGACATGGCTAGCTCTCGACACCTCAGCAGAGCTATGAACATTGTGAAGGACTCTTCTCACCCTGGTCACCACCTGTTTAACCTGCTGCCCTCTGGCAGGCAATGCAGATCCCACAAAACACAGACTAACAGACTCAGAGACAGTTTTTTCCCCAGAGCCACCAGTGCTCTGAACACACAACATCACTGATTCTCTCTTTTACACTACCTCAACACTCTATACATCTGTGATATGATGTATTAATGTATATTATATATACATATGCTATATTGGCATTTTATTGCTATATTATTGTTACATTATCATTATATTAGTACTATATTAGTACTATACTGTTATAATATATTATTATTATGTTATACATAATCTCATATCTCATAGATACACAAATTACATTATCTTTATATATTATTTTATTTATATATTATCAATAGGTATCTTTCTATGCAATAATGATCAACAACAATGTGCAATAATTCCACTCCAGTTCTGTGTACAATAATACAGTTTCAATGAGCAATATTCCATTTCTGAAAATGTGAAATAACTTTTTACTCACTGTAGCAAAAACTGTTTTATTCTTACTACTGTAAAACTGTGCATTACTGCTGTAAATAGTGTCTTATTTCTTACAACTTTATTTATGTCTTTTCTATTCTATTTTTAAGACTCCATTAAACTGAGCACCATGTGGAGAAGTGCTCCTAATTTCGTGGTATGCATCGTCATATAATGACAGTAAAGGCATTTCATTTGATTTGATTGATCTGAGGTAGCAACAACTGAATACATGCGACATTAGACATTTTTATGCTTTGAAGTCAGACAATCTAATATCTGCAGTGTAAAGTAGGATACATAGCCTACATTTTTTGGCTGCATCCGCTGCTCTGGCGGGCATGTCGCGGGTCTGGGCGTGGAAGCCATACATGGCTTTCTTTTCCATTTTCCAAATATAAAGAAAGACAAACATCTTCTAACCAGTGGTGTACAAAGTATTGAAATACCTTACTTAAAAAAATAGCCTACTAATACCACACTGTGAAAACACTCCACTACAAAGACCTGCATTCAAAACCTCACTTATGTGAAAGTGTTAACATTAAGTTTTATCTGCAAAATGCAATGAAGTAGAAAAGTAAAAACAGTCTTTGTGAAGTAGAAGTCCCTCTCTGTTTTACTATTACAGAATGTCTATGGATTGATGTCATTGGTGATGCACATAATGCACATCATTTTGTTGCTGAGGCTGTTTAAGTTTAGCACAATTTAACAATTTAATATACTGTTGTGTCGATTTATCCATCTCTCTATCCCTGTCATGTGAAAACCCTGTATCTTACTTCTTTTAAAAAAATATATATAAGTGTATAAAATGCTTAACAAAAAAATGTCTCTAACAGCAGGACTGTACTGTTCTCGCTATGTGTTATGCTCTCCAAGCATCAACATCGGTAAACGGCCAGCCAAACTCCTTGTTCAAGAGCCAGGAATTGAGCTTCTTGCTCCTTTAATCACTCCTCACACACAATCAGCAGTGATGACAGCACTGAATTCGGAGTGAAACTAGAAAAGAAAGGTAAAAAGAAAACAATGTAATGAACAGTCTTGTACATCAGTTTAAGTATCAACTACTTAATATTAATATTAACAGGTTTTAGCCTAGCAGAAAACAAGGCAAATTAGCTGGTAATTAGCTCCATATCAACTGCCGTTTTACAAGCCACATACAAACTTACAAAGTGCACATAATACAACTTATTAAACATAAAAAGAGAGGTGTAGCACTTACAAGCATTGCTTTCTGAGAGATGCTGATCTAATGCAGCCATGAGATGATTCATCCACGTTCTTCCCTCATTGATTTTCAAAACAAAAGTACCCCGCATATATATATGAACATAAACAGAATATAAACATTTCAAAAGTCATTTTAAGTGTTCATATTAAATATGCAGGGCAGAACACTCCCCGTCACTCACTGATGCCACTTCACCTGTCCTGATTTGGCCCCTGGCTTTCCTTTGCCAAGAGTGAGACTACCTCAGAGATAGGCCTTAAGAATGTCCTTACTTTGTCTTCTGATGTTGTCCTAACTTCAACTTTGCAGACCTTTCCATCATCACTTGGACTGGTAGAAGTAATCAGACCCATTGGCCACTCATTGCGGGGTGACTGACTCACTACTGACGCACTGTCTCCAACTTCCAGGTTTCGTGATGCTGTATGCCACTTACGCCTCGGCTGAAGGGTATAGAGGTATTTAGTTCTCCATCGACTCCAAAACTTGTTAGCAAGTGCTTGCACCCTTCTCCACTGACACTTGAAAAGATCTTTTCCGTCAAAACTGACGGATGGTGGAGGCACACCTGGTTCTTGGGTCAAGAGCATAGCAGGGGTCAGCAGCATTGGTGAGGAGGGATCGGAGGAGACCAGGATTCAAGGTCTGGCATTGATTATAGCTGACATTTCTGCCATTAAAGTACAGAGCACATCGTGAGTCAGGTGAGTATGTTTGGTTCACAGTAACATGGAATCCAGTATCCTCCAAGTCACTCCAACCATATGCTCCCACACCTCTCGCATGTGGGATGCATGCGGAGGGTTGCATTCCCATATGCAACCTGCTGCTGCTTCGCTGGCCCTCTTAAAGCAAAAAATCTTGATGCAACTGGCTGCATCCATTGACTCTGTGGCTTCTATATGCACAGCTCTGGTACTCATTCATGTAAAAAGAATGGCCCACTGCTTGCTCTGAGCTGTACCACCTCTGATGCATCAGGTGACCACCTCCCATGGCCCGAAACGTCTAACCCTGTGTAGGAGAATGGTGCTGATGAGCTCAGACACTCTGAGGCTGAGGTCAGCCATCTTTTGGACCTCAAGTCTGCCTCTCAGCTTGCAGCAGGTGACACAGCGATGAAGGACTGAATTTATCAGCCTTTTGTCAGCAAGTTTCATGGCTAAATTTGACTAGCTTGGTGGCCAATCTTCATTGATTGCACATTGCATCAGCAAAAGCAGAGTATGAAGGTTCAATTAGCAGAATTTCGCTTAAAATATTGCAATGCACACAACATAATGGGTGACATATCAGCGTTCAAAAGAGGACAAATTGTTGGTGCACGTCTTGCTGGCGCATCTGTGACCAAGACAGCAAGTCTTTGTGATGAATCATAAGCCACGGTATCCAGGGTAATGTAAGCATACCATTCTGGAGGACCATGTGCACCCAGTGGTTCAAACATTGTATCCTGAACGTGGTGCTGTGTATCAGGATGAAAATGCACCAATACACACAGCAAGACTGGTGACAGAATGGTTTGACGAACATGAAAGTAAAGTTGAACATCTCCCATGGCCTGCACAGTCACCAGATCTAAATATTATTGAGGCACTTTGGGGTGTTTTGGAGGAGCTTGTCAGGAAACGTTTTCCTCCATCAGAATAACGTAGTGACCTGGCCACTATTCTGCAAGAAGAATGGCTCAAAATCCCTCTGGCCACTGTGCAGGACTTGTATCTGTCATTCCCAAGACAAATTGATGCTGTATTGGCCGCAAAAGGATGCCCTGCACCATGCTGATGAATTATGGTGGTCTAAAACCAGGTGTTTCAGTTTCATTGTCCAACCCCTGTAAATTCCTAGTGAATAAAGATGACGAACTGGCAGAGGACATGAAGAGAACAGACAACTTATGCATGAGCAAGGGATTCAAAGGTGAAAATCAAGGCAGGGCCAGACAATCACAACCACAATTATTTCAAAATAAAACGAAATGACAAGACAATGTGAAGACGACAAAAAGTTTCGACTTAACAGGGGCAACAAATCATTACAACACTGTTCATAGCATAATTGGTGATGTTTACATTGTACTAGGTACAGATGATAAGGCATAGAATTGACAAGCATGCATCAAGAAAGGTCTTATTATTGCAGACTAAATGCCTGAAGTAAGGGGCTAGGAAATGGTTTAGCTGTCACTGACCCACTCCACTTTACACCATTACCCCGAAAAACAAACCAAAAAATTAAGTATTCAGAAAAACCTTTCTTTTTTTTCGTCAAGTGAATGCAATCCACTTCTGTAGACATGACTAACTTGTTCAGTTTTATCATGTTTTTTTTTGATCTGGGTTTAAGACACTGGGAGATAGTCGTGTCTTTAAGCCATATATATGGTATTACTATTAGTTTGTCAGCTTTATGCAGGCACCTGATGACTTTGCGGTTGTTCAGAAGGAAAGCCCATTCAGATCTCGTCAACAGAGCAATGTTCTCCAGGATCAGTTGGACATTCTGTATATGGCATGCTCCATGGATACAAGATGATGCATTTGAAATGCATTCAGGATGGCTAAGTGGTGACTCAAGAGATGATCAGGAGACTACTGAAAATATTGGATCCGCACGGTGTGCAGTTGTCGTGCCAGAATTGCCTTTGTTGGCATATGTGTCAGATTCCAGCCCCAAAATTTTTGTGGTATGTAGGCTCGCAGGATAAACTCAAACCATATGGGATCTGCATCAATGGTGCAATAGATGGGTCTTGACAAATGGTGATATGGCTCCATGCCTATTCTACAAACGTTGATCCCAAGGTAACTGTGTGATAATTCATTGATGAGGTGTCATCAAGGAATGGAACTGCTGTCTGAAATCATTCAGATCTCCGAACCGAGAACTGTTATGTTGAACAAAGGCAGATGTTCTTGAGCTACGATCATCTGGACAACTTTTTGCACAGATGTTATCTGTATGGATAGAGCAATCACAACCAAAGAACCTGTTTAATAATTTAAAACATTCAAACTCCTTGTCTCTTGACAAGTTTTTATTGTATTTAAGTTGGAGCTGATTTAAACTACATTAAGGGCTAGTTTAATGATCATAATATCTTCTGTAGTTGGTAAGGCAAATGTGTGAACTGATTTTTTCAGTTTCTGTTTTTATTTATCTTTAGAGAGAAAGGCAGGATGTTGTTCACCTCTGGAACACTCACAGAAATCGCCCATGCAGAAATGTTATGTCTCCAGGTGGGCGCCCAGTGATGATGTACACCCTACCCCAACTTTTTGGTGCTAGAGAATACCTGAAAGAGGTATCCCAACAAGCCTTTAGAGAGGAATGCCTCCAGAGAGAGCCGTATCAATGTAATGATACAGCATTTGACCTTTGCTGCCTTGCCATTGAGCTTTACATGTTCCTACGTGCTTACATACAAGCTCAAATTTAATGATCAAAGCCTGCTCTACTGGCTCAATTGATTGGATGTAAACCTCCACATACTACTTTTTCCTCAGTGAGCCGTGTCGATTCTTGGCGGAACTGACGAGGGCATTATACGCTTGTGAGCAGCACAGAACAGTCAGTGGCACTGAAGAATAAAACCTGCCGTCTTAGAAAAAAAATGGCTTCAGAGAGTGAGAGTGGTGGCTACAATGCATCGGCTCGTCGACAAGATGGGTACTAAGAGTCATGTGTGGAAATATTTTGCATTTGAGGCGTATGGATACAGAGTAATTCTAAACTCAAACAAGATGACATGCAAACAGTGCCTCAGAAGTTTTCAAACCAAAAGAGGAAGCACGTCAAACCTGGCCAAACACCTCAAAGACAGGCACCCCGTCTTGTTTAGAGAATTCAAGGCGAGTGAGTTTCCATTTACTATCACTGTTGTCACTGTCACATTATATGTTAACCCAAATATGCCTTCTACGTTCCGTCATTTTGGCATGAGAGTCAGCTGGGGCGCAGCCATGCAGGCTTCTACTTTCCCGCTCATTTGCTCCCTTGTGTAGATGATGTTTAATGTAATGTAACAGTCTGCGTCATTATACATATGGTGTCAGGAAGAGATACTGTCTGATAGTCTCTTATATTATTTAAACAAAACGTTTTTTTCCCTTTACAGTATCAGTGTGAGCCAGACCAGGAGAAGCAGGAGGAAAGTCACACACTAACGCAGCTAAAAATAACTGAAGCTTTTGAAAGGCACAGAAAATACTTGACCATTTGAAGCAGTTTCAAATAAAGTAGTGAATTTAGAAGTACACGTACAATTCACAGGTACTGGTATCGACTGCTGAAATTCTGGTATCGCGACAACCCTAGTGCTTTGCATATCCTCTTTCTGTTCATTATGGAACAATGACACATCAAAATAAGTGCTGCATATGAAATATCGTACCACATACTACATGTGAAGCATCTTGGGTGCACTGAAATAAGAGCAGCCTACAAAATGGACAGTGATTATCAATTATAAATCAAACAGGTTGTGATATCCTGTACTTCATGTTGTGTACTGCATGCTGAATTTCAAATGTATTTCTTAGTCACAATAACTCTTAATACCGAGCAGTGAAACCTTTTTTTTTTTGATATTCAGTTTTCTTTATTGAAATATTCAGGGAAATATACCTTGTTTAGTTAGTGTCATGCTCCGTCTGTCTGGTTTGGTTAAATTACCCATTTTTGTCTCGCACCTGCATGTTGTCTTGTCTTTTCCTGTTTTATTTTGAAATAACCCTGTCTCCCTTTCATTTCAGATTGCTTTGCTTCCTGCCCCCCTGTGCTCCCCTGTCTGTGATTGTTTGCCCCGCCCTGATTGTTTCTACCTGTTGCCTCATAGACAATTCCACTATATACTAGAATTAGTATTAGTACTGTGCTGGGTTTGGACACTTGGCAAAAGGGACAAAATTGCAACGCATGAAACAACAATGTTAACTTGCGACTCGCTAATGTCCACGCTGTCCATTGTTTACCTCGCAGTGTTCCGACGCACTTAAATCTGTAATGATGACATTATCAACGCTATGCCTGCACACAGCTCTCACTGTGAGAGGGAAGACCCACGGCAGCTGCAGGGCCATTTCAAGGCCCATCAAAATTGATGGATGTTACTAAATGTATAACATTGAACAATAACTATATATATATATATATATATATATATATATATATATATATATATATATATATGCATGTATATATATATATATATATATATATATATATATATATATATATATACACACATAAATATATAAAATATATAGTTAAATTGAATATAAAAATGAGACTGTAATATAATACAAAATATGCAAATATACATTAACACAATACATCCAAAATGTTTACAGTGTACACACATAAAATAACTCTGCTTCATTAAAAAAAATCTAATAAATAAGAACATCAATAAGAACTACTACCAACACACAGAAAAGTGCACAAGGTGTAAAAACGCACATAAAACTAACTTCCTTCCACAAAAAGACAGTGATCTGGAAAATGTTTACAACTGCTGCTTGTTGGCCTTGGCTTCAGCAAATGCAGCTACAATTCCCTCGCTGCTGCTGTCAAACTATAAGGGAGGGTCCCCATCGAGGGGTATTTATTTGTCATTGTACTTTTCGGTCATAGAATTTAGGGATGCGCTGCTGCACTCACAATGTTGTTGTTACTGTTTTTGAATACATAACTAGTCATTATGGGTGGCCCCCTTTCAGCTGGAAGCCCAAGGCAATTACCTCGTTTGCCTACCCGAGTGTGGCAGTGTGAAAGCTCCCTAATGCCTAACCAAGGCGTGTCGACCCGGGTTAGAAATTCCTGTGTCGACCCGCTAATTTCAGTGTGAAAGTGGTATTAGTAACTGTTATGCAATTTCCACTGTAAGTGTTGCTTGACAGTATAGCCTCCATTTTTCCAGCTTTAGTTGGGTTTTCCAAAGGAATGCACACATGGCGGCGCGCACAGACGCAGCAGATCTGTGCTTCCAGAATCTTTGTGTGTGATTTAACAACCCAGACAGCCACCCAGACGCTTGCATTATGATTATTACAGAGACCTGGCTTCACCCGTGGATACCAGACAATTCTATTAAGCTACCAGGCCGCTCCACGCACCGTAACGACCGTAACAAGGAGTCCGGTAAGAGCCGCAGTGGCGGCTTGTGTATTTTTACGAACAACAACTGGTGTACTGATGCCACTGTCATAAACAGACACTGCTGCCCTGACCTGGAGTCTTTGGCCGTAAAATGCAGACCATTTTACCTGCCTTGGGAGTTTTTCTGTTGTTATTGTGACTGTCGTCTGTATTCCCCCTGGACACTAACGCTAAGTTAGCACTCGGCCATCTGCTAACGGCTATAAATAAACAACAGGACATATATCCTGATGGTGGCTTCATAGCTGCTGGAGACTTCAATCACATCAATCTGAAGAGTGTGCTTCCCAGATTTGAGCATGGCTGAGGAGCTCAACCATGGTTGAGGAGCTCAACCCCCCCCTCCCCTTTAGCTCGGTGAGTGTCAGGAAGGCTGCGGGGCCCAATGGAATACCAGGGAGAGTGATTCAAGACTGTGCCCACCAGCTTGCAGAGGTTTTGTCTGACATCTTTAATCTATCACTGTCCCAAGCTGCTGTACCCACCTGCCTCAAATCAGCCACAATCATCCCAGTACCTAAAGAGAACAACATAACTTGTTTAAATAACTACAGACCAGTGGCACTGACCCCCATTGTTGCAAAATGTTTTGAGAAACTGGTTTTAAAACACATCAAAACCAATCTCCCCACAAACCTTGACCAGCACCAATATGCATACAGAGCTCACTGTTCCACAGAGGATGCTATTGCCACTGCCCTCCACATAGCACTCACACACCTGGACCAGCAGGGAACATATGTGAGGATGCTCTTTCTTGACTATTCCTCTGCATTTAACACCATCATTCCCAGCAGACTGGTTAGCAAACTGCTAGACCTGGGCCTTAACAGCACTCTGTGTATGGGGATCAAGGATTTCCTCTCCAAACGCCCACAGACAGTCAGGCTTGGCTCTCATCACTCTCCCAGTCTGATTCTCAGCATGGGGGCACCACAAGGTTGCGCCCTGAGTGCCATACTGTACTCCCTTTACACATCAGACTGCTCTCCAACATACTTCACAAACACAATAATTAAGTTTGCAGATGACACAACAGTGGTGGGATTGATATCTAACAACAACAAACACTACAGGGAGGAAATAGACAGGCTGACGGATTGGTGTGCTGACAACAATCTCACACTGAAAATCAAGAAGACAAAAGAAATCATCATAGACTTTAGGAAACACCGTAAGGACCACGCCCCTCTAACCAACATGGGACAAGAAGTGGAACGGGTCACCAACTTCATGTTCCTGGGGACCTACATTAGCGAGGATCTCACATGGTCTTTTAACTTCTCCACCCTGGTGAGGAAAGCCCAGCCCAACAGCGGCTCTACTTCCTGAGGACACTCAGGAAGAACCATCTGTCTGCTGAGCTGCTCCGAGCCTTCTACCTCTGGTCCATCCAGAGTGTCCTCACATACTGCCTAACATCCTGGTATGTGAACTGCACAGAGGCAGACCGGAAAAAATTACGAGTCATCACATCCACAGAGAAAATCATCAGACTCAGTTTGCTCTCACGAGAAGACATCTTCAGGACACGCTGCCGTCGCGTCACTGTCAACATCCTCAAAGACACAAGCCACCCCTGTCATCACCTGTTCTCCCTGCTGCCCTCTGAGAGGCGTTACAGGGCACTCAGAGCCTGCACCTCCAGACTGAAGAACAGTTTTTTTTCATAGAGCCATAACTGATCTGAATAGACATTCAGCATAAAAAACGGGTCACTTACTGACAGTGCAATATGGAGAACGTGCAATACTATTTGCAATGCACTTTACTGTTTTTTTACTGGTGTTTTTTTTTATATAAGGATGTTGTGATGAGTACATGTATGTATGTGTGTGTGTATTGAGCTGCTTTTTCTTTTTTTTTTTTTTACTCAGGGCAGTCACAGTGAAATTTCGTTGTACATTGTGCAATGACAATAAAGTCTATTATATGATCTGTCTGTTTCTGTCCATTTTTGTCCTGTGCCTGCATGTTGTCCTGTCTCTTCCTGTTTATTTTGAAAGTAACCCTGTCTCCCTCTCTTTCAGATCGTTTGAGCCCTGTCTCCTGTGTCTCTGGGTCTGTGATTGTGAAATCCCGTTCTGATTGTTGCCACCTGTGTTCCCCTACCACGTGTATAAATAGTCCTGTCATTTGTTTGTTGTGAGATAGTCTTGTCCTTGCCGGTCTCCTGTTCCTTGTCTCCAGCGATTTCTTCAGCAGTATCCAGGATTCCTTCCTGTCTCAGCAGTGATTCTGGTTTGTAAGTTTTGTGGCCATAGTGCTCAGTTTCTGTTTCTAGATTATTATTCAGTTTTCTGTTACTAGCTTAGTAAAGGGAACAAACAACTTTAGTTAAAATAATATAAGAGACTATCAGACAGTATCTCATCATGACATCGTACGTATGACGACGCAGACTGTTACATTACATTAAACATCATCTACACGAGGGAGCAAATGAGCAAGAAAGTAGAAGCCTTCACGGCTGCGCCCCAGCTGACTCTCATGCCAAAATGACGGAATGTAGCAGACATATTCGGGTTAACGTATAACGTGACAATGACAACAGTGATAGTAAACTCACTCACCTTGAATTCTCTAAACATGTCGGGGTGCCTGTCTTTGAGGTGTTTGGCCAGGTTTGGTGTGCTTCCTCCTTTGGTTTGAAAACTTCAAAGGCACTGTTTGCATGTCAGCTTCTTTGAGTCTAGAATTGCTCTGTATTCATCTGCCTCGAATGCAAAATATTTCCACACGCGACTCTTAGAACCCGTCTTGTCGACCAGCCAATGCGTTGTAGCCACCACACTCAATTGCTGAAGCCATTTTTTTTTCTAAGACGGCAGGTTTTATTTTTCAGCGCCTGTGTGTGTGTGTGTGTGTGTGTGTCCCTCCAGGTACTGCCTCTAATATTATTGCAAGGATTGGCATATGTATGGGCGTATCAAGATCACTGAAAAATGGCCCACCTGGCAAAGGACCAAAAATGACCTTTGATGAATTACAAAGATGTAAGATCAATAATCTGAACAGCTGCAGTAGAGATAACTGCTGACATTGCGGCAGTGGCCATCATCTGACTGATTTTCAATGTTATGTCTTTTCTGTGTCAACTGCCAATGGAAGTTGCATCGGAAAGTTGTGCCGGCTCTCCCTCGCTCTCGTCCCCCTCCCTCCGGTGAGGAGCGCTCGGTTCGCGGGTCTTGCCTCCTGGGTGGCGGTGGCCTCCTGCCTCCCCCGGTGTTGGGGTGGCAGGGGGGTGGGGGTTGGGGATGGGAGTGGATGGTGGGGTGGTTGGGGATGGGCGGGCCCTCGTGTCGCTGGCCCCTTGGGCCTGTCCTGGCCTCCTGGGGAGTGGTGGTTTCTATCTCCTCCTGGTTGTTGGATCTGCGTGGTTCTCGGTGGCCCGGGTAGCTCTCTGGGTTTGGCATCGCCGGTGCTCCCGCTTCCCCGGGGTGTTGTGGACACCTGGCCGATCTGGTCATGAGGGGTCGTGGTAGACGCTCTGGGCTTCGGTGTTCTTCACACATGCATGTTTTATCCAGATCTTACCAGCTCCTCCCGAGTCACATTGTTGAGTACGGATGTGAACTGCTAGTATGTGCCAAATCATTCGCCTGACTTCTCACTAAGCTCATATCTTCTCCACATACTTCTCTCACTTGTGTTCTCGGTAGCCTACGCTATACGGTTAGGTCCTTCACAAGCGCTGGTGTTCAGTACCATTGGGTGTTGGGATGAAGGTGTTAGGAATGACACAGTAGCTTACATGTTTTTTATTCTAATAGCAGTGCCTGTCTGTAACCGCCCCTTTTTGTTTTGTCTTATCTCCCTGTCTGTCATTTATTTCCCCTTCTTGTCACCCAGGTGTAGCACGTCCCTCTCTGGCTTATAACAGGAAATTCCAATAAATAATGTAAGATTAGATTCCAGGGAGGGTCGGTGATGGTCACATACACGCACCAAATATTACTAGCTTTTGCTACAAAACTAAAATATGCATAATCTCGTAAAAGGTTGACACTTTTTTGTGGTGTTGAACAATGCTGACAAAGTGGAAGCGAAAAAAAGGAAAGTTGTGTCGTTTAAACAAGTAGCATGGAGCTGTCGTAGAATGTTCGTTCAGGTGACGTCATGTCCTCTTCTTTTTCTTGTGGCTTGAAATGTCAGGATTGGGCACCTTGTGATGCATGATCCCCCTACAGCATGAATGAAGGATGTCACTTTAACTCTGACCTCACAGTTGAGGTGAAAAGACGCAAGTTATGTTTTAATAACAAATGTTTGTGTAGCCCGAGAAGTTTCAAATTACAACGTAAATAACCTACTATTAAATAATTGTATTAGATAGATAGATAGATAGATAGACAGACACTTTATTCATCTCACAGAGAAATTCACAGCAGCTTGAAAGATGGATACACACAGGGACATGCAGGGGTCAGGAGGATAAAAATAAAATGAGATATAAAGAGATATAGTGTAATAGATACATAAGAGGAATACAAGGTGCAGATTATGATAAAATATGATAATAGATAATAATACGAGATGCAATTTTTGATAAACTATGAGATAAAAAAGAAAAAGAAATATAAGTCTGACAGTTACTTTGCAGTTGCAAATGACAGTGTGTAACATAGTTACACATAAGATTTTTAATTGAAAATAAGTCATCATTAAAGCAGTCCAATTGAATAAGGTAGCGACCAACAAGTGATGTTAAATCTTCACAAATATTGCAAAAACACAACTTGGGAATTGATTACAATATCAGAAATTTTACTAGGCTACCTCTTATCTGCCAGCAAAAGTAAATCTTAATCTTATCGCCCTCAGGAGGATTTGAACTCATGTCTAACTAAATGCCATGTTGTCACACTAAAGTGCTATTACTCTAACCACTGTCCTATCCCACCACAGAGAATTGTAAGAGCTGTAGGTACAGATGTATATATTGTGTCTTCAATTTATTACAATTATATGAAACAAACTGCATTCAGTTCTTGCTTTCAATGAGTAGAGAACATGCTCGTGTTGATGAATATTTCCCAATGCTGCTAAAGCTGTCACGCGGGCTTAATGTAAATAAAACTATGTTCCTGTCATTAACACACTTTCACCAACGAATGCAATTTGAGTGCTCTCCGAACGCTTCCGAAACATGTGGAAACTACGTCGTTCGGACAACGGAAGTCCAAACTAACGTCGTTCCAGCTTACATAGTACGATAGTAGTTGGAGATTTTTGGGAAACGGTCGGAAAGGGCAAGTTCGGTCGTTCGAAAGTACTACGCAGCATCGTGATTTCATGCTAACTTCCGTTGTTATTTGGGAAATGCACCCCTGATGTTGCCATCATTTGTGGTGTTGCCGCTCAATGCTTATGGAACTCCACAAAGCAGTTTTTTTTTTTTTTGTTTTTTTTTTTTTGAGTGAAGCACAGGTAGGTAACACACTTTGTGCACTGCACTTTCACCATACCCTTACATCCAGGGTATTTGCACCGGCCCTTTTTCTCCACCCAAATAGGCCAATGGTCAGTGTTGTCCTGATGCACAGATGGTGAGGGCATTAGTGAAGAAGGGCCACTGTGCCTCTTCTCAGCCAGATCTCTATTGTTTGATGGTCTTCCCCTCTTTATCTTCATTAAACTGTAAAGATCAAAACTGAAGGTTTAGTCACCTATTGGTGTGAATATATTTTTTCCAGACAGAAAAGGGCCAGGAAATGATGTTTTCAGACCCATTTGGGGGAGCAAAATGGCAAAGTTGTTTCCTTTGAAAAGGTCTGCAGAAATATGGCTTCCTGAAAGTCATGTGACAAATTAAAGCATTGTTATTGGTTCCCTAAAGTCTTTCCTCTTTTTTCAAGTATTCCATCATTCAAATGGATGCATTGTGGAGATGTGACAGACTAAAAATGTGTTTCTTCTCTCAGGGAAACAAGGTACCATAGAGGGCTAAATAAGGACAGTCTTTTTATATCATCTCCACCTCTGTTTTTCCATACAGAAATGCCTTGTTGTAATCCTGTCACTATAGGCTGCAATCTAAGAAGTTATAGTGGCATGATCTATTTCTCCAAATACGGAACTGTCAATCTAACACCCACACATAATAAATGACACACATCAAAAAACAGCAACAAGACTATATTGTCTTGTTCAGAAGGGTTATGGTAAAGGGAACAAAAGAATTCTTATAGATGTTCTTGTGGGTCAGCCATACTTTATAGCGCCTGCCTGATGGCAGTGACACAAAGGAGTGGTGGAGTGGATGTGTGGGGTCCTCAGTCACCAGTAGTCCCAGAGCCAAGAGGGTTTAAAAGCCACCCTGTAGTCTAAGAGCCAAGAGGGTTTTATTCATGTTTTTGAGCCCAAAAGGTTCAGTGGGTGTTTCTTATGCAGAAAATTGTGATTGTGAGAATTCAAAAATGCAAGTCTTACAAACCTAAAGGTAGACACAAATTCACAATATCAATCTGAAGTCAGGTTTTAGTGACATAGGTTTGAAGTAATACAGTGAATTAATGGCAACGGATAGGTTAGAAATAATTACATACTTAAATCCTGAGACTGTTTCCTACAGAAGACTACCATTTAGAACACTGGTATTGTGATTTGGTAAGCTACTGGGATAGTCAGTATTAAAATTTGTGGTGTATTGATTCGTAGATCGGCGGCCATCTTGGAATGCAAATTAGAGGGTCATAAAACTGTTTGAGAGCAAAATAAGTCACAGATTTGAAATCAGCACTGCAAAATTGTATTAGAAAATGCACTTTGATGCCATTTGCCTAAGTTTATATGGATTTAGGCACATGTTGCTTGAAATTACTCCCAAACAAAGCTGAAAACTGACATGAGCAGGTACCTGACTTCAGATTGATATTGTGGATTTGTGTCTACCTTTAGGTTTGTAAGACTTGCATTTCTGAATTCCTCACAATTGTCTGCATAAGAAACACCCATTGAACCTTTTGGGCTCAAAAAACATAAATAAAGCCCTCTTGGCTCTTGGACGACAGGGTGGCTTTACTCTCCTCCGGAACACCTATTTTGCAAAGAAATATCCACAGACCACAGGGTGGAGGATGTAGCTGTTTCTGGCACTGAAAAAATGACATTTAAAACTGTCCAGGCCAACTGTGTCAAGATAATTTCAAATTATCTGAAAGCATAAAACCATTTTGTTTAAAGGTGATTTTTCATGTCGTGCCATAAATATTCTAATCATTTGAAAGTCAACTTGTCATTAAACAATTGAATGTGGTCAATCAAATCTTCACCAAAACTGATTTGTACAGTGTCCTTTTATGATGAAAGCCTTCACTGGTTATTCATCAACAATAGCAATATTCTGATAATACAGAGCTCAGAGTGGACTATTATTAGTAGTATTTTTGGTATTATTATGATTACTATTCATATAGTCAATAAAATCCTGATTGAGCCTTTGCAACATTGTGTATGAGTATGATGAATGTTATAATGAATGGCTCATTCTACCAAAATAATGAAAGATTAATTTTGATGATTAACAATGTCCAGCATGAGGGAAACAAAACTGTTTGCTTACCTGACAACTAAAATCATGCTCATAGACATGTCCGTCTATTCCTTACTTGCTATCATAGATTGTAAAAAGAATGGCCGTAGCACCCGTGACGTCACCCATTGGTAAATTTAGATCCCTCCCACTGAACTCAAATGAACCGGGCCGCACTGAGCTAGCTTAAGGCTATTCAGCTAGGCTAGGCTAACAAGCAGCTACCGGCAGCAAATACAGATCATAATGCTGCTGCTGTGCTTTAAAAATCACCTTTTCAGATTGAGAGTTTTTAGGTGCATGTACATGTTATTTACCGTGTTTCAACACTGCCTCCATCCACTAACGTTATCCTTCACAGCAGACGCTTTCTGATGGAGCATCTCTGTCCATGCAATGTCGGACTTTTTAAACAGAACAATGATAGGGAATAAGGTGGTATTCCTGCACTGAACAGACTCAACATATTCTGGTCATCTATCTGTATCAGCAGGGACCATGAGTCGGCAATAAAGTCATTATAAGCCAGCGGCAAAATATGCCGACACATACCAATAAATGGCAGCATGCAGGTAAACTGTATTTTATACAGTCTGTGGGTAAAATAGTACTAGATATTTACACACCGAAAAAAAAATGCAACACAGGATCTTTGACGGTCGATTAGTACAATCAACACCACATCACGCCATCCATCCATTTTCTACCACTTATCCTCACATAGGGTCACGGGGGGCTGGAGCCTATCCCGGCAGTGTTAGTGTGAAAGGCGGGGGACACCCTGGACAAGTCTCCAGTTCATCACAGAACACATAGAGACAGACAACCACTCACACTCACATTCACACCCACGGACAACTTAAGTTAGCCAATCAACCTAATCCCCATGCTTGGTTTCGGATGGTGGGAGGAAGCCGGAGTACCCGAAGAGAACCCACGCAAACATGAGGAGAACATGCAAACTTCACATCAGGGACCAGCTACCTTCCTGCTATGAGGCGACAGTGCTAACCACTGCACCACCACTGTGCCGCCCACAACACGCCATATTGCCAGAATCACGAAAAAAGGCAAACACGGACACCGCAGTGCCTGTTTACCACAGACCTCTGGGTGTAGCCTAGCCTAGCTCAGCCGATGCTTTAGCAAAGAACTGCTGGTAGCTGTCTGTGAACCTGTCACTCAATGTAACCACACCCTAATTTATGCAAGAATTTTAAGCCGAAATAACACTAAAATGGGTGTGATAAGAGGGCGGCACGGTGGTGTAGTGGTTAGCACTGTCGCCTCACAACAAGAAGGTACCGGGTTGGAATCCTGGGCCCGGGGCCTTTCTGTGTGGAATTTGCATGTTCTCCCCGTGTCTGCGTGGGTTCTCTCCGGGTACTCCGGCTTCCTCCCACGGGGATGGGGATTAGGTTAATTGGCTAATTTAAATTGACCGTAGGTGTGAATGGTTGTCTGTCTCTGTGTGCCCTGCGATGAGGTGGCGACTTGTCCAGGGTGTACCCTGCCTTCTGCCCTAAGACAGCTGGGATAGGCTCCAGCCCCCCCGCGACCCTATGAGGATAAGCGGTAGATAATGGATGGATGGATGGATGGGTGTGATAAAAAAAAATTCACCCCCCTCACAGTGTTCATGGAGGTGGAAACTATCGGAAGATGCCAAAAAATTAAAATGTACCAGGTTGCAAATATGTTTTTTAAAGCTGTAAAGTCGGCTATTTTAACAATGAATTGCTCACTTCCGGAGCCAGCCCCCAGCGGCTGGACGGGAATTGCAGCTTTTTGAACGCGGAAGTGGTCCTCACTTGGAGAACCCACAACTACCCCCTTGCTTGCTACATTGAGCAATGGTCTTACAATAGAAGGATAAAGACTTGCAGGTTGAATGTTCTCGCAGGAATTCAAAGTATCCCAAAAATTCTGAGAAAACTATGTTGACAAAGAGAGGTGAAAAAACCCCCCAAAAAACAGAAAAAAATAGAAAAACAGGAATACATGAGTCAGAAAAACAGTAAAAGAATTGTAAAAAAACAGAACAAAAATATTCAAAATATAAACCAAAAAATATTAATATACTTGTTAAAAGTCATCTCCCCCTATACAATAAAAGACCTGGCCCTCCACTAGAAAAGGTAACCACAAGTGTGGACATTGTAATCCTTGCAGCAATATGATAAATGCCAACTATTTTACTGACATTACATCTGGTCGTAAGTTTGATATAAATTCATTTAGATATTGTAATACTTCATGTTGTTTACAGACTTGAATGCTCATGTGGTTGTTTTTATACTGGAAGAACTAAACGTAAACTGAAGGCAAGATTTACTGAAGATAAGCATGCAATGAGAACTAACAATGTCCAGTATACTATGGCTGTTCATCATAAAGATGCAAATCACAGCATTTGTAATTCTTTAAAGATATCAAGCATGGAGCATGCTGGAACATTTCAGAAAAAAAGCTCACAATAAATATCACTACAAATATTACTTTTAACTGGCAGATATTGAATTGTAAAGACTTTCTTAGAGGCAGTAGCACCCACAACTCTGGTCCAGGATTTCACATGATATAAAAGGTGACATTTCAGACTTTCTAGTGCATGTTGGTGCATGTTGTGGAATGTTCACAGGCAAATTTTCTCTGTGAGAACCAACATTAAAATGGGAGTTTACTGAAACTAGGCAAGAGGAACTGGCAAGAAGAGAGTAATTAAATGAGGAGGAATTGTTTCAGATGTGCAGTTTATATATCATAGAATGTTGTAATTTGATGTTGATACTGTATTTGGCATAGGATTTGAGAGCAACCCCTAGTATTGTGTTTTAGCAAAAATGTCAAAAGATTTTGATGGTTGTCTTGGCCAAGATCATCATGCAATCATGCATTGCACACCACACTTTTGTTGTGAAGTCAAGGGATCTCTTTTCCTGTGTTCTTGTCAGTACACATGCTGCAGCATGATGAATCAGTGATAATCAAGTACAGAAGTAACAAATGAATGCAAATGGTTCTGCCTTGTTTGAGAAAAGATGTGCCTATCGTTTGCAATATTACATAAGTGAAAAAAGCAAGCGTTGAAAGTTTGTTCACAGTATGTAGGAGTTAAAAGACATATTGTGGTGGAGAATAATTCTGAGATAATTTAATGGTGGTACAAGAGGTCAGGGCAATTTACAGTAACTGTAACATGAGAAGACTTGCAGTAATTTGAGTTTTGTTTCAGTTTAACAGGAAAACTGCCTAAAGTCATACATCAATTGAAGTTTATTAAACCTAGTATAATATAGTTATTCTTTTTGAAAAAAGGCTATTTTGTGTCAATGTAGTTAGTGTCTAGAAATATTACTGTAATGTAATAATTCATGTGCATTGATGATGTTATCACACAGATGTGACAAGGTTTAGCTCAAATCAGCTAACTCTGAATGAATGCTTAAACATAGCATTCATTCAGACTTCAGAGCTTTGTGTGAACTGATAGGTAAGAAACCAACTGTAACTGATGAAATACTGTAACTTTGCTAAAATATTGCAATCTCATTCAGTACCTTGTAAATTACCTAATGTGTAACACATCACAATTCTGTTTGATCTCCAATGAAACATAAAACATTTTTTGGCCGAAAACAAATAGGCTCACTGACACACACAAGGGCATAAGCAAGGTTGATGATTCAAGTTATTTACTGAATTTTTTTTCTGGCAATATTTTGTAAGTATGATTTCAAATTGTAAAGCAAAAAAAGAGCTGAATACAAATCAAGACTGAAGTTTGCACTTAATAAACTTTATTGTGAACTGTCTAGCCATCAGGAGCTGCTGGCAGTCAGGTTTGTTTCTTCATACAGTATGTAACATTCTGACTTTGACCACTGGTGTGAGCATAACCATCTTCAGCTCAATGCCAGTAAGACCAAGGCGATGGTCATTGACTTCTATTGGAGGAAGACACCCCAGACTGCAGTGATGAACATCCAGGGTCTGGACATTGAAATGGTGGAGATCGACAAGTACCTGGATGTTCACCTTAATAATAAATTGAACTGGACTCATAATACAGGTGTCCTGTATAAGAAGGCCCAAAGTCGTACTCGCCATGCCTACTAGCGCACGCAACAATCGTGACGTCAAAATGACATGAAACCCATTGCGTGCGGCACAAAAAGGTGCCGCGTCTGCTTGTCACGTACACAACAAAATTTCTGTCTTGCATGTGCCAAACAGGAAACAGAATAACTGGAAGGGGATGGACGCGCTAGAAACCAAGCTGAGCAACAGGTCCACCTCTACAGACATCTGTATGGTCCTTCTTCGAAGGAATGTAGTAATGCTCTGAGAGCGCACAGAACTCATTGAGAAAAATTGCAGAGACCATGGGGAAGGATGTAACAACATGTAGAAGATTTAGAAGAATCTTTGTGACCGTTTTGGTCTCAGAAAAGTAGTGGTTCTGCATTCAGCAGACCTGCACCTCTGCTGATGGAGCTGTCATGGCTGTCAAACTTCTGATAACAATTGCCCATAATAACCACACTTGTTTAGAAGGCCACAGAAGACACGGAGAGGGACAGGAAGAGACTGAACAGGCTAGTCAGGAGGGACAGCTCTGTCCTGGACTGTGCCCTGCACTCAATAGAGAAGGTGGGTGAGAAGAGGATGTTAGCAAAGCTCAAATCCATCAAGCACAACCCCTCTCACCCTCTGCAAGGGACTGTGGAGTCTTTAAGCAGCTCCTTCAGCTGCAGACTCAGACTTCCACCCTGCAAGAAGGAATGCTACTGCAGGTCATTCCTACCATCAGCAATAAGACTCTATAACATCAGCATCACTGGCTGATGTCAACACAACTGGACTCATCACCATCACTGCCTTTGTTTTCAAATCTGTTTACACTATCCTTTTGCACAAAATTTTTTGCCCTTCTATTTCATTTCATTTTATTTCTACAGGCCACATTCATCTAATAATTGTGTTTAACATTTCATTTGCAATTAAAATTTGTCCTCCTTTGTTATCTAGCACATAATGTAAATATATAGACATTTATTCTATTATTATTATTACTTATTCTATTTTGTCTTTGTTGTTTATGTTTTTTTATTCCTGTAATTTTGTCTATGCTGCTGTGTGCTGTTGGTTCTTGTTTAAATTCTGATTGAAGTTGGAAATTTCAACATTTGTGTACCATTGAACGCACCACAGATGTGATGACAATTGTTTTGCTATAACTACATACTTTTTGTCTTTTCAATGTGACATTATTTTCATCTACATATGTTTTTACAGAGCAGTGTTCCCCAACATTTTAACGCTGAGCTTTTGATAGTTTGTGCTGCAGTAAAATTCTATGATTAAGGTGTGGTGCTGGCTGATCTGCACATAGTTCTACTACTTCCTACTACTCCCTCTTTTCACATACACACATCTAAATTACCTTGTTCTACAAAAACCACGACAAGGGAGTGTTAGTGGACTGAGTCCAACAGGCCAGTGGAATTCGCTTTGCTGTATAAAGGGAACATTGTAATGGTTGCCACACCTTCAGATGAATTAGAGTGAGAGTTGTTATTAGATGAGAATGTTATCTCTTGTGCCTTCTTTAATTCAATTCTAAGACACTGCTGTGGATAGTGTAGTCAGTGACTAAAATATTCAAACAACCAGCAACCAGTTTGCCAGGCACTGATCTCAACAAATATTGCAGAACAAATATTTCACTTGCTCAAGATCCGAACTGAAGGGAAACATTCCAGTAACATGCAAAAAGTGAAAATGCATCCAGTGTAGGTCCTAACAGTCATTGTTTTATTTTTGAGGCAGTGTAAACAGTGCAGAACTGTCCCATGACCTTACTGTTTTTTTACAGACAGTAGATGTGGTAGAAGAAACTGTCAGCATTCTATGTGCCATTCATTGAACTACACCTCTCTACATCTCATCCTTTGCAACCACACCCGGTACTACGATAGCCAGAGGGGAAATTGGCACAGCGGAGGCAAAGCTGAACTTGAAGATGGCAGTGCGGAACAAACAATTTGCATATTTCTTTGCTGCCTTCATAGAAAAGCAAAACTGGGGTAGATCTGTGCTTGTATGTGCAATCCTGTTGATTTGTTAGCACACAAATATATACGGTTTCATTGTTGGTTATTTTATTTATTTTTATTATTATTTATATTTATTATTATTATTATTATGTATTCAGTTGTGATCTGGACAGTTGTATTGTCTGTGTGTGTGTGTGTGTGTGTGTGTGTGTGTGTGAATGATTAATGATTAATGATGATAATGTAATGTGAGCTGGGAAAGAAGAACCACTCCTTCTCAATATCTGCATCCTGAATGTAGACAATACTAGGACTTCAAGTTATTATACATTTTCTACATTGATGCTTAATCTTTCTGGAAATTACTGCTTGAAAAAAATATGCAAGATTTTGTTTTATACAACATAAGAGCATGATGTCAGAGTGGAAAGTAGGCATTTGAACTCTACTCTTAAATGTTTTATTTATTACCTTAAGTGGTAGTGGGTTGGAATGGTTGTTGTTAGGGTTAATTATTGTATTTATTAAATGTATCGTAATGGCTGAAAACTGCATTTGCGATCTTATCCATGAGCCCTGCTCCGACCTCTTGCTCCTCAACTTCCCTTGTCACAGCCACCACAGTCAATGCAGGCAATTCAAGAGCAAACATTTGATAAAAAAAAAAAAAAAACAAAAAAAAAAAAAAAACAAGTTACATGTTTAGACGAAGGGTGTGATATGTGTAAATAATCATTTAAAAAGTATTACCTATAGACATAGTTATGTTTAATTTTAGAAGTTAAAGCTATAGTTTGTCATGTTCGAGAGCTAGCAAGAGAGCTATTTGAAAGTGGCACCTCCTCTCAGCCTCCTCTAAGCTCCACACTCTCCTCCTTCTCCCAGCAGTGCTCCGTCCAAATCTACACCCCCTCAAACTTGAACATCTCACAGTAGGATTCAGCAGGGAGAGGAGAGACAATATGCTACATCACCACAGTTGTAAAAAGCCAATATATCAACGTTTTTTTGTCACCTTTATGAAAGGGACACTGACGACTATAGCTTCAATATGGCCAAAATGTCATATCCTTTAAGCTCTCCAATACAAGTGGCACTGACGACTAGTTTACAAGCACAGATAAGCCAGCATGATAAGTTGGCATTGGATTAAAGGCCCAAACTCAGCAGAACAGACAAGGAGTGTGCAAAGCTCAAATATTGCGACCTCCGCTCCACATTGTTGTCACAATGTTACTATCTTCTTCTAAAAAAGAATATAGTAAAGCACAGAAAGCTGGCTCCATGGTATAACTCTCACACCCGCAGTTTAAAGCAAGCAGCAAGAAGATTTGAAAGGAAGTGGCGTTTAACCGGTCTGCAAGAGTCTCGCCTGGACTGGCATGATAGTCTGAAAGCTTATAGGAAGGCTCTCCGTAAGGCCAGAGCAGCTTATTATTCATCATTAATAGAGGAAAATAAAAAAAAAACCCAGGTTTCTTTTCAGCACTGTAGCCAGGCTGACCATCTATTCCCATAACCCTCAGTAGTAGTGACTTCATGAGCTTCTTTAATGAGAAGATTATAACTATTAGGGAGAAAATGAGTCACACTGTGCCTTTGACTGAAACTGCTTTGTCTTTAAACACAGGAAGCATAGGACTCATTGAAGAACTTGATGTATACTTGGACTGCTTTTCTCCCATAGACCTCCACAAACTGACTTCATTGATTTCCTCATCTAAGCCTTCTACCTTTCTCTTAGATCCCATCCCAACTTCACTGCTTAAAGACGTTTTACCGTTACTGAGTACCTCTATATTAAACATGATCAACATATCTTTGCTGTCAGGCTATGTAACTCAGTCATTTAAAGTAGCCGTAATCAAACCTCTTCTGAAGAAGCCCGGTCTTGATCCAGAGGTTTTAGCTAACTATAGACCAATATCCAACCTTCCTTTTCTCTCTAAGATCCTTGAGAAAGCAGTGTGCAGTCAGCTGTGTGACTTCCTCCAGAACAATAATCTATTTGAGTCAGGATTTAGAAAATATCATAGCACCGAGACCGCTCTGGTGAAAATTACTAATGACCTGATAATTGCGTCAGACAATGGACTCGTCTCAGTACTTGTCTTGTTAGATCTTAGCGCTGCTTTTGATTGGCATCAGAGGAACTACTTTAAGCTGGTTCAAATCCTACTTATCGGATCGATCACAGTTTGTTCACATTAATGATGAGTCCTCCATGCAGTCCATAGTCAGTTATGGAGTTCCTCAAGGTTCTGTGCTTGGGCCAATTCTATTTACTTTATATATGCTTCCTTCAGGCAATGTTATCAGGAAACACTCCATAAACTTTCACTGTTATGGAGATGATACTCAGCTATATTTGTCATTTAAGTCAGACGATTCCAGCCAGTTAGCTAAACTCCAAACATGTCTTCAGGATATAAAATCTTGGATGACGCACAATTTCTTGTTATTAAATTCAGATAAAACTGAGGTTATTCTAATTGGCCCCCGAAAATCTCAGACATCTAATGACTTATTTACTATAGGTGGCTTTGCACCAGCCTCGAGCACCACTGTAAGGAATCTAGGGGTAATTTTTGACCAAGATATGTCCTTCAAGTCCACATGAAACAAACAGCTAGAGCAGCTTTTTTTCATCTGCGTAACATTGCAAAAATAAGGCATTTTCTCTCCCAAAACAATGCAGAAAAATTAGTCCATGCTTTTGTAACTTCTCGGCTGGACTACTGCAATTCTTTATTATCAGGCTGCCCTAATAAGTCTATCAAGACTCTCCAGCTGGTCCAGAACGCTGCAGCACGTGTTCTGACCAGAACCAGGAAAAGAGACCATATTTCTCCGGTGTTAGCCTCTCTGCACTGGCTCCCTGTAAAATCTAGAATAGAATTTAAAATCCTCCTCCTCACCTACTAGAACTCTGCGCTCTCAGAATGCAGGACTATTAGCGGTTCCTAGGGTTTATAAAAGTAGAATGGGAGCTAGAGCTTTCAGTTATCAAGCTCCTCTTCTGTGGAACCAACTCCCTCTTTCAGTCCGGGAGGCAGACACCATTCCCTTATTCAAGAGTAGGCTTAAGACTTTCCTTTTTGATAGTGCTTATAGTTAGGACTGATCCAAGGCTGACTCAGGCTGCCTTGGATCAATCCTTAGTTATGTTGCTATAGGTCTAGACTGCAGGGGGACTTCCTCTGACACACTGAGCTTCTCTTCTTCTTCATTTTGATGCCTCCATTAAGTCATTTTACTAACTCGTCTTCTTCCCCGGAGCCCCTGTGCTCTCAGCTCCCAGGTGTCCGTGAGCTACTTGGTGAGAAGGAGGTGGTGTCATCCAGGCTTCGTCTGTCGTGATGGTGGTGAGATGGAGAAGAGGCGATGCTGCTCAGGTTGTATCTGTTAGGGTAGTGGAGAAGAGGATGTGTTTACTCTTCCTCCCTTTAACACATGCTGCAGATTAGTTTTGTGCCTCGTAGTCCCTGTGCATTCTCATCTCACAGGTATCCATGGACCCAGTCTACCTGGTGGAGTAGTGGTTGTGCAGACCATTCAGGCTTCATCTTCTGGTTCAGAGCGACGTGGTGGTGACGAGGTCATCTTGCGGAGGCTTCTCCTGTTTGGTGTGGTGGAGAGGAAGACGTGCTGCTCAGGCTTCTTCTGGTTGGCGTGGTGGAGAGAGGAAGACGTGCTGCCCAGGCTTCTTCTGGTTGGCGTGGTGGAGATGAGGACGTGCTGCCCAGGCTTCTTCTGGTTGGTGTGGTGGAGAGGAGGATGTGCTGCCCAGGCTTCTTCTGGTTGGCGTGGTGGAGAGGAAGACATGCTTCTCATCCTTTGCTGATAGCTTGATGATGCTCTTCATCCCCTTGGACACTCTCATACAATTCTATATATACACACTGTATATTAGCTGTTGTTATATTGAGTTGGACATTTCCATACAATTTTGTATGTAGTGTTAATGTGTTTTCATTGTTGTTATTCTGTACACATGGCATCTATTGCACATCTGTCCATCCTGGAAGAGGGATCCCTCCTCTGTTGCTCTTCCTGAGGTTTCTTCCATTCCTTTTTCCCTGTTAAAAGTTTTTTTTGGGGGGAGTTTTTCCTTAGTCAATGTGAGGGTCATTTGTAAAGGACAGAGGGTGTCATATCCTGTACAGCTTGTAAAGCCCAATGGGGTAAATTCATAATTTGTGATATTGGGCTATACAAATAAACTTGACTTGACTTGACTTGACACCAAATGCTGATAGGTATGTATTTTTCACATCGACCCGCTTTAAATGTGACATCGATCTTGCAATTCACAGAAATTTCACAGGAAACTACTTGCAGTGCTCCACTATAAAAGCTTTGAGCTGAACAGACATCCAGATTCCGCTCCGCTCACAGCCCGCTGGAGTCTTTGAGCACCGTTATAATGCAGATACTGGAGACTATGGCTGTGCTACAAAAGCAGCAAAATAATTACCTGTCCAACAGAACGAAAGCAACTTCTGCATCACAGATGCCTCAGTGTCTCCACTAATGTTGACTCTGGTTTGCCCTCTTATCCATAGTTTTGTTGTAGCCTTTTCTGCCTCCCACTTTCTTCTCTTTGCCTGTTTAGCACGGTGAGCCGACAGAAGTAACACAGGAAGTGGTATTTTTGGCTGCATTTTCTCTGCCATTGTTCCCTACAGAACGTATTTTTCTGCTCAGTCTGTTTCTGCAGAGGAGTGTACTGGATATTTCCGGCAACAGTGGGGAGGAGGGATGGATGGGGGGGACATGAGCAGGACGAGACATGAAGGTACCTGAGTGGCAGTTGGTTGGTCAGAGTTTTTACAGTCCTGAAGCTGCCACAGAGGTCTGATTCTTTTCATTCTTTTTTCTGAACACATAATGTATTGACTGCTCTCAAGGTGGAAACACCATTTCACGCAGTATAACAAAAAGTGTTTCTGAACGGAATGACAGACTATAGCTTTAATTAGTAATGGGCCATGGTGTTTTCCTACAAATGTCCAGCATTGATTTCCATTTCTTTTTTCAAATTAAACTTCTGTATTTACAGAAAGAATAAACAATTATAAAAGACTATACAACAACACCACTTAGATCAGGAAATGATTATCTTTTTAGGGTTCAGCAGTTAAGATACACTAGAATTTGCTGTGAAAAAAACAGCTTAGTTTATGCAAAAGGTTGTGGTTTGGGTGAAAATCACACAGCAAGTACCGTAACTTCCTGTTCGCATTTATGTGGATTACATACAACTTGGTTTTGTGATATATACACAACTCACATTGCATTCATTGACATCTTAACATCTGAAATATTACTACCCAAGGGACTCTCACAGTCTGACTGTATGTTCTACATCGTAAATCAAACTATTACTTTTAATGTACCCCAGAGATGCATTGAAGGGAGGGACTCATCCTTCTTATCTAATCACTCTTACAGTGAGGCAAATTGCCACGGTTCTGTTATATGCTTCACCTACAAGAGTGGATCTACTGTTGTTTACTGGAATGGTCCACACACTGCAATACCAATCACAGACCGTTTGAGTAGTCTTTCAGTAAGTAAGTAGCAATTTCAGTGTCTCTGTAACATTTGGGTGACTCATCAGTGTGTTGCAGTGTTTTATTGGTGTAATTGAAGGCTATCACTGTACCATACCCTGAAATAGCTGAGGGTAATTGATGTGGTATCCTCAAAGGCACAGTATTAATTTAGTCCATATTATAAGAATGTGTTTGGATAGGGCCGGCAACATTGCTGTTTCATAGTTACGCATTTTTTTTCATTAAAACACACTTTCTTGAAATCTGGCAACATATTTTTTGCCGCTGCTAGTTAAGCTAGATACCTAGATAACAACCAGTTGTTGAAGTTAATAAGAGGTGACTACACATATTGACATATTTTTGCTGTTCTGTTTGTTGATGGTGGCAAATGAATTAGTTCAGAAAGATAGATATTGTAGATGCTCCTGAAAGTATTATTTTTGTGAGGGCTCAATACTAGTGAGAGCGAAAATGCACGACTCGAGGCAGGAGATATGTTTGTTGATGGTGGCAAATTAATTAGTTCAGAAAGATAGATATTGTAGATGCTCCTGAAAGTATTATTTTTGTGAGGGCTCATTACTAGTGAGAGCGAAAATGCACGACTCGAGGCAGGAGATCGGTGCAAGCAACAGGTGTTTTTATTGTGACAGGCAGGGAAACTCTAGAGATGGGCAGGACGAGGCAGGCTACGGAGATGAGGGACCGGCTCTGGAGATGAGCAACAGGAGACTGGCAGGAACTCTAGGGATGAGGGACAGGCTCTGGAGACGAGGGACAGGCTCTGGAGACGAGGGACAGGAGTGGGGAACGAGGGACAGGCTCTGGAGATGAGGAACAGGCTCTGGAGTCGAGGGACAGGCTCTGGAGACAAGGGACTGGTTATGGAAATGATTGGCAGGTAAACTCAAGGGACGAGGAACAGTTTCTGACAAGACGATCTCGCAACAAACAAGTGACAGGACTATTTATACATGAGGAAAGGGAACATAGGTGGAGACAATTAGGGTGGGGTTTCACAATCACAGACGTGGGAAGACACAGGAGGCAGGGGTCAAAAGATCTGAAACGAGAGGGAGACAGGGTTACCTTCAAAATAAAACAGGAAAAGACAGGACAACATGCAGGCGCAAGACAGACAGACAGAGCCTGACATAACCCCCCCCCGTCTAGGACCGGCAACCTGACGGTCCAAGGACCTCGAAATGCTCGTTATGAAAGTCTGTTTTTAGTGACTTATCTGCAATGTAGCTGGGGGGTTCCACATCCGCTCCTCTGGTCCATAACTCTCCCAGTCCACCAGATACTGTCTGCCCCGGGCTCTTCTGCGCATGGCCAGGAGTTTCCAGACAGTGTAGACCGGATCACCGTTGATCATCCGAGGCGGAGGAGGAGCCGGAGGAACCGTGGCACTCTTGTGGAGAGGCTTGACTTTTCGCACATGGAAGGTGGGGTGCACACGGAGGGACCGAGGTAGGTGAAGGCGCACAGCCGCAGGGTTGACCACTTTGGTCACCGGGAATGGGCCCACGAAACGGGGAGCTACTTTCCTGGAAGAGACATCTTCATGCGCTCCTGACTCCGTAGTACTATTTTGCGTGCCGCTGCCCACACCTTGTGGCAGAGTCTGACTTGGGCATATGCAGACGGGACCACCACCTCCTTCTCGTTGACTGCAAAGGTGGGGGGCTGGTAGCCATACACACACTGCAAGGGAGATATGCCAGTAGACGTGGTGGGGAGAGTATTGTGCGCATACTCTACCCATGACAGCATGCTGCTCCAGGAGGCTGGATTCTGGGAGACCAATAAGTGGAGGCAAGTTTCGAGCACCTGGTTCAATCGCTCGGTCTGTCCATTCGCCTCCAGGTGGTACCCAGATGTCAGACTGACTTGGGCCCCGATCAACTTGCAGAACTCCTTTCAAAAACATGAGATGAACTGGGGCCCCCGGTCTGAAAGAATGTTAGTTGGAAAACCATGCAAACCAAACACGTTATGCAGCATGACCTCCGCCGTTTCCTTGGCGGGGGGGAGTTTAGGCAGAGGAATGAAATGCATCATCTTACCGAACCTCTTGACCACCATTAGAACGGTGGTGTTGCGTTTGGATGCAGTGAGACCACTGACAAAGTCCAATGAGATTTCAGACCAGGGGCGGGACGGGATGGGCCGCCCCTGGGAGGAAGTCTTGTTCCGGACGCAGAGTAGACAGGCTTCCACATGCCACTGTTCTTTTAACCCCAGGATGGCAGGTGAGAAGAGAAGTGTGAGCCCAATGAACCACCTGCGGGTGCAGATTGACAGGAACGAACAGGTGGTTGGGAGGGCAACCTGCAGGCGGCGGGTTCACACCATTTGCCTCTTTCACCTCAGATTCCATTTGCCAGGCTACCGCTCCAACCACACAGGACCGTGGGAGGATAAATTTGGGAGCTTTGGCTACAGTCTCGGGGTCAAAGAGACGTGACAGAGCATCCGGCTTGACCCCGGCCTGTAAGACAGAGAGAAATTGAATTGGTTAAAGAAAAGTGACCATCAGCACTGGCGAGAGTTCTTTTTTTTTTGGCATTTCTGAGGTACTGTAAATTTTTGTGATCAGCCTAAACCAGTCCAACGGGTGCTGAGAACCCTCCAACCAGTGATGCCACTCCTCCAGAGCCACCTTGATGGCCAGCAACTCACGATCTCCCACGTCGTTGTTCTGCTTGGCTTTGGACAGGTGGCGGGAGAAGAAGGTACAGGGGTGCACCTCGTTGTCGGTGGAGAAAAGTTGAGACAGGACAGCACCAACCCCCAGGTTAGAGGCATCCACCTCCACAATGACCTGCCGGGTGGGATTGGGCATTGCCAGGATGGGGGCAGTGGTGAACAGGGACTTGAGATGGGCGAAGGCTTTGTCGGCCTCGGGAGCCCACCGAAAACACCTGGTGAGGAGAGGTTAGTGTGTGCAGGGGCGCGGCTACTGCGCTAAAGTTGCAGATAAACCGGTGATAGAAGTTAGCAAATCCTAAGAAGTGCTGTATCATTTTGTGGTTATTCATAACTGGCCACCCTGCAACAGCTTTTACTTTAGCTTACTTTAGGTTTTACTTTTCCATCCTGGGACTACGAGGAAGCCCAGGAACAAGACCGACTGGGCATGGAACTCACATTTCTCTGCTTTGCAATATAACTGATTCTGCAGGAGGCGTGTGAGTACCTGTTTGACGTGTTCTTTGGTTGTCTCGAGGTCCGGGGAGAAGATCAGGATATCATTCAGGTACACAAACACGAAACGATCCGGGAAATCCTGAAGGATGTCGTTCACCAGAGACTGGAAGACAGCTGCTGCATTGGTGAGTCCAAAGGGCATGACCAGATATTCATAGTGCCTGGATAAGGTGTTGAAACTGGTTTTCCACTCATCCCCCTCTCTGATGCGAACCAGGTGATAAGCGTTCCGTAGGTCCAGCATAGTGAACACCTTAGCAGTCTGTAAAAGTTCAAAGGCGGAGGACATGAGTGGCAACGCGTACCAATTTTTCACAGTTACCTGATTCAGTGGAGGGACGTAGTGTGCCATCTTTCTTTTTAACAAAGAAAAACCCGGCTCTGGCTGGGGACGGCGAGGGATGGATGAGACCCGCCTGGAGAAAGGTGGTGATACATTCCTTCATAGCCTGTGTCTCAGGTCCCGAGAGCACATAGAGCCACCCTTGGGGATGGTGGTATTGGGAATCAGGTCGATGGCACAATCAAACGGTCGGTGAGGCGGCAGGGACATGGCTCAGGACTTGCTGAACACTTCAGCTAATTCATGGTAGCAGGCTGGAACACAGGACAGGTTGGGTGAAACAGAATGTGCGTCGGGTAATTCGCTGCCAGACCGCAGGGTGCTCAGAGCCACAGGAGACGCGTTGGGACGCAGACAGGAGACGCTGCAGTCCGGGGACCAGGACAGGATGGCTTTAGTACTCCATTCCAGGTGTGGATTATGTTTACTGAGCCAGGAAAGACCAAGAACCAATGAAGGATGTGCAGATTCAAACAGAAACAGAGGCATTGTCTCTATGTGATTGTCTATGGCAATTGTGAGTTGTTTAGTCTGATGAGTCATCATAAACAGAGCATTTCCATCGAGGGACGTGGTTCTTACAGGGCCTGAGAGAGGTATGGCACGTAACCCCAGCTGACCCTCTAACCCCCAGTCTATCAGACTTAAATCTGCTCCAGAGTCAATAAGTGCATGAAAGCGCTGGGAGTGTGAGTCTGTGCTCAGGGTTACCTCCGTAAGATGGCGGAAGGCAGGCTCGGGAGTGAAGAAACGGGTCATTCGGGCGCTCCTCGGAGCTCCCAGGACCTTCAGTGGACAGGAGTTGATACGGTGACCCCCTTCTCCACAATACAAGCAGCGCCTCTCTCTCATCCGCCGCTGTCATTCTTCTGGAGAGAGCCAGGCTCTTCCCATCTGCATGGGCTCACCCTCTGGAGCCGGGAGAGCCGGAAGAGTCGGCTGAGGCAGTGGCAGTGAGGTCAGGCTGCGGAACTCGGGAGCCAAAGAACAGGATCTGGGAGCCGGGAATCACTCAGCGTGGTGCTGGTTCTCTCGGTGAAGCAGGTTGTGTCGATTCTCCGTTCGGATTGCCAAAGCGATGAGGGAGTCAAGGTCCTTGGGTAAGTCCAGTGAAACAAACTCCTTCCTAATCTCCCTTTCTCCTTCAATCCTCCTCTTCTCCTTCCACTCACTCTGTCTCCGAGACATTCCAAAAGTTCAGAGAGAGATTTCACTACAGGTAGTGAGCAATTAATTGCATGCCACTGAAGTCGCTTTCACTGAGTGGCAGTTGCTACTGCCACTTGCTGTTAGCTATGTCTAAAGTGCCACGTTTGTCACCATCAGTTATCCAAGAAAACTGTATGTGACCCCTCAGAGCACAGAAGTGGTAAAATGTACCGTTTTTGACTGGTTTGGATAAAATCACAGGGAAACAATTACAAGCAGTATCAATTCTGACCATTTGGGCAGTTTATGGACCATTTGGACAGTTAAAGACCCTGACAACTATGACACTATGAACGGATGATATTTGAATCAGCACTAAACTAAGATTGCCATTACAATGCAAATCAAATAAGGTGTTATGTTTAACTTAACATTTAAAATCACACTGAACTCCACAAAAACAAAGGAAATCATCCTGGACTTGCAGAAATGCAGCCCCACTTCTAATCAATGGAGAATGTGTTGAGAGGGTCCACTCCTTCAAATTTCTGGGACTCCACATCACCAGCAACCTCTCCTGGGGCCTCATTTATCAAACAGTGTGTAAATTTGCGACTAAATCTAAAGTACACGGAAAATCTGACAGCAGGTGCCCTTTTCAGATCTATCAAACTCTGTGTATACACAGGTATGCCAATTTCCCTTGGTAAATCTCAGCATAGTGGAGAAAGGTGTGGACATGAGCACCTCTCATATCCCTCCCTCTAAACACTTAAACACAACCATATATGATCAATGTAAATTAGCACGTGAGTATAAAGTAGCCATGTGGCTCTGGTATTTGGGGAGTGACATCAGCGGACACAGAGATCAATATGCTTGTCGGAGAGAAAAAAGTCTCTTTGGCAGGTCTTTGCTCTAAATCTGTATGATTCAAGTTCATTTTATTGAGGATGCTTGAGTATAAGTATAGCAAGAATACTATGGACCATCTATTTGTAGTGTACTAGAATGTATTTTAATTTTAGTGATGTTACATGCCGTACCGATGCTTCGATGTGTGTGTTGAGTAATACATGCAGTGTTTCTGCAGGGCCTGTATCAAGGCTTTTATCATTTCGGATGAGTGACGTCACTGATGGCGTCAGAACCCTCGCTGCCCAGCCGTACCGCGTGACTGGTTCGTGAAGTTGTTCTGATCTTGACGCAAGGTTTGACAACAATAAAAACCCCATAGGTTCCATTCAAACTGTGTGGTTGTAATCAGTCTTGTGCTAGTTACTTAAAAATAGTAACTAGTTTGTTCACAAAGTAACTCAATCTCTACAAAAACAAAAAGTAACATGTTACTGTTAAAAGTGAGAGTTTGCCTAATGGTGTGTTTACTGGAAGTGGTAACATGGAGCTCAGATCAACATAACCCCAAAGTTTAGTGCTCCCAGCTCTTCCAGCCTTACAGACGTACAACAAAACATGTTGCTACTGTTTACGTCAGTAGCAGATAACATGAATTCTATGTCTGGTTGGTCAGATTAATCCGACTTTCAGAGTTGGAGATCTGACAAACCAAACGCACCACAAGTCACACAAATGCCAGGCTCCTGATGCATCTGCAGTGATATTAACAGATGATTTGATATCAGCAAGTACTTAACAGTCCTGGACAAATGTCAATGTAGAGTTAGGGTAAGGATTAGGGTTAGTGGTCCGGGACTATTGTGTTAGTTGTCCAGAACTGTTAATTACTTGGTTATATCAGATTGTGCAATATTAACGACGATCTGTTACATTAATGGTCTGTTACCGGCAAATGTTTTTCACCTCATGCTGGGAAAGTGGGGGGACGGATCAGTGCCTCTATGAACCTGAAGGGGACATGTTCCATTTGATGTATTTGTAATATTTACCATTGTGAAGTGCCTACAAACACCTGTAAAATCCTAAACAAATAAGATTAATGTTAATTGGGCCTGACAGAAGAAATGTTCGGTGAATCTGTGCTGTAACGTAGATATATATGCGCTCCTCATCTCTCCCTCACAGATTCTCCGACTCTGCACCTGCATTGCCAGTTCCCCTGGTCTCCAAAAAGCGTGTAAATTATGGTGTAAATGATACGCCATGGTCAAACTGGTCATAAATATACACACTTTTTCCTGACAGGTTTTGGTTTGATAGATCCAAAATATGAAGGAGAAAAGCATGTATGCACAAAATTGGGAGAAAAGCGTGTGGCCACAATGATAAATGAGGACCCTGGACTTCCTGAGGGTGCTAAGGAGGCACAATCTGGATGCAAAGCTGGAGAGCATCCTGGCATACTGCATCAATCACTGCGTGCACACGGACAAGCTTAATCGTATAATAAAGGTGTCAAAAACCTTATTAACCGTACAGAATTCATGTGCACAGGCTAAGGATCGTATCGGGACTGGATTCACAAATCTGATAGGAACCCCTGGCTTAAGCCGTTCTTAATCCACTTCATGCCTCTTGTGAGCGGGATCATATCATATTTGCGTCCTGTTCGAGAATATCCGCTGGGGATTTCACCTGGAAGTGGAAGGAAGCACCGACGCCGTCATAAATAGTAATGTTGTTGCTGGAAAAATCAAACGATACCATGGCTTCGAAGAAATCAACAACTCACTTTTGGACAGACGAGGAGACGGAGTATATTATTTACTGATGTTGTTAAGTAGCCATCAACCGGAAGTAGTTGGAACACCACTTGAAAGGGCTACAGCGTAACCTAGCGTAGCGGAGTCAGCCAGGTCACTGACCATTATCTGATATAAATGAACTCCATGTGCACGTGGATTTTGGGACAGACCACCCGCTGAGTTGCAACATCAGATTTGGCGAAATTCAGTACGATCCTACCATGTGACTGCACTGACTGTGTGGTACGCTGGGTGCACAGCAGCAGACAGGAGAGCTCTGCAGACAGTGATCAACGTTGCACAAAAGATCACTGGCTGCTCTCTGCTTTCATGAGACAATGTTGCCAGTTCTCGCTACCTAAACAGAGCTACTAACATTGTTGAGGACCCTTCTACCTGCTGCCCTCTGGCAGGAGCTACAGGTCCCACAAAACATGGACAAACAGACTCAAAGACAGTTTTCTCTGCATAGCCATCAGTGCTCTGAACACACAACAACATTCACACTCACTTGCACACCGACGGGCAATTTAAATTAGCCATTTAACCTAATCCCCATGCATGGTTTTGGAGGGTGGGCGGAAGCCCGAGTACCCGGAGAGAAACCACGCAAACATGGGGAGTACATGCAAATGTCACACAGAAAGACTCGGTACCTTCTTGCTGTGAGACAGTGCTAACCACTGCACCACCATGCCACAAGTGAATTTGTGAAATAGTGCATTAAAGTCACAGCCAAAATACTAAACAAATCCTAAAAAAATTTTATTATTTTCATTAATTAAAAACTATTTTTCAGAGACAAAAATGGCTAAAACAAGTAACCTAAAGCAGGAAACATCTAAAGATACAGATTCTTAGCCAGGAAGGGTACATCTGCTGCCAGGAAGTACAGATGCCATCCTTCAGCAGTTGGATATATTCTGCAGAAATACAGAAAAACCACCAGCTTGGAAGACAAACCAAGATCTGGACATCCAATGGTTTGTTCAGCCAGAAATGACCACATCCTGATCCACATGTGCTGGGAAAACCGGCGAATGACATCACAGGAGTTTCAGCATAAGTGGTCAAGCCAAAATGGTGTCCAGTGTTCCACCTGCACTGTATGTGGACAACTTTTAGATCATGGCTGAAGGTCCTACAAGGCTGTCATGAAGCCTCTGATCAATGAGAGACAGAGGTTAGCCCGGTTCCTCGAACTAGAGGAAGATTATGTGGTCAGATGAGTCCAGCAGGACTTGGATTTCATCCCTCCTACATCAGTAAGGTCGTTCTATCACTTGTGACTGGAAGGATCACCTCAAGACTGACATTTGGACTGAGCTAAAGCAGTATACAACTACACGAAAAGCAACAGATTTTTATTTTTACTCTGGCCAGAGGTTATTTTAAAAAATGAAACTTGCATGTATTTTGGAACAGTGAAATACTGTAATTTTGTGACAGCAAAAGAATTGAATTGTGTCTGTGTGAATTACTCTCTGTGTGAAGTCACTCATTTTCTACGGCCTAAGACTGATTAATTATTCTTTAGGAATACACTGTCTTTACCCTCGAACCAGGACATCATTAGTTAACTGTGGTGATCCCAGACCTTGAGTTTATTTTTGCAGTTTTGTATAAACCGGTTACAGAAGTACAGACACTAACATTAAGCAAACATGTCCTTAATGTTGGAAAGTTTAGCAATATATCTTCATTTCAAAGTAATTGAATGAAACAATGTTTGGTAATCATTTATTTAAGTACTTTATAGGGTAAAGTTGTTGCATCTAATGGTCAACAATTCCTCAAAGTTTTGTCATTGAGGCAGCCATGTGGATTAGTGCCGTGTAGCGTTAAACATTACAGCCTACAGTATAGTCAAACAATTTTCCCACACATAATTAAGCAGAAGAACAAACACACACACTTCTTCATCTTCTTTGTGCCTACCAATTGTGTTTGAGGACCTAATATTGCTGCATTAGCTTCTGTATTCAGACAGAGCAAGCACAACAAACTTTACATTGGAGGCATACATCTTGTCCATCTTGTTTACTCGGGTGTGATGTCATTCCCAGCTCCAACCTCCGACTTCTGATGTAAATTCATGTTGTAAATATATGTAAATATATACCGTAAAGCTTTGTTGTTAAATACACAGTAGGGCTGTGATGCTTTGCTTGTCCTGTCCTGGCCTACAAGTGAAGAAATGACCCAAGGACCAGAGACAAAGGCTATTCACCCATCTGGATAGAACTCCTCATTACATGCTGAGACTGGTATCCTAAGAAAAGAACTCGATGAAGCCTCTTCTTCACCTTTTTCAACTACAAAAAAAGACTGAATCCAAACTGTTAATGGGACCAAATGACCTCTATGAGAAGGGGGATTGAGGAAAGAGAGAAAATGAGAAAATGAGAAATGGAAAAAAAGAAAAACAATTGGTCAGAACAGAAGCGAAATTCTGAGTCCAGACAGGACTTGCGGCTACTCCTTCTGAACCACCTACCGTCTATAGTATATGTCACGGGTAAAAAGAGGGTGCATGTCACTAGCGGAAAAAATTAGAGCCTGGCCAGGGGTGGGGCAAATGATAACATCATTTATAACATACACATGCTCACAACAGTGGGGCTTACAAGCTTCGGCACCACAAAGAGTGACTTTGTTATCTCCTCCCCGTCAGAGTCTTGCACTACAGGACTGGTCATCGAGAGGAGTATTCACACTGCAAGACTCTCTATAGACCAGTCAGCTGCCTCTCGTCAATTCCTGGTTAATATATGAGCCGCTCGTTGTTTTCCAAATGCACAAATGATCGCTGTTTACAGTGATCACTGAAACGGCTCTGAGGCTGACAGGAGCTTTTCATTTTCCACAAAGTTTATTGAAGAACATAATTTACTAAACTTGTGGAGAAAACAACGAGCGGCTCATTTATTAACAAGGAAATAACGAGAGGAGGCTAACAGGACCTCAGTCAACAGCGAGCTTTTCATTGTAAACATGGACACGGAGCAGAAAGCAGCCCTCCAGTATGTTCATGAGCTAAAACATCCCTACCAGAACAGAGGAAAAGCTTAAGGAGCAAAAACACATCAAGAATGCATTTAAGACACATGGCTGTCCATAGCAAATCAGAGTAGTCGTCAGCTTCAAGTGAAGTCCCTGTTGCAGCTTTTGTTTCCACACCAACCTGTTTGAGTTGCTGCAATTAAGACATTCTTGGTGGTTTGGACTGAGTGCCTCTTATTTCTCATTTATGCCTCCGCGCCCTTTCACACCCATCTACACTCCCATGCAAACATGCACCAACGACACACTCAGACTATTCTGCATGATCTTTCCTCCCTTTGAATGGAGACGAAGCACTATAAAAATGCTGACCAAAGATGCTCTACTATGCACTGCTTTAGTTGATGAAATGACATTTTTACCAGTAAAGATTAGCTTTGGTCATCTTCGTTTTTGCATGACCCGTTAAGGAGACGTGATCTGACAAGAATTAAATACAGTATATTTGTCAACGCTTTAACTTTCTAACTTTACTTTTTTTCTCACTGGGAGTCAAATCTGGCCAGTCTTGTAGTTGGCAAGATATGCTGATGCATTGCCTGAACCTGCTTCCTGGTAGCAGTAATAAAAAAACAAGCCTTGCCTACAGGCACTAAACAGAAAAGAGCATAACTGCAATAACTGCATTGGGTGAGTCAGTCTTCAAAATGGCAATGAAAGTACTGTGATGGTTACTGCTTGAGCCTCCACCCATATGCTTAACAAGGCCATTAGTTGTCTTAAAACTTCTCATTGGAAATTTGTCATTGAATTTATACCTAATTTTTGGGACTCTGGGTGACAAGGAGAGCCCCCTAGTGAGGTTACTATGTAAAAACACCTCATGAAATAGCTGCTCATATTGCCACTGATGAGGATTCAAGATGAAGTTTGTCTTAAAACAGTCCATTCACCTTTTTTCAAATTGGTAAGGCTAAAAATTGAGGTAACACTTGTCTTCATAACAGGTAACTATAGGCCATTGGTAGAAGTCAAGAGTCTTTAATTCTCTTTATTCAGTATTCATTGTTCATTTATTTTCCAGTTGTGTGACTCTTATGACCGGTTCACTTAAACTTATTACCTGGTATGTCCAGGGACTAGGCCATGTAGTTAAAAGAAAGAAGATCTTAACACATTTTAAAATACTGAAATTTGACATAGCTCTACTTCAGGAAACAAAGTTGTCTAACATTGAACATTTAAAACTTAAAAGGGATTAGGTGGGTCAGGTTTACTTCTCCTCTCACTCAGAATACGAGAGGTAAAAAGCTCCTTCATTTGTTTTGGTCTTGTGATTATAGTCAGGCTTTTTGGAAAGAGGTTCATTCAGTAATCCAGGTCACTGGTAATCAGTTTTTACTGACTTCAGCCTTTTGTTTACTTAATCATACTCCAGACACATTTTCAGACTCTGATACAAAATCTTTACTTTTCTTTTATTTCTGGTGATGGTCGACTCCCAAAGTTCTCACAATTACAAATGTGGATATCACAGATTTCTGCTCTGATTTCACTTGAGAAATTGACTCACGGCCTCAATCATAAATTAGACAAATTCTGGAGGATCTGGGATCAACTTCTTTGCAGTGTGAGAATCTCATTCTCAACTGAACAGGTATCCAGGTGAAACAGTGATGCTACTTTGGAAGCAATGCAATCCACATCAATGCCCTCCCCAAAAGGAAAATACAGATAACTGGCAACAGGCTCAATGAATGCAAAGTCAGTAAAACGTATCTCAAATTCTGACAAGATGCCATGAACTTGCTCTTCATAACGGGCTCCATCAAGCTGTGCAGAGTTTTTGCCCTCATGGTGAAGTTCTGCTTGCATGTGTGGAAAGTTTCGCAGGTCACAGCACTGCAGCCTATTTGAAAGCAGCTGCAGCCTGCTTTTGAATGTGTTGACTGAACTGATCATGTTGATCACATGTTTATCCTGACCCTGAAGATCGAGATTCAACTCATTGAGCATTTCAGTGATATCTGTCAGAAATGCTAAGTCCAAAAGCCACTGAGCGTCCTCCAGCTGTGAGTATTCTGTGTGCTTCGAAAGCTTAAGAAAATCTTTAATTTCAGGTAACAACTCAGTGAACCTTGCCAAAATTTACCTCTGCTGAGCCATCTCACATCTGTGTGAAGCACTAGGTCCAAGTGTTCTGCACCTGTCTCCTCCAGGTGAGCGCGGAATAACCTTCTCTGTAGGCTCCTGGCCCGGACAGAGCACACTATCTTCATGGCAACATCCATAACTTCCTTCATGTTTAAAATTTTCCCACACAATGCTTGTTGATGGATAATACAGTGATAATTAAGGATGTCCGGGAAAGATTCATTCTGTTTGCACAGTGCAATGAACTCACTAGGGCAGCCTACCATAGCTGGTGCACCATCGGTTGTGATGGAGATGAGCTTGAAGAGAAGCAGTTCGTTCTTTTTAACAAAGTCCATGAAAGTGTTGAAACTATCTTCACCTCTCGTGTGTCCTTTCAAAGGCAAAATCGTGAGCAGCTCTTCTTTTGCAGACATGTCTCCAAAAACCATTCCGATGAAAACACATAATTGTGCCAAATCCATCACGTCAGTTGACTCGTCGAACTGGAGGGAGAAACACTCGAGTCGCCAGCCAAAGCTTTACACAGCAATAGACAGCGGTTTTGGAGTTATTTCCTGTCGGCAGAGAGAGTGGCCTTTACGTTTGATGGATGGACTTTCATTTATGATGAGCGGGAATGGTGTCAAATGTTCTGCAGACCAGAACCCTGCATGAAAGCCGCACAGGGAGTGCAATGGCTGAATGGGGTTTACTAAGAAAGTACCGGCAATTGTCACTGATAATGCTGCAAACATGCTACTTGCTGTCAGTCTCACTGAAGACATTGCATGTTGGCTGCTTTGCCCACGTGCTCAATTTGGCTTCACAGGCTGCATTTATTGCTATTTTTGGTCCACCTGGCCTCTCTGTCTATTAATGCATGTATAATGTCAACCCTTTCATGCACAGCCAAGTGACGAACATCTTTTTTTCAGGACAACCTGGGCAGTAATAATATGTATTATAAAATGATGCCACATGAATGGATCAATAGTTGTATGAGTATAAAAACGGAAAAACGGAAATTGAATGTCACAGAATTTAATTAAAAAAAGACAGATCAACAATGTACAAGCTTTTTCATTTTCAAATGTGTTTCTCTCGGGCCTTGGCTATCAGGAGAAAAAGATCCCAACATTCTAACAAAACACAACCAAAAATATTTACCTTTTTTTCTCCACTTGTTTTTCCCTCACTTTCTCAATCACTTGTGCCACTCCTTGAAACAGTTTCTGTCTGGAACAAGACAGAGGGCTACATCACATAGCTCACACTTCTATATAATACAAATAATAACTTCTGTCTACCATAAACCACAACACGTGTGCGAACGTGTGTAACAACATACGTGCGCACAGGAAATGCGGACTAAGCACATGCGTAAAACGTGCGTAAAGCGTGTGTAAAGGTTTTTAGTAAATTTACCTTTGTTTTGGCCATGGGGGAATTATTATGTTTGTCCTTTGTATGTTAAGTCCTTTGTTTTCGATACTGGAAGATAACTATTTCACCTCACGCTGATCTTTGGCTGCTCGAATTGGATGTCACCGTCATAAAAACAAATGAAGAAGAAATCAGAGCATCTCATTGGTCGAGAGACCGACAGGAAGTCGTCATTGTTACGTCAACCTTCAATATGGAAGTCTGCTAACATAACTTACACGTTTTTATCACAAAATGTAATAAAAATAATGAATGCATCACGGAGTTATCACGGTGGAATTCATGTGCGAAGTTCCTGGAAAAAAACGCCACACTCAACGGCTGGATTGAAAACCTTCTCGAAATGCTAGAATTGCCCCAAGCTCACCATAGATCGCCCAAAGAGTGTGCTTGTGATAGCATTTTCCCCATTAAGTTTCGTTGTGTGGTTCCTGAGATATTCTGCAAAGTACTGACGCCGTTGCGTGGGGGCGCCCGCGCACCAGCGGAGTTCTATACCCTGCAGTCACACGGCTTCTCGGCTGAGTGAAGCACCTTGGCCTGTCATAGGCTAAAGAAAAAGCAGAAGTTGCTGGACCTCCCACAGCACAAACTAGTGACCGATGTAGCAATGCTGGAAAGATTTTTTTTGGAGCAGCAACCAGCGATCTCCCCTGTATTACTTGCCTTTGAACTACGTAAACAGGAAAAGGAGCTGTGCACCCATAGAGAGGCAGACATAAAGGCCAAGATACGACCAGCCCCCAATGACTCTATTGTTCTGCAAAAAAAAAAAATCATGACAGTGTTAGTTTTGTTTTAATCATTTTTTTAATTAGACACTGCTAAATATTCTAATATGTTCTCCATTCTAATATACAATAATTTCATGATCATGAGACATCAGAAAAATATTTTCCATCATGTGAAATAAATTTATCTTTTTTATTTGAAGATACTTGGGCCTGAAGGATGAACTCTCTATTGCCTTAGTTTTGGACCCATGCTTCAAGGCCCTGCCTTTTTTTCAAATGATGAATGCCAGGTCTTCACCCACCTCATCACTCTCACTAAGGCAATGGCAACCGATTAAAGCTCTGTAAGTATAAATGTATATTGAGTGCAGATCCAGACTGTGTGCACTGTGCACAAAATATTTTTTGTTGTACTGTCTCATTGAATGCAGTCAAATCTAATTATTTGAACACTGACTGGTATATTTTTAAAAACAATTTTGCCTACATTATACTCCCCACAATATATTTTAAATTAACTAATCATTAATTTATAAAGCTCTTAAATAATGTGATTCATTTATTTTTTTTAAGCAGAATGGTACAATAAATGAAGGAGACAGTGAGGCAGTGGAGTGGAGCAGGTGGAGTTGGCTGATGATGACTCTGAACCCCCATCAAAGAAAGCAAAGGACTCTTGTGCTCTGGCTGATCTCCTGGGGAACACATAAAGCCCAGCAGATGACCTGGCATTAGGTGAGGTGATGAGGCACAACGAGGTAAATCCTCTGCCACTCTGCAGCAATCCACTCAACTGATGGAGGGAACATGAGGGGGGATAACCCCTGTTCTCATGCTAAGCTAAAAGATATCTCTGTATCCCAGGAACCAGTGTACCAGCTGAGAGGATCTTCTCAACAGCTGGTGACATTGTCACAGCCCAGAGAAGCACATGTAGACCAGCTGCTTTTCTTAAACAATTATTTACATGTGCACATGTAACCAGAAATGAAGGGATGTGGTTCAGTTATTGTTCAAACTAATGTTATGTGAGTTATGTCACAATATGAAGGCACGTGGTTCAGCATTTTAATTCTTTGAGGGCTGTTGACATATTTCGATGTCATTTAAGATCCAACGCTGGAGTGCCATTGACGTATTTTGACGTCAAAGTGTTTTTTCGGCAGCAAGTCTTCGATCGCAGTCTTCCACAGCCTGTGAGTAATTTTGGGGTTTCTGGGAGATGTAGTCGGATGGATTCTGACAAAAAGTGGTGTTTAGGGTGGGAGTGGCCTCGACCTCTGATAAAACAAGAATGGAACAAGATAAAACCAAACATTTTTTTCACGATGAAATAGTGAGTCTCTTCTTTCATTTGAGCTATTCAATGTTTTCAGAGACATAGTACAAAATATTCTGTGGATCTTGAATATGATGCAAAATGGGCAAAAAACACTGGCACCAGGCACTTTCTGTTTTATAAAACGGCTGGCACTCAAAGAGTTAATGCTCAAACAAATGTTATACAAGTTACAGTCGTGGTCAAAAGTTTACATACACTTGTAAAGAACATAATGCCATGGCTTTCTTGAGTTTCCAGTTATTTCTACAACTCAGATTTTTCTCTGATAGAGTGATTGGAATAGATTCTTCTTTGTCACAAAAACATTCATGAAGTTTGGTTCCTTTATGACTTCATTATGGGTAAACTGAAAATGTGACCAAATCTGCTGGGTCAAAAATATACATACAGCAACATGAATTAGCAATTTTGGTGACTTAGAAGGTTGTGTCAATGAAATGAGCTTCATAGCATGGCCTCTTAACTTCTTGTGAGTGATCATGAGTGACTACAGCTGGTGACTTCTCTGAGGCCATTTAAATAGGGCTCATTGGATACAAACGTCCACAAACACTACAATGGGAAAGTGAAAGGAGCTCAGCACGGATCTGAAAAAGCAAATCATTGACTTGAACAAGTCAGGAAAGTCACTTGGGGCCATTTCAAAGCAGCTGTAGGTCCCAAGAGCAACAGTGCAAACAATTGTTTGTAAGTATAAAGTGCATGGCACTGTTTTGTCATTGCCACGATCAGGAAGAAAATGCAAGCTATCACCTGCTGCTGAGAGAAAATTGGTCAGGAGGGTGAAGAGTCAACTGAGAACCACCAAAAAGCAGATCTGTTAAGAATTAGAAGCTACTGGAACACAGGTGTCAGTGTCCACAGTCAAGCGTGTTTTGCATCGCCATGGACTGAGAGGCTGCCATGCAAGAAGGAAGCCCTTGCTCCAAAAGGGGCACCTTAAGGCTCGACTGAAGTTTGCTGCTGATCACATGGACAAAGATAAGAGCTTCTGGAGGAAAGTTCTGTGGTCAGACAAAACAAAAATCAAGCTGTTTGGCCACAATGCCCAGCAATATGTTTGGAGGAGAAAAGGTGAGGCCTTTAACACCATGCCTACAATCAAGCACGGTGGTGGTAGTATTATGCTGTGGGGCTGTTTTGCTGCCAATGGAACTGTTGCTTTACAGAGAGTAAATGGGATAATGAAGGAGGATTATATTCAAATTCTTAAAGATAACCTTAAAATCATTGGCCCAAAGGTTGGGTCTTGGGCACAGTTGGGTGTTCCAACAGGACAATGACCCCGCACTCACATAAAAAGTGGTAATGGAATGGCTAAATCAGGCTTGAATTAAGGTTTTAGAATGGCCTTCCCAAAGTCCTGACTTAAACCCCATTGAGAACATGTCTGCTTCAGTTCTCTTAGAAAGTGGTCAAAACTGGGTTTGGAGTCAGCCCATTTCTTCTTGTGTATGTGAAATTTACCTAGAAAAAGAAGTAACTGTACAACAAATATATAGTATTATTTTCTGTTTCTCTTCAAAACAAATAGAAATATCATTATCTTTTAAGTGGATAACTTGTCCAGTTTTCCCATTGTTTTGTACATCCCTCCAAAATATTCTAGTGTACATACAGCGATAAAGCAGATTGTTTCTTCCTCAGATCCACAGAAAACACAAGAATATTCAATATCCAGGTTAAATCTCTCTAGGGTTTTCTTTGTTGGATATATTTTATGCAATATTTTACACGTAACCACTTTGATTTTGTTATTGAAACAGAATTTATCCCCAACAAATTTTCCTCCATTCAATATCCCCATACATTGATGTCCAAAATATTTTGCTGAGGGCACAGTTACATTTAGCATGAGGCTCCTGATGAATTTATTCGAGCATTTATTCTTAATAATATCATTATCTCCAAGGAACAAAACATTACTTATCGAATCTAGAGACAATAGGTCCTCTAATCAGCTGCAGTACACACCTTGGTATGGCATCAAAAAACACTGCATAATCTTTTGAAGTAACAGACAGCCTAATTGTCCCTCAGCATTCATAGGCTGTTGAACTAAAACAATATCATTTTCAACCCATTACAAAGATTTATATTAATATGTAATATTGTGTTGATAGACCACATAAATCCAGAGTTAAGGTAAATAATTTCCTTTTTTTTGGAGTATTTTCTGTGTGCTTGGGGCACATTTGCTGCGCATTTGCTGCAGGTTGAGACGTTGAAACAGTGACGACAGCTGAAGTACGGGTAGCAAAAGTGCTTACAAGAATAAAACACGAAAGCCACTCTTCTATTGGTGGAAAAAAAAAAGCAATCACCATTGATCTTTGTGTCAGTTGGTAGGGCAAAATATAAATGAAAGTTGTAGTAATGGCAGCCACTGATGCTGGGCAAAAAGCCACCAAAGGCAGGTTTAAGTGATTGGCCATCTGTCTTATGGTGGACAGGAGCTGATTTTTGGAGTGGCACAAGTGATTTCTGTTGCACCTGTAATTTTTTGTATAAAAACACCTGAGTAAATAGTAAATAGTTGTTTAACTTTGTTTTTTGCTAAATTTGCACATAAGTGTTGGAAAATTCACACTTCATATATTTATTCTAAGTTGTAAAAACAGTTCGTTAGACATGCCTCTGGTTTTCTCATTAAAAAAAAAAAAACAGAACATTTTGCTCACTCAAATTTTATGCTTGTTGTGTGGTTTTAGGTCCAATGTGTCAATACAGTGTGTCAAAATAAAAAAAAAATCACTGTTTAGTGACAAAAGTGAAGTTGTTCTGAAGAAAATGACAATAAGCAAGGCTAAGTCAACAGTTTTTAAAGTGAAATCCATCCATCCATCCATTATCTACCGCTTATCCTCATAGGGTTGTGGGGGGGCTGGAGCCTATCCCAGCTGTCTTAGGGCGAAAGACAGGGTACACCCTGGACAAGTCACCAGCTCATCGCAGGGCACATAGAGACAGACAACCACTCACACTCACAATCACACCTACAGTCAGTTTAAATTAGCCAATTAACCTAATCCCCATGCAGGTTTTGGGATGGTGGGAGGAAGCCAGAGCAGACCCACGAAGACACGGGAAGAACATGTAAACTCCACACAGAAAGGTCCCAGGCCCAGGATTCGAGCCAGGTACCTTCTTGCTGTGAGGCGACAGCTCACCACTACACCACTGTGCCACCCTTTAAAATGAAATATAAAGGAAAATATAAAAATAAGTAAAAAATGGCCAATTATACCCCTGATTTCTAAGGGTTAAGTCACTGCGAAGTTTCTCATTCTTATAAGTGACAACACTTATATATGTAACCATATTCTTCACAGGGATAACATTCACTTCAGATTGATCACATTCCTTTAGAGGTAGGCTAATAACACAATTTGTTCAGATTCATTTTTAAACCTGACACAGCAAAGAACTCCTTAATAGAATTAACAGCTTTGATAATCTCATACTTGCTAGGTATAAAAAGACTGTGGTATCATCAGCCAATTGGGCTAATTTAAATTCTCTAGCCAAGGATGTTTTACCTTGGAATAAGCCTTTTTTAATATGGACTGCCATAATTTGAGTCACAAGGAGGAACAGGAAAGGGCTCAGGGGGCATCCTTGTCTTATTCCCTTTCAAATACCAAATCTGGGAGTAGTATCATGGCCTAGCTTAACAGAGCTGTTGCAGCCATTATATGACATTTTGACTGCCTTTTTAAGTAACTTCTAAAACCAAATTTGTGAAAGAATGGGTCGCTCTCAGGAGCTCAGTGAATTCCAGTGTGGAACTGTGATAGGATGCCACCTGTGCAACAAATCGAGTCGATCTACAGAGTCAATCACTATAGTCCTCCAAACTTCATGTGGCCCTCCGATTAGCTCAAGAACAGTGCACAGAGAGCTTCATGGAATGGGTTTCCATGGCTGAGCAGCTGCATCCATGCCATACATTACCAAGTGCAATGCAAAGCATCGGATGCAGTAGTATAAAGCACGCCATCACTGGACTCTAGAGCAGTGGAAACGCGTTCTCTGCAGTGATGAATCACGCTTCTCCATCTGGCAATCTGACGGACGAGTCTGGGTTTAGGCGGGAGAACAATACTTGTCGGACTGCATTATGCCAAGTGTAAAGTTTGGTGGAGGGGGATTATGGTGTGGGGTTGTTTGTTGGCCCCGTAGTTCCAGTGAAAGGAACTCTGAATGCTTCAGCTTACCAAGACATTTTGGACAATTCCATGCTCCCAACTTTGTGGGAACAGTTTGGAGCTGGCCACTTCCTCTTCCAACATGACTGTGCACCAGTGCACAAAGCAAGGTCCATGAAGTCATGGATGACAGAGTCTGGTGTGGATGAACTTGACTGGTCTGCACAGAGTCCTGACCTTAACCTGATAGAACACCTTTGGGACGAATTAGAAGAAGAAGAATTCCTTTATTAATCCCTCAAGGGGAAATTTATTTATTTAATTATTAAAGTAAATTTTTTCACTCTGTTAGTAACTTTTATCAGTTGCACATTACACACACAAGTCATGAAACAAACACATGCACATGCATTGGAGGAGAGGTGTCAGAGTGAGGGGGCTGCCCCTTATCCAGGCGCCCCGAGCAGTTGGGGGTTCGGTGCCTTGCTCAAGGGCACCTCGGCAGTGCCCAGGAGGAGGAACTGGCACCTCTCCAGCTACCAGTCCACTCTCCACCGATTCCCAGCCCAAGTCACTACAGACTGAGCTACTGCCGCCCCATAAACATCGATCCTGCATTGGCCGCCATCTTGAGACATATTGAGACAGGAGTGGAGACCGAGAGCCAGGCCTTCTCGTCCAACAACAGCATGTGACCTCACAAATACGCTTCTGGAAGAATGGTCAAAAATTCCCATAAACACACTCCTAAACCTTGTGGACAGCATTCCCAGAAGAGCTGAAGCTATTATAGCTGCAAAGGGTGGTCCGACATCATATTGAACCCTTTGAATGGGATATCACTTAAGTTCATATGCGAGTCAAGGCAGGCAATGTAGTGTAGCTTGCATTTTCTTCCTGATCGTGACAGTGACAAAACAGTGCCATGCACTTTATACTTACAAACAATTGTTTCTACTGTTGCTCTTGGGACCTGCAGCTGCTTAGAAATGGCTCCAAGTGACTTTCCTGACTTGTTCAAGTCAGTGATTCGCTTTTTTTAATCTGTGCTGAGCTCCTTGGACTTTCCCATTGTAGCGTTTGTGGGCGTTTGTATCTAATGAGCCCTATTTAAATGGCCTCAGAGAAGTCACCAGCTGTAGTCACTCATGATCACTCACAAGAAGTTAAGAGGTCATACTATGAAGCTCATTTCATTGACATAACATTCTAAGTCACCAAAGTTGCTAATTCATTTTGACCCAGCAGATTTTGTCACACTCCCTGAATCCAGGTTCAGGAAGGAGATTATGTCTTCCTCAAGGTCATCAAAAGGAAGTGGCCTGAACCAAGGTGGACAGGGCCGCACTACGTGGTAAAAGCAACAACACACCCTGTTCAGCTTCAAGGAAATGAAGGAACGTGGTACTACTTAAATCAGTGTGCTAAGGCCTTAAGCCACACCAGAACTTTGAGTAATATAAGAAAAGACATCCAGAGACCTCAAGATGTCTAAAAAGAATTTAAAAATATTGGATAATTTTTTTTCCATTTTTATTATTGTCACTTGTGTTGTATATTGCAGATGCTCCAGATGCAGGTGGAAATGAGACATCCACAAGACAGCCAACTTGACCACAGTATTTCAAAAGGGGGTCCATGATTGAAAAATGCATCACTGCTGCATATGGTGTTGGAAGACAAATGAAGAGCTGCAGCCGCTGAAGCTGGAACCCATTAGAGCTGGAGGAGGAACATACAGTATATGCTGATAATTTAATGCTGAAATAAAAATTGTGCTCATTGAGTGAGGGTGACAGAGAATCTCGAGGCCTGATCCACATCACATATACAGTCATGGAAAAAATTATTAGACCACCCTTGTTTTCTTCAATTTCTTGTTAATTTTAATGCCTGGCTCAACTAAAGGTACATTTGTTTGGACAATTATAATGATAACAACAAAAATAGCTCATGAGAGTTTAATTTAAGAACTGAGGATTATTCATTTTCCATGGTTTTCTTGATAATGACCAAAATTACTTAAATTCTTACATCAATAGCTATGGCATTGTACCGACAAAAACACTACTTTTAAGCATTCCATGTTTTCTTTTCTGTTTGCTTTAAACACATGATACACACAAGAGTTAATACTTGATTGCATAACCATTGTTTTTGATGACTGCAGCCATGCGTCTTGGCATGCTCTCCACCAGCTTCTGACATTGTTCTGCTGTCACAGCAGCCCACTCCTGTTGGACATATTCAAACAAATTTTCTTTGTTTTTGGGCTTGTGGTTCTCCATTTTGAGTTTGATGATTTTCCACAGGCTTTCAATTGGATTAAGATCTGGTGATTGAGCAGGCCAAGGCATGGTGCGAATGTTGTGGTTCTCCATCCAGGCTTTAACTGACCTTGCCGTGTGGCAAGGGGCATTGTCTTGTTGGAAAATCCAGTCATTCGAGGCAGGAAAGAGTTTTCCAGCTGATGGAAGAAGACTGTTTTCAAGGGTAGTCCTGTACTTGACCTGGTTCATTCGGCCTTCACACAATTGCATTTGCCCTGTTCCACTCAGACTGAAACAACCCCAGATCATGACTGATCCACCCCCATGTTTTACTGTAGGGGCAAGACAGTCTGGGTTGTAAGCTTCTCCAGGCTTCCTCCTAACCAGTAAGTTGGCTGGAGTGGGCATCAATTCAAAATTGGATTCATCACTGAAGAGAACCTTAGCCCAATCATCAACAGTCCAATCCTTGTGGTCTCGAGCAAAGAGTAACCGGGCCTTCCTCTGCCTTTCATTGATGAAGGGCTTCTTGCGTGCTCTGTGTGACTTCAAACCAGCTTCAACAAGTCGGTTTCGAACTGTCCTTGCCGAGCTAGTCACATTTCTCGACAGTGCCCACTCATTTTTAAGGTCCCTGGAGGTCTGACGACGATTCCTGACACAGGAACGGATGAGTGCACGGTCATCTCGTGGGGTAGAAAGACGTTTCCTGCCACGGCCAGGTAGCAATTTGGTAGTGCCATGTTCAGCTTGTTTTTTTTTGTTGGAATGAACGGCTGTCTTGGAGAGCTTCAGTTTTTTCGCTACCTGTCTCTCACTCATGCCAATTTCCAGCAGTGCCAAGATGGCTGCCTTTGTTGCTTCACATAATTCTTTTGTTTTAGGCATTATGTGAGAGCTGACAACTTCTGAGTTGTGCTACGGCTTGAATGTAAGCAGGAAACCACTCTAGGCCTTTGCATGTGCAGTGCTGCTTGTGACATGAAATGGCTTCTTATATACCCTGGGAATCAATTAAGCTTAAGAATGTCAAATAGGACATAAAGTATTATGTGACCAGCTGCATTTTTTGTTGTGTTCATTGTATTATACGTTTAGTGGTACCAGATATTAGAATGAACAAGAAATTGAAGAAAACAAGGGTGGTCTAATAATTTTTTCCATGACTGTATATGTAGCCAAGTGAATAGGGGTTACTGTGTTTTTTTGTTAGCTGTGCCTTAATAGAATATATACTGTCACTTTAAGGCCAGCTTGGTTGAGAATCCCGTGAGAACCAGGAGATCACACGAGAGTTGATAACAAGTGCGAACCGTCATCTTCCTAATGCACACAATGGCACACGTGTATTTCTTGCCTGTGTGAGAGTGGAAGGATTTTGAACCGTGTAACACAGAGGAAATACGTGATCGAGTGAAAGGGTTGGAGCAAACCGGTAACTGAGCCATCTGATGGAGATTTGTGACTGAAGAGTTCGTGTTTATTTCTTGTCGGTCGAGAGTTTGTTTACTGTCTCCAGTGTGTCAGGAGCTGCCCCAATGACTACGGGTCAGCGTAAAGCCTGGTTTATGCTTCTGCGGTGACGGCGTAGCTACGGCGTAGACCCGACGCCGTCGTTGAGCATTCGAAGCTCTGCATCAAGGGAACGCGTTGCTCTGCAATTCACCGCCAAACTGCTAGGGGGGTGTGTCTGTGTCTTTGTGTGGCTTCTGGGGGCTCATATCGGATACCTTGGTTTTCTTCCGACAGAAACAATGACAACTGAGATACAGCGGGTGGGTCTGGAGATGGAGCTCATACAATTGAAAAAGAAATGCTGTTACTACAAATGTTGAAACACAGAAGACGTTTGCAGAGGTGGTCTGTCCGACTATTCCGTACCGCTCGTGCCGCTCCACAAATAGTGGTGTTGTTGAGCTGTTGACCGGAAAAGCAACAACCGGAAATTACCTTCTGAGCGGACCCATCACAGTCCTTGCCGTTCGCGTCTCAACGCGTTGACGCGACGCGTAGTCAGGATTTTTTGGAGGTGCACGTTAGGCTACAGCGTAGGGTCCGCGTAGGAGTCCGCGTCGACGCCGTAGCTACATCGTTGCCGTGACGCAGAAGCATAAACCAGGCTTAAATGGCATATAGTGTACTGAAATCTTAGTTACAGTTACATTTTCGATGTTAAATGTGTTTATGAAACCGTGTGCTGTTACCCGTGTAGAGGGGAGACGGAGAGACGGGTGTGCATGTGCTGCATCTAGGTGGAGGGTGAGGCTCTCAAGCTATGAGCTACAGTAAGTGAGCACGTGATTTTGTTTTCTGAACATACTGAAAGTTCAATAAAGGTTACGGTAAAAGCATGTATCAATATGTACATTAGAGTTAACTCATGAAGCGTAACGTTAATTCATGGTGTTTATTAATTCACAAAGTTTACTGAGTTAAAACCTGATGTATGTTATAAAACGTGTCTGTTAAAAGATGAGAAGAGTGGCCTAGAAATGTTGTAATGCATTTTTATTCCCTGTTTACATAGGAATAAGGCCACTGCTGTTGTTTGTCGGTGCTTGCTTTGTTTTGGTTTATTTTGTACCAAGACAGAGAATATTAAGGAAAGAAAGGAAACTATTGCTGTTATTTTTTATTTTTATTTTGTTTGACTGTAACAAACATATCTCTCAAAATTAGAGAATTAATGCTGTGCTCTCTCGAGGACAGTCGGGGTATTAAAGTTCCTACTAAAATATATTTTCTGTGTCCAGTCTCCTCTCTTGTTGACCTGGTCACATATACATGGAGAATCACAAGTTCAAAATTACGTTGATGTCTTGTTTTAGTAATTCTGCATCCAAAAGGTGAAGCCAGATCTCCTTAAAGGTGAATTGGTAAGGATATGTTCCTAGTGATTGAGACTGAATCAAATATGGTCATATCATAAAGAAGGGTTGAAGTACGGCAGACTGTTAGCCTATGATGGGTAAGATCCCCTCTGTGAAACCTTGGGACAACCTAAGAGGGGTGCAGCCACAATTACTTGACCTCAATTCCACTTAGCAGACAGAAGTGAGAGACAGAGCTGTGATGTGTGTTTTTGGACAATGTGCAGGAACACATTACATGGTTAATTAATCATGTTTTGATTTGTATTGAAAAAACAGCGAAGTGCAGAAGACTGGCCTAAGACGGGTAAGATCCCCCTGCAGAACCTCGGGACAAACTAAGGCAGGCACAGCCGCAAGTACTTGGTTTAGTTGTTTCTGTGAGCAGGCAGTGTGCAACACTATGGCTATGGGTGGCAGTAGCTCAGTCTGTAGTGACTTGGGCTGGGAATCGAATTGGCCAGTTCAAGTCCAGGTCGGACCAAATGTGGAGAGTGGACTGGTAGCTGGAGAGGTGCCAGTTTCTCCTCCTGGGCACTGCCGAGGTGCCCTTGAGCAAGGCACCAAACTCCCCCCAACTGCTCGGGGTGCCTGGATAAGGGGCAGCCCTTATCCTGACACTTGTTCACACACGAGTTATGAACAAACACATGCACATGCATGTGTTTGTTCATAACTCGTGTGTGTAATGTGCAACTGAAAAAAATATACTAACAGAGTGAAAAAAATGTAATTTTTTTTTATTCTTTTTATTCTTCTTCTTCTCTGTTCTGACTTAAGAACATCAGCCTTGATAAAATCCAACAAATGAGCTTCAGATTCAGTCTTGAGGAGGACATAGTGAACGCTTTACCTTAGAGTGGTGCATAGCTATATCTGGCACTGGGAGATACCTTATTATTTACCTCAAATATTCCTTCAAGGTTTGAAGCTCCTTGAAAGAAAAACACTGTGATAGGCTTGAGGCTGAATTTATGATATTGTTGCCATGTACAACATTCAAACCATAGACAGCGATGGATCCAGACTGAGAGTGAGTCCAGACCCCTCCCTGTAGTGTCTGATAACCGAGAACACACAAGTAATACCTCATAGATACACACAGATACACACATCATTCCAAAATTTTTGCTTCTCTCAGGATATCGCACTGGCATGATGTGTAAAAGTTAGTTTCATTGTTTTCTTCAAGAATTCTAGTTTTATAATAGTAAGACTGTAGTTATGATTTATTGATTTTGTGAGATGGGGAATCCATGTCAAAAGGGGGTCTTGTTAGGAAATAAATCATAAGTAACACTTTCTTCCATGCAATAACTTCATTCTGAAGGCACATTGTCCACAGACAGGACTGAGGGTCACCCCATGAGGTAACAAGAGGGGGATGTGTAACCTAGGCTGTGTGCTTATTTACTTATATGGTCAAGGTATGTGTGTATTCTTTAAGCTACTATCAACAGGTCATAAACTGGCCACTGCACCAAAAACTGACCAACAGGAAGAGGTCAGGTGCCATAAAACTGACCACTGCACCAAAAATTAACCAACAGGAAGGGGAGCTGATGACCTGATGCACCATAGAACCGACCAATGAGAAGAAGTTGCACATTTTCTAGAAAATATCTTGTAGAAGTTAGTTCTTGGTTCTTTTTCTCTTGATTCTACGTAAGAACTAGACTGCTACAGCAGATCTCCTGCTTATCTTAGCTCAGTGGAGAAGAACCCAAAGCTTTGTAAGATCATATACTCAATTCATTAAATACAAACATTTAATTGTACTACTACTGTAGTCTTTTCTCTTTATTCTGAAATTTCACCATTTTCTCACTGGTACATGAAGACTCTGCGGTATAACAGGAAGTTTAGGTGTTTTACCCCAACAGTAAGCATGCATAAGGCATGTAGGCATGGCATCATGTAGGTCAGGCACATATTAAAAATTTCTTCAAGAATTTTTTTCTAGTCCATTCATTACTCTGCCCTTAGGAGGCCATCCATCCAGGCTTTCATCCATCACTATGTTAAAGTGGACTACTGCATTGTTTCGTTTACGATTGGATGCATATACATTTATAATAATAAACTGAGAATGATTAACATCGACAAGGATTATCCATCTACCATTAGTGTCTGAAGAGAAATTGATAATTGTTACCTTTAAATTTACCCTGTAAAACGGCGACCCCTGCTGATTTGTTGCTACCAAAGGAAAACCACACATTTTTTCCCCATTGACTCACTGACACATCTGTTTCTGAAGTATGAGTGTCTTGAACAAAGTAAAAGTCTGCTCATTTCTGGCAATATACAAATATTTCTCTTTAATTGATTCTCAAGACCCCTGGCATTAACAGAAAAAACACAAATTGACATCAGAAATATCTAGAGACGAGAATTAAAAAAAGAACTAAATAAAGACAATATCCTTTCTTTGGATTTGAGGAAAACTGTTGTATCTACGACAGAGAGATGCCTTCATCTTATTTAATTATTTATATTCTAATTTAAGGGTTCATTAAAGGTGGAATTAAACACACCTTTATTCATCATATTTAATTTTAAGCATAGGCCTATTAGCCAAGTCAATAAGGAAAAAAATGTCAAAATTAGGTGTTTGATACCACAAGTTTTGTCACCTACGTGTTGGCAACTCATCAAAGATCATTTTTTCCGTTGATGTAGGCAAATGGAACTCTAAAGCCTGCTCCCGGTCCCTCCTTCCTCGCCTGTTCCACCAGAGGCGCTAGTCTGTTCCGGGTGTCCTTGGCTTCTTGTGTCAAATCTTCAGTTATTCTTATCTTTCTCTCCTTGAGCACAGCAGATGTTTTTGTGTCTGCGCAGATGTTATCCCTCTGAGACCGCAGCAGGAACTGGACGATGATCTGGTGGCTGGAGCTTGCCTCCCCGGAGTGGGGACCCAGTCTATGAGCAATGTCCACAGAGAGGATCATCTGATCAGCGATGTCAGGGGAAACCTGGCTGAAAAGGTTGATGATGATCCTCTTGATGTTCTCTCCAAGTCGTTCAGGAATCCCAGCGACTCGGACATTGCATCTTGTCTTGTAGGTGCCCAGGTCATTACACTTTAAATGTAGCACAGTGTTTTCTTTCTCCAGAGTTTCAATTCTGGCTTGGACAGTCTCAACTTGTTTGGTGACATCTTCTACTTGTTTCAAGAGAGTTGAGAGTCGTAGAGAATGCTTTTTAAGGTATTAATATCGTCTTTAACTGTAGTTTCACGGATTGGGGCCATCTGGGAGACTCTTGTTGTATCTTTAACGTTTAACCATGGTTTTGTACTGTATTCCCCCACTCTTGTCAGTGACTTACGCGCTGATGAATTTAGAGCCTTGAAAGTGATAAATAAAGTGTTACATTGGATAATTTCACAGTAAACACACGTAGAGATCCCGGCAGGAAGGTGCCACATTGCCTGAATATCAACCCTGCACAATTTGCACAGATATACAGTTACGCCTCTCAGGGAAAGTACTACTAGGCCTATTCATTTGAAACGGTTTCTTCACACTATATTGTTTCCTGTTATAATTCTATTAGGCCTATTATGATCCTGTATGGAGAATTATACATACATTTTTATTAAAATTACTCTATGCGAGTCTGTTACTGTCACTGTCATTTTTGAACCACTAAATGCTGAGACGAATTCCTCTCCTTGGCAATAAAGTTCAATATGATTCTGATGCTTACTGAACATCAAAAAATTTTACATTTGCAACGTAACATTTCTGTTGTTTTATCAGGAATTTGCTGTCCCGGACACTACCTCCACCTCTTCTGAGTTTGAGCCCCCACACACACTATTGCTGGCAGAGGCAGTGGCAGAGGGGAGAGGGGAGTAGGTGCAGGCCCAGCAAAGGGTTCAAGATCTGCATGAAAGCAGAAACGCAGAGATGCAAGAGAGAATACAAGCATTGGACCATAAACAAAGCGATGAGCTTCTACAAATGGTCCTTACAAGACTACCTGGCCTGATGTTTGCAATTTGGACCTGCTGGAGGACCCTGATCATCAGAGAGTCCCAGGTGGAGGGGACCTACATTGGTACCCCTGCACAAACTGTAAGGAAATGAACACTGACCTGAAGAGATTCTGCTGTAGGCAAACCCCTGAGAACTGCATCAACAACATGGCCCACGTGGAGCTATACATACTGGATGAAGGGGTGTTGCGAATGGCAAGGGCTGCCTGGAATGGCATCATGGCAATAGAAGATGAACAAGAGCCTGGAGTGGAGCAAAGACAAAACAGGCATACAGCCTATCACCAGTTTGCACTCTGGCAGCATGGCCAAATAGGGTCGTAATACTGTGTTGTTGTGTCTGGAAAATAAGGGACACTTTTCCAGACCCAAGGGGACAGTACACCAGTTTCCAGGTCTGCTGATTCATGTAGCATGTCATTGTTTGAGTGTACTGTTAATCGTGACAGTTTGTTATTTTGTTCTGAATTAACCTTTCACTTGTTTGTGTGTGTTTGAAAAGATATACATTTGTGCAAAACAAGACAAATTTTTATTTATACACCCTTTTTCAGTTTTCATGTACTCTGTCACATACAAAATATTATTTTGCCACTTGTCCCTTCACAGTAAAGGAAGTAACGAATAAAACATAGACCCTATAGAGAAAAGAAAAAAAACATTTCCAGGCACATGCAGTGTTACGCAAGAAATATAAAAAAAGTGTCATAGATGCAATGTGCATTTTTGCAATGACAGGGGATGTGTATGATCTGAATAAATAAATAGCACAACAACACTGTATTACAGTAGTAGTAGATGAATGACAATGACAGTTGAAAAAAATACTGTGAATAAAAAAGGGAGCGTGATGCATGTACATGGATAAGTAGCGCAGGATAAATATAAACTATAACAGTTAAAATAAGAAACAGAATAATCTGTGTGACAATGTTAGAAGTTACTGAGAATAATTACAATGAATGCAGTAACAGCAGACAATGTGGGTGGGGGTCAAGGTAAAGCTGTGATTATGTGTCTGTAGTTAGCCAGTCAGAGATGTATGCATGTGCATTTATGTATAACAGACAGGCAGGATCCTCAGCGTTCACTGTGGGGAACATAGTCACCATGTTTCACTGCATCCTAACTAGCTCAGCTGTTGGGGGCGGCTGTACTAAAGCCAGAACCCCTAAATTCCGGGGTCATCTGGCCCAAGGGTCTGTTTCTTGGGAAGGCTACCTCCACTTTTGCAGCCTCCTCCTAAAAATGCAGGTGAGGAAGGTAGGAGTAATCCTTTTTTCCTTCACTGTGTAGACACAGGATTTGGACTTCTTGTAGTATTGTCTGTAACTGAAAGGAAGCACAAATATTAGAACACTCTTGTTTTACAACTATGAGATTCCATTCAGGAGTTGTCCTTAGATATGCTAACAACTTACATCTTGTGTCCATCTTTGTTTCATGCTGGGGCACAGCCATTGCGACAGATGTAGACTATCGCAGCAAGCAGAGTCTGCGTGAAATACACTGCCTTCTTCCAGCATTTGGACACCCTCTATCAGTTCTCCCTGAGTCAAAACAGAAAATAGGACAAATACTAATACTAAACCCTAACATGGTCCGACTCTAGCTGGAAACTGTAGGCTCTAGCGGTTGGAGGTGTTGCTCGTGGGGAGTAGAAGTTACTTGCTTCTTTTGATAACTGTAGAGAAATAACTTGTAAGAAATCGTTGACACTCTCTAAGGTAGTCTGGTGCTGACAACGAGCCAGCCCTGGGGCGATGAGCTAGTCCAGTGCTGACACCGAACCAGCCCGGTACCGCTGAGCTAGTCCAGTGCTGACACCAAGCCAGCCCTGTACTTCTGAGATAGTCCGGTGCTGCCACGGAGCCAGCCTGGTGCCCCCGTGATTCTTTATCGATTCATTAATTTTATTAGTATTGGAGTGGCAGTGATAGCTGATGCATGTTTAAGAAGAGGTTCTACTGAGTGACATAGTGTCTGATTTATTTTTTAAAAAAAGTTCATTTTTAGGACTATGAACTAGTTCTTTTTTTTTTTAAAGTGAACTATGAACTTGAACTATTTCATTTTCATGTGTGAACTGAACTTTGAGCTAGTTTCTTTTATGTATGAACTGCCACAGCACTGATTATAACACACAAACAAATCAAACACACCAATTAAAATGATAGCCTAGTAATGATAATAGGCCTATCTAGCACTATGAGGATGATGATGATGATAATAATAAAATAATAATAATAATGATAATAATAATAATAAATATCAGTAATAATATCAATAAAACATGTGTAACATTATATAATTATTATAGCAATAGCCTAGTAACCCAGTAACCTAACATAGTAATGATAATAGGCCTATCACTATTACTAATAATAATAACTATTATATATAATAACGATAATAGTGTGAGCTTAATAATATTGACAATAGCCTAACCAAGGGCTATCTATCTATCTAGCCCCAATTGCACTGAACCAGCTTTGGGGGGGGCCCAGCTTGCAAAAGTTTGAGAACCCCTGTACTGGAGAATTCTAAGATAAGAAGAACAATAATTAGCAATAAAACATCAAATATAAAAAGACAATAACATGAAAAAAATAAATATGGAACAACACATACACCTTACACAACACAATGTCCAACAGACACACAGATATAAAAAAAATATCTTGTTATCAGACTGACTTGAAGATGTCAAGTTTACTAGCTAACTGAGACTGTAACTTTCAGAGTTACCTGCATGGTGCTACTGAACCACGCTACACACAGACCCTTCGGGACTTACTAAATAAACATGTAGCATTTTAAACATGCAACAATCCCTGAAATTTTTGCTACACTCAGCGCAAGGTGCTATAAAAAATCAGGACTATGAAAAGTCATAACTCAATGCACATTACACACGTACGGAAGCGTAATGCATTCACCTGAGGGGAAAAATTTTTTTTTCTGAGTAATCAATTTTTTGGTTTGTTTTTCAGGGTCATTATTTCTGTTTTTCTGACTACTGTTTTCCTGTTTTTTGGACTAATTTTCCGAGATTTGTTTCTGTTTTTCGTAGTAATTTTTTCGACCCTGTTTTTAGAGGTAATTTGTCCTGCGAGAACAAGTGACAGCCTGCAAGCCAAGTGACTCCCATGATTCTATGGAGACTACTTCTCCATACAGTAATGCCCCATCTTCAACTTTCTGTTGTACCTCAATAAAGGTAATGCATGTAATTAGTTACATACAGGTGATGATACTTTCATTATGTTTTAAACTTTAACATTCTATTGTAAGCCTAATGCTCAATGTAGCAGTTAAGGAATAGACGAACATGTCTATGATCATTTCAGTTTGTCAGGCAAGCTAACAGTTTTGTTTCCATCATGCTGGATATGGTTGCTCATTAAAAATCAATCACCTGTCTTTCATTGGTAGAACGAGACATTCGTCATAACGTTAGTTTATATGTCAACAGTATACGCTAACACTAACGCTTATTGTTAATGAATAACCAGTTAAGGCTTTCCTCACAAAATGACACTATACAAATCAGTTTTAGTGGTGATTTGAGTGAGCACATTGAAATGTTTAATGACAGATTGACTTTCAAATGATTATATGAATAGACAGGGTATTTATAGGTCAACAGTCAAGACATCAATTTTAAATAAAATTATTTTATGCTTTCATATAATTCAACATTATCATGACACAGTTGGCCTTAACAGTTAAACGTGTTAATTGTTGGTACAACAAATATTTACATAGATTCTGCCTTTTTTCTTAATTTTTGCAGTGCCAGCAATGGCTACATCCTCCACCCCGGCCTCCCACAAGATGATGGTCTGTGGATATTTCTTCGCAATATAGGTGTTTCTGAGGCGAGCATTCAGAAAATGCAGCAGGATCATGCAAGTCACAGCTTCAAATGCTGTTTTTGTACTGTCTCATACTGTCCATTGTGTTATCATCTGCATTAGGCATTTATAATTGGTTGTCCTGGAATTTAGCATTTAAGTAAATAGTTTTGGAGATAGCATAGTTTAAGTTGCGTCACATCTAATGTATACTTTTTGCTTTTATTGCAGATTGACAGCTCGGTAATAGATGATGCCACCATGACTTCTTACATTCCAGCCTATGGTGACAGGATTGCCACAACGTTTCTGTATGGAAAAACAGAGAAGAGGTGGAGATGATACAAAAAGACTGTCCTTATTGAAAAAAAACTTCAAAAGAAAATGGGCACAGTGAGCAACAAAGACAGCGATCAAGGTTTTGAGGGGAAGAATACAGTGCAGCCAACAACTATGCGTCTGAAAAATAATAAGAGTGCCTGGAAGACAACCAGAAAAATAGAGTTAGGGTGGATACATGACAACAGACAAGTCAGAAAACGCAGTGGTGGAGGAACTAGAGTTCTTGATATTAACAAGAATGCCACTAAAAATGAGATTCTTTCACAAGCTAAAAAACTGTTTTTCCCCAATGATAAGTCAACGATGGGAAAGTGGGAGGAGTTCAGTCATGATATAGTGAACTTTCAGGAAGCACAAGTTGATGAGGATGTTAGGGTGGGAGACTACTACGAGACACACAAATTGGGGTTGTTGAGATTTTATTTGTTCACAAAGACCCTGACCAGTGGAGATGACACAGACGAAGGAGCTGATATACAGACAGATGAGCAACATGAAAATACAGCACAGTCTGGACAAGATAAACACACAATGGAAGAGGTCGAGCAGCTGACACTGAAAAGACAAAACATTGAAAATCAAATACAAACAGTTGAAGATGATGGGCACTGCTGCAATGTCAGCAGCTGTCTCTACTGCAGCTGTGCAGATTATTGATCTTACATTTTTGTATAACACATCAGAGGTCATTTTTGGTCCTTTGACAGATGGGCCATTTTTACATCACATGTAACATGTGATGCAATATTTCAATATTTTCCTGTTCTGTATCTATTATAATATATTTTGGTGCTAGATATTTATATTTTATTGATATTCTACTTTATCCTATTTTATTTCCTTGAACCCTGTGTGTTTCTATCTTTCAAGCTGCTGGAACTGTGAATTTCTCTGTGAGATAAATAAAGTATCTATCTATCTATCTATCTATCTATATGCAGCTATTGAACTGTCACTTATTTTCTGTTTAAACACAGTACCCTTTACAGTGAAATTCATGGTCTATATGATTTTGTACCCTTATATGGAGGCTTACATTACGTCATTTGGTCCAGTAGAGCAGGTTGTGATCATTACATCTGAGTTTGTATGTAAGCACTTAAGAACATGTAAAGCTCAATCGCTTCCTCTGGAGACGTGGGTGGATGAAGAATGCTTTCTGCCATGGCAAGGCAGCAAATGTCCAACACTGTCTCATCACAGGGATACGGTCCTCTCTGAATGCATTCCTCTCTGCAGGCTTTTATCTTTTGTTGAGATACCTCTTTCAGGTACTCTCTGGCACCTAAAAGTTGGGGTAGGGTGTACATCATCACTGGGCACCCAGCTGGAGACACAACATTTCTGCATGGGTGAATTCTGTGAGTGTTCCAGAGGTGAACAACTTCCTGCAGTTCTCTCTAAAGATAAATAAAAATGGAAAGTGAGAAAATCAGTTCATACATTTGCTGCAGTAGATATGATCATTAAACTAGCCAGTAAATCAGCTCCAACCTAAACATTTGCAACAATAAACTACATTAAGTGATTAAATCATCAAAACACTGACAGGGATTATTTTACTGCATTTTTATGTAGGAGCAAGATTGTTCATCTGTAGGTGGCATTATGGTTATGGCTTATGATTTATGTCTATTTATTCAGGTGAGTTAATCAGCTCAGGTGCGCACACTGAGGAAGCTATATGGGTTTTGACCGCGCCACGGAGGTAGGTCAAGTACAGTTCTAGGAAACACGTGAGTGTGAGTTGTAATAAAACAGCACAATAAAAACGACGTGTTTGGACATTTTTTTTATGTCTTTTTTGTTGGTGCACTTACACCATACACAGGCATGCGTACGAGCCCCTCATACCAGTATTCAGCAGACAGTGACAAAGGAAGCCACTACACTTTTCAAACTTTAAGTAGCCTATTTTGAATATATACGTACTGCTGAAAATGTTGTGTTTTTACTTTAGCAATTTTTTGAATATAGCCTACATGGAGTGCAAAATTTAATATCAGTAGGCATATGATATTAGTGCCACACTAAAACTAACCCACTACACAGGATGGTACTATACCGCTTTTTGTGAAGTAAAACATCTCAATACTTTAACCACTTAGCAGATGTCACATTATTATTCAGACATAATAAAAACAGCGTAAAGGTATTGTAGTTCTTACCTCTATTATTTCAAGACATGTGAACTGAATGAGACTTTTGTCCAGAAAGTCACCAGAGCTCCATCAGTTCTCTATTCTTTGGCTGTGATTGCACGATCCATACAGATAACATCTGCGCGAAAAATTGTCCAGATGATTGTGCCTCAAGAACATCTGCATTTGTTCAATGTAACAGTTCTCGGTTCCAAGGTCCGAACGAATCCGGGAAGCAGTTCCATTCCTTGATGATACCTCATCAATGAAGTACTGCGCGATTATCTTGGGATCACTGTTTGTAGAATAAGCACGTAGTCATATCACCATTCGTGGAAACCCATCTATTGCACCATTGACGCAGATCCCATATGGTTTGAGTTTATCATAGGAGTCTACATGCCACAAAAAGTTTGGGCCTGGATTCTGGTACATACGCTGTCGAAGGCGGTTCCAGAGCCTCAGCTGCACACCGTGTGGATTAGGGCTGGGCGATATGGCTAAAAACTGTATCACGATATAAGTGTTTCATATCAGTCAATATCATTAATTATTGATTTTTTTCATAACCTATTTAAAAAAAAGGACACGGGAAAAAAAAAATCTTACATTAAACCCTTTTATTGTAAAGTTAACCTTCCTGAGGTAGCCTATCAATCTGTACAAACAGGGAAAAGAAATGTCATCACAAACATGAAAAACACTCAAACGTACACTTAAATCTTAATGAAAATTAAAATTACAATGGATATTTAATTATCTATTCACATTAAGGTGCAAAAATAAACATTAAAGAAATGCTTAACAAAAGGTGCATAAATGTTTTAACATCTGTGAGACTATGGTGGTCTGCCTCAGAGCCTCAGAGCCGTTTCAGTGATCACTGTAAACAGCGATCATTAGCGCTAGGAAACAATGAGCCACAGCTGACTGGACAGCAGTGCAGCAGTCAGACACGCCTGTAGTGTGAGTCAGTTCGGACTTACTGGCGAGCTGAACTTTCCTTTTTCGTCCACAATTTCATCGCTCTCTGCTGCACACGTTTCCTTTTCTCACTGCACACCGCATTTGTTTTGAGCCAGACACGAGGTGATGAGCTGATGCAACCGAACTGAAACTGTCAAGTGTTCGCTGTTACTACCAGGGAACGAATGAGTTTGTTCCTGTAACCAACCTTGCTTCGTTTGCATGTGATTGGATAAACCACTCCTCTGTCATCTTTATTGATGTGCTACTTCAACCACTCGCATTAAAACCAACCCGTGATGCTGATGAGAGCGATGCAGGGAAAACCAAACAGCTGACATCAACGTCACGTTACATCTATGAAGATACTGATTGGCTCAGTCATTTTTTGCTCCCTTGAAGTCTTTCCCATCCAGTGCGAGTTCAGACGTGGAGCTAGGCGGAACGACATCCAGCTGGCAGGAGTCAGATTAGTTTCTTGCAGTGAAGTTCTGTGAAATTATCGACCACTATATTGAGCGTATTTTTTTTATTGATAATGATGATGTGTCTATCGCGATATATATTGCTATCGTTTTATCCCCCAGCCCTAGTGTGGATCCAGTATTTTCAGCAGTCTCCTGGTCGTCTCAAGTCACCACGTAGCCAGCCTGAATGCATTTCAGATGCATCATCTTGTATCCATGGAGCATACCATATATGTCCAACTGATCCTGGAGAAACATTGCTATGTTTAGGAGACCTGAATGGGCTTTCCTTCTGAACAACCAAAAGTCTTCAGGTGCCCACGTGAAGTAGACAAACTAATAGTTATACCATATTTATGGCTTAGAGACAGGACAATCTCCCAGTGTCTTAAACTCAGATCACAGTAAAACTTGATCAAGCTAAACAACTCGGTCATGCCTGCTTCCATTAAGTCAAGCTCTCCATAAAGGAATGAATGCGTTTATTGTTTCAAATGCTCTCTAAAATCGGAAAAAAAAATTATGTCAAAAAACATAACAGGAAATTATTCCGCAAAAAAAAAAAAAAAAACCAGGGGAAAAAAATAATTATTTCGAAAATGAGAAAAAAAATACCCCGAAAAACCAACCATAAAAATAAAATTACAATGAAAAACAGAGGGGGAACTTAATTACTCAGAAAAACAGAAATAATTAGCCCAAAAACAAACAAAAAAATTAATTACTCAGAAAAACTTTTTTTTTTTAATCAAGTGAATGCATTACGCTTCCATACACACGGGTTTATTTTTACTGATTATTTAGAGCAGGTGTTGCACCAAGGTACTTATCGCGGAAGCGTATCCCCTTCTGCGGGAGCACGCCTGCACTCAGTAAAGATGGACGTTACTACGCTGAATGAATTAATGAAATACAGCAATATTATGATTGTATAATTTATTGTGTGAATACAATCATATGCTTTCCTTTCTTCGTGCAGGACACATTTTCATTATTATTTGTGTTATTAATCACTATGCAGGCTATAACATGCTATTACATGCCATGTAATGTGGTTAAAGCAGGAAAGTCAGTAAATCAGTCCGTATTGATCTATGAATGATTTTTACAGTATCTGTGGTCACATCCGCTTTAAACTATATCAAAAGCTTCTCGTGCTGTGCAGGAAATCACTGCAACAGACAGCAGAATTGATATACTGATAAACCAAAGCATCAGAGCCTCTTCATTAAATCACCAGAAAACAACATCAGGTAACTACAGTCTCTCCATACATAAAAATGCACACATCAGACTGGTCAATTTCAAGTCATTATGATTTCTTGAAGGAGTCCTGTTGCATTCTAACTTTCTATTAGGTGATGTTTTGCCCTTTGCATGTTGTGCTGCTGCACAAACAAAAACCAAAATAGAAGATGGGCATAGAGATGCACAGTCCATTTACCTAAGACCTACCACCTTGCGCTTAGCCTTTATTATTCAAATTTTTGACTGAGGATGAAAAATATACTGGGTGTATAATGCATACTTTTGTACCCTCGTAGAACCAGGCCTGCTCAAATTACTATGACTATTGTTTAGTTAAATTGAATTGGATTTGGATTGGAACCTCTTAAAATGGCTTTTTTAGTTTGCAGAGCAACTCTTGATGGAGGAGCCAATAGGCATTTCTGCATCAAAAAAGTCCATAAATTAACACAGGCTCCAAATTGCTATCACACTCCTCCTAGAAACTGGTCAGTAATTAGTTATCAGGGGATGTTTTGGCAATCCAAATAATTGTCCTTACAATAACTGTAAATACATACTATCCACTTATCATGATTTTTCGATAGTTCAATAATAGTTCAATATTCAGTAGTTATCCAACACTGACAATGTGCATTCACAACAAGAGAATATGGATGCATGCCTTTTTTTTTGTCTTTTCTGTTTTTTCACAGATGACCTGACTGACACGTGTCACTACTGTGGGCAAAGAGGAGCTGAATCAGTAACCACAATTAACAATAACAAATGAAATGTGTCTGTTATAAAGTTGTAGCATATCAATGAGCATTAAATAATGAACTTAACTCTTCACATTTCTGAGTATTTCCCCAGGAAATCCATCTGACACTATGTGGCACTTAAGTGCTAAAGGCTTAAGTTTTATGACTGGCAAAGTAAACAGATAAGACCAGCTCCTCCTCTCTGACCCATGGAACTCCAGGACATACACCAGAAGGAGGAGTTTTAAGATAAGATAAGATAATCCTTTATTCGTCCCACAGATGGGGAAATTTGCATCGTTACAGCAGCAAAGTGGATAGTGCAACATTACAAGGAGGGCATACAAAAGGGCATATAAAAAGAATAATAACAACAGTAGAAAATGACCAAGTAAAGAAAAAAAAACTATAGCATCATATATACAATAAGTGAATACCAATAGTGAATAACTAGGCATGTACTATATACAACATAAGTGACTGAAATAATTGGGACAAAAATTACTGAACACAGCAGATGGAGTGGCATGATAAATATAATACAGTGAATGGTATGGTGAAGGAAGTGAAGGAAATGAAAGTATGATAATGACATCACACAGGATAATTTAAATATTGATTATTATATATGCAGTATTGTTATATATTGATTATTAGATATTTATATTTATATATCAGTATTGCACAGCTTATTTATTGCACATGTCCGTGGGTCATTGCACATGTGTGTGGATTAACAGGAACTTAGTGAGGTGTTGTAGAGTCTGACGGCAGCAGGCAGGAAGGAGCTGCATGATAAATATAATACAGTGAATGGTATGGTGAAGGAAGTGAAGGAAATGAAAGTATGATAATGACATCACACAGGATAATTTAAATATTGATTATTATATATGCAGTATTGTTATATATTGATTATTAGATATTTATATTTATATATCAGTATTGCACAGCTTATTTATTGCACATGTCCGTGGGTCATTGCACATGTGTGTGGATTAACAGGAACTTAGTGAGGTGTTGTAGAGTCTGACGGCAGCAGGCAGGAAGGAGCGGCGGTATCTCTCCTTCACACAGCGAGGGTGAAGCAGCTGCTTGCTGAAGGAGCTGCCCAGTGCTGCCAAAGTGTCCTGCAGGGGGTGGGAGGTGTTGTCCAACAAGGATGATAAGAAAGAAACTTTAATAAAGTAAAACACAGCAGTATTAACATTAAATAAGTTAAGAGAATATCATCTCAGTTAACTTGGTGGATGGGGAGGGACCAGTGGTCACACCTGCAACAAAGATCATAAAAACCCTCAGCTGGTCTGAGCACTCGCTACTCTTCTTCAGCCAGTCAAGTGCTGGTCTTCATCCTCTCCACTGCATCTCTGTTCTCCCTCTCCCACATGCTGGGAGGGGGAGGGAAACAATGATGACCCAGAGACAGAGACATGCTGTCCCACCTCAGGACCCAGCACCTCATGGCATGAAGAACAGCCTATCCAGAACCTTCCAGCTCTGCATCCTGCCTCAAGACCATCTTGTCTCCTCTGTCTGCTCCTTCGCTCCGAAAATGTGAGCCAGCTCCTCTGCTCAGACACAGGCTGCAGAAAATGACTCCAGCTGTCATGAAGAAACTAAAAGAAGAAAAGACTGTCGGCCGACACGTTGTTGTGAATCCAGCTGACCTCCCCAACCAACAAGGGGGGGGGGGAGAATTGAAGCAAGGGCACAGAAACTATGCTGTGAAGAGGAGAGACAGACAGCGAGAGGCTGAGATGGAGCCATCTCAACCAGAGATGTTCAGAGACGACCAAAGATGACCAGAGTTGTCCAGAACTGTCCAGAGATGACCAAAAGTTTCCAGAACTCCCCAGAGATGTCCAGATGCCCAGAGATGTCCACCGATGCCAGAAAGAGCCACTGGTGAAGTTCAAGCCGAAGTCGCCTGCAGAGATCCAGCAGATCCAGACTGAACCTGCAGCCACTCCTCACTCCCATCCATCCAGGAACGGTGATATAATAAAAAAATTAAAATATGAATATATGAATTAAAAATTAAATATGGCGCCGTGAGAGTGGCAGCCAGTCACAGCAGCTCTTGTCTCCATTCTGTGTTTCTTTATTTATTTACCTTTATTTTTCCGTCTTTCTTAATTTTTCTTTCAAGTAGTAGTGCCACATTTGTACAACACAAAAATGGATGTGCAAATGGTGATTTTATTCGTCTGTTTTTTTCCTTTTTTTGGAGTTTTTAAGTCCACATCTGGCAACCCCTTCAGCCACGGCTCCATTGTTTACAGCCGTGAACAGCTGTTAGCGCTGAGCCAGGCCAGACCACCGTCATGGCAGAGACCGGACATCCCCGAGGAGCTCCGCAGGAGGAAGAGGGGATGCAGGGCAGGAGTGCAGCGTCGGGAGAAGAGGAGACGCTACAAGCCGTCCGTCCCGTCTGTCATCATGGGAAACGTGAGGTCTCTGCCGAATAAGATGGAGGAGCTGGCAGCGCTGACCCGGCTGCAGTGGGAGTATCGGGAGAGCAGCCTGCTGAAGTGGAGCGCGAGGATGATGGAGCGCGAGGGAGAGTGGTAAGAAGAAGGGAGGAGGGATTGCGATGTACGTTAATGAGAGGTGGTGTAACGCTGGACATGTGAGCATTGTGAGGATGTTGAACTGCTGACTGTTAGTCTGCGGCCATATTATCTGCCGAGGGAGTTTTCACACGTGATCGCGATCACCGTTTACATCCCCCCCCCCCCTCGGCTGATGCTGCTGCAGCCTGTGAGCTCATCCACAGTGAAGTGTCCCAGCTTCAAACAGCTCATCCTCAGTCTCTGATCACCATCTCAGGAGACTTTAACCACACATGCAAACACCAAGGATGCATACAGCGCATCACCCCTCCCCCCGCTGGGTCGCTCAGATCACAACCTGGTGAGACTGCAGCCCATTTACATACCTATGGTGAAGAAGCAACCCCCCACCATAAGGTGTGTAAAGCTGTGGTCAGAGGAAGCCACTGAGGCCCTGCAGGACTGCTTCAGGGCCACACACTGGGATGTGCTGTGTGACCCCCACGGTGAGGACACCATGACCCACTGTGTAACAGAATATATATATATATATATATATATATATATTCCATTGTATTTCGTTCATTGTAAATATGTAAATATTTTATTCTATTTTATTATTATTACTATTGTGTCTGTGATTTTGTCTTTGTTGCTGTGGCAGGTAAATTTCCCCCCAAGGGGTATGAATAAAAAAACTATTCTATTCTATTCTATTCTAATGCATATACATCTTACAGATGTTAAAGAGTTTGATGATTAGACGCTAAATTAAATGGCCTGATTATTAAGTATCCAGCAAACTTAATAATATTTAGTAAGATATCAGTAAAACGCTAAACCAATTCTGAATAGTAAATTACTCACAATCTTCTCTGATGCCTCTCAAACTCTCAACTGCTGAACGGTACACCAAACCTAAACCAAATTTTGGTAACAGCCTAATACTTAATTTGGTCTAGATAACCACCACTGAATTTAACTGGTCACATTGAATTAATTAATCAGATATTCATCCTTTGAACTTTGCCTTTGTTTAATCATTCATTCCATAGTAGCCTGGTCATTTAGTTTGTCAAACTAATCATTTATTATTAATTATTTTCTTTTACAGTAGTAGTCTGGTTATAGTTTGTCAAATAAACATCTCATTTATAAAGAACTTGGTTATTCGATTTGTGTGTATATAAAGCAATTGAATCACTGTACACTAGGTCAAGAACTCCGTAGCACCCTGAGATTAAGAGACTCTATTAATTAATGTCAAATTCACAAGTTTTCCCTATTTTAGTAAAACTGGGTGGCACCCTGATAATTTCTACTATTAAAGGCAATTTTTGGTTTAGGATCAATAACTTAAAGATATTGTTCATAAATACATAATTTGATATTAATTAATGATTGACTAATCTGCTCTACACTATTTATGCTACATAGTTAATAATTCCATTCTGGATTGATGTTGGATTGTTTCATTCAATGAAGAACTAACATTTAACATTTGATTTAACCTCCACATGAAATATATTAAAAAAGATTGCATCAATAACAAGAATGAAAATGTGCAGCTTCTAGCCAAGACATCTTATTTTAAACACAAATTCTTTGTTTTCCAGATTCAGTGTGACATGTGTCTGCGGTGGTTCCACCATACCTGTGTAGGAGGCCCACAAGCAGGGGAGGCATTTCACTCTCCTGCTTGTGTATAGTTTCACATCTATCCACATTGTGTGAATTTCTCTGAGACGAATAAAGTATCTATCTATCTATCTATCTACATGTACATGTGTTCACACACACACGCGCGCGCGCGCACACACACACACACACACACACACACACACACAAGCATAGAAAGTAGCACTGAGCTGATTTGTTTTTTTTTATTTTGATTTTGGCCCGCAGGCCGAATGCGCCCGCTACCTAATTTCATGTGGCCTGCCCAGAGCTTGCCAAGAATATAACTTGCTCTGGCTGGCCAGCTCATGTCTATGAATATCAACAAAAATCATAAAAGTCTGTCTGAGAAGCAAAGCCGTTGTTACACGGGCCATGAGGCTGTAGCAGCAGTTTCTCCTCCTCTGAGATCTGCACATACACACATGCGCGCACAACGCAGTTAGTGATCAGCTGATCAGGGGTGCGTTTCCCAAATAACGACGGAAGTTAGCATGAAACCACGGTAGTACGTAGTACTTCCGAACGACCGAACTTCCCATTTCCGACCGTTTCCCAAAAATCTCCAACTACCGTCGTACTATGTAAGTTGGAACGACGTTAGTTTGAACTTCCGTCGTCCGAACAACATAGTTTCCAGATGTTTCGGAAGCGTTCGGAGAGCACTCGGATGCATTCGTTGCTGAAAGCGTGTTGACGACAGAAACGTAGTTTTATTTCCATCAAGTCAGTGTGACATCTTTAGAAACTTTGGGAAATATTCATCAACATGAAGATGTTCCCTACTCACTGAAAGTAAGAACTGAATGCAGTTTGTTTCATATAATTGTAATAAATTGAAGACATAAAATACATACATCCAGCCTATATATCCCTACAGCTCCTGCACCACTCTGTGGTGGGATAGGACAGTGGTTAGAGTGTGGGCACTGCAGTGTGTCAACATGGTGTTTAGTTAGGCATGGGTTCAAATCCTCCTGAGGATGATAAGGTGGTTCACTTTTGCTGGCAGATAAGATGTAGCCTAGTAATATTTCTGACATTGTATTCCATTATTGAGTGGTGTATTTGCAATATTTATGAACATTTAACACCACCTACTCATCACTTGTTGGTCTCCACCTTATTCTATTGGACTGCTTTAATGATGACTTATTTTCAGTTAGAAAACTTATGTGTAACTGTATGTCACACACTGTCATTTGCAACTGCACTGTAACTGTCAGACTTATATTTCTGTTTTTCTTTTTTCTCTAATAGTTAATCAAAAATTGCACCTCGTATTATTATCTATTATCATATTTTATCATAATCTGCGCCTTACATTCCTCTTATGTATCTATTACAGTATACAGTTTGGTTCTTTATCTCTTATTTTATTTTTATCCTCCTGACCCCTGCATGTCCCTGTGTGTTTCCATCTTTCAAGCTGAATTTGTCTGTGAGATGAAGAAAGTATCTAGCTATCTATCTATCTAATAATATAATATAACATAATATAGTTATTTAACAGTAGGCTATTTACGTTGTAATTTGAAACTTCTAGGGCGACACAAACATTTGTTATTAAAACATAACTTGCGTCTTTTCACTTCAACTGTGAGGTGAAAGTTAAAGTGACATTCTTCATTCATGCTGTAGGGGGATCATGATCACAGGGTGTCTAATCCTGACATTTCAAGCTCCAAGAAGAAGTAGAGGACATGACGTCACCTGAACGAACATTCAACGACAGCTCAATGCTTTTCGTTCGAACGCCACAACTTTCCGATGCAACTTCCGATGCATCGTTCCAACTAAGCTTTTGGGAAACACTCCCGTCGTTCAACGATGCATCGGACTACGTTAGTTGTAAACATCTGCGTCGTAGATCCATCGTTCGAACGTAGGAAGTAGCTAACGTTAGCAACGAACCTTTTGGGAAACGCACCCCTGAGCGGTGATCAGATCGCAGACAACACTGTCAGTCAGTGCATTAAAACTTTGGAAGTGTGAAGCTAATATTAGTTATTGTTACAAGTATTAAAAAGCATCAGCATGATGAAATGGTTACAAAAAAAATAAAAATTATCGTTTTAATCTGCTCTATTTAGTAGCCTCTCTGTCCTCCACCATTGCACAGCGCTGGCTCTGACAGGAGAGTCAAGTTTATTTTTTTTTTTTTTTTACTCAAAACATTCTGCTTTAATTTCAAAATAACAGCCCTCCGGTGTTTGTCTGTTCATAGAACTCCATTTGCTAACATGATGCCTTTATTTTGACATACTATATGTATAAGAATAAATCCTCAATGCAAGCTTGGCTAGCTTTATGTTGAAAGACAATGAGTTAGCTTGATGTGTAGAGTTTATTCTGAAGGACTAACCGGAAGTAGTGACATGGGTAAATATGCTGGTATGATCAAGTGCAGACTATAGAGCTGTTATGGATTTATTATCTTCATTAATTACAGGAGCAACACCTACAAAAGCAAAAACTAAAGCTGGTAGTAGGTTATAATGTCACTGTTGAAGTTAGTTATTGATGAATCAGCTGACTCCTCCTCTACCAGCAGCACTAATGTTACCTACAGCAGAACATGACAGAAGGGAGAACTAATACTGACTGATATCTGTATTCAATCTTTATAAACTTTACCAACATTTTATGTGGCCCTCGATAAAATTGAGTTTGACACCCCTGATTTAGAGCATTGATGTGCGGGTTCTTGGTATTTTGTAGTGTTGATATTGGGGTTCATGGGGCTAAGGTTTGTGTTACAGTTCTTATTTTTTCTTTAGATTGGGAATTATTTAAATTTTACATTCTATTTTCATAGTTTCAATGTTACAGAAATTGTTGAATACAATTTTGTTGAATTGTTAAAACATCTGGTTTCTGAGAATGAACATCTGCACAGATTGAAATATTTAATGGTAGGTGATCGTCTGTACATGATGGGGGGTAGGCAGTAGGGGGGAACAAAGACAAATTTGTAAAATAAAGACGGTAAGACGGTATGTGATGGTACTGGGCTTTATAGACAGGGGGATACACATTTTGGCAGGCTAAAAATATAGCCTGCCAAAATGTGTATCCCCCTGTAACTCTTGACAGAAAAGAATAAACTTTTCTATATTCTCCATTGTTATTAGACATGATTCAGAGTATTTGTAAAATAAAACACTTGATGGTATGATAAAGCCTGGCCTTTATAGCCTGCATAGTGATTAATAACACTGTCAAATAATAATGAAAACGTGTCCTTCATGAAGAAAGGAAAGCGATTGCATTCGCGCAATAAACTTCAACACGCACAGAGGAATAAAAACAATTATTTGAATGAATGAATGTGAAACATTTTAAAGCCTCCTTGACAAAACAACAGTACTCACAAGATACATTACACAATCATAATATTGCTGTATTTCATTATTTCATTCACCGTAGTAACATCCATCTTTACTGAGCAGACGCGCTCCCACGGAAGGGGATACGCTTCCCATCGGGGATAAGTACCTTTGCACAACACAGGCAACGCGGTTTGACTTGTTTTTTGGCAATCACTGCAATCAACTCAACAAAACACGACAAGAATCTCAGAAACGATTACATAACAATCATCTGAAACTACTGTCACGTACATACAAACTGACACGATAATACCACAATGATTCAGTATGACTGACCTTTCCACAGTAGTAAGGCTGCAATGATTAGTCGACGTCATCGATGACGTCGACTATTAAAAAAAATCGTTGACACGTAATCTGCGTGTCGACGCGTTGTATATTTTGCCTTCATTCTGCGCCAGCACCCGTACACAGCTCACTCTCGGCTCTCTCACACAGCTCTTTTTCTCATTCTCGGTTGTGCACTCATACGCTCACATACACTCACACTGCCCCCTACTGCCCGGACCAGCGCATTCGGGAAGTGTTGAAAGGATGTGAAGAAGTAGCCGGCAAGCTAGGAAGCAGGTTGAAGCAAAAGACGGGTAGAAGAAGAAGATGGACGCAGCATGGCTGAACATTCGAGAGGCGGGGAAGGAAGAGATAAAAAAGTGAGACAAAAGAACTCTCTGGTCTGGGAACACTTTACTGAAAATACAGGGAAAAAAAGCGTTCAATGCGCACTTTGTTCCACTGCGCTTTGCTTCCACAGGAGCACGACAGTGGTGCATGAGCATTTCAAACGCAAGCATCCCGGAACGTTATTTCAAAGAGGTAAGTTTGTCTGTTGAAATAATAACTTGTAGAGTTTCTATTTTCAACGTGAATACAATATGTTTTTGTATTAATTATCGTGAAATAACGCAATCTCACACACACACACACACACACACACACAGTCAAATTCCTTGTTTGTGTGCACACAAACTTGTCAAAAGAAAATGCTTGATTCTGAATCTGATCATTTCTGTCACTTAACTAATTTCTCCCCATCTTTTGCAGTTAACAACCATCACAGTCTTGTATGGATGCATTCATCTGCACAAGGTGATCATGCAGCCTTGAGCTTGCAGCTGAGCTAACACATGCCATTTTAAATATGATCGTCTCAGACATGCGCCCACTGAGCATAGTGGAGGATTGTGGTTTCCAAGAAATGATTGTAACTTTCAATCCAAAGTACAATATTCCATCACGGACATATTTCACAAAACAGATGGAGAAAAAATATGAAGATGTGAAAACCAAGGTGAAGCAGGTCCTGCAGGAGACTGATAGCGTTGCACTCACCACTGATATATGGACTAGCGTTTCAAGTAAAGCATATCTGGGGGTGACCTGCCACTTTCTTGACAAAAATTGGAACCTGGTTTCTGCTTGCCTTACAACATTGCCCCTTGAGGAGAGACACATGGCTACAAATATTGCACACTGGATTGAGGATGTGATTACCAAATTTGACATTCCAGCTGAAAAAAATTAAGGCCATTGTCCATGACAATGGGGCCAATGTTGAAACAGCTGCAAAGTTTTTGCAAGAAAGAAGGGGATGGGCATCGGTGCAATGTGTTGGGCACACACTCACCTTGGCGGTGCAAATCTCATTGAAAAATGACCAGGCTATAAGCAAGTGTGTTGGTGCTGCACAATGTCTTGTATAACACTTCAAAAAGAGTGAATTAGCATGCACCAAGTTGAAGGAAAAGCAGAAACAAATGGGTTGCAAGGACAACATGCTGGTCCAAGATGTCTCCACTCGCTGGAACAGCACCTATGCCATGCTGTCCAGGCTACACGAACGCAGATGGCTGGTGACCGCTACACTTTCTGACCCAGTTGTGACCCAGAGAGGGAAGCATTACCTTGACCTTAAATCTGAACAGTGGAACCTTGTTGAGGAGCTTATTCATGTTCTTGAGCCCTTTGAAACAGCAACAGTGTTTCTGAGTGGGGAACAGTATGTCACGCTGTCTGTACTTCCTCATCTCGTGCAGAAACTGAAGAAGAACATCGAGAGTGCTGAAGTAGAGACTGGATCCGGGAGGGCATTCCAGTCTTGCACAGCAGAACAGATTTCAGGATGATGGGAAGGACTACATCAGTTTGATGAACAAAAACCAAACATCACCCTTCTTGCTGCTGCTCTGGACTCCAGATCCTGGAAACTAAGGTTCTTTTGAGCAGACAATTTATTCAAGGTCCAAAGCACGGTACAAGCCATGGCACTTGCTGCTAGACAGCAAGTGAGACAGCCCACTGAAGGTGAACATGGAGCATGCAGCACAGAACTAGACTCCCCACCAGCAGCACATGATGCCAAGCGGATGACCTCTTTCCTGGACTCGGACTCCACTACCAGTGACGAGGCGCAAGACTCTGATCGGCAGTTAAACAGCACTGTACAACAGGAGGTACATAACTATGTTATTAGAGCTCATCAAATTTTCACTTATAGCAGAATGTACGAGATATAGATGACTAAAAAAAGCTAGTGCACAACATAAACCAAAATAGTAAACACACATTACTTACAACTGTTTTGCTACTTTGTCATCATATTTCCACAGGTCTTGATGTATTTTGGAGAACATCCCATTTCCAAGAAGGAAAATCTGCTGACTTGGTGGAAGAAGAATACAGCTTGCTATCCCACAATGGCACTGGTTACCAGGTCTTTGTTGTGCATCCCAGCAACATCTACACCCTTGGAGCGTCTGTTTTCAGCTGCAGGTAACATTGCTTCCAGGGCAAACCTCAGCCCTGAGCATGCTGACCTTTCTTCACAGCAATAACAGATTGCTTTAAAAATGTACTCTGCACATCACTTTAAAACTCACACGAGAGGAAAGTGTGAAGAATGTGTGGACACTTGACTTGTTCCTTTTTCCTGCTATAAGCATTCCAAGTTGATTGAAGAAGACTGTTGTTATGTTAGGCCTATAACCTGTGTAACTTCTCTTTGGCAGCTACAAAAGAAAGGCGTTCATGCCTTTTTATTTTTCGTTTATGCAGGTTGTCTTTTTTTTTTTTAAAATGGTGCCCACTGCCCAGCACAATGTTTGTGAAACATTTGGCCTGAAAAGTAAAGTATTGTAATGGAGAATAACACAAGCTTTCATTGTTCCAATGCTGCTAAACTATGCACAATGTGAAGTAAAAGATACAAAATACATGTTTCATGGGTCGATTTTTTTTTTTTTTTTAACCCTGACGTTTTCTTCCAGTCAACTACCCACCTTTTGCTCTTCTGGTTGACCTGTCTGGTTTGATGAGGCCGAAATAGATGCAGCCAAAATAATCGTGAGTAGTCGATTAATCGATAAAAATATGGATAGATTAGTCGGCTACCAAAATAATCTTTAGCTGCAGCCCTACACAGTAGGAACCTTCATATTTTACTCAAACTTTATATTTGCGGTTCACAGCCATTGCATTGTTTTTTCTATGTACAGTACTTTTCAGCTTGTTGCGTGGCTGGTCGTGTCAGTATGGAACTGCGAACTATCAAGCTGTTGGCTATTTAATGCTACCACGCAAATTTCCGATAGCTAACCTTGACATTATCATTTTGATTTGAGCACCGAAAGCTACTTACTAGTCCAGCAGGAGCAGAACCAAGGCAGCATCGGTTGGAAATCCCTCCTTGTCTTGGAGCTCACGCCAGCGAGTGAAAGCCAGGCCAATGTTGATCCTTGACTGTCCTTTTATCCGAGTAGCCGCCCTTTTTCTTTTTTGTCTCCTCAGACAAAACTTTCTGTTTATTTGGTTGTAAGTTAGAGGAGGTACTAAGGCTGATTCTCTTGGGGTGATAACAGTATCCAAGATGGTGTGTCGGTCAGAACACAAGGAGAGAAGGCCAGTGTCTCTTCAATGAAGTGAGGCTTTATTGACACGTGTTTACAGTTCTGAAATAATAAAATAATGAACAATATCATTCCACTGAATTTCCTTGTTCATTTCCACATGAGCCATAACATAAAGTTACACAATTATCTCCAGTGTATGTATGCCAAACAACAAACAAAAATAGAGAAATGTGGACAAAACAGGGTGTATGGTCTATTGCTGCCCTCTGCTGGCGAAATGAGGGATAACAAAGGGAATGCTCACAGATGGCGCGCATGGCGGCACACAGGCAGGCTCTCAACGAGCAATTACGAAATAGAACAACAGTATTCATAGCTACTGAACAGCATGTATACACAATTTACTGCAGCAAAAACACTCTATCTTAACAGGCTGAGGGCAACAGACATAGCAGCATGACACACACATTATTAGCAACGCATTCAACAGTCAAAGAGGTAACACAGTAAACAGCAAAGACCGATACTCTCTTTCTTTCATTCACTCAAACCCGGAATGTCAACAGGAGCACGCACTTTTCCAATACAAGGGGGAAACCCAACACCGTTAGGAAACACCAATAGGTATCCTGTCTTCAACTCCCTCACATAACTAACATGTCTACCCACTACTGCAATCAAGTTTCTTCCAGCAGCGCTGTTGCCACTTCCTGTGGAGACAAAAAGGGGGTTGTGTGCATACTTCAAAATAAGAGACTTCTAGACATTGGTTGTTTTGCAGGTTCTTCCATGATAGCAGTAATTGCACTGAGGCGTTCTTCTTCTTCTTCTTGTTTTAATGGCGGTCTACAAACCAAGGTTTGAGGTGCATGCCGCCACCTACTGTATCGGAGTGTGTAACTTCATGACTTTAGGCTGGGTTCACTCCATAAATCAAAGAAAAATAAATTAAATAAGATAAGAATTAAAAAAAAACTATAAATAATCATATTCTGAACATTTTGCCTGTTTCATAAACTTAAGAACTACCTTGCACTTGTTTTTCTCCTACCTCTAGAAACCCTTTAATACTCCATTCCCTTCCTATTTTAGCCACACTATCCTTTAGCCTCTTCCTTTCTATACTAAAGAACGAATCCCTACCCCTGTATTCTCAAATATATCATTAATCATTATATTAAACAGTATTAGACTGATGACGGTGCCTTGTGGTGTTCATTTCTTATGTCAAAACTGTTTGAAATTTCAGAACCTACTTTTACTTTAAATGTCCTTTTTGTTAAGAAATCTGTGATCCAGTTATATATCCAACCACCTATACCTAACTTATTCATTTTAATTAACAGACCTTCTCGCCAAATGGAATCAGAAGTTTTCTCGATGTCAGTGAAAACTATCACCGTAACTTCTTTCATATTTAGGGTCTCTCAATGTCATTACTTACTTTAATTAATGCATTGGTTTTGGATCTTCCTTTCCTGAAACCACTCTGATACTCATTTAGCAGATGTTTTTCCTCTAATAAGTATGACAACCTGAAAACAATATGTTTCCATCCATTTACATAAGTGTGAAGTAAGCGCAATTGGTCTGTAATTCTCGGCATTAGCTGCATCTTTCCCTGGCAAAATGAGTGCGGTCGTCCATTCTTCAGGAAGTTTTCTCTCTGACCAAATCTTATTAAAAGTTTTAGCACCATTTCTACTAATTCCTCTGTTAATTGACTAAACATAGCATAACTCAACTGATCTGACACTGGAGCAGAATTCCTGCTGCCTTTTAATGTTTTTCTCATTTCTCTCAGGGAGAACCCCATATCAGTAGCTGAGCAACATTCTACTTTTTCACTGTACACCTTTTCATTAACTTTCAGAATGTTAAGTCCTGTCTGTTGGTTTTGGTTAAGTTATCGATTTTTGTCTCGTGCCTGCATGTTGTCTTGTCACTTCCTGTTTTATTTTGTAGTGATGTTGGTTCCTTCTCGTTTCAGGTGTTTTTGCTTCCTGCCCCTCCTGTGTCCATGTGACTGTGATTGTCTGACAATGCCCTAATTATTTCCAGCTGTTCCTCATTTCCTCATGTGTTGTTCCTCAATAGTCGTGTCTTCCCACCAGTCAGTGTGAGTTCGTCTTGTCTGTGTGCATGTCGTTTGAGCCCGTCTCCCGTCACCTGTTACTTCACAGCCGTGTGTATTAATTCAGAGTTTTTTGTAATTTTTTCCCTTTTGAGTGCAGTGAGGAGCTGCATATGTTGATCCCTGCTCCTTTTGTTAAATAAAGACTTTGTTTTTGGAGAGTACTGTTTCCAGAGTCGTGCATCTGGGTTCTCACAGAACACTGAGCCTAACAGTACGAATTCATCATGCAGAACCCAGCCGACTCACCACGAGGGATCCCGGGAATGATGGCCGCCCAGGAAGCACGCTTAAGTCGCCACGAGGAGGACGTAGCGGCGGCCTGTCAGGGCATTGTAGACCTGTCCATGAGACAGCAGGATGGTCAGGAGGCCCTCATCGCCTGCATCAACCAGCTGACCCAGCTGATCAACAAAATGCGCTCTCACCCACCTGCGGAGCCTGCTGCATCCTCTGTCTCCACACCGGAATTGGCAGGGGACGCTTCTGCCATCTATTCAGCAGCTCCATCTCAGCTGGCTTCCCCCAGCAGATTTTCTGGAGAAACCAACGACTGTCGAACCTTCCTGGTCCAATGTCAGCTTCACTTTGAGATGACGCCGCTTGCCTTTCCCACACCACGATCCCGAGTGGCGTTCATCACATCCCACCTCGCTGGACGGGCTGCCGCCTGGGCCACGGCAGAATGGGCTCGCGGTTCTACGTTGTGCAATTCTCCCGAGCTGTTTATGGACACCCTTCGCAAGGTGTTCAACCGCACCACGCCGGGGCAGTGGAGACCCTGTCTACCATGTCGCAAGTCTGTAGCCGACTACGCCATTGCATTCAGGACCGTCGCAGTAGATAGTGGTTGGAACGACTGTGCCATGAGGGAAGCTTTCATCACCGGTCTGGCGGGGGTCATCCGAGACGAGTTTGTGTCAATGGAGCTTCTGACGGATCTCGACTCACTCATCGCACTGGCAATATGGATGGACAACCGGCTGCAGCTCCGACGTCGGGACTGTCAGAGGGAGTTTTCCCACTCCTACGTCTGGAATCGCCGGCGAACCCCCACAGAACCTGCTGTTCATTGTGTTTCACCGCCAAGGCTTCCGGCTATTACAGCCTCCGAAAGAGAACCCATGCAGCTGGGCCGGACCCGGTTGTCACCGGAGGAACGGCAATGGCGGCACAGGGAGGGCAGGTGCCTGTACTGTGGGGATCGGGGTCACCAGCTGAAGGAGTGTTCAGTAAAGGGGGAAGCTCGTCAGTGAAGCTGAGGAGTGCACTGGCGAGCCGATTTTCCGCCCTGGATATCCCTTCTCAAACCCTGACTCAGGTAACCCTCACATCACACACTCACAGCTTTTCGTTCATGGCATTAATTGACTCAGGGGCAGATGTGAATTTGTTAGATTGGGGGTCGGCCAAAAAACTGGGGGGTCATTCTCTTCCCCTGACGGAGCCCCTCAGAGCCACCGCGCTAGACGGCAAGACTATTTTCACAGTCACACACCGCACACCCTCTCTGACTTTAACTGTTGATCATCATGAGGAGAAGCTAACTCTGTGTCTTTTCGAGGCAGCACAGCCGTCGCTGGTGCTGGGTTTCCCCTGGTTTCGGCAGCATAATCGACAGATGGACAGGAGGACCAGGAGAAGCCGGGGGTGGGACTCCTAGTGCGCATCAGCCTGTCTAAAGACTGCCATTGCATCCACGCAGGTAAGTCCCTCCTCCTGGAGATCCTGACTGTGCCTGACTGTTACCATGACCTAGTAGAGGTTTTTTCTAAGTCCCGGGCCATGTCTTTGTCATCCGGGGGTAAGAAGAACTGTGTCTTTTATTCAATAACGTTTTTGGTGGCCTGCTATGAGTAAAACTGTCCGGGAATCTCTGGAAGCCTGTCCCGTATGTGCTCGTTGCAAAACCTCCTCACAGCGGCAGATGGGTCTGCTGCAGCCCCTCCCGGTTCCCAGCCGACCATGGGCGGAGATATCATTGGACTTTGTTACTGGACTTCCCCCTTCACAAGGTAACACCACAGTTCTCACACATAGACTGTAAAAAGAATGGACATCTTGGATTTCAATGGGCGTGCACTTTCCATATTTGGAGGAGAGGCGGTAACTTTACGGGTCAGCCGGAGATCCCGCCCACTGAACTCAAGTTAACCACTGAACTGAGCTAGCCTAAGGCTAATCAGCTAGGCTAGGCTAACAAACAGCTACAGGCAGCAAAAACAGATCGTAATGCTGCTGCTGAGTTTTATAAATCACCTTTTCAGATTGAGAGTTTTTAGGTGGAGCTACAGGGTTTGGTGGACTTGGTGGATTGGGGGGATTCATTTGTACTATTTAACTGTGAAACGATCGTTTAACATGTTAGTTACCATGTTTCAACACTACCTCCATCCACTAACGTTTATCCAGCACAGCAGCCGCTTTCTGACGGAGCATCTCTGTGCATGCAATGTCGGACTTTTTAAACAGAACAATGATACGAAATAAGGTTGTATTCCCGCAATAAACAGACTCAACATATTGAGTAAAATAGTACTAGATATTTACACACCGAAAAAAATGCAACACACAATCCTTTGACGGTCGATTAGTACAATCAACAATCCCCATGCATGTTTTTGGATGGTGGGAGGAAGCCGGAATACCCGGAGAGAACCCACGCAAACACGGGGAGAACATGCAAACTCCACATCGGGAACCGGGTACTTTCTTGCTGTGAGGCGACAGTGCTAACCATTGCACCATCGTGCCGCCCACACATGCCATATTGCCAGAAACAAACACAGACCCCTGGGTGTAGCCTAGCCTAGCTCAAACGATGCTTTAGCAAAGAGCTAACTGCCGGTACCTGTCTGTGAACCTGTCACTCAACGTAACCACGCCCTAATTTATGCACAAATTTTAAGCCGAAATAACACTAAAACGGTTGTGGTAAAAAAAAATTCACCCCCCTCACAGTGTTCATAGAGGTGGAAACTATCGGGAGAGACCAAAAAATTAAAATGTACCAGGCTGTAAATATGTTTTTTAAAGCTGTAAATTCGGCTATTTTAACATGGCGGTCAATGGAGAACTGCTCACTTCCGGAGCCAGCCCCCAGCAGCTGGACGGGAATTGTAGCTTTTTGAACGCGGAAGTGGTCCTCACTTAGAGAACCCACAACTGCCCCCTTGTTCTCACAGTTGTGGATAGATTTTCTAAGATGGTGCACTTCATAGCATTGCCTAAGCTTCCCTCTTCCAAGGAAAGGGCAGAGGTTATGATGACGAATGTGTTCAGAATCCACGTTTTTCCCAGGAGCATCCTTTTGGACCGTGGCCCCCAATTTATTTCAAGGTTCTGGAAAGAGTTCTGCTCGCTGATCATAGCCACAGTCAGCCTTACCTCCGGCTACCACCCAGAGACCAATGGCCAAACTGAGCGGCTCAATCAGGTGCTAGAGACTGGACTTCGCTGCCTGGGGTCTCAGAACCCCTCCTCTTGGAGTAAGCACCTTACCTGGGTGAAATATGCCCATAACTCCCTCCCCACCGCCACCACAGATATGTCGCCTTTCCAATGTGCTTCAGCCCCTAGTCTTCGCAGACCTGGAAAAAGAGGTGGTCGTCCCATCAGAACATACGTTCGTCAGGAGATGTCACTGCGTCTGGGCCGCTGCATGCCTCATCCTCCTCTGGGGCCAGAACAGGATGAAAATCACTGTCGACCAGCACCGGAGAGCAGCCCCACCCTACCGGGTGGGCCAGAAGGTTTGGTTATCCTCTCATGATCTCCCTCTTCATGTTCCCTCCAGGAAGCTGGCTCCCCAGTTTGTGTACTCTCCAGGTGTTCCTTTTAGCAGTTTTAATTATTTTGCATGCTATGGCTCTTTTTCTTTTGTATTATGTTATTTACAACATAATACTGAGGGCAGTATTCCCTTCTTTAATAGCCAAGCTGCATTCATCATTCCACCATGGTACACTTTTCCTATCCCTTCCTATCATTGTTTTAGGAATACTTTTTGAGGCAGCTTCAATTATCATATTAATAACTTTGGCAGTACACTTGTCCACATTACCCTCCATCATAATACAGCCTACTAGTTCCCTGCAGCATACTTTAAACATGTTCCACTGAGCCTTTCTAAAACACCATCTATATGTGGGGGCTCTATCTTGAGTGCATTTATAGATTTCTATGGTGCACATGATGGGAAAATGGTCACTTCCTGTATTTTCTTTCCCATTCACATAGACTACACATACTTGTAGACACCAATGTTAAGTCAATACAAGACGTCTTATTCCTATTTATATCTAACCGTGTTCCTCCACCATTGTTTAAACATACAAGATTTCTTGTGTCCATCATTTCTTCCACCACTGCACCATTATTATGAGTATGGGCACTTCCCCATAAATTGTGGGCATTAATGTCCCTGCACCAAACCTCTCTGTGGCTTTCCTCACTTATTATTTCCTCTGCTGCATTTAGAGTATGGCACGGATTGTAATTGTATAAAGCCTAGATGGGGTCTCAGCCATGCTTCCTGAATGTTTAATACAATATATTGCCAAAGTATTCGCTCACCTGCCTTGACTCACATATGAACTTTAGTGACATCCCATTCCTAATCCATAGGGTTCAATATGACATCGGTCCACCCTTTGCAGCTATAACAGCCTCAACTCTTCTGGGAAGGCTGTCCACAAGGTTTAGGAGTGTGTTTATGGAAATTTTTGACCATTCTTCCAGAAGCGTATTTGTGAGTATTTGGACGAGAAGACCTGGCTCTCAGTCTCTGCTCTAATTCATCACAAAGGTGTTCTATTGGGTTGAGGTCAGGACTCTGTGCGGGCCAGTCAAGTTCATCCACACCAGACTCATCATCCATGTCTTCATGGACCTTGCTTTGTGCATTGGTGCACAGTCATATTGGAAGAGGAAGGGGCCAGCTTCAAACTGTTCCCACAAAGTTGGGAGCATGAAATTGTCCAAAATGTCTTGGTATGCTGAAGCATTCAGAGTTCCTTTCACTGGAACTAAGGGGCCAAGCCCAGCTCCTGAAAAACAACCCCACACCATAATCCCCCTCCACCAAACTTTACACTTGGCACAATGCGGTACGACAAGTATCGTTCTCCTGGCAACCATCAAACCCAGACTCGTCCATCAGATTGCCAGATGGAGAAGCGCGATTCGTCACTCCAGAGAACGCGTCTCCACTGCTCTAGAGTCCAGTGGCGGCGTGGTTTACACCATTGCAGCCGACGCTTTGCATTGCACTTGGTGATATATGGCTTGGATGCAGCTGCTCGGCCATGGAAATCCATTCCATGAAGCTCTCTGTGCACTGTTCTTGAGCTAATCTGAAGGCCACATGAAGTTTGGAGGTCTGTAGCGATTGACTCTACAGAAAGTTGTCCATCTCAGCATCTGCTAACCCCGCTCCGTCAGTTTACGTGGCCTACCACTTCGTGGCTGAGTTGCTGTCGTTCCCAAACACTTTCACATTTTTATAATACAGCTGACAGAATATTTAGGAGTGAGGAAATTTCACGACTGGATTTGTTGCACAGGTGGCATCCTATCACAGTTCCATGCTGCTCCTGAGAGTGACCCATTCTTTCACAAATATTTGTAAAAGCAGTCTGCATGCCTAGGTGCTTGATTTTTATACACCTGTGTCTATGTAAATTATTGGAACACCTGATTCTAATTATTTGGATGGGTGAGCGAACACTTTTGGCAATATAGTGTAGCTATAGAAGAGTAACTAATACCCACGTCTGTGACGTTGGTTGGGCGCATGTGTCATGATCATATGCTGTAGCACTCAATGATGTTCTGAAAGAGAGAAAGAAGAGAGAAAAGAGAGAAAATGTATGTAATATATAAGAAATAGCCTAATTAAAGGAACAACAGAATATCATGGTGCAGTGTTACTTTGTTAAATAAGCTCATGTCCATCTGCCGATTAAATGAACTGAACGTAGCAGCACAAAATTAATAATGGTAAAGGGCCATAAAGGTGGATGAATTGAAGTCTAATAATTATCTGACGTTTATTAACGACGGTGATGATACCCATTTTTCATTTTACTGTCAATAACATCCACTGAGTTAGGAGTTAGGTACGGAGATTTGCAGTATCCCTTTTAAATGTCAGAGTAAAGGGTAATATTAGCTCACATTATTAGCGAGATACCTATAAATATACACATACACACACACACGCAGACCAGTCTATAGTCAAAGTTAACCTATATAATAGGGTTAGTAGCCCACCGCAACCAGTTACTGGTACAGTTAGTATAGCAACCACTGTGCTATCAGCTACTGCGACGAGCTAGCTTGATTAGCAATGAGCCTCCATAATTTATGTGAACTGTGATATTAACTGGGATGTTAATTGTAGCTCACAACATTACCATGATGTTACTTACCGCTAAACTATGCCACTCCTCAGATGATTTAAAGCAGGCTGCTGTTACTGACTCAGCATACTCAGAGACCTGTCAATCACACGGTAGCCGTGCCCCACAGTTTTATGTGTAATTTTCGCTTTATATTAGACCATTAATTCAGTAAATGAAAATTTTGATGGCTGGCATTGGCAACAACTGACTGCCACAGTATGTTATGCGCTCAAAAACGTAGGTGCTGATTGGCCGAAGAGGAGACCTGTGTATCTGCACTCGATTGCTCTTCCTACTCGTACCTGGATGTCTGTCACAGCAAACTTGAATCGGAATTGTGAGAACTGAATCTGAATAGTGAGAACTAAATGTGAATAATGAGACCTGAATGTGAAAATAAATTGATTTTTTCCAATGCAATGATTAAAAATTAAACAATACAAGTTCAAATTATGTGATTCAAATTCAGTTTTTTTAATGCAATTATTCAAGTTTAGCAATTACAATTCAAATATAAAAGATTCAAATTCAATTTCTGGTGGCGCAAATTTCAGCCCATATGACTGCTTCTTTTTATTGCAGTTGTAAATGAGGCATGTAGACATGTAGCTTATGTTTTAATCTTGACAAAACATTTTTACAGTGCAAAGTCTGAGAGTATAACAACAGTTTTAATACTTTTTGTCTTTAGGCTAAAAATCCACCTCTGTACAGGTGCTTAAACAACATGGTACCACTCCTCCAAATGTATTTCGATGTGGACCACGACCTCCACCATGATTACCGCCTCAGCCGTGACTGTTTGCTGTGGCTTTGCTGTGGCTGTCCAGCTTCAGGCCATGTACAATAGCAAAGGGCTGTTCCTCCACACCTTTGTCGGCTACCCTGGGTCTCCTGACACCTGTGTGCTGAGGAACTGCAGGATTTTTTCAGCAGCTCTGTACCCTCCTTCTGGGTACTTCATTATGGGGGATGGTGGCTATCCATGCATGCAACAGCCAATTGCCATCATCACCCTATATCGGGAGCCACTACGGGGGAGGGTGCAGAGCCGGTTCAATCATCATCATGCCAAAGCCCGCAACATCATTGAGCGGGCTTTTGGCATGATGTAGGTACGCTGGAGGTGAGTCACGTGTTCGTGCCGGAGGTAATTACTGCCTGTTGTGTCCTCCACAATATCTGTATATCTGCTGGGGACATCACAGAGGCCACTGAGGGGATTGAAGAGGTAGAAATGCCTCCTCCCTGTCCAGTGAGAGGAGAACAGTGTGGACATGGCTAGCGAGACAGACTGGCAGACTGGATCTCAGCTCTGGACCACAACCCTGCAGAGCTGAATGATCATGATTATTTATAAGATTCTGTTGTAGGGCCAATTATGATTTTTCTTAGAATATTTGAGGTTTGATATAGAATGCTACGTCTTAGCCCTGGCCACGTATACATACCTTTGTTCTATTTCATAAATAAATAAAAGAGAAGTTAAAGTAAATACAACACTGAATTTTCAGGATTGGAAAAACACTAATTGTCTTTTTTATAAATTGTTCAAACAGATCAAGAAATCTGTTGCTGCATAGCCTCCTGCTCCCTGTTAAATCTTTTGTCCTCCTTCTTAGTCTCCTCCCTAAGCAATTTTAGGATGTTGGATTCACTTTTTTTCCTTTTTCTGAGAGGGGGGCCAGCAGAGGTGGATGGTTCAAACATCTCTTCTGAACTGCCACTATCCCCTCTGTGGATGCTGAGCCACTCCCAGAGGCCACAGCAGCCACGCTTGATTCAATAATGATGGGAGGATTGATGGATGGCCTCCCACCAAGGGCCTCATGCATGGCAGTGAAGTACTGCCATGTGGCTGCTGTGGCCTCTCCCCTGTCAGTCCCCGTCCCAGTTGCGTGGCATCTCCTACACAAACACAAGCAAGGGTGAAAGTTATCAAACAGTGCACTGAGTAGACATAAACATGTGTTACACAGACAAACATGTCTATGTTCCTGGGGGAAATGCTGCACATCACTGAACATTAATCTGCCAATGAAATTTAAACCACACCTTGTATTTTCATTTTAAATTATCCCACTTTTTGGCCACTTAAGTGGGGGTGACCGCTTCACTCAGGGCCATCTTCTGAAGAATTTCCCTAAATTATACAGGAGATGCTTATAATTAACTTGTGGCAAAAAGTAGTGATGTATACAGCCAGAACAGAACTCAAATGTGAAGAGCAATTGGTATTGAATTTCTGAGTTTCAGGAGAAATCATTAAATACAAATCGTATGTAACAACACATTTTATTTAGATATAGATCATATCTTCACAATCAGTAACAGATTGCAGTAACTTGCAGTACAATGCACAGAAACTCACTCCTAGGCCTTCTTGGCTGTATTTCGTCTTCCTGTAAACAGGGATTCATTTTCAGCTCTCAGATTGATGAGGGTCAGTGTCTCTTCCTCAGTTCCTGTAAGAAATGCCAAAAAAAGGTCTGACATGCAGTCTACAGTCCTAAGTACAACTGTCATCACAGGACTTAACTTTTGCATAGACAGTGGTAGACTAGGCAACATGCTGGTCCTCTGACTGCTATATGCAGGGGTACACATAAGTTGTACGCAGGTAGTATGCAAGGTTAAAACAGTTATCAAGCTCCTCTTCTGTGGAACCAACGCCCTCTTTCAGTCCGGGAGGCAGACACCATCCCCTTATTCAAGAGTAGGCTTAGGACTTTCCTTTTTGATAGTGCTTATAGTTAGGACTGATCCAAGGCTGACTCAGGCTGCCTTGGATCAATCCTTAGTTATGCTGCTGTAGGTCTAGACTGCCGGGGAATTCCTCTGACACACTGAGCTTCTCTTCTTCTTTATTTGGATGCCTCGATTAAGTCATTTTACTAACTCACCTTCTTCCCTGGAGTCCCTGTGCTTTCAGCTCCCAGATGTCCGTGAGCTGAGGTTACTTGGTGGAAAGGAGGTGGTGTCATCCAGGCTTCATCTGTCATGATGGTGGTGAGATGGAGAAGAGGCGACGCTGTTCAGGGTGTATCTGTTAGAGTAGTGGAGAAGAGGATGTGTTTACTTTTCCTCCCTTTAACACATGCTGCAGATTAGTTTTGTGCCTCGTAGTCCCTGTGCGTTCTCATCTCACAGGTATCCATGGATCCAGTCTACCTGGTGAAGTAGTGGTTGTGCAGACCAGTCAGGCTTCATCTTCTGGTACTGAGTGATGTGGTGGTGACGAGGTCTTCTCCTGTTTGGTGTGGTGGAGTGGAAGACATGCTGCACAGGCTTCTTCTGGTTGGCGTGGTAGAGAGAGGAAGACGTGCTGCCCAGGCTTCTTCTGGTTGGTGTGGTGGAGAGGAAGACATGCTGCACAGGCTTCTTCTGGTTGGCGTGGTAGAGAGAGGAAGACGTGCTGCCCAGGCTTCTTCTGGTTGGTGTGGTGGAGAGGAGGACATGCTGCCCAGGCTTCTTCTGGTTGGCGTGGTGGAGAGGAAGACGTGCTGCTCATCCATTGCTGATAGCTTGATGATGCTCCTGGACACTCTCATACAATTCTATATATACACTGTATATTAGCTGTTATATTGAGTTGGACATTTCCATACAATTTTATATGTAGTGTTAATGTGTTTTCATAATTGTTATTCTGTACACATGGCATCTATTGCACGTTTGTCCATCCTGGAAGAGGGATCCCTCCTCTGTCGCTCTTCCTGAGGTTTCTTCCGTTTCTTTTTCCCTGTTAAAACATTTTTTTGGGGGAGTTTTTCCTCAGTCCATGCGAAGGTCATTTGTAAAGGACAGAGGGTGTCATATCCTGTACAGATGGTAAAGCCCAATGGGGCAAATTCATAATTTGTGATATTGGGCTCTACAAATAAACTTGACTTGACTTGACTTGAAAACAAGAAATGCTTTCTGTCACATGTGTCACCACGTGCCTTTGTGTACCTGACAGTCAAGTTTCAGGTGGGGGTGGACTGCACTTATTAAGACCATGCTCCATATGGGGTGCGTCCTATACTCTATCCCCTGGCTATATGCTACTATATGATAACATTAAATTACTGCTGAATGCAGGAGTATGCTCTTGCTGGTAGGCTAAAATAATGTGACATTAATAGAGGTTTGTACAAATGAACATGTTGTGATTACAGCTAACAATTGATAAGAGTATGCAATATTACGGTGATATGTCATTAACCAATGCAGTTACAACACGCATACGCCACTGGCGTCCAGTATACTTGATACACCTGTGTATCCTCGAACATAGCTCCTCCAGACAGCCTCCTCCGTCCTCCAGGTGCATTTAAGGAACTGAGACATCCTTCAAGATGGTGAGCTGAGATTGATTTCCGGGTTACACGCAGGAGGACGGAGGAGACGAGTAGGCCGAAATTAATGAATTATTGAGATGAGCCTCTGGTACTATAAAGAAAATTAAAAATCTTCTTCTTCTTCCTTTGGTTTTAATGGCGGTAGGCAAACAACTTTCGGGTGCATTTCCGCCACCCACTGATCTGGAGTGTGGACTAAGACTATTAATCTTCTAAAGGTCTAATAAGAAAAGATATAAATTAGAAATAATTAAACTAATAACCAAAAAAAAAGAAAAAAAAAACAATAGTCGTGTCTCAGATTCCATTCATTACTCTGGTTGAGTTTAAATACTCTAGCAGGAGTATCCAGCACTGATGGCTTTGACAGGATATCACGAATATTGCTTACTTCAATCTTTCTGAGCTCATTGTTTAAAACTTCCCTCTCTGTTTGATATTTTTGGCAGACCTTCAATACATGCTCCACTGTCTCATCTTCTCTACAATATTCACATCTGCCATTTCTGTTTCCCAATTAAATACACTGTTTAGCCCAGTATGTCCATTCCTCATTCTTGTTATCGTTATCTCCTCTTTTTGATTTTGTCCTCCAAACTCTGCACCCCCAACTAATAGTTTATGTATAAAGATACCTTCCTTTAATTTCGTTGTTCCATTCATTCTGCCACATCTTTTTGATTAGCCCCTTAATCACCGATTTAGCTTCCTGTCCTCTCTACATCTGGAGTTGCAGGATTGTAAACTCATCAATGCTGCACATGAATTTGAAGCAATTTCCACTCTCCCAGGCCTGATGTCCTCCACCCACTGCAAGGCAATAATCATGGCCATCATTTCATATGCATATACAGACACATCATCATTAATTCTCTTCCCACATTCAAGCTGCTGTTAGTTTGATTATTTATCTTTTATTTTATTATTCCGTAACTTTGCATCTCTTTTCATTTTTGTATTTGTGTTAGTGTCTCTAATAATCTCTTTCGTACTTGTAACCATTGCTCAGACCATGTACAATACTGTATAGGTGTATTGTACATTTATTTTTAATTTATTTAATTTATTAAATTAATTAAAATATAGCTCATGAAGTGTTAATGATTAGACTTATTTTTTTCAAAAGAAACAAGATTTCACTGATCCTAACCCTCAACTCAATACAGAGCAAAAATGTTTTTTTTTTTTACTTTGCATGTTCAAAACATTTTATAATTATAGTAATTAAAGATGTGACTGTGAAAATGTAATGTATTTTTCTTCATTATTTTATAATAAGAACTGTCCTTGATTACAGATTATGCACTCTTTATAACTATTTAGGCCTGTAAGATTTATTGAATTTGAATGAATTTATAACTACTACTATTTATTTAGTTCTCTGAATCATCAGTATCCAAAAATGTTAAACAAATACATCATTTACTTTCAGTAAACACATTTTATTTGGTTTGGTAGCAAAAACAGCACCCCAGGACAACAATATGATATTGGTAGCTTCCTAAAGGGTCAAACAGTTTCATTTACAGGACATGCTCTGGGAAGACATGCACTACCTACTGTAGCACACAATTTTAAGACATTAGTTAATTAACAATGTTGAAGCACTATTTCAGTACATTAATTTTCTTTTGACAACACCACGGTATATGTAACTCTCTTTTGAAATTAACATCTCTTCTTGCATGTACAACAGAGCTGTTGAATAGATTTCAAGGGAGTGTTTTTTAAATATACTTTGTCATAGTTGCAATTTCCCCACTTTCTGAGATAAAACTATATTTTAGTACAGACAAAATGAATTATTTGGTCTCTTTCAGATCTTGGGTAGTGTGGCTCCATATGAGGGTGGCTGGCAAGCATTTTCCTTCATAGTTAACAGTGGGTAGGGGGTGAACTTTAAGTATAAACCTGCCAGAGGGATAGAGGAGATAATAGCAGTCAGGTAGCTACACCTCTATGCTACACAGCTCAATCCTCAATGACCTCAGAGGACTCAGAGACAACTCTGCCATCCTTTGTCTCAATCATCTTAATAACAACATTCTTCTTGCTGTGGGTAGTGTTGTAGCCACCGCCAGTGCTGCCACTGCTGAAGCTACCACTGCCCATGCTACCGCCATATCCACCTCCATAGCTGCTGCTGAAACCACTGGTGTAACTGCTCTTCATGCTGTCCATGGGATAACCACCGTAGCTTGCTGAGAGAAGGGACATAGAAGAAAAGTTAAAATTGGTAAAGTGTGGAATCTGTTTAAAATGTTAACAAAATCCAGTCAATGAAGACCATTTGTTGTGACTTCAGTCAATATCATTTTAAATAACGTACTGCTTTGTTGAGAAATGTTGATAGCCTTGATGCCACTTGCCAGCCTGTCCTCCTCTCCCTCCAGCAGCTTTCTGTAGGTGGCAATCTCAATATCCAGAGCCAGCTTGACGTTCATCAGGTCCTGGTATTCTCTGATCTGGCGGGCCATGTCCTGTTTGGCTCTCTGCAGGGCATCTTCCAAGTCTCTTATGCGGGCCTTGGCATCCTTCACTGCCAGCTCGCCACGCTCCTCAGCTTCAGCGATCTGGGCCTCCAGGTTGGCACGCTAGGGGTTGAAAATAACACAAAAAATAGGGCTTTATCCACTCTCCTGATCATTAAAGCACAATAACAAACTTTATATAATAGCGTGCCATGGTGGCGGAACACTTTTTCTCTTACCTGTCCTTTCACAGCATCAATCTCTGATGTCAGTCTCTGAATCATGCGGTTTAGGTCTGCAATCTCGGTCCTGGTAGATCTCAGGTCATCTCCGTATCTGCTGGCGGATGTCTGCATCTCCTCATACTAAATAAACAAACAAATATAAGGCACTGCAAACTGGAAACCTGATTTTTCTCATGATGATAAATGCAACCTTTCTTTCAATATATACACAACTTATAATTACTTATAATGTAATTATGACAAGTAGATTTGGCAACACACACCAGAAACATGAACATACGTTCAAAAGGAGGTCTTACTCACCTTGGTCCTGTACCATGTCTCTGCTTCGGCACGGCTGCGGTTGGCGATGTCTTCGTACTGAGCCTTGACTTCAGCCACAATAGAGTCCATGTCCAGATTCCGGCTGTTGTCCATCTCCACAATGACTGAAGTGTCCTTGATCTGGCTCTGGAGCTCACGAAGTTCCTGAAGGAGTACAAGGAGAGAGATTATTTAATCTCGCCTCATTGAAGAAACCCACAAGCAAATATATATCCAAAAATTGTCTTTTGCAATGTACCTCCTCATAGATCGACCTGAGGAAATTTATTTCATCTGTCAGACTCTCCAGCTTGGCCTCCAGCTCAACCTTATTCATGTAGGCCTCATCAACATCCTGGAAATAGTAAAAGTGTTTGTTAGAGACATTACAAAGAACTGACAATGTCTCCAGGAGAGAGGTACTTACAGGAAATAATCTAATTTGCAACTCAAAGACAAGTTGAGTAAATGATCATTCTGACCTTTTTGATGAGGACAAAGTCATTCTCACACTCTGTGCGCTTGTTGATCTCATCTTCATACCTGAGAGGAAAATAAATACAGTTCACGGTTGGATTTTTAATATTGGAAAAGTGTCTCACGCTCATTAATTTTTGAGTGTGTTTACACCAATGTAACACTAGGAGGTGCAAGTAGTCCACTCCTGACACTTGAAATCCTTTGGGATATTTGTCTAACCCAGGAAATGGTTGAAAAAGGACAAAATGTGAAAGGCGTTACTGATAATTTTCCCTCTAGGCTCAGGTGAACTCATTTGTGTCATCATGCCTACATACTGTGTCATCTACTATCTACTAAAATCTCTGTAAATCCCATCCAGCATCAATCTCTGATGTCAGTCTCTGTAATGGTAATTCAGTACACGCTTTATATACTGGAGATATATATATATATATATATATATATATATATATATATATATCCTGTCCCTGCACACTCACTTGTTCTTGAAGTCCTCCACCAGGCCTTGCATGTTGTGCAAGTCAGCCTCCAGCTTCATCTTGTCGTTGCCGAGGCCATCAAGCTGTCTGCGCAAGTTGCCAATGTAGGCCTCAAACATAGCATCGATGTTGGAGCGGGTGGTGGTCTGTCCCTGCAGCAGGTTCCACTTGGTTTCCAGCATCTTGTTCTGCTGCTCCAGGAAGCGAACCTGATGAGTAGAAAAAGAAGGGGTGAATAACCAATAACCAATGAAATAAATAATGAAAAAGTCTTTACACCGGGTTAATGTGAAGACAGATTTCTTGTCATCGGCTGAGAATTATCATGAAATTCTCTTTAAAAGCATGATGTAACTGCAGTATGTACTTATCTGATAAAATAACATCACTACCCTAATACTTAATCATCAGGATCAACCTCGTCATGCCTCCCCCTTTGTTGTTCATATTTAATTTTGGAGCTTTGTCAGCTGCTGTTGAGTATGTTTCCAGACTGGCAGTTTTTTCCAAAGGAAGGCCTGACGTACGTGCATCCTGACAGGAGGCAGAGGGGAGGGAGAACAAGACGAGGTTGGAAAAAGCCTCTGATGGAGTAATAGGGCTAGTTAACCCTTTTCCTGCACGTCTTCCTGTTTTTGTACAAAGAAATTTGAGAAAACATTTTCATATATATATGTATATATATATATACATACGTATATATATATACGTATGTATATATATATATACATATATATAAACGGATATAAAACTGTTTTTTGGTGTTTGGTAGTGAACAAGGTAATGAATGCCGATATGTGGCTCAATGTACCTTGCTCACTCTCATACATCACACTCAGGTGTAATCTAACGAAAGGCTTCCCTGAAGTAAAAACAAATAAAGTGCCTTCACATGGACTGACACCACAAGATAATGGATGATAGAAGGATTAAAGTATATCTGCTTTGTGTTGAAGCATGTAAAATACACGTTATCTTCCTTTAATCATTGCGCCGAGAAGGAGACCTGATATGTGGCTAGTCAGCTGACCGGAACATGAAACCTTTTTAAATATTAACCCATTGCTGAGGCCCAAGTGAAGGACAGATACTCTCTTGAGTATTACATGCTCGACCAACGTGATGATTTCAGTGATTAAAAGTCAACAGGATCCCAATGAACTCTTTGAAAAATGTGTCACCTTGATGAAAAGCTTTGTCACTGTTTGTGTGTGCGTGTGTGCGTGCATGTGTGTGTGTGTGTGTGTGCGTGTGCGTGTGCCTGTGAGTGTGTGTGTGAGGAGGAGTGGGGGCTACTAGCACAAAGAGCCACACCCAAGCTAAGGGAGGGACCATTCCCAAGGTAGCCAGTATCACAAGCCCTGAGTTCTGCCCTGACACACCCTGATCTTTCTCTCTTTTTCTCTATTTGTCATTCTCTCGCTCCTTTCTGCAAGTCTGTTTTTATCACTATAAAAATGCAGCCCGGTCCAAAAGATAAGGAGTCTAACTTTTTTTCCATAGCTTGACTGCATTTGTTGGCTGTGACGGTTGACGGTGAAGGGGAATAAATCAACATTATGCAGACAGCAAGAGTGAGAAAATCAGCATTCTATGACATGTGGCAAACATATGGACCTCCCTATCAAATACTGCATAACAATGTCACAACACTGTAAAAACATTTATGTAAAGAACCAGATTTTCTGATACATGTATCAGCCCTCGATTACAAACTTACCTTGTCAATAAAGGAGGCAAAACGGTTGTTGAGAGTCTTGATTTGCTCCTTCTCCTGGGTGCGGACAGCTTGAATGGTGGGGTCAATCTCAAGGTTCAGCGGGGCCAACAGACTCCTGTTCACAGTTACGGCAGTGACAGGGACCGGACCGCCTATGCCACCACCAAAGCTCATACTCATGCTTCCAACACCACCACCAATACCCATGCCTGCACCACCCATGCTTGAATTCAGGCCATAGGCAGTGGTGTTGGTAATGCCTCCATAGCCCCTGTTACCTGCTCCATAAGAGCTCTTGGCAGTGTAGGTCCTGCGGGTGTTGATACCACCTGATCCTGATGTGTAGGAATTGCTGCTGAAGGTTCGTGGGCCAGAACTCTTCACACTGTAGCTGGTCTTATAACTGGTCATTCTGGAATCTGGAGTTTTTTTCTTCTTTTGTTAAAAATATGTCTGGGAAGGTCAGACCAAATAGCTGGGTTGGCAAGGCAGGCAGGCAGGCAGGCAGAGGGGAGAGACCAGAATGGATAGAAAAGTGCAGAAACTACTGAGGAGTTTTAAAGCCTGTGGCTGTGGGAGGGGACTGTGGTGAACTGCCATTGGCTGTGAATCTTGGTGAGAGAGGGAGGCAGGGCTGTAACATTACACTTCTATGACACATTACCCAGTTTCTCAGAACCATTACCTGGTTTTGCTACAGGGCTTCCATGCTGTTAGACAAAACCTGGCCTTTTCAAGAGTTTTAATATTTCTGAGTTTATAATCTCAAAACTCATAGACATATGTATTCTCGATACATATGTTTAATATTTTACACACTGAAATACATTGAACTGTGTTGCATCATGGATTTATTACGTTCATTGAATATGAAAATTAGCAAGCTTTATAGGTGGAGGCACCTTACCAGTTTCCACTCTTTAAGCTAATGTTAGCTCACTGGCTGAAGGCTATAGATTCATATGTAATGGTGTCTATCAATGTTCTCATTTGACATCAAAATAGAATCATAATTGTTACCACAGTTAGCTGCTGTAGGCAACCTGTATCCAATCCATGTCAGAATATAACATACCATGTACAGTTTGTTTTGTATGCTTGTATCTGCAAACCAGGTGAACTGCACTAACCAGCTTCATCACTGTCAAATAAGAGCTAGGTCAACACAAATGAGCCAGAGGCTTTTAAAAACAATGAACACATGTCAAAGTTTATTCATGCTTTATATGCATATACATTCTGTATAAATGAGCTTGTGTGTGTCTATCTGTCGCCAACATGTGTGGTGAGATGCATTATGGTCTCCATTAACAGGACCACATAATTCAGAACTAATGCTTATTCCCAAGAGAACTACTCACTGTGTAAACATTGGTGAATGATTTTTACACCCCTCTGATAACAGAGCTGCTATTGCTCCTATCATTCCTCCCAGTTCTGGAACTAAACCATGGTTTCCACCATGCAGCAAACTTTGCAAAATTTGTGTAACTGTTGCAGTGTACATGGCGACTCAACCTTCAACTGTATCCTTCCACCAATACCGGCCTTGCATTCCTCTCTTCCCCCATTTATTTCCTCCCCCAGTCTCACACCACAATGAGTCATGATGAATCTTGGCATTGCCAATCAAACCCCTTCCACCACCATATTCTCTCTCCTCCTTTCTCTCTAACCTTCCTCCTTTCCCTCCCGTACTCCTTGGCCTTATTGTTATCATGGAAATGCATCAAAATAAAAAAACACTCTGTAACGCTCTTATTAAAGATGATGTCGCTATGTGTTTGATTTAACAAGTAAATAAATTTAGTAACATGGACCCTATTTTTATATTTTCATGAAGATGGTTCATTGGTGAATATGGTTCATTCATCTTCTTGTTAGTAGTAAAACTAGCCTCCATATTTGGAAAATCTGGGTATTTATTTGTATACAAAAACAACATTAAATTTGTGAAAAGGTGAATTAATCTGATTTTGATTTTCAGTTATTTACTGTGCCTGCCATGCCTTCCATTCACTTCAATCAGTTCTAATGAGGCTTTCATCATGGCCAGTCACATGCTTGCCAGTGATTGTCACTAATTCTGTCATTACAACATCAACAGCCTGAGGTTGATATCTTCTTGCAAAATCACACATGAGGCACTGGGACTGGACAGTGGTGAGCAAGATAAGTGAGTGAGTACAGAGATGGACATTTATGCTGTTGTGTCATAGTACTTCATAAACATTTCAGAGAGCATATTGCTATCAGCTCTGCACAAAGCCATTAAGTGTGTGTGTGGGTTGATGCATGTCACTCTCTCTTCCCCGTTCTCTACTGCCGACCATAAAAGATAAACAGGGAAGAGGAATGTTTTTGTGTCAGTATAGTTATATAAGAGATTCGTCAAAATCTTAACTTTTGAAGGGTCAACTTGTCACTACCCTTAATACAATGTGTAATTGTTGATGTTTGGTTATTGTTGTGTAAAAACTGCTTAGGTTTATGCAATAAAATTACATAGTTAAGGTCAGAAAAAAAGGTCATAGTTTGTGAAAAAGTAATAAGGTTGGTTAAGGTCCCTTTCACCATCAGTGGACATTCTCACTTTTTATACTCATTATTATACCTGTACCTTCCATATCAAACAGCTCCCAGTAACGGCTGATTGATAAAATGTGTCAATTGCTCTGACCAAATGCAAAAATTCAGCATATCCTTAGTTTGCAGAGTTGTACAATGGCAACATTTTTTCGTGTCTACTGTGGTTTCATTGCAGTGCGTCTTTAGTTCAACAATAACTTCCAGCTATCCAGCGGTCCTTCCTGGCAGGATACAGTAAAATCACACAACAAGGCCCTATTGTATTACAGTTAAGCCATCTATACTATTGAATATGGAGGGACAATTCTTTTACTCAGATGGACAGACCAGGTTTACTTTGCATTCCTCTGGAACAGCAGATTCAGTGGGATTTTCAGTACAAACATTAGACTTGCAATTAGCCTCCAGAAACCTGACATGAGGCTGGTGAACAGTGTTATGCAATGATAACATCTTGTGTTTTCAGTTGCATAGCTAATGTCATAAAAAAGTTAATTCTGACTTTTGGTTTCACATGAGACACAAACATTTTCCTCCTGTTTGACCCACCCCAACCCAACCTCCTCTCCAAAGACTTAGATTTATCCATCCATCCATCCATCCATTATCTACCGCTTATAGGGTCGCGGGGGGGGGGGCTGTCTAAGCTGTCTAAGGGCAGAAGGCAGGGTACACCCTGGACAAGTCGGCACCTCATCGCAGGGCACATAGAGACAGACAACCACTCACACTCACATTCACACCTACAGGCAATTTAAATTAGCCAATTAACCTGTTCTTGGATGGTGGGAGGAAGCCAGAGTACTGGGAGAGAATCCACGCAAACACGGGGAGAACATGCAAACTCCACACAGAAAGGCCCCGGGCCCAGGATCGGAACCCGGTACCCTCCTGCTGTGAGGCGACAGTGCTAACCACTACACCACCGTGCCGCTCAACTTTGATTTAAATATAGTATATTTCTGTTGACCCCTGGAAATTTTTATGTCCACAACAACAAAAGATCCTAATTGATTTCCATTGGCATTCCTTCTATGGCAAATCATTTCAACTCATCATGTGCTTCCAAACACCAGGCTGTTAAGAGGCTGAAAATATTTTGTTTGAAATAAAACAAATCAGGTTTTGTTAGAACAAATTAGCAGTGTGAATTTACATTTAATTTATCATATAGGTGCAAACAATAGTCCACCAGAGAGAGAATTTCTCATGTAACTTATGGGGGAAATTTTAAAGTTATATATTATAATAAAGTAAAACATCAAAGCAGTAAATAATGTTGAAGCACCTCCAAAACTGCAGCTGTTTTGGAGTGTTACTGGTCTGCAGTGGTCAGTGTCTATCAAATGTAGTCCAAAGAAAGAACATTGGTGGACAGGTGATGTTCAGCTCACAGTATGATCCATCATGCAGTATGTGGCCTGACCTCCTGACAAAGAATGAACAGGACACATTGACTTGATATATCTCAGCAGATTTGTTCTATCTGCACTCCCCATTCATAGACATGATTTCCGCCTGTGTCATGTCAGAGAGATTTTCATGCAACGACTATGGTGAAGACATATCGGTCAGCCAGTTGTAAAATCAAAGGAGATTATTTCACTGTTCACAGTACCAAATTCTGCCTTATATTTAGAACTCTCATGCAGCAAATGAACAAATGAAATGGAAAAAGATGGAGGGAAAGGAGGCAGGAAAAAAGTACAAACATGTTCCATGGAAAAACCTTGTCTTACTTAGCTCAGTGGTCCAGCGCCGAGTTTACCAGTGCCCACAAAAAGTTGGGTTCCTTATTTGACTTTTGGTCTCCAGCTCTCCTTTCTTTTGAACAGCAACATTTCCTGATTTGTAGAACAAAGACTTTATTTGTAGTGCTTATGTGTTGCCGTGTAGTAGTATTTGTGGGGACTTCTTCCTCTTATTTAGATTAATCACATGACTACTTTATCCCTTCTCTCTGTTTCTATCAACACACACATGCACACCACGTTGATTCTTTGTGCGTGTCCTTGTGTGATCCCACTGTAATAATATTTCCTCCACCCACTGCCCATGTCACTCTACTCCCACACCACACCCACTGTTGCTATGGCAATGGAGTTTACCACAGAGCAATGATGACTGTGCCAGATGTACAATATGGAAAGAGTTTGAGGGGGGTTGCCATGGAAGCAGTTACACATGGAACCATAATGTGTAATTATACACTGTATGGAGTGCAGTTATGTGTGGAAATACTGCACAATGCAGTCAATAGACTGGCCAGGGAAAATCATTTACAGACTTCATTCCTCATGTAACATGTTCACTGAACACTGAGTGTTCCCTTGATGCATTTTAGAACTGCATTATAATCCTTGAACAGTTCCTCCAGGCTGTAGAACAATGCAAAGACAAATGCAAAAACAGTGCTGGGAGCTTTAAACAGAAAAACGTCTATGAATTTGTGTTGGTTTGTATTTTTTCTTGAGTGCAAGGCCCGAGCACTGTGTGTCAAATCTGTTTTCAGTTGAAGTGCTGTATACAATATAGTCTTCCTTGTTTTGGTTTGTGTGTGACTTTAACTGCTTGAATAAATATATTTGTAGGTCAAACATGAAGACTTTCATTGACAATCTGTAATTTGTCCCATGTCAGTCAATGGTCAAAAGCTGTAGTGTCCCTCAAGCTATAACCTTTAAACAAGAGAGAATGCTGTTGTGTGTGTTCTGCTCCCCTGCCACCTCTATATCCAGTTCTCTCATGGGTTTGCATGGGTTTTAGTCAATTCTAACCTTCATTTTCTTTTACAAATATATTCAAGAGGTCCCTTCAGCAAAATGTGTTTGAACAACATTTATATGTAATGTAAAGATCTAAAACTTAAATTTTCAATCAAAGTTAAATCACCAAAACCACTCTGATATCAGCTTTTACAAGCTGCTTCAACCATGAAAGCAAATGCCACAAGCCTCTGTTTAATTTTGATTCAGCTCCATTAAATCCTCATGATCCGTCTAAAATTATCTGCATATATTTCCCAGCTGAAAATAAGGGAAATGTTTTCCAATTTCATGTTACAGATTTTTAATAATGAATTAGCATGCCCAATTCAGTCATTACCGACAGTAGGAATTGAGCATTACTTTCAAGGTTAGGAGCTGAGCATATTATAAAATTACATTACAAGGGTTACTATCAAAAAATGTTCTCCACTTACCCTCTGAATTGTTGTAAATCCTGTGCAAGTAACAGTGAAACCCTCCAAAGCATCATAAATTGAGATACAATCTCCCCCCTAGAACAATACCACCAGTGTGTTTTAAATTTCAGTGCTTTACACCCAAAAGGTTCAGTGGTGCTGAGAAAGAACACAGAAAACAAGAACCATGAAGGAGCTTGTTTTGGGTTGCAGTGTTAATGTTGTCATAGCTGAATAAAATAATATTTTAGATCTTTGATGAAACCTATGGAGGGAAGATGGACTATGTGGGACTATGACCAATGTGGGGCATTTTGAGGATAGTGTTTGTGTTTGTATTAGGGCTGTCAAATGATTAAAAATTTTAATCAGGTTAATCACGGGTTGTTGTGGATTAATTTCGAATGATCAGGAGGTATCCATTGATAAAAAAAACAATAAAAAACAACAACTTTTATTTTACTTCTTTTTTTAGTTAACTATCAGCAACCATTGCTAAATTGTTAGATCCCATGCAGACTGTCTTGAATTCACTCAGTGCTGTTGTTCCCCTCCACACACTATCTGTGTGTGTTTTTGTCTGTGTGACACAATGCTACATTGGCAAGGTTAAGCTGTCATTGATAAAGGTTTCAGATCAATTCCCCAGATGGTTGACAAAGGTGTCCCACATGATCAGTATAGTTTCTTTGAATGAAATGGGTTAAAATCAATGGGACTCATCATCTGAGGAACATGAACGTCTGTAGAAAATTCCATTGCAAATCATTCATTCAATATTACCCAAAGTAGTCAACAAAACAAAAGCCTGACACTGTCATACTTTGAGTCACTCTAGCATTGCTTGAAATTAAAATTGGATTCTCAGAAGAGTGCTTGTTAATTCAAATCAGAAAACAATATTATCTATACAGTGCTAATTTATTAGACGCAGTGTTTATCACAGCTGACCTAAATCAAGAGCATTCCTAAATTCTGATATGGTTAATCCACCAGTGTGTGTAAGTAAATTATAATTATTGTTGTTATCTGTGTATTTTCATTCATTAAATACCATATTAAGTTTATCATAAGCTAGTTACAGAGCTACATATACTGTATACCTGTTCACTACTATAGGCATCATGTAGATGTTTACCGTAATATATAACAGCTCTCAGTGTGTTCACCATAGACTCAAAGCTCTACTTCAAAAATGCAGTGAAGGAAAAGACAACAGTTGCACATTATTTCCAAACATAAATAAAGGTCACATGACTACTGTGTGAAACTTAATGTATGGTAAAAACTTGGAAAATTGAGATCACAATCAGAGTTGAATACTCTGTGGGTCTTTTGATGTGATCAAATTTTCCCCTTGTGATACATTATATATGCTTTCTGGTGTAACAACTGACATCATAGAATTAGTGTAAATGGAGGAATAGAGCGAATGCTGTTCTAGTCCAACTAGGTGTGTCACTTTTGCACTGGAACTGATAAGAAATGATGATGTGATGATCTGATTTTTCAGTAGTTTTGGAACACTATGGATCAAACAGCAGATATTTGGCATTTGAGCTGATCAGTATGAAGTGTTTAAGCACTTATTGTTCTTCTGATTCCTGTTCGGCACGGTTGTTCAAACATCGCAATTCAACCAGTATTTGCAAAATATTACCATTTTCCCAAGCATGGGATATTGGTATCTCACAAGCTACATTTACCCTCAAAAACACAACTTGAGATTTGGTTCTGCAATTAGGCTTTTAACACCTTCAAAGTCAACAAAAATGTGCATTGGTATGCGAGAAAAGAACAATAAAAGAAAAACACAATAGTGCAGGCACTCCCGAAAAGGGAAATAAAGCTGTGACTCACTGCCTCATGGCTACTCCTTGATGATGAAAAGAAAAAAAAGAAGTGCATCTCAAAATCTAAGCCTCAAATCTGGATCCACGTTTCCTGTCCTGACCATGAGTGACTCATAAAGTGCTACTGTGTCTGACTTGAGCCCACAAGGAAACTCAAGCAACAGAGTAGGTATGCATGATGGGCTCAGTGAGCATGCAAAAAAATCCTTACAAAAAATCTAAATGTGCAAATAAACCAAGTTTCCTGGCAGTTCCACTAATGTCTTATGCTCTTTCACTCTGTTCAGTAGCTTGGAATAGTTTCCAAGGAGTCCAGAGTAACACCAAAGAGTCTTTGTCCAAAATTTGGTTTACTGCAGAGAGAAAAACTGGTGGGCTGTAGGGCCTGTGTGAAGAGCAGGTATGATGTCAAAGGATTGGAATGCACCAAATTGGGCGATGGAGCAAAGGAAGACAAGGAACAGGAGCAAAAATCATTAGGGATGGAAGGGAGAGGGGAGTTGGAGTTGCAGATATGGAAAGAAAGGGAGTTTGCAGGATGGTGGAATAGGACAGAAGAGATAATCTCAACTGTCATATGTGAAACTATATCAAGGAAATTGTTAGCTTAGTTTTGCATATAAGCTGTAAAAGTAAAGTATAAATAAGCCAAAAGTTATGGTGTTATTGTTGTTTTTTACCTTGGGACAGAGCCAGGCTAGTTGCATCCCCTGATTCCAGTCTTTAATTTAAGCTAAGAGCTAGCCTGGCTCTGTCCCAAGGTAAAAAACAACAGTAACACCATAATTTTTGGGACAGAGCCAGGCTAGCTGCATCCCTTGATTCCAGTCTTTTATTTAAGCTAAGAGCTAGCTATATCATCATATTTACCGGTTCATATGAGAGTGGTCTTGATTTGTCTCATCCAACTCATGGTAAGACAGAGAATAAGTAAATGTCAATTTATTCCTTTAAAGACAAAGCATAACAGCAACGATGAATTGCAGGCAACAGGAGGTGCTACAGAGCACCCTAAAGGAGAAAGAAAAGTGTAAGGCAACAGATAAACAGCTAGAGATACATCTCATGCAACAACAAGGTTGGGAATACAAGCATGGATTATGGGATCAGCAATAGGAATGGAATGAAATGAAATCACTATAAAAAAAGAGAGTCAGAGCCAAACAAGAGCTTCAGTGTGGAGGTAGAGCCAGATTTATGGGTTTCAGGGATGAATGTGAGGTGTCCAATTCCTCACTTGTCTTCTATCCACAACCCATAATCCTGCTCTCAGAAGCTGAAAGGGAGGTATTTTATTGAGCAGACTTGCACACCTTTGCACAGTTGACTTTAAATAAAGCAAAGTTAAAAAAAAGAATAATTTTTGGGCACATGTGTTTGGTAAAGGTCTGGGTGCTGGACTGCACTCACATCCATGTTGGCCCAGGATGAAACGTTGGGTAGATTAATGCATTAAGACATTTAAAATAATGATGTGTGCATCATAAATACCATATGACTATGTTTACTTACTTTGTAATATTATATGGTCAGATACCAGTCAAATGAATTCATATTACTGTTCTCGCAATGATATTTTGTTATCTCGTTATTTATTATATAATCGTTCACTTACAGGGAAAAAACACACCCGTTTCAAAACTTCAGTCAAACATTTGGAGTGAATTAGAAGTGACCTGAACTACAAAGAGAAGGTGCATTAGGGAGAGGCCTGTGTGTGTGTGTGTGTATATGATCACAGATGGGAGGCATTCTGAGCATGGGTAATACCTAATGTCTTTGAAGTCATAAGGCAACTAAAGTCAACATGTAGACACAAACACAACAATAGTGCTTGACCAAAGTAGTCCAATCCAGGTACACAGTTTTATTACTCATCTCCTATTGATTATTTTCCTTCATTTTTCCTTAGAGATTAAGAAGTATTCTTATAGTTGAGTAGCAACTGAGTTGAAGAATAATAAGACAAGTTTGCTCTCTCCACAAGATTAAATTGTGTTGATGTGCCGTTAATATGTTCAGTTGCGTAATGGCCAGAGAATGGACTTTTGTTTGGGGGGTTTAGAGTAAACATCACTACATGCATGGTGTTAAGAGCCACAAAATGGCCAAAATGGTTCCTACGACAGCAGAGGCTTGTTATGCAACTGCCATGATTCACTATTCTTTAGGTCATGCAAATGTTGCTCACCAAGTAAGGGAATTTGCCCTAATTCAGTTTGCATCAAATATTTTTATTTTAATTAAATTAAAAAAAAAAAAAGTTCATTCTATAAGAGTTACAAGGACACTGAGGTGAGGTTAAACTAATGAGTGCACATGCACCCATCCATGAGAGCATACAGTGTAAATTATCATATGACTGCTGCTAATTCAATCTATACCTGGTTGGTGTGTTCACATCCTCACACCTAGCCATGAACACAAAACATTACAGTCCAACTTTATCTTAAAAATATGATTTAACCCTGGTAAATGGACTTGCATTTATAAATTACCTTTCTAGTCTTCCGACCCCTGCACTATTACTAATCTATGTAAATACTTATTCACACACCAAAGCCCCTTTCACACTGCACGAAAAACGACTCTGCAATCGACCCGTGGGTTTATTGGCTTACGGTCAATTAATTTTATTCAGCTTTTAAAGATGATAATAGGAGCTGATGTGATTTGCAAATATTAACTCCACTGACACTAACACCACCAATAAATGTGGTCAGTGTGTAATCATCCTACCTCAGGATTGCTCTTGCACCTCTTGTCAGTAAAACTGCAAAAATGACCTGGACACAGCCATGTGCAACAGAAGCCAAGAACAACTTCTATCCACTGCACATCCAGTTTGAAAAAAATGAAAACCAGGTAGAACATTTTAACAGACAGAAAGGAAAGGTCCTGCTGACAGTCAAACACAATAGCAGAGATGTTACGTTCTCTGGAAAAAGGTAAAATAAATTAAAGCAAGCTTAAAGAAGAGAGGGGGAGTGAGACAATGTAATTTAAATGAGGAATAGTCAAACAGTGAGGAGTGAGGGGACGGTAAAACAGTGGAACTGGGAGGGTAACAGAGTGCAGACCTGTTATTTCCTACTCAGTCAGCATGGTGTGTTGAGATAACGCTTTTTTATGTGCATGTGGGAATGCATGGTTTATTTTCTCTGTTGGGCGTTGTTTTCGGAAACCAGTCACAACACCTTTAATGTTGCTGGCTCCCCTGCTGCTGATAAGAACACTCATTCAGAGAACACAGCTACACCCACACCCACACTTTAGAATTGCACAGACCTACTTTCTGGCTTCCACTGGATGTCTCTCTCTCTCTCCCTCAAACACGCATATACACACACACTCACACATTCAGTCACCAAAAAATAGCCCACACCAAATGAGCAAACCTACACAACAAAGGAGAGCAACTGGTCAGACCTACACTGAGGGAAGGAGTACAAAGGTTTAGAGAGTCTAAAGTGTGGCAGAGAATCATGTCCCTCATCTGACACTCAACCTGTAGCCTCTACCTGTGCTCCAAACACCTTCATAATACTGCCCCCTTCTGCTGTAGCTTTTCTGAAAAGTGAGATTTCTGATGATATTTTCAGGAAACATTTTTATTGAACCAGCACATATTATTTTTTCTGAATAATAAAATGAGGAATGCATTCTGTCAAACATTGCAGATTTCAGTAAAAATGCTGTTATTTCCTGTTATGGCAATGGTCAGCTGTCTCTTCAGCACAGTGGCAAAATAAATGCAGCCATTGTGTGGCCCGGCTGCTTGTTGGCATGTAACCTGACACCGTTATGTAATGCCTTACTTAGAAGATTTGTGTAGTGGAGGAGCTAGATCCTGGGGATGTTAAGTCTATTGCCAAGATAATAGGCTGGATGTTTGCAGCAATGAACAACATTTCCTTTTTTGAAGGGAAGTTAAAGGTTTATCTATTTTCGTCAGTGACTGAGCCCTTATGTCCTGTTTCCATGGAGAATGGTGCCTTCCCACCTTTCATTTCACAGAAAATTGACACAGGCATCCATGACTAAGTAGTTACAGCCAACTGCTGCTCACTCTGACTCAAGGTCTCTCTTTTCATTACTAAGTAAACCATTGGTTAATCAATGAGGGGTAAGGGTTGTGTGTTGTGTCCTCAACACACAACCCTTACCCTTCATTGTTGAGTACAAAACAAACAAATGTCTGTCATATGACTGGCATTACATGTTAAAACACTTTTATCGAGATTTGCCAATATTATGCATGTTTTGGGAGCATTTCACAGTTTGTGAAACATAGGCTCTTGTCTGTTTACAAATCCCAACCAGCCAACATTTTGCAGAAAGATGCATGCCCGAATGAAAAAGACATTTCTGGTTGAAAAACAAGAGTGACTTGAATATCAATTAATTTTGAATAATTGCAAGTATCATACTATTTATATTTTTAATAAGGTGATTGAACAAATGAAAGAGGGATGTGTGTGAGCGATTGAAGAAGTCTAGCACCAGTTACGTTAAGCGGAATACAGCCAGCACTTTCTCGCCCAACATCCCTAGGGGTCGTAAAAAACAATGGATGTAGCACAATAATTTCTAAGATAAAACTTGAACTTGATTCTTGATTATGTTAATCCAACATTATGTAAGTGTGATGAATTGAAAAATGCCTTTGATTTTGATTTAACAACAAATTGGTAACCACATGTTAATCATTTTAAACCCCTGTATTTGGGGTCTGTTCACTGAATACATTGACTCGACGATCACGAATTTTCCCCTGTTGAACTTAGAATTTTATGACAAATCTTATCCTTCCTCCACAGCTCCCCTGATACTGGTCTGTTACTGACCAAGCATGCTGTCCTTGTGCAGACATGTTCTTATCAGTCCTGTTATGTACAAACAGCTCATTTTTGTGGGGGAGACAGCTGTGCAGAGAAGGATCACAAGCACAGCTCTTCAGCTGGAAGGTCAGGACATTGGATGAAAGGGGGAGGGATATAAAACGGCAGAAGAGAAAAAGAAAACAAAAAGCCAGGAAATGATTAGAGGACTCACAATACTGCACTCAAGCTCTGGTTGAGATGATGAGGGAGGAAGACGGAATTACAGACAGGGAAGTGGATAGGAGACAGATGGCCTTTGTAAGACAGAGCAATTTTGAATCTGTAGTTATGGCACGATGGCAGGGGAGAATTTCACATATAAGAGGGAGGAGATCGAAAGCAACTAGCAGACGAAAGAGGACACAAATAAGAAAACAGGCTTGGTACGGGAAAAATATACAACAATGCAGCAACTGAAAGAAATCCCAAAGAAAAAAGAGAGTTTCAAGCTTGGGGAAAGTGAGACAGTTTCAGGAGGGAAAGGAAGTTGAGAGGCCCAAGTCTGATAACTTCTGCATTTTTCAACTCAGTCTCTGGGAATCATCTGCCACTCCCAGGTCAAAAAGTCAAGAGAAAAGACAAACTGAAAAAACTCCACACCCAGACATTACACATGCAATTAGAAAGAAGACACTCTGGTGCACATACAGTACATGAAATAAAAATAACATCAATGGATGTACACAAATGCATGAATGCTTGTATGCATGATGGCAGCAAAAGCACATGTGAACACAGTAGGATACTCACAAGCACCCAGCCAAGTAGAAACATACCATTTGCATATATAGTACACACAGGTAGGCACCAAAATACAGAAACTGTACAGAATGTACTATAGAAAATGAACAAGGGAACAATTCTGTCACAATTATGTGGGCCATGAGTTTGGTTTTCCTACTTATATATATATATATATATATATATATACATATATATATACGTATATATACGTATATATATATATATATATATATATACATATATATATATATGTATATATATATATATATATATATATACATATCCCAGCTGTCTTAGGGCGGAAGGCGGGGTACACCCTGGACAAGTCGCCACCTCATCGCAGGGCACATAGAGACAAACAACCACTCACACCTACGGTCAATTTAAATTAGCCAATTAACCTAATCCCCATGCATGTTTTTGGATGGTGGGAGGAAGCCAGAGTACCCGGAGAGAACCCACGCAGACACGGGGAGAACATGCAAACTCCACACAGAAAGGCGCTCTTCTTCTCTTTCACTCCAGCTTTGTTTCTGTCTGCTGCTCTTCTTTTGCTCTCACTGTCTATTCGTATGTAAGTCTGCATGTGTATGTGCACTTGAGTGAACTGACAAAAACTTGGAATAAGTTAAATCCAAAGAATGACAGAAAAGGAGTGGGAATATGAAAGAAGATTTCATATGGTTGTCTGAGGAGGAAGAGAAGGGGATGTGGAGAGTTTCCTTGGTACTGGAAAAGCCCCTAATTAGAGGAATATCCCTGAGGTGGCCTCTCCGACTGCAAGTTCCAGTAGGCCTACCAGGTGGAGCCAGGAGGTAATTAAATGGGAGGAATGAGTCAACCACTGTTCCTAAAATATACAAAGCTTGCAAAAAACTGTGAGCATATGGGACATACACCGATCAGACATAACATTATGACCACTGAAAAGTGAAGCAAATAACACTGATTATCTCTTCATCAAGGCACCTGGAACATACAGTATACTGATATTTTAGAAGCAGGAAAAATGGGCAGGCGTATGGATTTGAGCAAGTTTGACAAGGGGCAAATAGTGATGGCTAAACGGCTGGGTCAGAGCATTTCCAAACCTGCAGCTCTTGTGGGGTGTTCCCAGTCTGTAGTGGTCAGGAACTATCAAAAGCTGTCCAAGGAGGGAACAATGGTGAAGCAGGGACAGGGTCATAGGAGGCTAAGGTTCATCGATGAACGTAGAAAGCAAAGGCTAGGGCAGATGGTCTGATCCATCTGAAGAGATACTGGAGCTCAAACTGCCAAAAGATGTTAATGCTGTTTCTGATAAAGAGGTACCACATACCACAGCACACCTCCAGGGGTCAGGTCAGGGTTGTTGTGGTAGCAAAAAGGGGGACCAACACAATATTACATACAGTAGATGGTCATAATGTTATGTTTTTATATCTACAAACTTTGAGGATAGGGCATAAAATGGTATAGTTTCATTAGGCCATAATAATGGCTAATATTAAAGGAGTAATGTCTACTTCAGGAAAGAATCAAGTAAGCATCTCTTTGCTTTGTTGACAGGTCAGACTAAAGTATAGGGCCACTGCCACAGCAAAAGCCTTCAGCAAATTACACAGCTTCAACACCATTATCAAGTTTGCTGCTGACATGACCATCATCAGCTTGATCACCAGTGGCGATGAGAAGGCCTACAGAGAGGAGGTGTGCTCTGACATCTTGGTGCTAGGACAACATGCCCCCGCCTCCATCAATGGGACCATGAAGGACAGAGTCAGCAGCTTCAGGTTCCGTGGAGTCCAAATCATCAAGGACCTGACCTGGACTCACCACACCAGCACCATCACCAAGAGATAGTGGCTCTTCTTCTTGCTCAGCCACAGAAGGCTCAACATGGACTCCATGATACACTGTAACTTGTACAGGTGCACCATCGGGAGTATCCTGACTGGCTGCATCACTGCCTAGTATGTAAGTTACACTACCCTTAACCATAAAACTCTACAGAGGGTGTTAAAAGCTGCCCAGTACATCACAAGGAAGGAGCTGTTTTTTCTGTTGCCATCTGGCAGACGGTATTGTAGTATCTGGTCCCCAAACATCAGGCTCAGTGACAGCTTCATCCCACAGGCCATAATACTGTAGAACTCTTGAGCACCCAGACTCACCACTGTATCCCAATTTCAGACACTGAATCATCTGCACTGGAAACTTATTCACTCACATGTTTAATGTACTCCATACTCTGTAAATTGCACTGACTTGTGTTCCCCCTGACTTAAGTAGTTTTTTCTTTATTTCCCCACTGGATTTAAGAAGTAAAATTGATGTAGAACGCCTGGAATTTTCAATTTTCATTGCCATCAATAATTGTTTGTGCATATGAGAAGTAAAGGCCCTTGAACTTTGAACTTGAAGTCCTATTTATCAGATCAATAACAGTTTGCACATGTTAATAATGACTCCTCCATTCCCACCAAAGTTAGTCATGGTAAATTAAGACAAAACTGAAGTTATTCTATTTGTCCCTGAAAACCTCTGAAATACATTATCGAAATATTGATGGCATTGTCTTGGCATCTAGCTCTAGCCTAAAGAATCTTAGGGTAATTTTTGATCATGTCCTTCAAAATCCACATGGAAAAAAAAATTCTGGAACAGTTTTTCCACTGGCATAACATTGCAAAAATCAGGCACATCCATCCATCAATCCATCCATTCTCTCCCGCTTATCCAGGATCGGGTTGCGGGGGCAGCAGCTTAAGCAAGGAAGCCCAGACTTCCCTCTCCCTGGCCACTCCATCTAGCTCTTCCGGAGGGATCCCGAGGTATTCCCAGGCCAGCTGGGAGACATATGGCGCTTTTCCACAGGCGCGGCACGGCTCTACACAGTTGTGGCGCTTTTCCACCAGTACCTGGTACCTGATACTTTTTTCGTACCTCCTCAGCCCTGGTTCCAAGCGACCCGAAGCGATACTAAAACGTGACGTCAGCCGACTGTCTTCCACTGATTGGCCAACGAGTGTCGTCATTGGAAGTGTCATTGGTTGCGGGATGTCCAATTGGACTGTAAAAGCCAAAAACAACTCGACTCCGCCATTTTTAAAACCAGCAACTGTTTCGCTACTTTTACACTTCCTGGAGTCTTCCCTTCTCTCTTCTTTTACTTTGTGCCTGACAAAAAGTCACAGAGTGAGCAACAAATACATGATCACTTCCTTGTCCTCCATTATTTGTTGTTCTTCTTCTTCCCGGTTTTCTGTGTTGCATGCAAATGAAGTTACGTCAGTTTTGCGCTGCAGTATGACGACCCCACCCACGCCGAGGAGGTACTCAGTTGTAATGGAAAAGCCACAAAACTCTAATATTTAATACTTTAATATTTCGTTGGACTGCCTTTACCTTTGATTATGCGCTGTGGCATTGTTTTGATAAGCTTCTGCAACGTCACAAGATTTATTTCCATCCAGCGCTGCATTCATTTTTCACCAAGATCTTGCATTGATGATGGTAGAGTCTGACCACTGCACAAAGCCTTCTCCAGCACATCCCAGAGATTCTCAGTGGGGTTAAGGTCTGGACTCTGTGGTGAAAATGATGCGTCATGCTTCCTGAACCACTCTTTCACTATTTGAGCCCGATGAATCTTCACATTGTCATCTTGGAATATGCCCGTGCCATCAGGAAAGAAAAAAATCCATTGATGGAATAACCTGGTTATTCAGTATATTCAGGTAGTCAGCTGACCTCATTCTTTGAGCACATATTGTTGCTGAACCTGCAGTAATTATCCAATAGGAGACTCGTACCTATTAGCTTAGTCAAATCCAGGTGCCAACTTTTTTTTCGGCCAGGCAGTGTATAAGTATGCATTTTGGATATTTTTTACTAGAATTCCCATATTGAAAAACAAAATGAAACATGAAAAGAACAACATGACAGTTACTTAGTAGGTGAAGGACTGAATGAATAAATCCAGGGTTTTCTTCAGAAATATGAGCTAATATGGGGAGAAAAGTAAGCTATCTTATAAAATATGGACAAAGTTAGGACTAGCCAATAGGCTAATGTTTCCATCACATGAGCCACTAACAGACCCACCTTGCCTATGAAAGAACTGGGTGACAGACTGTCAACCCTTCACTTCATTCTGCTTTCTGAGCTTTTTCACTTTTCTTTTTCAAGTCCTTGACTTTTGAGACATCCTCCTGTCTCCTCCTCCATGTTGAGTCACTGTCTGTTAGCTCTCTACAGCCTGTCTGACAACCATTTTACGAAATAGAGGGGGGGAGGGCATTGAGATATGTTTCCAAAACAAATAAACTTAGTATTTCCAATACATTGAAAGTAAAATGTATATGTGACTGTGAGTTTATGACTGAATTTTCAGTATTATAATTGTGTTAGGGGCCTCTCTGGGCTCCTGTCAATCATGGACCCCTAGAATCCATGCTGATACATATCTTAGCTCATTTGTAGTGGTTATACAGTAACTTGGATCGTTTTCTAGTGGGTATACGGCTTATACCTGATAGACTACACTACTGGTTGGGAGCCCAGGCTTCATCTATAGGAATGTGCTTAATGTGGTGGTGACGAGGACATCTTGCTCAGGCTCCATCCTTTTAGAGTGGTCGAGAGGATAAGGTGCTATCCAGGCTTCACATGTTTTGCATGGTGGGAAAGAGCATGTATTGCCCAGACTCCATATCATTGGCATGGAGAAGAGGAGGATGTGTTGCTCAGAATCCATTGGTGACAGCTGGATGCTGCTTTTCATCCCCCAGGACATTCTCTCTATACAATTTTACATGTATCAACTGTTGTCATATAGAGTGTCTATGTGCGTTTGTCATTGTTGTTACTCTGTACAAAAAAATTGTAATTTGTCATGGACAATACAAATGAAATTGAATTGAATTTTATTAAAGAGCAGCAAGCTGTTTTGTCCCATCATTCATCTTAAGTTAACAACCATTTTTGTCCTGTTTTTGTTACCTTGTCTTTTTCCATTTTTTGTAGTGATGCCTTTTTCTTGTTGTTTCAGATCACTTTGCTTCTTGCCCTCCTGAGTTGATTGTCTTCCCCTGCCTTGATTGTCTCCACCTGTCCTTTGCCAGTTCATCCTGTCACTTACCTGTGCTGCTTCACATCCATGCTCCATGTTTGTATTTTGCTCCTGCCATCAAAAATGGTTTTTGCCTCATTTGTGAGAGTTTTTGGTTGTTACTTTCTAGTTAAATATTTGGTAATATTTGGTAATACAGCTTTTTTAAAAACTTTGTTCGTAATCTAAAGGCTAATGCCTTATGCCTTGTTCACACTACACGACTGTCATTGACTCTCTGTGCTGTTCACACTACGTGACTCTGTCCTCCCTGGTCAGACTCTTGAGGTGTTCACAGTACAGTACTGGTCAGTGACGGGAGTGTTCACACTACACGCCTCTTTATTCAGCAGGCATGGTCGACTGCCGCACTGCTGTCCAGTCAGCCCCTTCTAGTCAAATGAGCTGCTTGTTGTTTTCTGGTAAGCAAATGATCGCCGTTTACAACGATCACTGAAATGGCTCTGAGGCTGACAGAAGCTTTTCTTTTTCCATTAAGTTTATTGAAGAACATAATTTATTAAACTTGTGGGATAAAGAAAAAGCCTGTGGCATTTTTTTCAGTATTTTACTGTAAATGTGAGTGAGAATATTAATGAATACATGGACATAGCGTCTTCCAAGCAAAGCCTCTTCTGATATCTTTGAAGATGGATTTCAGACGTTTCAGTGATGACTGTAAACACGCAATCATTTGCACTCGAAAAAGAGAAGCAGCTCATTTTGACCAGGAATTAGCGAGAGGAGGCTGACTGGATCACAGTTAACAGTGAGCTTTTCGTTGTAAACATGGATACAGAGCAGAAAGCAGCAATTGCCAGGAGCCAGGGAGAGCCCACACAAATCAGCAGGCCCCACCAACACCATGACCCTGAAAGCTGCGACCCCAGAGCAGAGCCCCAGCAGCCACGCAGAACCGCAGCAAGCCAGTAGCACACATTAATTAGAGAATGCCCCCCCTCCTCCCAGAGCCAGTCGGACCGCCACAAGGAGATAGGGGCAACGACCGCCCCCCGGCTCCCGGAAAATAGCGAAGGCCCAGAAGTCCTTGGGCCCAAAAGGAGAGACATCGGACACGTCCACCCCGGGGGGAGGGGCCACAGCTGGGCAGGCCTCACTGAATCGTAGAGCGACGCTAGGGACCAGAGGAAAAGTAATCCCCTTGTGCATGCACCCAGCCTTGGAGTCCTTGGATCCATCATTCCTTAATGAAGAGATGATTATTCAATTGTAGTATAGGAGAAGATAAGACAAGTTAGGGGTCATAATAAAGGCACAGAGAGAATGAATATTTTCTGGAATAACTGAAATTTATGAGGGGGGTCGGCATACGCTAACAGACAAGAGCAGACTATGAATTTATATTAAGAGCTCCAATAAATGGAGACCATTCTTCTGCAAAAGATGTAGAACAAGGCATAGGCAAGATGTAGGCATAACTTTGCATTGTGCAACTCGGATCGTAATTGGTCGCTGGAGTTTAATGCATAATCCTGCGAAAGTTGTTTAATTTTTTCCTCAGTATCTGTCTCTATTTGTTGTTCCTTTCTTTTCTTGTATGAAGAATACAATATTATTTTACCTCTAATTACGGCCTTCCAGGTTTCCCAAAGTAAAGAAGGAGATGAATCTGGAGAGTCATTATTTTTTAGAAAGTCTGCCCACTCTCTCCTTACCATTTGATCAAATTCTGGATCTTTAAGTTGAGATATGTTGAAGCGCCAGGTTGAGGAGGTTTACGGTAATTTTGCAGACTGAGGGATATAGGTGCATGGTCACTGATGATGATTGGGTGAATTCTAGTGGAAATTTCGTGTGCGATGGAGTTATTTGAAAGGAAAAAGTCAATTCTTGAAAGTGTTTGGTGTACTGCAGAGAAGAAAGTATATTCCCTTTTTCCTGGGTTTTTGAGTCTCCAGACATCATCTACTCCAAAATCTTTCATATAATCCCGTATGGTTTGGACTGATTGTAATTGTTTCGTCTGCGTTGGCATGTTCGATCGATCTACAGAGGGATTTAAAACTATGTTAAAGTCATCTCCGATAGTAGCAGTTGAGTTAGCATTTAAGTCTGATAAATGAAAGAAAACAGTATGAAAGAAGGCTGGATCATCACTATTAGGAGCATGCAGATTGGCAATTGTGTATTGTTTATCAAAAATTGTTGCTTGAATAATAATGTATCTGCCCTCTAGGTCTGTTATCCAACAGTTTAAGGTAAATGGGACTCTCTTGTGGATTAGAATAGAGACTCCTCTTTGTCTGTTGTTATAACAAGATGAAAATATGATATTATAATTTGAATCTGTAAGAGATTTCTCTTCTGATTGTAGTAGATGTGTCTCTTGCAAAAGGAGAATATCTGCTTTTAGTTTTGATACATAGTCCAGGATTTTAATTCTTTTTGTCTGTGAGCGTATGCCATGTACGTTGCAGGAAACTGTGTTTAACTTAGACATAAGAAGAGAGGATGTTCAGACACTGAGTAAGTGACAGTGTAATGTAAATAGAATGTTGCGGTTTGTGAGCTGTGAATGTCCCAGAGCTGTGAATGTCAGGATGGTGGAGTGTAAGGTGTTGATTGAAGACCTTGTAGATGTTAGGGACAGATGTATACAATGAGTCATGATATGTATCATAAAAAGGCACCATAAAGCCTGTGAAACTAACAACAAACACACTGTGACACAGAAAATCATAACAAACAAAGAGGGTACATAGGGGGGAGGGGGGCAGGAGGAGTGAGTGTGAGAGAGAGGGGTACATGGAGATTTAACACAGAGGGGGAGAAAAAGAAGAATAAAAGAAGGGAAGGGATCCCTAGTGGGGGGTGACGTTTGGGACAGTGAAACATTTGAAACTTGTGAGATTTGATTGCTTTCTATGTATCTTTAACTAACGAGTGATATATTTAAAAATCTGAGCCATATATTTTTTGTGGTTACTTATCTTTTCCTTAGAAGAGCTAGGGGGTGATGGAGGATTCCCTGAACAGCTGGCCATCTATGTAGAGTTTGTCCACCACAAGTGCAGTCCACTTGCCTCGCTGTCTGTGCTCTTTCATTATAGGAAACAAGACTTTGCGCCTCTCGTTGATTTCCCGTGGAAACTGGTCATTCATCCCGAATGGCTTTCCTTTCAGCTCCCGTCCTTTGCTCTTGACGAGCTCTTTTTGCTTAAAGTGTTCGAATTTTGCGATGATAGGACGGTGGCGGTCTCCTCTTCGGGGTCCGAGCCAGTGAACACGGTGGAAAGTGATGTTATTCACAGTCTCTTTTGGGATTTTAAGAGCCGATGCCATGAAGTTTTTAACTAGGGACTCTGGGTCATCCGGTGTGGATTCTGGAATACCGGAAAAGATCAGGTTATCCCGCATGCTCCTCGTCTGGATGTCAAGGACGGTCTCCAGAAGAGATTTATTCTCTTTTTTAAGGATATTTACCTCCAAAGTGACGGCTGTCAGCGTGGAGCGGAGCTCGGTGTTGTCCCTCTGCAGGTCGGATATCTGCTGGTGAGTAAACTCCAGGCTAGCCTTCAGATCCTTAATCTCATCGTGGAGCGTCTTAAGTATATTGAGCTTTTTACTGATTGATTCGAGGACGCTTATCTGGACATCCGTGGTCTCAAGGTCCTGTGTATCAGTAGAGGAGTCTGTTTTCTTCCTCTTGTTTGGGTTGTCTCGGCGAGTTTCGGTATTGGAGTCTTCCATGGCGCACCGAAAGAAATAATCGTCGATGAAGTTTTCAAGATCCTCCACCTTGAGTGAAGCTATGTACAGCTTTGTAAATCTAACTTAATTGGGCTGATTAAAGCGCAAAGTAAGTCTGCAAAGACGGTATTTTGCTAAATCTTAGTCGAGCAGCTGGGGGCCGCCATGTTGAATCTCACAAATCTCACAGACTCTCGCGATCTCACAGCATCTCAGCCCTGACTATTACTAATCATGTTTTTGCTAACCCTCTGTCTCTTTTAGTCAGCTCACCATTCCATGGTACTGGCTATACACCATCTCTGTTCCTATAAAGAAAGCCATGGAGGAGTATGTCGACACGTCCCAGAAAGCAGGCCTCATCTGTCCCTCCTTCTCTCCAGCTCTCCGGCTTCTTTTTCATGGGTAAGAAGGATGGATCGTTCTGCCCATTAATTGATTATGCTGCACTCAATAATATAATTAAGAGCAGGTATCCCCTTACCCATCTGTATATAGCATTGGAACAGAGCCAAGCTGCTAAGGTGTTCACCCAGCTGGGTTTAAGAAGGACTTACCATCTAGTGCATACTTGGGAGGGGATGACTGGAAAATTGGATTTAACACAACACTGGGATGTGATGAATACTTTGTCATGCTCTTTGGACTAAGGCTCCTGCCATCTTTCAGTTTCTGGTAAATGATGAGTCTCTTTATTGGACAAGTTTTGTCTTTGTCTCCAGGTCTACTTAATAGACCTGGAGACAAATATACAACATGTGAAGTAGGTACTCACATGCCTCCTTGATAATCATTTGTTTTGTAAGCCTGAAAAGTGTGAGTTTTATGTGAAGTCCGTATCCGTCCTGGACTTCCTCATAGCCCCAGGACAGAAACGAATGAACGTTGCTTAAGTAAAAGCAGTTGCAGATTAGCCAGTTCATCAATTCCTTGGACTTGCTAACTTTCACCATAGTTTAATCTGGAACTTTGGCGCTGTTGTGCACACATTAACATCTTGATCTACATTTCAGTGCAACCCTCAGGCAGATGAGTGGTTCAGATACCTCAAAGAGCATCCCTGCACTTTCCTATTCTGCAAACTCACTCAATCAGAGAGAAAATATGATAGGTTATCTCCATCATAGTTGCTGGTCGTCAAGGCGGTCACTATTCTTAAACCATTTCAACTTTGCTCTTTCATGCAGACCGGGGTCCCAAACAACAAGCCAGTCACTCTCTCCTGGCTGTATGATCCTGAGCCTGTGTCCAAAACACTGGAAGCCATCCTGCTGCGGAACTCTGTGAAAGGGGCGATGTCATTAAATAAATAAGGTAAAACAATCTAACGTGAGATCCTGCCGCCGACTGTCCGCCTAACCTTCTTTTTGTGCTTGCAAATCTGCGGTCTCAAGCAATGGGCTCACACCTCGGTACTTATGTGTCATCCTAGTATCAAGCATGCCATGTCTTTCATTAAACAGCACTTCTGGTGGCTGGGGATGGTGAGTGTGGTCTGAGAGTATGTGGAGGCATGTCCTACTTGTGCTCAGAAGAAAATCTCCTCCAGATGGGTCTTCTCCAGCTGCTTCCCATCGTCAGCCATCTCCATCATGTCTAGTAATGTTTCCAACTACACGGATTCCTCTTCCCCCTAAGCTACAGAAAAAGTGAGGGTGTAGTTGCAAAATTATTTGTCTTATATAGGTCTGTTAAACAACAGATTAATCACAGGTTGTTGAGGATTAATTTTGATTAATCACGATTAAATAAAATTAATTTTTAATCTACACTGACCAAAACTTCCAAAGCAACACTCCCATGGTTTATGCATATTGTACCAAATTCAAGTGACATGCTAACAACACGTATCAGATATGAAGTTTCAATTCGAATGCAGTGTAATAGCGCTCTTGCCCATTGCAGACATGGCGACGTGCTGGAGTCAACAGCAGACCATGACAGGAATGTCGGCTGTGCAACCCGGCCTCACGCAAGCGGCTGAATACTGTTTGGTCGCTGATTCTGTTTTGATGTCGACCTCTGGTCTGTGCTGCAGTCACTGTAGCTGGCAGGAAACGGTTTCTCAGATGTTGAAGACGAATATGGTGGTCCTGCCGAGGGGTGGTGACACATGGCCTGGGAGCTCGTGGTCGGTCATTAGTGTGCCCTGTCTCATTATACTGGTTCCATAGACGCGACATGGTTGACATATGAACACCCAAGGCCCTGGCAACATGTCTCTGTGCCATTCCAGCTGTCAGCATACCAATGGCCCTTTCTCTCTGATTTTGATGTAGTCGTGCCATGGACAAACGTTTCACCATTGGTACGGCTACTTATTGACCAGGTTTTAAAAGGACTGGTGATTAAGATCTGCTCAGTTTCATCAGCGGTGACAGATTCTAAGGATGCAGTCAAGTGGAATAACATGTAGGCACACAGCAAACAAAAGCAAATCCTTTGATATTTCATGTGATATTTTGTGTGTTATAACTAAAATTTTTTTTTTATTTTTTTTTTATTCTTATTTAGGATATATATCTACACTGAATGTGTTTATTAAACACCTTAAACAGTTTAAACAACACAACTTGAAACAGCAACAACTTTTTGTCTCTTTGTTTTAAACAAACATTTATCCACAATTAAACAACATTCCTCTATCGTGCTCCACTATACTTGTCAGGATACACTGTGCATCATTGCGAGTTGGAGGCTATAGAAGTGGATATTTGGCGACTGTGGAAGCTCCTAAACTGCTCAGGAATCCTCGATCGGCAACATGTGAACATCAGAGCAGCCACAGTGAACAATGAGAGGGAATTGTTGGAGTTTATCAGTCGATATAATCAAACATCTTTCTGCAGCACAGACCTACCACATCAACGTTTTTGCGTAGAGGTCTGCAGAGACTCTGTGGGTTCCACGTAGTCTCCCCTGAGATGAGATGCAAAAGTATAAACTTGACTTGGTTGTTTCTGTTTCTTGTCACTACCAGATTAACTGCCCATTTTTGCTGATAACTCTACTTGGACCAACTCCCCACAATGTGTTGCTGGAGACAGAATCATTCTGTGCTGCAGATGGGTTAATTGCATTACAATTTTTTAATCAGAGTAAATATGACGGTGATTAATCTGCATTAACTTGTTAATTTCGGCAGCCCTAGTATTAAAATAATTGCTTATAAATTCAACAATTCATTTGTAAGAGAGGGAATTTTACAGTTAAATTTACACTCACTTTATCATTTACATGTGTAGGGTTACTCCATGTTGTCCAGAAAACTATGTAATTAGCTTCACATTGAAAGCCTGTGCTGTGAACATGAACAGTTGATTCTCACACACTTCTCAGTCAATGGCCGATTCTTCTAAGAGTCAAACTTGGCCAGTTTTAACATTCTTTGGGAACAGACAGTGGCCATTCTTTCACTGCCCCTTTTTTCATTCTTTTTATCGAAGACCACTTTGCAGAACTTTTATTTCACGCTGCGCCTGTCCAGTCAAATGAATCTATTGTGTCTGAAAACACCCAACATAGCAAACTTTGACACAGAGGGGAGCAGGGACAAGTTCTGAAAAACTGGACCTTTGCTACTACAAGGTGTTCTTACACACACTTGTGAAATGTGGTGTGTCAGCTCCACCAGAGTGTTGCCAAGAAGTGTTGGAACAAACCTGGAGGGTTTGTAACAAACAGTCTGAGCTGAGCATAGCATTTTACCAGAATAATCTGAATTTGTTTCTCATCACCATGGTAACATAGTAAGAACACAGTTTGTGACTGTAGCTGTTACAGTACTCTGTCAGAGGGAGGGATTCTGGGAGTAATTACTGAGTGGGAATGTGGGTTGTGCAGGGAGGAGGAGATAGCACAGCTAAGAATGTCTGAGTGTGTGAAAGAAAGAAACTGAGGGAGTGAAAAAGAAGTGACTAGACAATGTGTGTATTCACTACTGTGTGTGTGTGTATGCCAGACAGAAAGCAAGAGATTACATTTCATTTGACTGTCAGCCTCCTTGATCTTTTTCAGAAAATTGTAATTAAGTTATATGTGTTAGATCCTGGCCTTGCTCTGGTTTTAAACTGCTACTCTGTTCCAGGTGGAGGTTTTGTTACAGTACATATCTGCCACCCTTTCTCAGAGGTGACATACCCTCCCAAGCCTTTTCTGCAGCATTCTCACAAGTCTACAGGTCATTTTATCTGTGATCACACACACACTCCAAGGTAAGCATAAAGCCCTCATTCAAAACTATTCTCCCTTCAAGTTACTAAACATAACTTCCCAGCCTTGCCACCCAGTCTTCCTCTGAAAAAATGTCTTTCGGTAACACACTCCAACCTCATCTTGATATTTAATCTGCCCATACTGATCATACCTTCATACTGTATGCCCACCCTGCTGAGTTAATTGGTAATATATTTTTTTGGGGCTGACAAAATTAGCACATCAATGAGGATAAATCCATCAACATAATTAATCTGATTAAAAAGTTTAATTAACCCATTTTCCCATTTGCAGCGCAGAATGACTCTGAATGTCTCTGGCAATGTATTTTTGGCATTTGGTCCAAATGGAGTTACTGGCAAAAATGGGCAAAAATGGTGGTGACAGGAAACAGAATCAACCATGACTAGTTTATACTTCTGCCTCTCTTCACAGTGGAGGCTATGGAGCCCTCTGAGTCACCGCCAACCTCTACGCAAAGAAGTTGATGCACCTCAGTATGTGCTACGAAATGTAATTGCCCATCAACTACAAGCATTTTTTTTTTTTAGATGCTTTGGACATTCATAAAGCAATGTCAGCAGGGAAAAAAAGTTTTTCTGGACTTTCTAGGGGCGCTATGGCGGACAAAAGTGAATCTCTGTCAGTGCGTTCAGGACCAAATGGCACATCATCCTAGAAAGTTTCAAAGATTTTTGAAATAACAATGGCTGAGTTACAACATGTTAACGCTTTGATAAATGTTGTCTCTTTTGTGCGCCCTCTAGAGGTCACAGCACAACCCATAAAGCATTTGGCAATATTTTTTAAAACATCTCTATTTTGTCAACATCAAATTGACCACAGTAGTTCTGTAGTTCTTTTTGTCAATAAAAGTGCTTGGTAACATACACAAATTTTCACCAGACACAATCCGCCTACAAAATTTCAGTACTTTTTGAGCATGTATAGGGTGTGCTAACGTTGAAAAAAGTGGGCAGAATAATAGAGAAAACTAACAAATAATTCCCAGCATTACAATAGGGCTCTCATCGCTGCTTGCTGCAGTCGGCTCGGGCCCTGATAATAATGTTATAATAATAATAATAATAATACATTCAATCACAGTAACAGTATATATATATATATATATATATATATATATATATCTATATGTATTATATATATATTGACAGTAGAATAAAAAAGAAGAAGGAGGGAGGACAGGGGAGGAGAGTACAACGAAGGTCAGTATATGAATATTTGAATTCGCTAATTAGCTAAGGACGCATCAGATCCCAATGGCTTGGTCAACCATTTCCGCCAACACTTTGGACATCACCCTTCTTCCCCATCACACCCAGACCACCGGTAGCACAACCCTTCACCCTTCGTTTAAATATTTGATTGGACTTGTGATGCATTAAAAACGGGAGGGGTTGCAGCAGTAATATGAAGTCACCACTACATAGCTGCTATTTGTAACCCCATCTAGCCTATAGCCATGCATATAAAGCAGTATACAATCACTTGTTTTGGAACACTCACTTTGTAACACAGACTAAAAGTGTTCTGGGCTTTCATCTTACACCAGGGACCACTCCTCTGTTGATAAGTGCCAGGCAAGCATGTTTGTGTGCTCATCCTCTGGAGGAATATCCATTAAACAGTCTAAATTTGATATGATGAAAAATGTGAAAAAGCAACACGTCCACCTGTGTATGTAAGATCATTAACTCTTTGAGTGCCCCTCATGTCATTTAAAATCAAACACTTGATTGCCATTGACGAATATATACGTCAAAGTGTTTTTTCGGCAGCTCGCGCAAGAGGGTACTCTCACACAGCCTGTGAGTAATATTGGGGCTTCTGGGATTTGTAGTTGGGAGATAAAGAGACGTTATATGCCACAGAGATCAAAACAGGAAGTGGAGACAATTTTGATTTTAGAGCAAAACAAATGTGGACAAAAACTGGTGTTTTTGGTGAAACTAGCTTCCACTCTACTCCAGATAAAACAAGACTGGAACAAGGTGAAAACAAACATTTTTCCATGATGAAGTAGAGAGTCTCTTCTTTCATTTGAGCTATTCTACGTCTTCAGAGTCATAGAAAAATGACTGGAAATGGCCAAAAATGCTGGCACAAGCCACTTTCTGTTTTATAAAAGGACTGCTACTCAATAAGTTAAGCTTATCAGCTTTTCATACAGGTGACCAGTGGTGTTCTGTCCATAACGGCCATAATCTCAGTTCGTGGCTGTGTTGACAGACTTATGCCAAGCAGCCATTGATGGCCTCTTCAGTAATCCATCCATGATACAACAAGCCAACGAGGCCAAGGAGCACCTTCTGTCTTTGGTTGGGGGGGGGGGCTGACTACCCCTCTGGCCTCATGCCTACCTGGGGCAGCAATATGCTCATGTAGGTATACTTCCATACTTAACTCAAATTTTAAAAAAATGTGTCTGTCTCCTTTCATTTGCTGCCTCTTCAGTCATAAGCTTGAATCCCTCAAGTTCTTCTGCCTAGTCTTGGCCATCTGCAGACTTGAACATTTTATTGCTGCCTTCCTGGAATGGAGTAGTAGTCCTTTAATCAGTCACATTGTTTTGGTTTTACAGGTAGAGAAGAAAACACCTTCATTACAGATGGGATCTTACACACGGATACACTAACATTTCCTGGCACCTGTCTGATTCAGCAGTGTGTGTATTGGATCACTACACCTGGAATGTTCAGCACAACTGTAAATTGTCTGCACATACAGTAAGTGTTTCCCTCTGGGTGCCCTTAGTGACTCATTATTAGCTTCTTTATAACTATTTATAATCATTATTTCACAATGGTATTACCAGGCAGTACTACATATTCTTATATTCAGCTAGCTATGTCATATAAATGCATTGCTGTCAGATGATATCTTACATTGAGAGGGAGTGAATGTGAGTAAGTTGTGACTGATTGCCCTTGTGTCAGTCAAGAGTTACACTGAAATCATCTAATGGTGGTTTATCCTCCTACTAAATGAGTGATAAGTAGTCAAGGTCAGATACCGGACAATCCCTTGGCCAGGCCGTAAATGACTTCTCAGTTGTTGTCCTCTGCTTCTGTCAGGGCAGCTCTGATTTAGGGATTTATGTGGGTGCTCTGACCCCTGAGGTCAGAACAGAGCAAGGATGTTCTGGCTGAACAAGACAACTACAGTTTACATGAACAGCTCAATCAGTTGAAGTTGAATTCTGTATCTTAATAAAAAAAGTTTCAGTACACAATTATACACTCTCATGAGTGAATTAATTCTACATTAACAAAAACACAGTGCTTTTAACCAAACACTGTCCAAAAAGAAAAACAAAGATTTACCAGGTGGCTTTCACACTTAGTACAAGGATACCATGTAAAACAATGAGCCTTTTATCTGCCCACAAATCTAGCAAAAGTAAGAGTATTGTCTGTCACAATATTTGCTTTACTGCAGGTTTGACTGTCTTGTGACTTCCCAGAATCAATGTCCACTGCAGTCAATGGCAATATTAAACAAGATTGATAAGGGTAGTGAGTAGTGTAAACAGAGGCTTAACATTGCCCCTCCCATGCCCACAGACAGACTGGAATGCATATTTAGGTGTCTTTGTAAACATATACTGTACGTCCATATGGAAATTACTATATCCACAAAAAAAATAGTTAATTAAGCCATAGTTTTTGAATGTGCATACTCATTTATGACTGGAAACTTTTAAGACTTATTGTTTCAGTCTTCTCTACCAAACACCAGTTTGTGAGACTGGGATGGTTTATCATAGTTGAGATAAAAAAAGAAGTGCTCTTGTAGTTAAGAGAAAATGTTTGTATTAACTGAAAAAGAAAATCTAAATGGTCAGTTTCACTTATTTGTATGATAAAAAATAAATCACACAGTGATAATAACAACTTTAAAACATGTTAAATACATTAAATACATGTAAAGCCAGCCGTAGTTTGTTAATATGCAAGGGAACAAACACGACAAAGGACAGTTTCACATTAAATATCTCCATAGGATGTCTGCAAAAACTGATAGCCATTCTTAATATATAATCATTAAGAGACAGTAAAAAATTACATGGTCCATGTTAGAGAGCTAAGAAGACCAACTTAAAAGTTAGATGTAGAGATACAATAGATACTTTTCATCAGGAGCTCTTTATACTATATATACTTTATGCTATATAATATCCTGCTGCATCTCCCTTCCTGAAAAACTATCAGAGAAGTTGGAGATGAGAAGGAACATGTCTACAGAAAACCATTAAACTGGAATACCATTTGTGAAATGAGACTTGATTATTGTTGCTGTATGGTTTGTACCCAGTAAAACAGCATTTCTATCGTTATTATAAGCCAACAACAAGTAGCTTTAGATGTATTCCTTGTGTGGAATGTGCTTGTTTTAAGATCCTGAAAAGTCATTGTTCCTTGTGTATCTTACTGTGGAATTGTTCCTTTGTTTGATCATATCCTTTATTGGGGGAGGGGCAGTCAGACACACATCCGTCTCTGTCAGAGAAATGCAGATTGCATTACATCTGTACCTAACGAAAACCTTATAAACCTTTATCTATTTTCTTTATCTTTTTCTTTCCTTTATATAACTCCAAGTTTATTAACCATCAAGACTTTAAATTATTTCCCATTGTGTTTTTACTATAAATCATGTACTACCTGCTATACTGTTTAATATCACTTTCAAATCATCCATCCATCCATTATCTACCGCTTATCCTCATATGGTCGCAGGGGGACTTTAGCCTATCCCATCTGTCTTAGGGCGGAAGGCGGGGTACACCCTGGACAAGTCGCCATTTCGCAGGGCACATAGAGACAGTCAACCACTCACACTCACATTCACACCTGCGGTCACTTTAAATTAGCCAATTAACCTAATCCCCATGCATGTTTTTGGATGGTGTGACGAAGCCAAAGTACCCGGAGAGAACCCGTGCAGACACGGGGAGAACATGCAAACTCCACACAGAAAGGCGCCAGGCCCAGGATTTAAACCCGGTACCTTTTTGCTGTGAGGCGACAGTGCTAACCACTGTGCCGCCGCACTTTCAGATCATCTCTGTGCAAATTTTAGTGTTGTTTGTTGTTGGCACCTTGTTTTCATTTTAGGTTTAGTCTAGTCTTTGTGTCAAACATTTAATTTTTATTAGTCATATTCATACTCCTTTTGTTGAGTCAAGTCAGTCGAATAAAAGTTGGAGCATTTTAGTCTTATCTTAGTCAGAATAATACATGACTATTTTCGTCTAGCTTTAATCAACGAAAACTGATGATATTTTACACTAGTTTCAGTGAAAAAAATATATTAATCTATTTTTAGTAATGTAATTCTATTTAACCCAGTCAATATAGTATAATTACCAAATATAGTATATATTTGAACAACCAAACAACCAGACAACCAATGAAACCAAACATGTACTGCAGGTACACACACATAAATTTAAGTATGTCCAGATATCATTTATTCTTTTTCTCCCTGGGTGCCTGGCCATGACACTAGCCACAGCAGCATCTAAATGCCGCAAGAGGGGTTTATGGAAAAGCGTCGCCACGGTGGTGTAGTGGTTAGCACTGTAGCCTCACAGAAAGAAGGTACAGGGTTTGATTCCCGGCTCGGGGCCTTTCTGTGTGGAGTTTGCATGTTCTTCCAGTGGGTTCTCTCCAGGTACTCCGGCTTCCTCCCACCATCCAAAAAGTAGGTTAATTGTTAATTTGAATTGACCGTAGATGTAAATGTGAGTGTGAGTGGTTGTCTGTCTCTATGTGCCCTGCGATGAACTGGTCCAGGGTGTCCCCTGCCTCTCGCCCTAAGACAGCTGGGATAGGCTCCAGCCCCCCCGTGACCCTATGAGGATAAGCGGTAGAAAATGGATGGATGGATGTTCACAAATCATTTTTTTCAGTATACAGATGGGACATTTTTTAAATGTTCTGTCTTTGGTTTAGAAAGAAAACATCACGAGTCATCATAAGCACAATGTAAAAATCATACCTTCAGATTTACAGTAAAACACTCCTTGTCACTGGGGAATGGATAGCAGATACATAAAGTACTTAATAATAATTTATGATGCAACAATAACATGTTTTCATGAGTCTAACGTGAGTGACACCATTAATTAATTTTATTTCATTTAAATTATTTATTTATTTATTAATTAAATTATCTACCGGACATTACTGGGATCATTGCATCATCACCACACAACTATTCTCACAGTAAACCTTTATAACTAGGTGACAATCTGGAAAGATTATAGCTAGGGAGGACTGAAGGACAAAGTCATGCAGTGAGCAGTCCTGCAGTTTGGGCCTACTGAAAAGAGGGAGGTGACTCAGGGTGAGGGGGAGTGGTCTTAGGGGCGGACCTGAGGGCCCACAAGGTTTATATAGTTTAGCAGCTTCCTTTTACCCTATGCCTTGTGTCTGTGTGCTCTCACTTCTGTCTACTCAGCCTGTGTTGCTCTTTCTTTCTCACAGTCTCACTCATTGAGTCTCACACTCTCAAGCTACAATGAATACCTCCAGGCAAGCTGCATACGCTGTGCACTCCTCCACGAGCAGCAGGCCTCATGCTGTATCATTCCGTACCTCTGCTCCTGTCTACAGGGCCCCAACTATTCATGGAGGGGCCGGAGGGGCCCACATCAGCATCTCCTCCGGCGTCCGTGGTGGAATGGGAGGCGGCATGGGAATGGGCTCTGGAGCCGGGGGCTTCTCCAGCAGTGTACAGGTTAGCAGCAGTGGGAAGAATGCTGACATCATGGGCAATGAGAAGTTCACCATGCAGAACCTGAATGACCGTCTGGCCAACTACCTGGAGACAGTGAGGAACCTGGAGCAGGCCAACCACAAGCTAGAGATTAAGATTAAGGAGGCACTGGAGAAGGCCGGACCTGACTTCAGAGATTACAGCAAGTACCAGGCCATCCTGGATGACCTGAGGAAGAAAGTGAGTACGGGGGCAGGATGATAAGAGCAGGGATAAATGTTTTTAGAAAGATGTGAAGTCAACTGTGATTGAGCAAGAAATGTGTAAAAGTGACTGAGACTTAAATATGATTGAATATATTATATAGCCCTTAAACTAAACATAATCCCATCAGTACCCACGGCTACTATTCCAGTGCCGACTGCTGCTCCAGGAGCTGGGGTCCACGGACTGGACCGGAAACAGTGTGGTTGAGGAATGTTGGAGCAGCAAGGGTCAGAGAGACAGGAAAGCAGAGAGAAACAAAAAAAAACAAAAACAAAAAAACAAGACTCTGGAGACTTTATAGACTGTAAAAGGAGGAAACTTTCCTCATTTAATGTAAACAGGTTCTGTCAAGGTGGAGCTTATTAGTTCTTTATGTTCTCCATTTTATAAGCATTTTTCTTATATTGCAACTAGTTTCTTGCCTGATAAGTTCCATACAAACACATCTGGAACAGCTAAACAGTGGAGAAAGACTTAATAAAGTAAAAAAAAAAATAACATAATCAGGAAACTTAGTAAATTATTAATTGCAGGTTTTGCCTCACCGAATGCCAAAGAAGGAAAACAAACAGAGTGAAGAGAAGTGGACTCTGTAACCCTCATCCTGCTCCATTCGTCATTCAAAGCTACATTTTCCTTTCTAGAAAATTAAGTATAGCTTCCTAATGGAAAAAAAAAAAAAATCTAAATTCTCAATTGAACAACTGGATAAACACGTGAACAGTACAATGTGTAGACTATAACGGTTCAACATTAGAAAACTTCTTCCATTTCATTTCAAATTATAATAAAGGGAAATAAACATTGGGGATTATAGATATATATAAGAAGTAGAAGGTTTTTTTAATGATTTTTTTCTTTTGCTGTGATGCAAAAATCACTTAAATGATGCTCTCCACAGACACCAAAACACAGACTCCCTCACATGTTAAAATAACTCACATCAAGAAAGCATGCACAGTCAACTAGTCATGCAAACATACACACATCCATGCACACATATACACACACAACCACTATCACCACCTTCCTCGCAGCGTCTCTCCTGCAGGCAGGACAGATCTTGTTCCTCAGCAGGATAGTTGCTGCTTGGCAGCCGCTCATGAACTTTGTCACCTGGATACCTCCCCTGCCACCCATCCAAGTCCTTATCTATCGTACCGTGACAGCTGCAACCTTGTGTTTTCTTTTTTTTTTTTTTTCAAACAAAGCACTGGCACTGTCTTCATTTACGCACATAGACATTCAACATAAACCTGTTACTATGTGTCTTGCTGGAATAAACAATACATATCTATTAGTTCACTATTCATGTACTTAAGACATCTGATGTTAAAGTGTATTTCAAACGATTGTAATTTTTTTCTCAATTTTAGTATTTTAAAGAAGATGGTGGACTCACATTAAAGGAATTGTTTGCCAGTTCTTTAGTGTAAATGGTCACACAGTTTGCAATCTGAATCATAGTTTACTTTTGTCATTTGGTTCTAGGTATTTGATGCCACCACCAACAATGCCCGCTTGGTTCTCAACATCGACAATGCTCGCCTGGCCGCCGATGACTTCAGAGTCAAGTGAGTTCCATTCGCTTACTGACAGAGACTTTAAAACACTATGCCAGGGAGCTGCAGACACACCCAGTTTTACTGCCTCTTGTAGTCATATATCACCACCCTTGTATCTTTACTGACGGAGACAATTTATGTGTCACAAATTAAATATCACAGCAAACACACCTGGCAAATAGAATGCATGTAAGTGAGTATTGTATGCTGACCAAATATGAATTAACTTAAAACAAAGAGTTAGGTTCAGTTACTAAGTCCTGATAAGTAGATTGAGAAGGTGATTCTGAGCTTTGACGGTATCCCCACTGCCCTGCCCTGTGCTGTGTAGATTTGAGTCTGAGCTGGCCATCCGCCAGTCTGTTGAAGCCGACATCATTGGTCTGAGGAAGCTCATTGATGACACCAACATGAGCCGCATGAACCTGGAGAGTGAGATTGAATCCCTGAAAGAGGAGCTCATCCATCTCAAGAAGAACCATGAAAATGTGACTATGATAGCACTGAAATCAACCTGATTTATATAATAACCTTAATATAAACGTAGTTTTGTTTTGTACATTTTGTCTTTGAAAGTCAAAGGTTGTTTTGATCCTGCTTTAGTATTGATATTGATCATTTAGGTGCATACAACAAAGTACATCCTTTGTTAATTGAAAGAATTAAGTCTTGTTAGCCCCACTTGTGACATGCCAATGGCACTACTTGTTTAGGTTTAATTTTTTTTAATAAATCAATGTTGCCTTTTAGTTTGAACAGCAGTCACCTAGGTAAAATTCTTGTGTTTGTTTGACCCACCTATCCCAACCTATGTAACCTGACTTTCATCTTTACTCCCATGTACACCACCATAGTTAGCATGGGCTGCTCTAACCTGAACTGATTGAAATGTACTCCATTTGTGATAATCTCATAATTTGTGTATCCATTTTTATTTCTTAGGAAGTTAAGGAGCTTCGTAACCAGATTACCCAGTCAGGAGTACATGTGGATGTTGATGCTCCTAAAGGACAGGACCTGTCTCAGATCATGGCAGAAATCAGGGCCAAATATGAGAAGATGGCAAGGAACAACCAGGAAGAACTCAAAGTGTGGCATGAATCTCAGGTCAGTTATTAACAATAAACTATCATCCGCAAATTCCCTCTTTTTTAAAATAAATAAAAAGTTTTAAATTGAGTTATACTTACTTTCCCAATCTAAATCCCTACTTCAGATAACAGAAGTGCAGACCCAAGTCACCCAAAACACAGAGGCCCTGAAGGGTGCACAGACAGAGGTTAGTGACCTGCGCAGGCAGATGCAAACCCTGGAGATCGAGCTGGAGTCACAGAAGAGCCTGGTGAGTATACACTCATTTACCTCAACACAGGCTGCAATGGCTTCTTCAGCACTCTCACTCTCGCACTGACTTTGTTGACACAGACTTTACACTCTGGTGACTTGCTATGGAGCTGTCATTAGCGAGATGGGTTCACTGAAAAAAAATTAACCATTCTTTTCTTTCCCTGTGCTCACAGAAAGCCTCTCTGGAGGGCACTCTGAGGGACACAGAGATACGTTACAACATGGAGATTGAATCTCTCAACACTATCCTCCTGGGTCTGGAAGCCGAGCTCACACAGCTGCGTAATAACATCCAACTGCAGTCACAAGAGTATGAGACCCTGCTCAACATGAAGATGAAGCTAGAGGCTGAGATTGCTACATACCGACGGCTGTTGGATGGGGAAGACTTCACGTGTGTAGATTAAGGATTATATAATGACAGAGTTGTCCAACCAACCTGCAGAGACACTTTCACCTTCAAGGTTAATAGAAATAGCTGATGATTACATTGTTGTTTTTTTCCATTCAGGCTCCAAGATGCTCTGGCAGACCATAAATCTGTGAAGACCAAAGTGATGACTGTCACACAGACCCTGGTGGATGGTAAGGTGGTTTCCTCCAACACAGAAACCAAGAACCTTTGACTACCAGAAGCAACCACCGGCACTCCATTGTCATTGCATCGTAATACTAACATATGACTGGACAAAGTAAAGTAACTTTTTTTCTTTCTTCTCAGTCACATAGCTCTAATCAAAATCTCAACTGAATTAGTTTGACTTTCTGAATATTCAGCTGATCCACAGACTGTTTAAGTAAATAAATCTGGATCAGGGAAAAAACTAAATCATATTTTATTTCATCATGAGTTACTCACATGTTTGTGTGTTGATGTGCAGATGTTAACAAATGTTCAGATTTGAGCGGTGAGGTTTTTACAAAGACAAATTATTTGAAGACAAAGTAAAGTAATAAAAGAGTCCGAAACATTTTATGTTTTTTTGTCATCAGCCTTCATTTTCTTTTTGTCCAGTCTGCCTGGTTATATATACATACATACAGTACATACTTCATTAAAGTAATTTGAAGAAAGGTATCTTGGTGTGAACATTGTGTTTCTTATAATAGATCAGATATAACTAATTCCAATGCATATATCTTAAAAAATGGATAATTTTGTTGATAAACAAAAGGCTTTGTTAAACTCGACTTGACAAAAAGTGTTTTTGTTGGGCACAAGCAAATTAATTCACATTTATTGCTGGTTTGAGTATTTACAGGACCAGAGGGCTGTTTCACAAAACTAAACTGAGGCATTAAACCAGGATTTCCCAGTTATTCTTTAGCTTTACAGGGGCACATACAGTGGTGGAAAAAAGTTAGCATTGCAAACTGACATGTATTTGTGAAATATTGCATTAAAAGTCTTCAAATGCAATTTCTTTTATTACAGTCACAGCCAAAATACTACTGTTGTGGAAATATTCTGTCAGGATGTTTTAATTTCCACAAGGAATGAATAAACTTCACTGATGCAGTGGCCCAAAAGAGTTGCTTTTAATATCTGTCTGCAGAACAGAGATGAGAATTCAGACACACGGCCCAGAGCGTTGTGAGTGAATGCCCATACAGAATATCAGGAAAAACAATATTTATGCACTTCTGATACATACATGCGTACGTGAATTCCTGCTGACAAGCAATACCGTCATTTGACTTTAAACGAACATGCTGTATGTTTTAATGTAGGCAAAGTCCACAAGTCTATCAGGCCTGATGGTGAGGAAAAGGCATACTGCACACACACTGTTCTCTAAACAAGATAACTTCTAGCAACATCAGCATGAGTTCAGACATAACAGCTTCTGACACATTCTGCTAAATTCCATCACATTTCCTCCCTTTTGTTCCTACAGGAACACCTACATAAATACAAAGTTTACTGAAAGCATCAAACATCAGACTGAACCTTTTGCATGGTCTTAAGATCAAACACCATTAAGATGTCAGTAACAGAAAGAAAAAGTTGCATTTGTTCTTGCGAGAATAGAACTCTCTGGTTATAGCAAAGCTGAGACAGACAGAACAGGGATTCTAGAATTACACAAGTGATATTACATTACTGTATATCAATCAGTACAGATAACAACTATCATCAAAAACAGGATGAAAGAAACAACTCAGAGTGAGAACCTGTTCCAGGGCCTATACAGGCCATCGGGCAGCCGCCTCACCAAGTCATTATAACTTTATGATTCTCAAATGTCCATGCTGTAAAACAAACAGATTCAATGCGTCTCAGTTCTTCTCAGAGGTCTCACCTATCAATGGTTACACCGCAAATTCAACCCTTTTCTAGGGAAAAATTCCTGAATGACCCTCTCATAGAGCCCAGAGGAGAAAAACCCTTTTCGTGTCAGATGAGGGGAAAACACCTCCGTGGTCTCCATGGGAACGATCACCATTCTCGGCTTGCAGTGAACCTGGTTGTAAGACAGAATAAACAGACATTAGAATCATCATAAAGGCATTATAATCACATGAATATTTATGAAAATGTTGAAAAGTTGACTGTATGCTGGTGCAGATCTCTTTAGATTTCTTTGTTTCTTGTCCGCTGTTCAGGCATCATGGTTTCGTTGGAACAGAGCGTTTACTTTCACCATCTGTTCAGTTGGTGACTTGGCACGTCACATGTAGCAGGGAGCACTTTTACCTCCACCTGATATTGTGGATCTCCAGGTGGTGGGTCAGTTGGAGCTGGTACATTTGCAGTGGGACGAGTGGATCCATGTTGCTCTTTCTGCAACCTTCACTGTTGTGTCCGTCGTGAGGAGGATCTGGTCCAGGCCTTGCCAGCATCTGTGTTTCCAGCTGTCCCTTCTGAAGTCTTTCACGACCACGTAGTCCCCTGGTTGGAGCCGAAGCAGTAGACCTTTAGCTTGGCCAGGGAGTGCAGCAGACACTTGTTGTCTCAGTGATGGCACCCCTTTATTAATATTATTGCTCGTCGTCCAATCCTGGTGGTGGGATGGACAGTCCCCCCATTTCAGCTGAATACTGGGCCATCTTCTTTTACAGTTGAAATCAATCTGACCCCTTTTGAGGTACACCGGTTAAACTGGCTGTCTGTATCCTGGATGTCTCATTTCCACCTTCCTCCAGTGTGTCTGCAAAATACAATAATGGCAAAACAACACAACAAGCAACACTAGCAAACATAGATAAAACAATCCATTAAGTGTTATTTTTACTCAAGACTTCCTGTCCTAGTTTCAAAATAAAAGCCCTTCGGTGTTTTTGTCTGTTGATAGAACTGTGTTTATTAACATGAGACTTTTATCTTGACATGCCATATGTATAAGAATACATACTCAGTGCAAGCTTGACTAGCTTTATGTAGAACGACAATGAGCCAGCCCGATGTATAGAGTTTATTCTGAAGGACCAACTGGACTGATATCTGCGTTCAATCTTCAGTCTTTTGTAAACTTCACTAACATCTTGCCTGTGAGATATTAATGAGTCTATATAGTGACCTTGCTGCTTTCAACACTACAGTTGTATATCAGAAACATTTGGCCTAGTTATACTTAAAATATATGGATAGTTCAAAGTCATTACCAAAAACCAATAATAACCATAACGCTAATGTGGCCTTCGATGAAATGGAGTTTGATACCTCTGTTCTAGTGGATATGGAGGCTTTAGCACACTGATTCAGGCGGTACCTCATGTGTCCTTTATCCAATCAAAGGGTTTCACACCCTTACCCGAATGTTGTCGTCGTCACCCTCTGTTGTCACTCTTTTCCTGTACCTGTATGGAGAGATGCTACCAGTACAAGTTAGTGCACCATAGTATTGACACATGATCAAGTTTTGTGAGGTCTAGAGGCGTACCCCTGAGACCCACTATTGCAGGACCCTCAAGCATGTCCTGTGCAAAGCTTGAACGGTAAAAACCCTATACTATTGTTGGTGGAGGCTCTGATAGACTCAAAGCAATAAGCAAGGCCTCAACTCAGATTAATTTGGAATCTGCGCAGATTTTTGCCAATTTTACTCTTTCAACTTGACCTTGGGACTGCCAAACCTAGGTAGATAGTGATGTCATGTAGATCTGAATTAATGAATTAGGTAAAATACATTCAATATGATTGTGATTTTGATTTTCAAGCAGATATTTGCCATGTACATGGATGTGGAGCAACGCGTCTAAAGCACAAGAAAGAATTATTAATAAAATTCTTATTTGAGTATTTCTTAAGTTCTGTACTTTCTGGGCCATAGACCGAATATTCTTAAAAAGGAAGAATATTTAGACTAAATTCAGTGCATTGATCACATTCAAATCAATGTGCAGATTAATGTAGATGACTATTACACAATTATATATCACTAACACGTGGAATAGTCATCTACATTAATCTGCACATTGATTTGAATGTGATCAATGCACTGAATTTAGTCAGTGCATATTTACTCAATACCGAACCTTGTGAAATCTAATAAACAATATTGCTTGTCTGTTACCTCATCTCTATTGAGTAAATATTGTGTATCTTTTCTCACAGTGTGCATATATTGAGCCTACAATCTGTCCCTGAGCTGCTTTAAGCGCTTCAGTCAATGTTTTCAGTCCTGCTCTCTGTGCTGAGGGTGAAGTCTGTAGTCTGTCAGAGGTCACAGTCACATACAGTAGTCATTTCCTGTTTGGTACTCAAATACTGCATATCCTGTCTGTAGTCCATTTTGTGGGTGCCATAAACAACAACCATCAGTAAATACAGTTCTTGTTTCTGTATGATTAAGGGGCTCATTCTGTAAATCAGCTCTCAGTTTAATGTGATGCTATGTGTTGTCAGTACAGTCAATGACTGATACACTATTATGTGTTCTGTTTTTGTGATGGCTTTTGCTTCTTCAGCATGTTGTGTGCATGGTGGTTATCTGTTTTCTACAGTGTCTGATTTGAATTGTAGTACATCAGTACCTGCCTTCCTCCCCCCCTTTTTTTTTCTGCAGCCCTTTTCCAGAAACATCCAAATGAAACCGAATAGTCGAGTGTATCTGTACTGTTGACCTCTGAATGTGAATGAGCACACATCTCTAATCTCAGGTTCAAGTGGGAGACAGAAAAAGGCTTTTGCTTGTTATCACAGTATCAAGGTCAGCTATTCATTATAATTAATTAAAAACAAACAGCTAGCGATTGAGACTGAAGTAGAGCACATAAAGTCAGAAAAATGTTATAGATACCATAACATTATATATACCATTATAGAATCATATTCAATTTAACATTTCCCCTTTTGACATGGTTTCTTCATATCAATCAACAGAAGTACGAAATGTAAATCCTGCATTGTGCAGCATCCATCAGGCTGTAACCAACTTTGCAGACCCCCCCAAACTGCAAGTGACCACGACATTTTAGGGTACGGCACAACCAGGTGGGAGACAGTGTGGTGTCCCCCTTTTGGAGACCTAAATCACAGGTGTAAGCAGTTCTTCAGTGCGTGTTCAGTAGCATCCTGGATGTGAGCAACTATGTGTAAGCTGGTCTTTATTGCAAGTATCAGCAGCAAGCGATTCTTCATTGCACAGGCATGTGGAAATGATAACAATGCAACAGTGATTGATTTCATTTAATATAGACAGAAGCTAAACCTTTTATTTGTTTATTTATTTATTAGCTCAACTGATAGCATATCAGGGGCCTTAAGTTTGAGCAATCAGAGGCATATGTGGTGGCAAATGCTGACCTGTGGCTCCTGTTTCTGGCATCTAGTTTTGCTTGCAATTGGGCCTGAAGTTGGGCCATCAAATCTATTAATAGATGGTTATCGTTCTCACTAGGCGGACGGAAAAATGCACAGAGTATTTGATCATGAGAAAGAGGAGGATGGCTAGGTGTGGAGTGTGTTATCTTGTGTTCATGGCTATGTGAATGGAAATGTGGAAAATGTGTAAGTTAACCCTTCTCTCATACCATTAGTTTGTTTAGGGTTTGTTTAAGTTATTCTTCCCTTGTATAGAAGTCTGAATTTGACTGATTTCTTGTGAGGGTAGTTTGAAAGTCTGCGACCGCATAGGCTTCCTTTCTGTATTTTTTATCTTCTCTAGGTCATTCTGTCTCTCCCTCTGTGTCTGTGTTCATCAGAGTCGTCTGTCTGAGTCTTGTATCAACTTACACTTAAACTCTCTCAAAGTTAGCAGAGCATCATCCCCTGAAAATCAACTATTTAAAAAAAAAATTCTGTTTCAATTTATCCACTTATTTCCTGTTTTTCTTATGGTATTTGGGATTAATGCCTCCTAAATACACACAAAACTACTCCTTCTTACAAATTTTGAACTTGCCTGCTCCTTTAATTGCCATAATTTATGGACTTACTTCAGTTGTACATAAAAACACTATACACACGCACACAATTTCAAGTGTATGGACGCAATGCCCTGCTAGGAGACCTAGTCAGCAAGCTTCTACAGAAAGTCCTGGTGACTATACTGCGGCTGACTACTGGAGGTCCTAACCAGTCTCACTAACAGTTTTAATACACCTCAAATAATGCACCAAAACCACCCCAAAAGTAATACTCACACTCAGTCTTCAGAGTTTTCGTTTCACCAGCCTCCTTTTCTTTTAACTCTTGAAGAAAGACCCAGCCCACACAATTTAAACGCAACACGTGTATTTTAATTCTCTTTTTCTTCTTTTCTGCGCATTATATTCTTAGGTGAGGACTTCAGCCTCCCTTTCTCATTTCTCTTATTTCTCTTTTACCATTAATATAATATTTATTGACTCACTGTAGACTAAACATCACCTACACCAGACATCAAGTTTTAGTTATCATCAATATGCACAATTCTATTGAAAAGGTTTGTGCTTACCTTTTGGGCTTTTCAGGCACCTGTGATGTCTGGGTAGAGGAGGGTAACGTTGTGATACTCCGGACTCCTTTAACTTTTTAAGGAAAACACATTTGATTCATTTTTGTTCTCAAAGCAGCTTTACTTTACCCTTCTTAAGTTCCCTTTAAGTTGTAATAACTGATTTCTGCTAAAAGTTCACTCAACATTGAAGATACTGCACACTATCTTCCCCATATTTTCTCTTCATGGCCTCTGCAATAGGGCCAGCTGGTGCTTTTTTTCCCACTCGGTCTGTCTCTGACAGAAAACAGTGATCTTGTTTTAGGCCTCTGGCTCAAAACTCACACTTTTACCAACTTTATGTACAAAGTTCACAGGACTTCAAAAAAACACCTGATCTCACCTTGCCGTCTTCGAGTCCTAGACTCGGTATTACCTTTTACGCGCAAACTCACAGGACTGAAATAAAAAAAAAAAAGAAAAAGAAACACCTGTTCTTGTTTTGCCGTCTTCGAGTCCTAGACTCGGTATTTTACCATATACAGTCTCTGACTGTCTTCGAATATCCAGACCAAGGACAGTCCAACGACCGTCATACAAGATCTAAGACTCGGGATTCAACACTTATTTTAGACAGACGCAATTCTACTCTACAATTATTTTAAAAGAAACAGAGGTGATTTAATTTGTATTTAAATTTAGTCCCACAATTTACCTCTTTCTTAGGAGCAACAATACTGGACCTCAGAATCAGGAAGGGATGATAATAAATGGAATGTAAACATCTCACTAAATGTTGTCCTTGTGCGAATCGTAGCAGAGTCAGCCAGAGGCCCCAGGACGCCGGGTCCTCGTCCTCAGATTTTCGTGAGGCGAGAACGGGTTCGTCAACCCAGGTCAAAAAAATCAGCCCCTCAACGACCCGGGGGTCTGGACGGACTCTCGAACGATCCCAAAATTCTGACACCAAAATTGTTGTGGAAATATTCTGTCAGGATGTTTTAATTTCCACAGGGTTCTTTAACTACACAAGGAATGAATAAACTTCACTGATTCAGTGGCCCAAAAGAGTTGCTTTTAATATCTGTCTGCAGACCAGAGATGAGAATTCAGACACACGGCCCAGAGCGGTGAGTGAATGCCCATACAGAATATCAGGAAAAACAATATTTATGCACTTCTGATACATACATGCGTACGTGAGTTCCTGCTGACAAGCAATACCGTCATAGTGATAAACAAACATGCTGTATGTTTTAATGTAGTCAGAGTCCACAAGTCTATCAGGCCTGATGGTAAGGAAAAGCCATACTGCACACACACTGTTCTCTAAACAAGATAACTTCTAGTGACATCATCATGAGTTCAGACATAACAGCTTCTGACACATTCTGCTAAATTCCATCACACTACTAATACTAGAAATCATAAAAAGCCATTAACTCTTTGAGTCCCATTGACGAGTTACGCCGTCATTCAAAATACAATGCTTGCGTGCCATTGATGAGTGTTTTTTTTTTTTTTACAGCGGGTCGCTGATAATAGTCTCCCATAGTGTGTGAGTAATTTTGGGGCTTCTGTGATTTGTAGTTGGGATATAAAGAGTTAATATTCACCACAGAGATCAAAGCAGGAAGTGGAGACGATCACATTTAGAGAGCAAAACAAATGGATTCTGGACAAAAAGTGACATTTTTGGTGAAAGTGGCCTCTACTCTCCTCCAGATAAAACAATGATGGAACAAGGTAAAAACAGCATTTTTTTTCATGATGAAATAGAGCATCTCTTCTTTCATTTGAGCTATTCAGTGTTTTCAGAGACATGGTACAAAATATTCTGTGCGTCTAGAAATATGACTGAAAATAGGCAAAAAATGCTGGCACAAGGCACTTTTAAAAACCAGCACACACTCAAAGAGTTAAAAATCTAAAACTGAATGGTTCCATAAAAATACATAAGAAATTTTGAGTACTGGGTCATTTTGCTACCAGTGATCCACTAATGAAGGTCATGCTTTTTATTGAGAGGCACACATTTTGTTGTCATGTTTCATGTCTAGAAGAAGAAGAAGCAGAAGAATTCACTGTACCATACACTATAAAAAGTCTATATAAAGCCAGCACATTTGACAGTTCTTCGGAGACAAAAATGGCTAAAACAAGGAAACTGCAGGAAGAAGATAGAGATTCTCAATCAGGAAGGGTACAGCTGCCACCAGAAAGCCAAGAAGTGCAGATGCAGTCCTTCAGCAGTTGGATACACTCTGCAGAAATACAGAAGAACCAGTAGCTTGGAAGACAAACCAAGATCTGGGTGTCCAAGGGTTTCTTCAGCCACAAATGACTGCATGCTGATCCACATGTGCAGGGAAAATCGCAGAATGACATCACAGGACCTTCAGCAGCAGTGGTCAAACCAAACTGGTGTCCGGTGTTCCACCTGCACTGTACATGGATGACTTTTAGATCATGGCTTAAGGTTGTTGTTACACAAGAGCTGGACAGTGAGGAACTGGAAAAAGATTCTGTGGTCAGATGAGTCCAGATTTAGCCTCCTCCTGCTAATGTGAGGGTACACAGAAGGCCAGGCGAAGCATTAACTTCAGCATGTACAGTACCTACTGTCAAGCATGGTAGAGGCAGTATCATGGTTTGGGGATGCATGAGTGCCGCTGTTGTTGGTCATCTCACTGTATGTGATGGCACACTGAATTTTCCAAGAATTGTGCCCTTCTTGAAGCCCACATGCTTCCTTCTGCAAGTGCACTGTTCCAAGATCAAAACCGGATGTTTCAACAGGATAATGCCCCTTGCCACACATCCAAGACTGGTAGAGCTTAGCTGCAGGAGGGAGCACAGTATCCAGGTCTTAGAGTGGTCAGCTCAATCCCCAGACATGAACCCCATTGAAAATATGTGGTGGAGAGTCAGAAGGTCTGTTTCAAAGTGTAGACCAAAGAATTTAGAAGAATTAAAAGCAGTAATTCAAGAAGAATGGGACAAGATAACATGCCACCCAGGATTAGAGGTCTACTGTGTGTTAATGGCAGGGATACTAAATATTAATTTATTGATGTGATGGTTTATTTATTTTTGTTCAGTTTTGAACATATTCTCTGTTGACTTTGATCCTGAAAATGTTGTGATCTGACATATTGAAATGGTCAAGTTTTACGTTTTGTTATTTTTTTCTTGTAAATAATATTTTTTTAAATATTTTTTTTCACCACTGTAAGTTACCATGGAGATTTATTCTGTCCAGCTAGCTTGATCTGGACTGGGCAAAAATCCAGGCTTAGCTAATCCTGCTGCCCGTTGTGCAGTCAGCTGTCACTACAATCAAAAATAAATGAATTTTACAGTTATTCCATTCTTCTACTTTATTTTTCCTCATGTTTGTTAGCCTGCATTAAAATGATACAGATATGATACAGAGACCAGCCACTCGGACAGCTGCTGAAACAATTGGTTTGCATAACCAAAGAATTTCTCATTTACATGCTCGTCATCCTCATCGGGGTCTCGACCTGACTCCAGTTCATCGTCGTAACCGACTTGAGTGGGCAAATGCTCACATTCGATGGCGTCTGGCACATTGGAGAGGTGTTCTCTTCACGGATGAATCCCGGTTTACACTGTTCAGGGCAGATGGCAGACAGCGTGTGTGGCGTGGTGTGGGTGGTGTTTTCTGATGTCAGTGTTGTGGATCGAGTGGCCCATGGTGGCAGTGGGGTTATGGTATGGGCAGGCATCTGTTATGGACGAAGAACACAGGTGAATTTTATTGATGGCATTTTGAATGCACAGAGATACCGTGACGAGATCCTGAGGCCCATTGTTGTGCCATACGTCCAAGAACATCACCTCATGTTGCAGCAGGATAATGCACGGCCCCATGTTGCAAGGATCTGTACACAATTCTTGGAAGCTGAAAACGTCCCAGTTCTTGCATGGCCAGCATACTCACCGGACATGTCACCCATTGAGTATGTTTGGGATGCTCTGGATCGGCGTATACGACAGCGTGTACCAGTTCCTGCCAATACCCAGCAACTTTGCACAGCCATTGAAAAGGAGTGGACCAACATTCCACAGGCCACAATCGACAACCTGATCAACTCTATGCGAAGGAGATGTGTTGCACTGCATGAGGCAAATGGTGTCACATCACATACTGACTGGTTTTCATCCTGCCTTGGCGTTCGTGTGACATGGATAAATCCAGGAAGCTCAGATTTCTTTCTAAGCCATCCTGGATGTCTAAATCCTGCTTTCATAAAACAGGCCTGTGCTGGATTAACCATATGCCCTAACGCCAGCACTAGCTAGCTTGATTAGCAATGAGCCTCCGTAATTCACATGAACAGTGATATTAACTGGAATGTTAACTTTAGTCCTCAGATGAAGGAAAACATGAGCTGAGAGCTTAGACCATCAGCGCTGCTCCTCTTCAGGATGTAATGACAGCAGACCTGTCAATCACACGTTAGCCACGCCCCAAAGCTTTATGTGTTATTTTCATCATATATTTGACCATAATTCAGTAAATAGTCATCCTGTTGTGTTATAACATTATTTAAACTATCCATTGAGACCAAATACCCATATTTATAGTTTGCAGAGGTAATACAGCAGGAGAGAAAATGGTAATTTTCCCATTGACTTTAATACTAACAGAAACCACCGTTATCACCTCCTGCTGGCTGGTGAAGAGAGTGCAAGTTTAGTTACTTCAGTATGGGCTTCATTGCCGTTGTTCACAAACCAACGGGTGACATCACGATAGCTCCATCCACTATTTATATACAGTCTATGTCAACAACAAACTTGAACTAAAGACTAATTTGGTTTGTTTTCTGTATTCAGTAGTTCATTTAGAAGTTTGATTAAAATATTCAACAATAGTAACTGTGTATATTTCTTTTTATAACAACAATATGCATAAAATATGGTTTAAATGAAAATCCTTTTGCTTATTGTGGCAGCATACATCTATTTCATGATGCGTGCTTCCCCCCCTCCCCCACTTAACGAGCACCTTTGGTAGCCAATCACCGAAAGGTGTTATGGTATTACAGTGGCATTTCTCTTCCCATGCCCTCCTTTCCACTCTGCTGTGTTGCTTCCGGTTGGGGCTTGCCAATTGTGACAGGTATGGTGCTGCTTCATCTCATTGTATGGTCTCAATGATGATCCATTGACAGCCGTTATTTTGCGCTGCAGAGTGATCTGTGTGTGTCCGGCAGCTGTGCTATGCCTCTCGTGCAGGCGACCGCGATCGGTGCCTGGCAGTTGTGGTAGGCGTCTTCCTTTCTGCATCATTGTGTGTGCTGGTAGCTAGCTAAGCTTGGTTGATTGCAGGTGGAGCGCCGGTGGCCGTTGTGGGTCTCTTGTTCTTTTCCTCCTGTGTGAGTGTGTAGGTACGGAAGTTAGCATAGGTCGCAACCACTCAGCTCGACTGATGATTAATGTGAACTGTTGTCAACAGGAGCTTTCAGTCTGGCGTTCTGCAAGTGACGCTACTGCTGCTGTTTTGTTTCCTCGCCTTCACGGCTGGTTGTTTCTGCGCTAGCCCAGCTGATCGCTAGCGGCGTCTTAATTTTAAGCCATCTGGACGAGCGCAACCCCTATTTTAAACTGAGCGCGTGTTGTATCCCTGTATGTTGTGTTTCTTCTGGTTTAAATTAATTTGAATTTGTTTATCTTTTTTTCTTTTATTTATGTAATTGTCATTTACACTACGTGCTTCGGGGTTATTTTATGTCTTAGTTGGGTGGTTGGTGGAATTTGCTTTGGGGGGCAGGTAGTTTCTTTGGTTGCGTCTGGGTTATTTGTTGTGTTTCTTACTCAGTATTCTTTTGTTTGTATTAAGGTTACTGCCTTATTTCAGGTAGTGATATTTTTGTTGGAATTGAATGGTTTGGATTTATTTGGGTTTCCTTAATTTGCATTTAAATTGTGTTTGGTTTCTTTTCATAGATTATTTGGGTTAAATCAGAGGTTGTTTAATTTGGGGTTTTCTTATGTTTTATGTCTTATTAGATTTGTTTATCGTCATTTTTCTTTACCTCACTAATTGTTTTATTTCCCTTTCAGTGGTGGTATCCCCCCCATTGGTGTGCTGTGTTCCCTGGGATTGGTTTCTTCACTGCCGTGTGTGAGTCACGTGAGCCTGGGTGATTTTGTTTTTTTGTTTATTTTGGTGGATCCCACCCTGTCCTCACTAGCACTCCCCCATCTGGTAAGCCTCAGCCCTGTAGGTTTTTAAATTTTATCTTTCACCCCCCCGGTCAGTGTGAATGATGTTCTTTTAAAATCTTGAAATGTTGTAATAAACTTAACATTTGGATTGGAACCACGTCTCTGGCCTTGAGTACTATGAACCTGTGTGATCTAAATTCTTCGGGTGAGATTCCCAGAGTGGCGTTGTCTGGCAACTTAATGACAGTGTGAGACAAACATTGTAATCATACCCCCTCCACTTGTTATTGCCGCCACAAACTTGGCGTTGCCGGCAGGATTTGCTCTTTTTACGGCCGAGACGTGTGCTCCTTTTTGTGTGTGTTTTGATTTGGTTGTTTTTTTTTTGGTGTTCTTGAATTTGATTTGATGTTCTTTTTTGTGTGCAGATAATATACTTGGGGAAACAAAAAAGCAGCAGTTTCCAGCAGATCCTTGTGACGGGATCGGTGAGGGTTTTCTTTGTCGCAGGTCCATTGGTGGGTACCGTTGTGCCATATTAACTCCTTGTAGTGTAGTGACGTAGTAGAACGTAGTAATGGATGAAGATATGCAGGAACTTAGGGATTTAGTTGCACAGTTAAGAGCTGAGAATGAGTGGTTACGACAGGGACAGGCTGACCCTGGTCCTCTACCCTCTACTTCCTCTGCACCCCCTGTTCCCCCCTCCACTCCCAGTGTCCCAGTGTCAGAGAGACTGATCTTTGTCCCTAGAGATAGGGAGTGTCCAGTCTTTAGAGGAAGGACAGGTATAGGGTTGAGCGAATGGATGGAGGAGGTGCAGGCATGTATGAGGGCTCGGCGCCTAGCTCGGTCAGATCAGGCGTTCTTCCTGTTTGATCACCTAGAGGGCGAAGCTAGAGACGAGATCAAGTACCACTCAGGTTCAGAGAGGGAGGACCCTGAAAATATACTCCATATTCTAAACAAACTGTACGGGTGCACGGATTCTTATGTTTGCAGGAGGCTTTCTTCTCCAGGAGGCAGGATGAGGGGGAAACTCTACAGGAGTTCTCCCTCTCATTGATGGGCCTCATGGAGGAGGTTAAGCAGCATGCTCCAAAAGCAATGGCAAATGCTGAAGTTCTTCTGAGAGACCAGTTTGTTGAGCATGTGTGGAACTGCCACATTATCAATACATCAACCATTCATAATTCCTAAAGTAGGCTATGACAAACGACTATGTGATACTAAATGAAGAACTGCTTGGAAGCTTTAAGAGCTGCTCTTATGGGGGAGGCAAGCCAAAAAGCTGAATTTTTGAAAAGACCCGGACTTCCGGACTACTGCACAGAGACCCTGTGGGTCAAAAGTGACAGCAATCAACATGCAACGAGCAGGTTCTGTCAAGCGGCATTACACAACTCGTAGGAACACTAAGTGGAAATTAAAATCAGAGGACATCAGAAATTGTCAGTTCATTTGTGGTTCTATGAGCATTTGCACATATCTACATCAAAATGATGACAGCTTTCAAAGTATTGAATATATTTACTGTATATTACTGTAATTTTTTTGTATTTTGCCAGATTATAGTGATCCTGGGTCCATGATGATGGGGCCCTTGAATATTGTTGCCCAGGGTACAATGAAGTGTTAATCCGGCCCTGAAACTGGCCCCAGGTGTTTGATAGACAGACAACATTTAATATAACTTGTTAATAACTTTGTTAGTCATAGCCTTTTCATGTAATGTGTTGACATGATATTGAAAATGGCTAGACTATAGTCGCTGTGAGGGTTGTTTGTAAAGGACCCCTACAGATCGTAAAGCCTTCTGAGACATTTTTTGGGTTATACAAATTGGCTTGACTTGACTAAAGCCATAGATATACAGTAGCTTATTGTCTAGGTGTTCCTCAAATGAAAATATCAGCATGCCTTTTAGCCTTTGACTGATTTGTACACATTGGGTATTTGGGACAAAGTCTAACCCAGAAGGTTAATGGTAAACATGTAATAGATAGGATGGGAGTGGCAGGCAGGAATATTACCTTTCAGCATGATATAGAAGACCAGAAGATTCTCCTCTGTCTTCCCTTCTCAGCTGCCAAACCATTTTGTGTCAGGACGCAATGCTTGTTTCTCTAACTAATCAGCAATGGATCCCCTCATTCGGTGGCAGAGTTCCCACACTCTTGGTGTTCATTCAACAGCCATTCACAGACCTCTACAGATGGAGAAAGCCTATGCCCACAGTGTCAGTGGAGGGACAGGATCAGAATCAGGATTTCCACTGCCCACAAAACATGGTTTGGCAGCAGCTTTGGAGGTGGGTATGACTACCAATTCATGCCATCCTCTGGGTCCACTTCTGGAACCCTGGCCATCACCAATGAGAAAATAACCATGCAGCACCTGAATGAGCGCCTGGCAAGCTACCTGGAGAAATCTAGATAAGGCCGACAACATGCTGGAAATCAAGACCAGAAAGACCATCGAGAAGACAGGTCCTTTGGAGGGGAGGGACTTCAGCAAGTACAACAGCATGGCAAATGAGTAAATGAATCAATCAGATAATCTTAATAATATTTCCATGCAAGATACATAATACAAGATTCATCTTGTTAAGTCACTTAATAGAAAGTGAGAACAACTTTTTACTGACTAAAATCTCAATGCTCTGTACATTGTCCTTCCCATTAAATCATCACATAATGTCAGGGAAAAAGTAATTCCAGACTTTTTAATTGTCGTATATCCCAGTTTACGCTGAAGCTCTCCAATTCTCTCACTTATTTCAAAACATATAAGCGTAAAAATTATTACCTGTAGTCTCACTCTTATCTTTACATCCATGTGGAATTATAAGAGATAGCTTGAGCACATCATCAAAAGCAGTTCTTTCATTGACAGAATACATTAAAAGTGAAATTTACAGTTTGCAGTCCATTAAAGTGACTGTGGAAGAATAAAGTGTTTCACTGTAGTTTCAATGTATTTCAAATATTTAAGATTACAAAAACAATTTCCCTCCTTTCAGATATTGGACATGATTGCTCTTGACAATGCAAGCTTGGCTTCAGATGACTTCAGAGTCAAGTGAGTCAGAAATGCATAGAAAATAAAACAGGCTATTCTTCCAGCATGAACATGTGACGTACAATATGCATTGTTAGAATGCATGTGATGTGATGTGATGTGACATTGAGATTCGTTACAATATGGAGGTGGATAAATACAACGTCATTATTCTGAGGCTGCAGGAGGAGCTCTCCCTGCTCCGTACCAAACATTCAGCACAACACAAGAGAGTATGAGCAACTGCTCAACATCAAGGTGAAACTAGAATCTGAGATTGCTGAGTACAGGAGGCTACTGGAAGGCGAGGCAGGCTTTGTGTGATTATGAGGAGAAGAGAGGAGGCAGAAAGTTTGGGGGTGTTAAAAACTGATCATTTACCTTTGCTGAAAGCCAAATTCTAATGGCTGTATGTGAGCTGATATTACAGCTTTGTTTATCTCAGGCAAGCTTTGTAAATTTTATTCAAATTAGCTCATGCAAACATGAACGTTGATATGGAAAGTAAAGGTAGTTATGCGTCAATGCAATACTCTTCCTATCACTTTTATGTCAACTGCTTAATTTCCAGTCAACTCTAAGATTCCATATACTGTATGTCATCCAAGAACAGCAATATGGGAGGCCTATTTGTGTGTACTAGAATTAGTTTTACTAATAACAGAACCACCATGTGTTAATTTTTTCAGACTAGAGGATGCAGCTGATTCAAAGACTGTCCAGACCAAGTGGTGACGGTCACAGACTCTCGTGGATGGCAAAATGGTGTCAGAGAGCAAAGACATCAAATCCAGTGAAAAGCTTGCTGTTAATTAAATAATGGGGGGCTTTATTACCTTTATTCTGAGGAGCAAAACAATTAGTTTATCTGCTGATTACTGGAAATATTTCATGTCCATAATTCCCAACTACCTCGATGGTACTCTACATAATCCAGAGTACTAATGGCAGCAAACAATTATTTGTGATGTAAAGACAGGATAAATTTCTCCTTGAGCAGAGAATGAAGTACAAACAAAGACCTTTAAAAATTATACGCCGGACTATTTGATATGACTGATTGGGGCCTCTGTTGGTAACTTGCAATGATGACAGGAATTAAGGAAGAAAAAAGAAATAGTCCCACAATGTGTTGAACTTACAAGAAAGAGCAGGAGCCCAGTTATGTTAAATTCTCCTCCATAGAAATAATCCTGAGTTGCACCTGTCAAAAAATGTCAGCAGACAAAAATTGTTAACTGTGATCACTTAGATTGTAGATAATCATGAGTTCGGACAGACTGATGGACAATGGCATAATCTGTATTGTACAAAAAACCCTAAAATAGAAATGAAATATTCAAAAAAGGACTCAGTAATGAGTAGCTCCACCATTTCTGTTAATCGCCTCAAAAATTTGTTTTGGCATGCTTCATGCTAGTGTTTCCAGGAGGCCAGTGGGAATGTTGACCCAAGTGGTGAAGATGGCTTCAAGGAGGGCATCCACTGTCTGGAATTAGTGTCCATTTTTGTAAACTTCCCTTGCCATCCAACCCCAAATGTTCTCAATTGAATTTAGATCAGGAGAACTGCAGTGTTGTCCTGTTGAAAAACCCAGTCATTATCACACAGACCATGGCCTTTAGTCATGAGGGATGCCCCCTGCAACATCTCCACATAGCCAACTGCCGTTTGACGCCCCTGCGCAACCTGGAGCTCCATTTTTCCATTGAAGGAAAAAGCCCCCCCATATTATGATTGCGCCCTCTCCACTGTGCCGTGTAGAAAACATCTCAGGTGGGATCTTCTTGTCATGCAGTCATGTTGGAAGCCATCAGGACTGATAAGGTTAATTTTTGTCATCAGAGAATAAAACTTTCTTCCATCTTTCAATGTCCCATGTTTTGTGCCATTGTAGGAGGCAAGGCCTTTGAAGAGGTTTTTGTTCTTAAAACTCTTCTTAGATGCCGTCTAATGGTTATGGGACTACAGTTGGCACCAGTGACAAGCTTAATTTGGGCTGAGGATTGTCCCGTGTCTTGATGGACAGCCAATCGAATCCTCCAGCTCAGGACCGATGATTTTTTTTTTGGATCTACCATTTGACTTTTTTGTTCCATAACCTTCAGGATCTTTTAAGAAATTTAAAATGACTGCCTTACTGCATCCAAAGTTCATCGGAACAGCCTATTTCAGTTTAATGGTTATTTGCAATTAATTGCTTACTCAAAATTTGTTTGTCTAACTCCCATTTTTGCATTTTGAAGCACTACTTAGAACCTTCTTAAGATCCAACAGTGCAAAATGTAAATTCTAACAAATTTTCAACTGGTCTTAAAACTTTCATCAGAACAGGAGTGTTCAAGATTCAAGATTTTCAAGATGGTACTCCCTGACACTACTCAATTGAAACAAAATATACACAGTATACAAATAGGAAAATTGTGAAATAAATACAGTAAAAACACAAGGTTAAAAAAAACACACAATGGGGACCATAGTGCACACCATAGTTCAAATGTTATAGAACAGAGTTCATAAATCCATGAACAGCCTCCTATTTCATTTGCCAGAAATATTAGTGATTTTATTGTAGCCTATTAACAAAAAGAGGTCTGTGAAGGTTTATCATCAGCAGTTAACTTATGTTAATATACATTTAGTGAATGTAGGAGTCAGGCTTCACCTATTTCTCCCTTGTCCTCTGTAAAACATTTAACAGTCTCAACGTAGATAAACCATGAATCATCTCTCACTTTCCCTACCCTACACATCTGTTGGGTGTGTCTGGTGTGAGTCAGTTCAGTGCTTTCAATTTGCTGGGCCTCCTCCCACTGGGAGCAAAAGAAGGTGTGTGTGTCTCTGTGTTTGTGTGTGCAGGATAATTTGGGAGGCATGAGGACAGCAAGTGATGGGCGGGATAAAATAACAAGAAGAGATGTGGATGCAGTAACAGCAACTGCTGGAAAAACAATGGAATAACACTGTTGTACAGTCACTCTAAATGGTAGAATGAATATTATATGCTAAACACACATGTTAATTCCTTGTTCACACTACATGATTTTCCACCAGTCAGCATGTCAGCGACATTTTTTCACACCTCTCCCCCAGATCGGGGTGAGGCAGTCGTCAGCTCGCCGAGCAAGAGAAGATGGAAAAAAGTGAATGGCAACAAAAAGATGCTTCTTGTACAGGAGGAGCTATATTATACCTCAAATCATTCTAAGTGATTCCACAAGTCTTTCAACTCCAGGACCATTTGACATTTCCAATCAAACAAATGAAGCCAGATGAAGTTTGCTGCCAGTTGTTCTCACATTTTGATGTGCCAGGGCTGTAAAATCAAGCCAAACTTCAGCACAAAGGAAGATATGCTAGTTTTGTCTTTTTTATTTTTCCATACCACAACTATTTTCTGTCAATGTGATGAAGGTGTGAGGAACACACTGAACACATGCGGAACTTAAATTTTTATGTGTTTTCTCCTCCATGTTTTGCCATTGCACTTCCTGCTAAAGCTGTTGTAAGTGTGCATCGATGCAGACTTGCTATTTAAGGGCTCAACGGTTCACTCGCCCTCTGCCCTACATGGTTTGGGATGGCTCTTAATATGGCAGAGCCTCCGCAAGGATGCGCAAATGGAGGGCTGGTGTGTAGGTAGAGCGGGTAGGGGATGGTTTGGGATTGGGCCTAAGTCAAGTTAAGGGCTTAGCTTACTGTCTTCCACAGGTGTTTTGAATTGTGTGCCAAACTTCCTGAAGTAAAGTTGAAGTAAACACCAAGCTCACACACTACTATCACTTTCTGCTCTGGAGTTGTACACGCAATTTGCTATCTTACCCAAAATGCATTAGGTTCTGTCAACAGAAATTAATTTACAAAATTTTAAGTTATTGCACATCATGTTAAAAAAAATACTTAATGATGTTCAACCACAAAACATGACTATATATGGTAGAAGCTACATGTTACATTACTAATGTAGCAGACACCCAATTTAGCTTTTTTGAGTGTGTGGAGAGGGCAGAGAAGGAGGAGATGCATAGGGCATACAATAGGAACAGAATAACAAATAAGAACAGAATAGGGCAATGTGTCACCATTCAGCCACTGTTTTCTTTCCCCATTTTCATATTCCATTTCTGTAGCATGGGGAAAGAGAGAGAGAAATGGTCATCCACTCTGAAACAGAAGAGCTGAATTTGCTAAACTTGTTGAATGACTCATATGTCTAGTTTCGATGGAAACTAACCAAACTTGGAGACGAGAATGTCGCAAACTGTCCCAAAGGACTACTTTACTAAAAATACAGCAACTCTGTGGTGTGGATGACTGGATGTCTGGACTGACAGTGAAACATCTTCAACAAAACCATCAGCAAGTCCAGTTGACTCTGTTTTGCTCTTTTTGATTTACCTCAACCTGGATGACATAGAACCTACTCAGATTTGTCTGCAATATATCTTACTTCCAATAAAATGCAGAATAAGTTAACTTTTATTACAAATGAACTAGTTAATGTTCATTTGTTACATTTTTTTGAATCAATCAGACACTATGTCACTCAATAGAACCTCTTCTTAACCATTCCCCACATCTGTAAATCACTTCCTCTCCAAAACAAATCAAGTTATCGTACCTATAAAGAATCATAGACGGCACTGTCCTGGCTCGGTGCCAGCACCAGACTAGCACAGCGGTACCTCCCGGTGTTCAGTGAACGTTGTTCAGTGGACGTTGTTCATTGAACGCGTTCTTGCCCAACACTGAGGACACCATCTATCAGCCACTTGCAACTTAGTTTTGACCTGTATCACCAGAAACCACAGCAACCATTCACACCTGATTGCAATTCCTCTTAATGGCTCACATCAGTGTGGGTGGGATAAAAATTCCCACACGAATGGTAACGACTCCTAACGAGACCTATTGTGTTGGTGGTTTTGGTCGGTTGTTTGTGACTTGTCTACCAGTCAGTTAGAACTTATACCGCTTTCACACTGAAATTAGCGGGTCACAGGATTTTTTTTTTTCTTGTAATTTTTTTTTATTTTAAACTGTTTCAGTTGTAATAACAAACAAAAATTACAACATAAATTGGAAGAGTACCAATACAGTCATTCAGTGTCCACATTTGCTTACAGAAATTCAAGTAAAGTCTGACCTTATAGATTTAACATACTCATTCCATCTCATCCATGTTTTGTAAAATGTGTCTCTTTGGATCCTGAGGGTGAATGACTTCTCCATGAGATAAATTCCGTGGACTATGTTGATCCATTCTTCAACTATTGGAGGTTGTATTTTTAACCATTTTTAACCATATTTGTAACCAGTAGAAGTTTATAATAACACGATCCCAGAAAATATGAAAATGGTTTGCTCCAGATGAACCACAGAGCCTCCAAGATGAATCTCCATCCCTTGATGTTGTTTTTGAATGGGTGTTATAAAGAACCTCACAATATTCTTCAAACCAAACTCTCTCCATGTATTAGATCCAGTTGTCTTCCATTGTAGCTGACAGGTCCTTCTCCAACTTTCATTTGAAATGTTAAGACAGCTCTCCATTTCCCACCTTCTTTTAATGTATTCTTTGTTGACCTCTCTACATTGCTGGATTGATTTATACAATTTAGACATAATATATATATTTTTTTTATTCGATTAGCATTTAAAATCCACCCACAACAAATACATAGTAGATTTCAACAAGCATCATAAAGCTAATCGAAAAGGTGTAGGCTGAAGCTCATGCTTATTTTGCCTACCCTTTTTACAAAAACAACTTTGGCAAGGCGACTCTTTAACTACATGGTCTGAATTACACACTTACAAATAAGATTCAATAACAATAATACAGACACAACCAAAAATTTCAATATTTTGTTATTGCTCTTCTTCACACCTGATTTACATATTTTCTTATTGCTTTAGTTTTATACATGTTTTTAAATGAGGAAAGTGAACTACACATTTTTAATTCATCATCACAGCTATTCCACAAGTTAACACCTCTAACAGAAACACACCTCTGCTTAATATTCGTTCTTGTCTTAGTTTTTTAAAGAAACCCGTTCCCCTCAAATCATACCGACTCTCTCTGGTTTCAAACAGCCTCTGAGTACTGCGGCAAAGTAAATTATTGTGTGCTTTGTACATTATCTGTGCCATTTTAAATTCAACTAAATCATAAAATTTAAGGGTATTTAAATTGAGAAACAATGTATTAGTTGATTCAAGAAAGTGTGATCGATTTATAATTCTTATAGCTCTTTTTTGTAACTTAAAAATAGGATGAGTGTTGGTTTTATATGTACTACCCCATATCTCCACACAATAGATCATATATGGAAGTAACAGAGAACAATATAGCGTGAATAGTGATTTCTTGTTGAGAACATCCTTTGTTTTATAAAGTATAGCAATGGTTTTTGACATTTTGGTTTTCACATTATTTATATGTGGCTTCCAACAAAGTTTATCATCAATTATCACACCAAGAAATTTGTTTTCATTCACTCTTTCTATTTCAATGCAATTGACCCTGATTTTAACCTGAGTTTTTATTTTTCTGGTGCCAAAAATGATAAACTTTGTTTTATTTAAATTCAGAGATAACTTATTAATGTCAAACCAATATTTCAGAATATTTAATTCCTTTTCAACTGTAGTCAGAAGCTGTTCTAGGTTTTTACCAGAGCAGTAGAGAGTGGTGTCCTCAGCAAACAAAACAAATTTTAACAGTTTGGAAACATTGCAAATATCATTGATATATAATATGAATAATTTAGGGCCTAACACAGACCCTTGAGGGACCCCACAAGTGACCTTCAATTGCTCTGATTTTATATTATTTAATTGCACATACTGATATCTGTCATCCAGGTGACTTTCCATCCACATGTATGCTAATCCTCCAATACCACATTTCTCTAGTTTATTCATTAATATACTATGATCAATAGTGTCAAATGCCTTTTTTAAGTCTATAAAAACACTAACTGTATATTCCTTGTTGTCTATTGCAGTAGATATCCCTTCCACAAGTTCCATCACTGCCATCGAGGTGGACCTTTTTGCCCTGAAGCCATATTGATTATCACTTAAAAGATTATGTTTCTCAATAAATGTTTCAAGTCTATGATCAAATAATTTTTCTAAGATTTTTGAGAACTGCGGAAGTAGTGATATTGGTCTATAATTGGTAAATTGATGCCTTTCTCCACTTTTGTAAATAGGAATACCTTTTGCTGTTTTCATTTTCGAAGGAAAAATACCTGTTTGAAAAGACAGGTTACAAATGTATGTAAATGGTTGCACAATATATTCTATAATACTTTTTACTAATGTCATGTCTATATCAAAACAATCAGTGGACTTTTTATTCTTGAGTGTTTTCACAGTATCTATTTCTCTATCATTTACAGCACTGATAAACATGGAGGAGGAGTTTTTCGTTATATGTTGATCTATTTCATTGTTAGTTCTTGTCTCGGGGATGTCTTTTTGCTAAGTTATAACCAACATGTACAAAAAAATCATTAAATTCATTGGCTATTTCTTTAATTTTATCAATAATAATATCTTTATCTTTTATAAAGTATTCTGGATAACCAGTTTTATTAGCACCCTTTTTGACTATACTATGTAATACTCTCCATATTTCTTGTGTGTTGCTCCTGTTCTGGTCTAATAATGTATGATAATATTCTTTCTTACTTGTTCTTATAATATTTACTAATTTATTTTTATATGTTTTGTACTTTATTTCAGCATCTTTTGTCCTCTGTTTTATAAATCTCTTATATAAAATATTTTTCTTTTTACATGCATCCCCTATTCCCTTTGTAATCCATGGCTTATTTGAGCACTGGTGCTTCCTGGTGACTTTCATTAAAGGGCAATGTTTGTCATATAACAGGATTAAGGTTGACAAAAATGCATCATATGCATTATTAGGGTCATCATTAACATAAACCTCATTCCAGTTTTGTTCCCCTAGGTCCACCTTAAGGGCAGCGATGGCTCTTTGTGTTCGATATCTTTTCAAGTCTTTTGTTTAGCTTTTATCCCGAAATAATTTTGAAAAATTGCAAAGACAGGAAGATGATCACTTATATCATTTATAAGAAGTTCACCCATTATGTCATAATCAATTTTATCAGTGTAGCTGTGTCAATTGTTATTCTGCTTGGTTTTATAATTACAGGGAAAAGGCAGTTGCTGTACATTGTATGGATAAAGTCAGTTGTTTTTTGGTGTCCATTTGGGTTTAGCAGATCTATATTAAAATCACCACAAATTATTTGCACTTTTTTATCATTTGAATTGCTAAACATGGCCGCTAGTTTTTCATTGAATGTGTCTAGGCATGATCCTGGTGTTCTATAAACACAACTTATGATTATATTATCAGCTTTTTTAATATGAATTTCAATGGTTAAACATTCCAATACATTATCTATGGTATATGACATACATTCAATCTGGCTGCATCTCAAATCTCTATCCACATATAAGGCAACCCCCCCTCCCTTTTTATTCACCCTGTTCATTGTGAATAATTCATATCCTTCCACTCTCATATCACTGACTTTCTCCTCATCAAGCCACGTTTCTGATATTGCAATTATACTGAACTTATTAAATATACTCAAATATTCTTTAATTTTAGAGAAGTTTTTATAAAGGCTTCTACTATTGAAATGTATAACTGACAATGCATTTTCCATTTTAATACTTATATTAAATTGGTCATCTGTGTAATACTCACAAATGCTGTTGTTGGTATTGTTATTGTAATAGTAATTGTCAGGATCAAAATTACTTTCAGGATCATACATTTTGTGCTCTGCATATTCAAAGGTTTTAAAGTTAATTTTTTCAGTCTGTGTGTTGGGTAACTGCCCACCTTGACAGTCGTTTCCACAGAAATCTTCCTCTTCAAAGTCTCTGAATGGAAACATATAATCCTCATCCACACTTGTCATTTGTTTATTGTGTTGTTTTCACTGTCCGCTGAAGTGCTCCCCCACAAAAGCCAAAATATTATCCACAATCCATTGTCCATAATTTCCAGTCTTCACACATTTCCATAGGAAAGAGCAAAGTTCTCATTGACAGCTGCGATCATTTCACTTTTATTTATATTGTTCTAAGTCTTTGAGATCTCTTATCATTACAGCTTTTGCTTCCTCGGGTGTACCATTCAGTCGAATCATTACTTTGCAATTTCTTGTCCACGTAGCTTGTATCTTATTTTGTTTTCTCAGGCTACGTGCTTGTCTAGCGATGTCAGCGTTCTTTTTTGTTAAATGTTCATTCAGATACACACCAGTCCCCTTTAGTTTCTTTGCCTGTTTCAGTAGTTCGAGCTTGGTTTTACGGCTCACAAGCCGAACAATGATTGCCGGCTTTGTTTTGCTGTCTTTTTTGGGGAGCGTGTGACAGGTTGCAATATGATGACTTTGAATATGCACATTTTTAGTTACGAGGAATTGTATAACTTGCTGTTCAAGTGTTTGTAGCTCCTCTGCTGGGGCATCCTCACTATCTTTACCTCCACCTGCCATAGCTCAAGCATAGGTTCGGTGTGAAGTCTCCAGTCCATTTATGATTACATCATCCATTCTTGTGTATTGTTCAAGGTCCTCGATTCGCCGTTCCAAGTTATCTATTTTCTTGTCTTTCTCCATTATCAGGTTTTTCAATTGTTTTATCTCATCCATTAAATCAAGTAGCATACCTTGTTGTTTAGCCACTTTGCTCAGTTCATCCGACATGAAGTTTAGCGATTTCCTGATCTCCTCCAACTCCTCCTCAACTCCAGAGTTGACTTTCTTTGGTGGCATCTTAACATCAGTTTCGCTGTTTTCTTCACTTATTCACCTTTAGCTCAGGATGAATTTGAGGAAAGGCTGCTCAGGATGCTTCAGAAAACCTTCACACTGCAGATCTTTAGGAGGCATGGTGGTCATTAGGGCCTACCAGGCCCAGAGTTCAGCAGCAAAGATCCAAAATACAGCAAAAAAAAAAAAACCTCCAATGATACAGGCAATGTCCACAATTTTGCACTATTGAGTTGGTTTTAAATCTCTTGCTTCAAACAACAGCAGAAATTTTAAGTTTTATACAGGATTCCTCAGATTTTTGCTAGATTGAAAATCAGCCACAGTGAAATTGATTTAATCAATGTTAAGAATGTCTGTATGAAACCTAATTCACTGTTTTCCAATACACATTTAATGTTTAGGTCAAAGTGATGCCTAATTTGTAAATATCTATAGAAATTTTCTTGACCCATTCTATATTTTTCTCTTAATTTTTCAAAACTCAAGAATGGAACACAGGATTTTCTAACCTGAGTCTCTCTGCCTTGGCTCTGCATTAGGGAGCTTTCACACTGCCATTGCCGCTGGTCTGACCTCCCACAGTGAGGGCTGCATGCCTGTTTTTCCTCCCTCCCATCCCTCATTGCGTTGACAACATCATCATTACAGATTTATACTATATTGCAAAAAGTATTCCCTCACCCATCCAAATAATCAGAATCAGGTGTTCCAATCACTTCCATGGCCACAGGTGTATAAAATCAAGCACCTTGGCATGCAGACTGCTTTTACAAACATTTGAAAGAATGGGTCGCTCTCAGGAGCTCAGTGAATTCCAGCGTGGAACTGTGATAGGATGCCACCTGTGCAACAAATCCAGTCGTGAAATTTCCTTGCTCCTAAATATTACACAGTCAACTGTCAGCTGTATTATAAGAACATGGAAGTGTTTGGGAATGACAGCAACTCAGCCACAAAGTGGTAGGCCACGTAAACTGACAGAGTGCTGCCAGGGGATGCTGAGGCACATAGTGCGAAGAGGTCGCCTTTCTTTCTGTGGAGTCTATCACTACAGACCTCTAAACTTCATGTGGCTTTCAGATTAGCCCACAAACAGTGCGTAGAGTGCTTGGAATGGGTTTCCATGGCCAAGCAGCAACATCCAAGCCATACATCACCAAATGCAATGCAAAGCGATGGATGCAGTGGTGTAAAGCACGCCACCACTGGACTCCAGAGCAGTGGAAATGCATTCTCTGGAGTTCTCCATCTGGCAATCTGATGGACGAGTCTGGGTTTGGCAGTTGCCAGGAGAATGATACATGTTGGACTGCACTGTGCCAAGTGTAAAGTTTGGTGGATGGGGGATTATGGTGTGTGTGTGGGGTTGTTTTCCAGGAGCTGGGCTTGGCCCCTTAGTTCCAGTGAAAGGAACCCTAAATACTTCAGCATACCAAGACATTTTGGACAATTCCATGCTTCCAACTTTGTGGGAACAGTTTGGAGCTGGCCCCTTCTTCTTCCAACATGACTGTGCACCAGTGCACAAAGCAAGGTCCATAAAGACATGGATGACAGAGTCTGGTGTGGATGAACTTGACTGGCCTGCACAGAGTCCTGACCTCAAACCGATAGAACACCTTTGGGATGAATTAAAGTGGAGACTGAGAGCCAGGCCTTCTCGTCCAACATCAGTGTGTGACCTCACAAATACACTTCTGGAAGAATGGTCAAAAATTCCCATAAACACACTCCTAAACCTTGTGGACAGCCTTCCCAGAAGAGTTGACGCTGTTATAGCTGCAAAGGGTGGGCCAACATCATAATGAAACCTATGGATTAGGAATGGGATGTCACTGAAGTTTATATGCGAGTCAAGGCAGGTGAGGGAATACTTTTGGCAATATAGTGTAAGTGCATCGGAACACTGTGAGGTAAACAATAAACAGCAGCTTTATGACAAGGGGGGTAGACAGGACAGGCATACAAGGAAGGAAGAAAAAGAAAATACAGCATTACAAGAGGAGAAAAAAGCTACCTCCAGACTTTGCTCCTGTGATCTTATGAGTGAGTAGCTCTGCAGCACTGGAGCTTCACAGTGACAGACAGGTACATCAACATCATTGGGTAAATTAGCGGGTTGACGCGGGTCGCTTTTCACACTGCAACTCTTGGGTCAATTGGTGGGTTGTTCGACCAATGTCAAAGTGCATCAACCCTTTCACACTGCACGAAAATCCATCAGGTGAAAATCAAGTGATTTCCCTCATAATAACATCTATTATTTGTTGACATCGCAAATAGGCTGGGAAGGAATGTATTAATGTTCAGCCTAAAATATACTCTCCCATGCAATGAAACTGCATCATTGGTTACAAATAATAACAATAATAATGATAATAATAATAATAACATAATATAATATAATAATAATAATAATAAATTTGTATGGTATAAATTTGTATAAATTTGACACTATACAATTTAGTGTCATGATGCATGACAATTGGTTAGCACTGTTACCTCACAGCAAGAAGGTACTGGGTTTGATTTCTGGCCCGGGCCCTTTCTGTCTGCATGGGTTCTCTCCGGGTACTTTGGCTTCCTCCCACCATCCCAAAACATGCATGGGGATTAGATAAATTGGCTAATTTAAATTGCCCACAGGGGTGAATGTGAGTGGTTGTCTGTCTCTATGTGCCCTGCGATGAACTGGCGACTTGTCCAGGGTGTACCCTGCCTTTCACCTTAAGACAGCTGGGATAGGCTCCAGCCCCCCCGCGACCCTATGTGAGGATAAGTGGTAGATAATGGATGGATGGATGGATGACAATATTTTCTTCATCACTTTGTAGATGAAGTAAAGATAAAGATAAATTGCAAGATTTCTAATATGGTAGCTATACAATTTTTCATATTTGCAAAAGTATGGATGGATGGATAACTGAATCTATTTAAGAACACATGTGTCCTATCTTGTCTTTTTGTGTCTACTGTGTTAGTATCCAAATTTCCATGACAGTCCATCTACAGTGTTGTTAAGGGAGGCCAGCCAGTGTCTGTCACCACACTAACACAAACAAAAGTGCATGGCAGTGAAGAAAAAAAAAACTCATCACAGTCCTCTGCAGACCAGTCAAGCAGGAGATTTTCGTAACTCCTGAGGTTGAAAAGTACACACAAACACACACACACACACACCCACGAACACAGGGTTGTAGGTTTTCGTGTCAACATAGGTTGGGAACAAGTGTGCTGCTTTGCTCAGCTCAAATATGGACATTTCTATCCTCCCAATATATTGGTGGTCAAGGATATGTCTCTACTGCCCATATGCAAACCTACACCCTTGAATGGACTTATGCCCTTTAACTCCTTTTATTAGGTCACACTTTTTCCAGAATTAAAGCTTCTTGTTCATTATGTGAAAGCTTGTAGTCACTGTCCACCCTTTCCCCTATTATTTTGCATATCCTTCCCAATGGATGTGTTCTTCCCAAGGGAGTCACATTTCGCAATGACTGAGAGACAGGAAGTGCCACAGTCTTTTCTTTCTTCTGAAAGTGCTGTGCATTATGTCCTGCTGGATTTCAACAAGTGCTGGAGGGTGACACACTCTTCTCTGACACAACTATTATTTCAGACAGAAGATGGACAGGGAATAATGTATATGAATAATAGGACTCTATAGCCAAATGCCAGCTTACATAGTTTTATATCATTTGCAATTATTAGGTCTTCGCTGGTTGTGCAGAACCACAAAGGTCTGCTCGTATCTATTTTAAAGTATTTGCAAATTATATTATTACAAAAGAGACAATAAAGCGAACGAAATTCTTAAGTTGTCATGGACTAAGGGAAAAATACACTGTTTTATGAATCATAATTTAATCATCGGAATTTTGAGTATTTCTCCGATTCAAATATCCAAAACAGCCCTTCAGAAGAAGAAGAATTCCTTTATTAATCCCTCAAGGGGAAATTACATTTTTTCACTCTGTTAGTAACTTTTGTCAGTTGCACATTACACACACAAGTCATGAAACAAACACATGCACATGCATTGGAGTGAGGGGGCTGCCCCTTATCCAGGCGCCCGGAGCAGTTGGGGGTTCAGTGCCTTGCTCAACGGCACCTCTCCAGCTACCAGTCCACTCTCCACATTTTGGTCCGACCTGGACTTGAACTGGCGACCCTCCCATTCCCAGCCCAAGTCATTACAGACTGAACTACTGCCGCCCCCTGAAACAGCCAGAGCATGCCGATGAATTTTTCCAAAGGAAGGTCAAGCAGCAATAATGCAGCTCAGTGCTGAGTCCACAGCGTTTTTCCCAGCAACTGGCTTATTTGGCCTCCTATTATGTTGACATGACCAAAAAAGGACTTTCATTGCTGGCTGCTACTGGGAATCCAGCCTTTATCTCTCACCCGAATGGAGTTGGGCTGTTGCAAAATGCTGCTTAAGGTCAACACAGGAGCTTTGGAATGAACTGTGAGAAGAGAGATGGGATGGCTTACAGTGTTGCATATAAGAGTGTGTACATGTGAGTATGTAACCTTTGAAAGAAGGTTGCTAAACTATGTAACCTTTCAGTCCTCTTAAACAGTGGTTGGGGAATTATTAACCAATCCACCTAATACAGGGCAAGTAAGTGGAAACTACAAAACAATGTACAACAAGCTATTTTATCTGGTCTGGCAAACTTTTACTGCCCAGGAGATTATGACAGCTACAGAAGATAAGCCCTAAAACATAAATAGTTATGGGCTTAACTGAGACAATACCAAAACCAGACACTGATATTTTCCTCTGGTTAGTGTCCTTTCTAATCACATTGTGCAAACAAGTCCTTCAAATTATGGGGAATAACAGGTGTGCAAGGCTGAGCCAGAGTGAGAATAAATTAAATGAAAATACAGTAGACAGCTTGATCACAGCGCATTAGAGTATTAAACTTTTAGTCTTGGCCAAAATTCTGTTCTTAGATAAGCAGGATAAACAGCACTGTTCCTGTAGTTTGTGGGGGCAACTTTATGCGGTACACTGAGGCTACACAAGGGTGTCTTCTGCAGTGATCTCATTTTAAAGGTATCATTTCTCCCTTAATTTGGTCATGTGAGCTCACTAAAGCGACAGTGCCTTCGAGGGGTTTGCAAACATAACATACAAAAAAAATTACATACAGTACGCCTATGTATACAATTTCAAGTCAGCAACAAGCAATTATATTTGAACTTTTTGTTTGCATGCACCTCGACCAATGACCTGACCCATTTCAAGCAACTTACTATAAATAAATCAATATCTCAATCATTATTAGTAATAACAATAACTTGGTTTTATATAGCGCCTTTCATGGAACCCAAGGTTGCTTTACAAGTGGGGTGTAGGGGCTAGGGGGAAGGGGGCAGAGGTGGTCAGGGGCCATATGCCTCAGTGAATAGATGGGATTTAAGGTGCTTCTTGAACGTAGCTAGTGTGGGGGCTAGGCGTATGTTGAGAGGTAGACTGTTCCAGAGGGTGGGGGCAGCAACACAGAAGCCTCTGTCACCAACAGTACAAAGTCTGGCGGGGGATGACAAGTTGGTCCTTTCCAGGACCTCAGCGACCTCTGGGAGTAGGGTTGAAGGAGTTCAGAGAGGTACTGAGGAGAAAGAGAGTGAAGTGATTTGTTGGTCAAGAGAAGAATTTTGTATTCAGTACGGGACTTCACTGGGTGCCAGTGAAGCTGTTTGAATGTGGGAGTGATGTGTTGCCACCGCTTTGTGTGTGATATGACCCTGGCAGCTGAATTCTGAACATATTGTAATCTGTCCAAGGCTTTGTTGGGTAAGCCATACAGTATTCCATTGCAGTAATCCAGGCGGGAAGTAATAAATGCATGAATGAGCGTTTCGGTCACAGAGTGAGAAAGTGAGGGCCGGAGTCTGGAGATGTTCTTTAGGTGGAAAAAGGCAGATTTGGTGATGTTTTTGATGTGAGACTGGAGTGAGAGGGTAGAATGACACCTAGGTTTCGCACCTCTGAGGATGGCCTGATGGTATACACCCACATCCAGAGACAGATCACCAACCTCCTTAGCCAGTGATGGGGGTGCCACTACCATGAGCTCTGTTTTGTCGTTGTTGAGCTTGAGTAATTTTGCAGTCATCCAAGTTTTAATGTCATGCAGGCAGTTGATGAGTGGTGGAGGTGGAAGTGGAGCAAAGGCCTTAATGCTGATGTATATTTGAGTATCATCGGCATAGCTATGGAAGTTGAGACCATGGTGACGAATAATATTGCTAAGAGGGAGCATGTAGATGGAGAACAGGAGGGGGCCAAGCACTGACCCTGGGGCACGCCGTGGTTGACTGGAGCTGTGGTGGAATTTGCGTCCATGATGGTGACATATTGTGTCCTTCCTGAAAGGCAGGAGTGGAACCAGGCAAGTGCGGAGTCGGTGAGGCCTAAGTAGTCACGGAAACGGGTTAGGAGGATGGCATGGGAAACTGTCGAAAGCTGCGGAGAGGTCGAGGAGTATGAGTAGGCTGATGAGTCCTTTGTCGGCAGCCGTTAAGAGGTCGTTGGTGATCTTGATGAGGGCCGTCTCTGTACTGTGGTGAGCTCTAAAGCCAGACTGGAGGGGTTCATATAGCTCGTGGTGGGTCATGTGTTCCTGTAGCTGGATAGCCACAGCTTTTTCCAGTACTTTGCTGAGAAATGGTAAATGGAAATTGGCCGGTAGTTACTGGGCTCATCAGGGTCAAGGTTCGGTTTTTTGAGTGTGGGGATAACCACTGCTGTCTTGAAGCTGGTGGGCACCACCCCTGATGCCAGAGAGGTGTTGATGATGGTGGTCATTGTTGGACATAATGTTGGCAAACATGCCTTCACCAGTGTAGTGGGCATAGGATCCAACTTACTAGAAGTGGCCTTAGCTTTCAGTACCAGGTCAGAGACCTGGCTGTCAGTGAGTGTGGAGAAGGAAGATAAAAGGCAGTGTGGTTGGTAGCCAACAGCAGTTGGGTTGTAGTCCTCAGGGTACCAGGCAGGTGGAGATGGAGAGTCCGTTTGGAGAAGCTGCTGGTGAATGCGGTCTACTTTCAGTGAATGATGGAATGGGTGGTGATATGTGAATGATGGAATGGGTGGTGATATGTGTTGCCAGCATGTTGGACAGTGTAGATGTAGACACACATTTTATGTTCCTGAACACAATTGTCAATTTACCACGCTGTTTGGGTTGAGACAGAGGCACAGAGAACATGATGGCGTAGTGGTCCGAGACAGCTATGTCCAGACACTGGATATGAGAGGGGGTGATGCCAGTGGAGCACACCAGGTCCAACGTGTGGCCTCTGTTGTGTGTAGGGCCCTGCACATGTTATACGATGTTAAAGAAGTCGAGGAGAGACAGGAACTCAGCAGCAAAGTGGCAGTTATTAGAGTCAACGTGGATGTCAGAATTGCCCATAACAATGGTGGATGGGGACATGGGGCAAACAGTACTAAGTAGCTCAGAGAACTCAGATAAAAAACTGTTGGAGACTCTTGGGGGGCGATAGACAAGGACTACCATGAGCTGTGCAGCCCCAGTCAACACAAAGTGGCTATTGCATGGATTGACTTGAAATTTGACGATAATATTGGTCTCCTGAGACAGTATTGTTAGCCCGATTCTTTATTTGGAAGCCCCAAGAACACACACCAGAGAAATCTGTTAAAAGAGCAGTTCACAGATATCAGGTCACAGGGAAAGTATGGCAGCGCTGGGCTCTGAATGATAGAGATCTCGCAGGATCTCAGCCATAGAGAGCCCCAAACCCTGAATAGAGTTCACATTTATCTTCTTAGACTGGGTTTGTCCCATACAGAGGTTGGACTTACATGCAACCGAGTGCAATTGGCCAGTTAACATCAACATGAGCAAGCCAACCACTGCTCGTGTATTATCTTGAAATTGTGATACTCCGTATGTGTGTGTGTGTGTGAGTTGTGAGTCAGGTGTGTATCTACTGTGACAGACATACAGTCAGTGATATGAACAGAAATAGAGAAATACAAATATAAACCACACAAAGTCAGAGATATATTCAATATAACATCATAAAAATATATTCAGTAAAACAGAATCTTGATTACTTTGTTAAATCCATGACCCACCATGAGGTTGCCATTTTTTGTTTCTCAGCAGTTACTACATGAATTGTGTTTTGTGCGAAACACAATGTTCGCATGCTAACATGCTAAACAAAGATTGTGACCATGATACATATTGCCTTCCTGACATCAGCATATTATACTGTATATGAACATCTTTATTTATTTATTTGTTCATTCTTATTTGTATGGCAAACCAGTTAGCACCGATTTACACATCCAATAGCTATAACAACACAGTGTTTGTGTCCATCTTTTAGCAGTTTTTGGTCTCTACCAACTCCAGAGGGAAATATGTAACTCTTTAGCCACTAAATGCTCCATGATTTTCATCATATAGTTGCTTTAGTTCAGTTCAATGCTGCTGTTTTTTAGTCAAGTCAATTTTATTTGTAAAGCCCAATATAACAAATTACCCATTTGCCTCAGAGGGCTTTACAATCTTTACAGGATATGTCCTTAACAACCGACCCTCACATCGACGAAGGAAAAACTCCCCAAAAAAACCCTCTTACCAGAAGATGAAGATGAAATCTGGTCTGTCCAACCTCTACTCCACCAGGTAAACATGACCCATGGATACCTGCAAAATGAGAACGCACAGGGACTACGAGGCACAAAACTAATCTGCAACATGTGTTAAATGGAGCAAGAGGAAACACATCTTCTTCTCCACTACTGTAACAGATACAACCTGAGCAGCCAAGTCAAGTCAAGTAAAATCAAGTTTATTTGTATAGCCCAATATCACAAATTATGAATTTGCCCCATTGGGCTTTACAATCTGTACAGGATATGACACCCTCTGTCCTTTACAAATGACTCGCATCGACTAAGGAAAAACTCCCCCAAAAAAAACCTTTTAACAGGGAAAAAGAAACGGAAGAAACCTCAGGAAGAGCAACAGAGGAGGGATCCCTCTTCCAGGATGGACAGACGTGCAATAGATGCCATGTGTACAGAATAACAACAATGAAAACACATTAACACTACATACAAAATTGTATGGAAATGTCCAACTCAATATAACAACAGCTAATATACAGTGTGTATATATAGAATTGTATGAGAGTGTCCAAAGGGATGAAGAGCATCATCAAGCTATCAGCAAAGGATGAGAAGCATGTCTTCTTCTCCACCACGCCATCCAGGAGAAGCCTGGGCAACACGTCCTCCTCTCCACCACACCAACCAGAAGAAGCCTGGGCAGCACGTCTTCCTCTCTCCACCACGCCAACCAGAAGAAGCCTGTGCAGCACATCTTCCACTCCACCACGTCGCTCAGAACCAGAAGATGAAGCCACAACCACTACTCCACCAGGTAGACTGGATCCATGGATACCTGTGAAATGACAATGCACAGGGACTACGAGGTACAAAACTAATCTGCAGCATGTGTTAAAGGGAGGAAGAGTAAACCCATCCTCTTCTCCACTAACCTAACAGATACAACCTGAGCAGCATCGCCTCTTCTCCATCTCACCACCATCACGACAGACGAAGCCTGGATGACACCACCTCCTTCTCACCAAGTAGCCTCAGCTCACGTACACCTAGAAGCTGAGAGCACAGGGACTCCGGGGAAGAAGATGAGTTAGTAAAATGACTTAATGGAGGCATCGAAATGAAGAAGAAGAGAAGCTCAGTGTGTCAGAGGAAGTCCCCCGGCAGTCTGGACCTATAGCAGCATAACCAGGGATTGATCCAAGGCAGCCTGAGTCAGCCGTGGATCAGTCCTAACTATAAGCACTATCAAAAAGTAAAGTCTTAAGCCTACTCTTGAATAAGGGGATGATGTCTGCCTCCCATACTGAAAGAGGGAGTTGGTTCCACAGAAGAGGAGCTTGATAACTGAAAGCTCTAGCTCTAGCTTATTTTTGCAATGTTACGCAGATGAAAAAAAGCTTTTTCATCTGTTTGTTTCTTGTGGACGTTGAAGGACATATCTTGGTCAAAAATTACCCCTAGATTCCTTACAGTGGTGCTCGAGGCTGGTGCAAAGCCACCTACAGTAAATAAGTCATTAGATTGTCATTAGGTTATTTCTGAGATTTTCGGGGCCAATTAGAATAACCTCAGTTTTAGCTGAATTTAACAACAAGAAATTGTGCGTCATCCAAGTTTTTATATCCTGAAGACATGTTTGGAGTTTAGCTAACTGGCTGGAATCGTCTGACTTAAATGACAAATATAGATGAGTATCATCTACATAACAGTGAAAGTTTATGGAGTGTTTTCTGATAACATTGCCGAAAGGAAGCATATATAAAGTAAATAGAATTGGCCCAAGCACAGAACCTTGAGGAACTCCATAACTGCCTATAGACTGCATGGAGGACTCATCATTAATGTGAACAAACTGTGATCGATCCGATAAGTAGGATTTGAACCAGCTTAAAGCAGTTCCTCTGATGCCAATTAAATGTTCTAATCTCTGCAACAGGATATGGTGGTCAATAGTATCAAAAGCAGCGCTAAGATCTAACAAGACAAGTACTGAGACGAGTCCATTGTCTGACGCAATTAAGCAGGTCATTAGTAATTTTCACCAGAGCGGTCTCGGTGCTATGATATTTTCTAAATCCTGACTGAAAGTCGTCAAATGGATTATTGTTCTGGAGGAAGTCACACAGCTGACTGCACACCACTTTCTCAAGGATCTTAGAGAGAAAAGGAAGGTTGGATATTGGTCTATAGTTGGCTAAAACCTCTGGATCAAGACCGGGCTTCTTCAGAAGAGGTTTGATTACGGCTACTTTAAATGGCTGAGGTACATAGCCTGACAGTAAAGATAAGTTGATCATGTTTAATAAAGAGGTGCTCAGTAAAGGGAAAACTTCTTTAAGCAGTGAAGTTGGGATGTGATCTAAGAGACAGGTAGAAGACTTAGATGAAGAAATCATTGAAGTCAGTTTGTGGAGGTCTATGGGAGAAAAGCAGTCCAAATATACATCAAGTTCCTCAATGGGTTCTAAGCTTCCTGTGTTTAAAGACAAAGCAGTTTCAGTTAAAGGCACTGTGTGACTGAGTTTCTCCCTAATAGTTATAATCTTCTCACTAAAGAAGCTCATGAAGTGACTTCTACTGAGGGTTATGGTAATAGATGGTTCAATAGAGCTGTGGCTCTCTGTCAGCCTGGCTACAGTGCTGAAAAGAAACCTGGGGTTGTTTTTATTTTCCTCTATTAATGATGAATAATGCGCTGCTCTGGCCTTACAGAGAGCCTTCCTGTAAGCTTTCAGACTATCATGCCAGTCCAGGCGAGACTCTTGCAGACTGGTTAAACACCACTTCCTTTCAAATCTTCTTGCTGCTTGCTTTAAACTGCGGGTGTGAGGGTTATACCATGGAGCTAGTTTTCTGTGCTTTACTAGCTTCTTTTTTAGAGGAGCAACAGAGTCCAGAGATGCTTGCAGAGAGTCTGCAGCACTATCTACCAAATTATCAATTTGAGTAGGACTTAAGTCTGTGGCCCCACGTATATCAAGGTTAGGCACTGAATTAAAAGCTAATGGAATTATATCCTTAAACTTGGCTATAGCACGATCAGGTAAACATCTACTGTACATGGATTTACCTGATGGAGTGTAGTCCAGAAGTAAAAATTCAAAGGTTAACAAGTAATGGTTTGATAGGAAGGAATTCTGTTGGTGGACTGATAAATGTTCCACTTCAATGCCGTAGGTCAGGACCAGGTCGAGTGTATGGTTAAAAGAGTGAGTTGGTTCCTGAACATTCTGACAAAAGCCAATTGAATCTAACAGCAAGAAAAAAGCAGTACCAAGGCTGTCACTATCAACATCCACATGAATATTAACGTCACCTACAACAATTACTTTATCAGTTCTCAGGACTAAACTTGATAAAAACTCAAACAACTCAGATAGAAATTCAGAATATGGACCTGGAGCATGGTAAACTATAACAAATAAAATAGCTTTCTGTTTTCCAGGTAAGATGAGACGACGGAGTCCAACATTGTTTTAGCGTAAGCACACACCGATTTCACATTAATTTTTGTGACCTCTGACTGGCATAACCGGGTGTCATTACCGCCAGTGTGAATAACAATAGTCCCATATTTACCCTTATCCTTAGCCAGCAGTTTCAAATAAGATTCTATGTCGCCTGCTCTGGCCACTGGAATGCATTTGACTATGGTTGCCGGTGTCGCTAATTTCACGTTTCGGAGAATAGAGCTGCCAATAACCAGGGTTGGCTTCTCAGCGGGTGTGTCGCTGAGTGGGGAAAACTTAGAAAAGTGAAGGGGTCGGTGGTGATCCGTGGGTTGTTTAAAACTATGCTTCCTTCGGACAGTTACCCACTCTCCCGGTTGCTTGGGAGTTGCCGGGGACGGCTAGCAGGAGATACTTATCTTTATTGTCCCCTAAGGGAAATTTGCTTCGCAGGCCGGCAAAGCACACAATAAAACACAATCACACAAATACAGGCACAGACAAGGACAAGCAGTAGCAACACATAGAAGGAAAATTGAAAGCAGAACCATTCAATACATCAATACATCATCATCAACTTTTAGAAATCAGATTTAGTTGTGTGATAGCTTGAGATATGAAGGAATTTTTCATCCTGTTAGATTTTGACTTTGGCACTCGAAACCTCCTGTCTGAGGCCAGGAGCTCAAACTCTGTGGGCAAAGGGTGATCAGGACACTGTATGATGTCCTGAGCCTTAGAGATAACCCTCCTGTGAAAAGTTGTTGACAGGTCCGATAGTGAAACACCCATGATTTTGCTTGAGAGCTTGACAACATGTTCTAATCTTTTTTTGTTTGCTAAAGAGAGGCTGCCAAAGCAGATGATGATGGCAAAGGTCAGGACAGATTCTACCATGCAATGGTAAAACATTACCATCAGTTTGCTGCAAACCCCGAACCGATTGAGCATCCAAAGGAAGTGCAGTCACTGCTGTGATTTTTTTATATACAACATCAGTGTTTTCATTAAAAGACAGCTTGTTGTCCACAACGACACCAAGGTATTTAAAACTGGTGACGCGCTCCACTGCCTCCCCTTTAATTACAGTTAAAACTGGTGGGTTTGACTTCCTTCTAAAATCTGTGCACATGTCCTTGGTTTTAGTCACATTTAGATTTAAAAAAGAGTTATCACACCAATTAATAAAATCATCCACCACTGGCCCCAGGGTTGTGTCCTCTCCTTGTAGCAAGCTCACTATGACTGCATCATCGGCAAACTTCAAAATATGTCTTCCAGAATAAAAACTTCTACAGTCGTCAGTGTACAGGATATATAAAATGGGTGAGAGGACACAGCCCTGCGGAGAACCAGTGGAGAAGAGGAGGACGTCTGACAGAGCACCGTTTACTCTGACACACTGTGATCTGTTTGTTAAAAAGTCTAAAATCCAGCCGACAATGCAAGGACACAAGTTAAAATTTGATAATAATTTAGAAGCTAAAATGTGGGGCTGGAGTGTGTTAAAAGCAGAAGTAAAATCTAGAAACAGTAGGTGTGCGTGGGTGGCTGGGCCTTCGAGATGTTTAAAAACATAGTTAAGAAGAGTTAAAACTGTGTCATTCACGCCTCTCTTACTGTAAGCAAATTGCAAAGGGTCTAAAACATCCTCCACAGCCTCCACCAGTTCCCTCTTAATTAATTTTTCAAAAGCCTTCATTACTAGTGAGGTCAGGGCTATAGGTCTTTAGTCATTAATGGACTTTGGGACTTTAACTTTAGCCACAGGCACAACTGTTGACCTTTTCCACAGTTTAGAGACCGTCTACTGCTCCAAAGAGAGCTTAAATATATGATAAAAAACAAGAGACAGTTGATCCGAACAGTGTCTAAGGAGGTGACCAGAAATGTTATCAGGGCCTTGGCCTTTGTAGGCTTTCATTTTCCTCAGTACAGTCCTAACATCCTCAACATTAAAATCAAGATTAAAATCAGGCTCTGTGGTAGAGGCAGTTTCAAACCTTATCTGATCTACTTCATCCCTAAAAACATCTGAATCAAACCTGAGAAAAAAACAATTAAAATGATCAGCTAGGTCCTTATCTGAATTAAAGCCATCTAATCTTACCTTACTATTCTTTAAATTTTTTGTGCTTGTCATGGTTGACATGCCATTCCAGACACTTTTTCGGTCCTTGCTATTGAATTTATGTTCAATTTTGTCTTTATAATTGAGTTTAGCTTTTTTAATTTCTTCTCTGACCAATCTTTTTGCCTCCCTGTTTTCCACAATGCTGCCCTTTTTAAATAAATCATGTTTCCTCTTTATTATTTCTTTTAAAGACTTGTTTAGCCATGGCTTATCGTTAGGGAAGATTTTAACCTCTCGTGTAGGAATACAAGACTCTTCACAGAAAGTTATATAACTACACACAGTAGAGGTAAGTTTGTGTATGTCCATAGTACCTGAAGGGCTCTGGGGTCCATATGGCTGAATGAACACAGACCAGTCAGTACAATCCAGGCACCCCTGCAAGCACTGGATAGCATCAGGAGACCACACCTTCACAGTTTTAAGTTGGGCAGCCTCCCTCTTCAACACAGTCTTGTCGGCAGGCTCCAAGAGAATAGTATTGTGATCTGAGGATACTAAGGGAGGTAGTGTGGATGATCTAGATGATCTAGATACGCTTGGTCGGCCCGCACCGGCTAGGAGCTGGCTATCTACAGAGGCATAGGAAGGACTTTGGATGGTGCGGAGAGAAAACTTAATAATCCTGAACAATAAAATACTAAAACTTAAATTCTGAATGGTCACTTGCTCCACAGTCCTCTCTGATGCCTCTCAAACTGTCAACTGTCAAACAACCAACAGCCTAACTTTTAATTTGGTTAATAGATAATGTAGTGTCTTAACTAATTGTTATTAACTGGACAGACACGGAGATGTGTTTATAGTGTCTTTACTGAAACCCTTGAACACATTACATTGCATACGTAAGTCACAGCCTACCAACAGAGGCCCTACCTTTTATCTAGCTATAAGAGCCTGAACCATAACATTCCTCCCTTCTACAATTTATGTTGTATAGAAAAATAGGTAGAAACAAATAACACTAACATTGTAACATCTGGTGCCTAACAAAAACATAATGTGCTATCAAGAATTACTGGTTAGGTATCACTAAAACACGGTTTACAGAATTAATCAGTCTGGAGGGTTTTGTGTTCTCTGTGGATGTCTAGACAGTCGTATAGTCTCGGATTCCCTCCCCGGTCCTTCATCCCGGTCCAGGTCCTCCTGAGCGCTCCTTGGTTGGGCGTCCTGTGTCTCTGCAACGGTCTGTGTTGCCGCCGCCATCTCCTCTATAGTCCCGTCAGTGTTCTGTGTAGGTGACCCCGTTTCTACTGTTGCTCTGTACTGTTCCTGCTCATTCAGTGGTTCTCCAGGTCCCCTTTGTTTTCCTGTCAAATGTATTTGATCTATCCCAGTTTAAAGTGGTAGATCAGTTTACATATTTGGGGATAGAAATTAGGTCCAAATTAGCTCTAATTGTTAAATCTAATTATGATCCATTGACTGAGGAAATAACAGAATCATTTAATGGATGGATTTCCCTGCCCTTATCCTTGATCGGTAGAATTAACATTATAAAAATGAATACACTTCCTAAGATATTATATCTATTTCAGAATATTCCGTTGTCTCCACCAGATGTTTTTTTAAAGAAAATAAGAAAGTTATTTACTGGGTTTATATGGCAAAACATCAAAGCTAGAATTAGACTTTCCTTGTTACACTTACCACACGGTAAGGGAGGTTTAAAATGTTCAAATATCACATGGTATTATTGGGCAGTACAATTAAGGACTATTAAATTTTATTTTGCAACAAAGGATGTCCCACAATGGAAAGAAATCAGAATGTTTGTGTTTGCCTTTACCAATGTATTTCTACTCTGATACATTGCCAAACTTGATAAAACAAACCACTAACCTGATTGTCAAAAATATGATGAGTATGGTTTGAAGTAAAAAAAAAATACAAAAGAAACAAGTTGTTTATCTCAGTACACTCCTATTTGGGGAAATCAGTGTTTTGTACCGGGAAGAACAGATGCTGTATTTAGACGGTGGGCATTAAAGGGACTGGAGAAAATTCAGGATCTTTATCTGACGAACTCCGATACCATGTTATCATTCGAACAAATAAGATATAAATATGACATAGATAAAAAATACTTCTTTAAATTCCTCCAACTTAGAAATTACATTAGGGTGAGCCAAAACGGTTTTCTAACCAAACCCTCAGCTTCTGACTTAGAAAAAATTATATCTGAGGACAGTTTAACTAAAGGTGCTATAGCAAAGATATATAAATATTTGTTATCAAAATCGGTTGAAAATGCAGATCATAAACGAGAAGCATGGAGGGAAGCTCTAGGCACAGATATATCATCAGAGGACTGGCAATATATATGCAATATATAAGGCTCACACCCAATCAGTCAACACCAGATTTAGACTGTTGCATTATAAATGGCTGATGAGAATTTATATTACGTCAGTTCAGTTAAATAAATACAATAGGAACATTCCGGATACATATACAAAATGCACTGAGGCACAGGCGACATTATTCCATTGTATGTAAAATCTTTTTGGGAAGAGGTTAAAAGAGCAATAGAAAAAAATATTTCAAAAAACATTCCAATGGATCCTGCACTCTTTGTCTTAGGTCTTTACCCAAAAGGTTATAAATACAACAAAAGTCAAAGAATACTAATAGATATGTATCTTTTACATGCCAAAAGATCCATTGCAATGGTTTGGAAGAAGAGCAGCAGACCAAGTGTTACGTATTGGGTGATGTTGGCAACCATTCCTTTGGAGAGAGTGACATGCATACGAAAAGGAAGGCAAGATATGTTTGAAGAGATATGGAAACCGTTTAATATGTTTGTTAATGGTATTGATTTAGGAGATGACAATGAGGAGGAATGACTAGTTATGTAAACCTTACAACAGGACTAAAGAGTTTGAATACCCGCAACTGTATTAAGCCCTTAAATTATGTATAAAATGTTTTATGGATGAGAAGTGAATGTCAGTGATGTGTATATGTAATGTTTGTTTGCTTGGTCTTGTTCTGTTTATGACACTTGTAACATAACAGGTGCTTTCGTTAAAGCACAGCTCTACATATTTGATATAATTACATGTATGTACATATATACAAGTGTATGTGTATGTAAGAAAATGTTAATAAACATATTGCTCAAAAAAAAAAATGTATTTGATCTATGTGTCACACCATGCTCGGACCCACCCGCACCTCATAAGTCCGGGGTCCCGTCTGGGCCTGCACAATTCCCACTTCCCTCCCCTCCGGTAGTCTCTCACCATGACTTGCTGTCCGGTGGAGACCTGGCGTTCTCGCGCTCCGTGCAGCATCTTTGCTTGTTTATTTAACACTTCATTGCGTCTGCTTGGTTTCATGAGGTCGAGACGTGTGCGTAAACTCCGTCCAAACATCAGAACTGCTGGGCTTTCCTCAGTGGTGACATGTGGCGTGTTCCTGTATGCTGTCAAGAACCGGGATAGTCTCGCCAGCAGTGTTCCTCCATCCCATTTGGAAGCTTTGAGTCCCTGTTTGAGGGTCTGAACAAACCTCTCTGCCAGCCCATTTGTGGCTGGGTGGAATGGAGCAGAGGTTGTGTGTGATCCCATTCACTACCATGAATTGTTGAAATTCTTCACTCACAAAGGTTTGGGCATTGTCGCTTACCAGCTGAAGAGGAAGCCCAAAGTGAGCAAAGATTGTTCTCAAGCACTCAATGGTCTGAGCTGAAGTCTGCGATGTGGTGTAAAAAACCTCTGGCCACTTAGAATGTGCATCTATGACCACTAAAAAGTTATGCTCCTCAAAGGGCCCTGCATAATCCACATGTATCCTCTGCCACGGTTTGTTTGGCCACTCCCAGGGATGGATTGGAACTGGAGGAGGCATGTGATGGGTCTCTGAGCAGCCACCACATTCCTTGGTCATCATTTCCAGTTCTTCATCCACTCTGGGCCACCAGAAGTGGCTACGGGCTAGTAATTTCATTTTAACTGTGCCCACGTGGCCCTCTTGTATTTGCTGCAGCACCTGTCTCTGGCATTTCTTTGGTATAATCACTCTCATTCCCCATAACAGGCATCCCTTGTGTACTGTTATTTCATCCTTTCTCTGGAGGTATGGCCTTACCTCCTTGGTGCAATTGGCTGGCCAGCCCGTCATGGTATAGTTGTATACCTCCGATAAGATTGGGTCCCGTCTTGTCTCTCTTTTCACCACTGTGCTGGTCAATGGCAACGCTTCCAGTTGTGCTGCATGGGACACTTCCACTGCATCCACACATTCAGCCTGGCTGTTGGCTACCGGCAGTCTCGATAGTCCATCAGCATTTGTGTGTTGAGATGTCTGTTTGTATTCAATGTCATACACATGTCCAGCCAAGAACAGTGCATAACGCTGTAGCCTGGCAGCTGTCATTGCTGGGATGCCATAAGTGGCTTATGGTCTGTCACCAGTGTAAAATGTCTTCCATACAAGTATGTGTGGAATTTCTTGACCCCCCATACAAGGGCTAATGCCTCTTTGTCGATCTGTGAATAGTTTTTTTCTGCGCTATTCAATGTCCTTGACGAAAACGCCACTGGCCTCTTTGATCCGTCCTCCACAACATGGGAGAGAACCGCTCCTAGGCCATAGGGTGAGGTGTCACACGCCAGTTTGACAGGGAGTTCAGGGTCGTAGTGCATCAATACCTGTTCTGACGTGATCAGCCGTTTTGCTTCTCTGAATGCCTCCTCGCACGATCTTGTCCAGCAACACTTCCTGTTTTTCTCTAGCAGTTGATTAAGGGGCTGCAGGACTGAGGCGAGGTTGGGGAGGAATTGGCGGTAGAAGTTGATCAGTCCCATGAATGACCCGAACTGCATTGCATTCTGTGGCTGTGGTGCTCCAACCACAGCATCTATCTTGTCTTGTGTTTTGTAGAGTCCACTGTGATCAATCTCGTGCCCACAGAACTGAATCTGGCCTTTGAAAAACTCACACTTCTGTGGATTCGCCCGCAATCCATACTGCTGAAATCGTTTGAGAATACTCTCCACATTAGCCAGGTGCTCCTTATCCGTCCGTCCAGTGATGATCATATCATCCAGCAGGCATTGGGTCCCTGGGATGCCCTGCAAAATCTGGTCCATTGTGCATTGCCAAATGGCAGGGGTGAATGCAATGCCAAAAACAAGCCTGTTGTACCTATAGAGCCCCTTATGTGTGTTTATGGTGAGATATGGTTTGGATGACTCTTCAACAGAGGTAGCTGTAGATATGCTTGTTTCAAGTCTATCTTGCTGAAGTGTCGCCCTCCAGCCATTGCTGTAAAAATGGTGTCTACACGTGGAAGAGGATATTGATCCACTTGTAGCTTGGGGTTCACTGACACTTTAAAATCCCCACACAGCCTTACCGAGCCATCTTTCTTTATGATAGGCACAAATGGGGTCGCCCATTCACTTCTGTCCACCTTTGAAAGGATGCCTGCAGCCAGCAGGCGATCAATTTCTGCTCCAACTTTTGGACGTAGGGTGAATGGCACCAATCTGGCTTTGTGGAATGTGGGGGTGGTATACTTTAATACCAGTTTGGCTTCAAAGCCCTTGACCGTTCCCATCTCATCCTGGAAGACAGCTCCGTATTTCTCCAATAACTGGTTCAGTTTGTTGTGTATGTCGGTCTCTGTGTTTGTTGCAGTTCTCAGCAGCTTTAACTCGGTCCAGTTCAGCTGAAAGTGTTTCAGCCAGTCTCTCAATGGTGGGCCATTTCCCTCCACTACATATAGTGGTAAGTGTGTTTTCAATCTCAGGCGTCACCCATATTATGTTGATGTTTTCTGTTGACACTGAGTTTAACTCCATAGTTCCAAGGAACTTGTCATCCAAATCACTATCACTTCCCTGTGTTACTTTATGTACTGGGTCTTTATTTCTCTCTGTTTTCTTCTGAGCTTTGCATGCTGCTTTAATATGACCTTTGCGCTTACATTTGTGGCATGTCTCCTCCTTAAAATGGCAGTCATCAGCTCTGTGCCGTTCTCTGTTGCAGCTGTAGCACTTTTCCGCCACACGATGGCGCTGTCTACCTAGGTCCATTTTATTCAGTTCATAAGCAAGGCTCCCGTGCTCCCTGCTGCTCTGCAATTCTACAGTGTCTCGGTTAGCTATCTCCACAGTTCTGCTCAACGCAGTGTCCACTGCTTTTTTAAATGTTAACTCAGCCTCTGTTAGTAAACATTTCTGTATGTTTTCCTGTGCCAACCCACTCACAAACCTATCTCTGAGTGAATCATTCCAGTTAGTCCCAAACTCACAATGTTCAGCGAGTCTCCTCAGCTCTGCTGCATATTCATTCACACTCTCCCCTTTCTTCTGATCCCGCTTGTGGAATCGGAAGCGCTCTGCGATGACGAGTGGTTTGGGAGCGAGGTGTGCTTGCAATGTTGTTACCAGGGCAGTGAACGTCTTGCTGGATGGATTTTCTGGGGTGGTCAAATCACGTAGTTATCCATAGGTCTTTTGGCCTATCAAACTTAGCAGGGCAGGCACTTTCTTTGCTTCCGGAACCTCGTTGGCAATGAAGTATTGCTCTAACCGTTCTCAAAGTTGAACGTCAAATGCCTCAATTTTTCCGATGCTCGTCATCTTATTTGCCGTTGCTAGCGGAGCTTCTGCACCCAACCGGACTGTCAGTTGGCTACTCTATCTGTTGAACTTTAACTTTCCGTATCCGACATGCGTGTCCATTAAACCTTCACCGTGAGTAAGCACCTCGTCGCCATTGTAGTGTCTTAACTAATGTTATTAACTGGACAGACACGGAGATGTGTTAATGGTGTCTTTACTGAAACCCTTGAACACATTACATTGCATACGTAAGACGTCAAACGTAATACATCACAGCCTACCAACAGAGGCGCTAACTTTTATCTAGCTATAAGAGCCTGAACCATAACAGATAACTACCACTGAAACTAACTGGTCACGTTGAATTAATTAATCATGCATTCACCCATCAAACTTTCCGTTATTCTATTATTTCCTGTGGTGGTTTGTGTTTCTTGTGCTTTTATTTTGGTGGTTTAGTTTCTGGGTTTTTGCTTTTGTGTTTTCACTTGTTTGGTTTCTCGCTGAGGCTCCCTTTCCCCGCGGCGTTGAGGAGTAATGGGACACACCTGCTCCTGCTTGCCTCATCAGGCCTGCCCAGTTAAGCCCAGCAGAGACACTCCTCAACATATCCAGTTATCCTCTGTGGTAGCAGCTTGGCTTTTTCCCTCGTGATACTGTAAAATTTCTCCTTGTGAACGTATGAGTAACCTGTGTCTTTCCTCTCTTCTTTTCCAGTGCCTCCCGTTGCCCTCACAGCCCAGCACTCACCCCCGTGTCTTGCCTTTTTTTGATTTTTTCAAATACTCACCTGCATCTGTTAAATAAACCCTTGTACCGCTTCCGCTCCTGGGTCCTCTTTCCCCTACAAGCCGCAATTTCCTATTTTGCATTTTATTTTTTTATGTAAGTAGTCTGGTCATGTAGTCTGTCAAACAAACATCTCATTCATAAAGAAGTTGAACTTGTTTCTGTGAATTGTGTGTACATAGAGCCACTGAATCACTGTACACCAGGTCAAGAACTCCGTAGCACCCTGAGATTAAGAGACGCTATTAATTATGTCAAACTGCCTGTTTTAGCAAAACTGGGTGGCGCCCTGATGATTTCCACTATTAAAGTAATAGTGAATTATACTTGAAGCTGAGTGTTATCACTCTCCTTCACCTTTTATGACCATTCATGGTTTATGATCAACAACTTCAAAGTTATTGTTTATAAATATATAATTTGATATTAATTAATAATTGACTATTAAATCTAGAGCTTAGAGAATTTATGCTCCATACGTTTGTTACTTACAAGAATGTTGCCAAAATTATGATGTCAGTTTGAAAACCTAGCACCTTCTTCCTAATGATATCACTGTATGATACGTATGTAATCCCACAGGCTTTCCTTGACTGGAGGGGCTCACACAGAATATTCACAGAAGATTTAACCCATAAACACAGCAATAGTCTCAAAAACTGTAAAAATATTTTGAAATTATCACTTTTAACTCAAACTTGCTGGAGATTACCTGGTTTAGGACTTTGAAATTTGTTATGACTGGGGTTCATGAACAAACAACATGAGGTCCAGAGATAAATAAATACTAGGACAAAAATTAGATCTCTAACTCCTCCTTCCTCATGTCTTCACTTCAGACAGAATACAAACTGAACTGACATTCCTGTGAACCAGACCTCTGGAAAATCTCATGGGAATTTTTTGCCTGCCAAGGTCATGGAAAAAAGCAGAGAAAGAGATTGAGTGTGGAAGAAAGAGGTGAGGAGGGAAAAGTAGAGAGAGTTTGAGAAAGTGATGAGATGAGGAAAATATGATTGTGGTTAGTTTAGGTGACTTTAATCGTACCCGTAGGTAGATTTCTTTTGCAGTTTAATCAAAGGATGGCATCTGCGTTAACAACAAACTAGACAACAGAGCATCAATAAAGAAAAACAGACAAACCACAACAAGACAGAGTACTCGTATGCTGCCTGGGACCGGAACCAGACCAAGGCCCAATAAAAGAGCAGCAGCCACTTGAGCAATTAAAAGACCATTAAAACATCAAGGTGAAGGACAATAAGACAACAGGGTAAAACTGCCTTAAATAAATAAATAAGTAAATAAATAAATAAATATGTGCAGTGGAGCTATGACTTACTGAAGAAGACTGACAATCACTGTCATCTGCATACTTTAAAATAATTTGATTACTAAAAGAGCTCTGACACATATTAGTGTAGAAGATGAAAAGCAGTGGTGAGAGCACACACCCTTGTGGGGAACCAGTGGAGGAGCACACTGTGTTTGATAAAAACCCATTGACTCTGACTCTCTGTTCTGTTCAATAAAAAGTTTAAGATCCAACCCACAAGATTGTTACTTAAATTAAAAATGATCTAAAAGTCGGTGGATTAAAATGTGGGGTTGAATCGTGTTAAAAGCAGATGAAAAGTCAACAAATAAACATGTGACATCCATTTTCTTCCAGATGTTTAAAAAGCAGGTTAAGCAGAGTGAGCGTGGCGTCCTCCACTCCTCTGCCAGGCCTGTACGCAAACAGCAGTGGATCAAGTGTGTGTTCCGTCTTCCTTAAAATTTTGATCGCACCAGTCTTTCAAACGTTTTCATCAGCAATGAGGTCAGGGCTATAGATCTAAAATCATGTATAATGTTGGGCTGATTGGACTTAGGAACAGGGACAAAAACAGCATCCTTCCAGACTTTGGAGACATGCTGAGTTTCCAAAGAATGATTCAAAATATAATTAAAAACTGAGCTCAATTCTTTAGCACAGGACTTAAGAAAACAACCACAGATGTTGTCTGGACCAGGGCTCCTGTTTACTTTTGTGAGTAAAAGGTAAAAAATATCTGGTAATTAAAATTTTCAGTGTCATGGTAAGCCTTTCACTTGAACTGCTTCAGATGATGTATAATGAACAGGCAAACAAGTTGTATCAGAGAATCACTGTAGGACTAAAGCTGACTAACAGCATGACAGAATTTTCAAAACATGTGGAAGTCACATACATTTTTAAATTAGACGACAACATTAGTGTCATTCTCATGTTTGTTCATATCTCCCAAAATTGTGGTTTCCAAATTTTTTTTATTTTTTTATTTAAATTACACAAATTTAACTTAAGAATAATTGTCAGGTAAGCTTTTAAAGAATGATATAATCAAGGCATGCAGATTTATAATTTTCTGTTCAATGAGGGGACTAGCTACAGGCATGAGAGAAGCCTGTCGTATGTGTCATACATCTTCTACTTATATTTTTTTAGGTGTGCTCGACCCTTTTACACAGAAATGTAACAACAATGAGGCTCTATAGTCCAGCAAACTTTATTACTCCTTTAAACTTTGACAAAGGCATCACAGACCAGATCCACTCCCTCCATTCTTTCCTTGCACAAAAAATGACTTCAAAACTGTGCGACTATTCACAGGTAGAATGTAGGGGTGTGACGATACATTCAGCTCACGAGAGGAGATGATTCAAGATATTGGGCTCACGAGAACGAGACGAGACGATATTTTCACATTACTTTTAAGAAAATTAAAATGACAAAATATATGAATGGACGCACAGTCATTTAACTCCACAGTTTACACAGTTACCTCTTTAATAACTCATAAAAATACATTTAATTTACATTTACATTTGACTTTTTTGGTCAAAATTTGTGTTGTAGTATCATTAGTATGAGATGAGATGTATCTGAGCTGAATTTGGTGGTGCTACAGGTCATAATATAGAAACATAGACGGATTATCATGACCATTGGCCCTGGACACAAACTCGCCTTAGGCCCCTGCCTACACACGCAAACAGCAAAATCGCTCTTCCCATTATGCACACAACAACACTGGGCAACACACAACCACAAAAACACGGGTGCTGTTTATGGTGCTGTGACACTCGTCCCCTGAACCATCTATACCAGCACTGATGCACGTATCATGAACACACAATGATGGGACTTCTAGTTTTCATTCTCCATACACACTTAATTAATTAATTCACAGCACACACTCGTACTCTTCTTCGCTGCACATACATGTTGTAGCATCCGCCAGGACGTGTTGAAGAGATGAGGTTATGATGACGATGATGATGAGTTAGTTAGACGTCTCTTTATTGCCGGAATATTAATGATTACTGTTGGCTGTAACCATGCCAACACAACAACAACAACAACAACTTCAGCTCAAACTGTCAGTTTTCACACACTTCCCGCCCATACCCATACACATTCAGACGTGAATCAGACAGTCAATAAATACAGAGAACACTTGAACAGATACAACATTAAGCAGGGTCGCTACAATATCATGGGAAAGACAGCAAGCTCAAATAACCAGCCCTTGCAGTATTATGGAGTAAAACATACCTTAATTAAAATAAAACAAATCGTGAAAGTAATAAAGGCAACATTAATTAACATCAGTAAAGAGCCACACCTACAACCACACAAAACAGCAGTACCGTTGCTCACCTACATCATCTTTTTCCTGGCCTTCTTCGATGAAAAGTTCTGGATAATGTCATCAAACTCCAACCCCCGGACCAGTTCGGCTTGTATGTCCATGAGTGAAAGACTGTTCAGGCATCTCTCGGTCATTTTTGTCTGGAGTTCATTTTTTTATCCTGGCCCTTTGAGAAAACAACCGTTTGTGACAGGAAACGTCAGATACAGTCTCACAGCAATGTACACATTAGGAAATGTTGACCACAATCCAGTATTGTTTTCAGACATTTCGATGGAGGCATATTCTGTCCATCTGATCTGATGAAAGATCTGAAGTGAATCAGTTCATTTCCAAGATTGCTGTCCAAGTCAGCGGGATAGGCACAGGCAAGTGTGTTCACTTTGTCAATTAACTCATGGTCAGATGTGGTTTTCGGCATGAAAATAACACCAAACAGATCACACAGGTGCTTCTATGCATCAATTCTGTGGCTGAGACAGCTGATCAAGTTATCAACAGCCACATTATGGTACTTTCAGATTTGTTCCCGGCCGCCTCATCCTCTGCTGGCGATGCATAGGACTTAGCTCAGGCTGCTGCTGACCTGGCTCCGCTGTCCGGCTGCTGTCCGCCGTAGTACTGTTACGGACAGTGTCCATAGGAGGCAGTGTCGCTTCAACACAAATGTCTCTGGTGAACTTGACCTAGCAGCGTTAGCATCCTGCTGGTTGTCTGAGCGGTGAGGTGTAGTCTGACTGGCACCGCTGTTTTGAGTACCATCATCTTGCTGGTCATTTTGCATCGGTTTTCTGGTAAAAAATGTTGAGATGGATGGTAGCCATGTTTAGAGCAGAGAGCTCCATACTGCCAGAGTTTTTGGGCATTTTAGCTGAAATTTCAAGACCCGCAGTATATTGAGTTTTAGAACTATATAAACATTGAAACCATCTAAAGAAACTTCAGACTCTCTTCTTTCATCAAAAAAAAGTTTGTTTCTAGCCTTTTTGGGTCTTTAGAAATTGGCAGTAGAACATAGGGTGGTTTCAGCAAAAACACCTGATTTTGACCAAAAAACAGAGAAAAGCTTTTTATGCAGAGAAGCAAATTCAAGCAGAACGGTGACTGACGTCCATATTTTTTAGTTTTAGTGACACCTCAAACATCTGTTGTTTACTTCTATGAAACAACAAAAACAATGCAGGAAAAAAAAGCTTTTGATGACATTTAACATTTATTCACAGATTTAGAACATAACAAAACATAACAAAAATAAAAATAATCTATCCACAGATGTGTGCGTTTGTGTAAACTATAGACGTGTGTGTGTGTGTGTGTGTGTGTTTATGTACTCAAGAGTACTTCAGTGTAGTGTAGTAGGCCGTGTAGCATTCTCCTGCGTGTAGGGGCCACACAGCAGGACCTGCACCACATTTTGGTCTCACTTCTTTGACCCCTCCGTGCACAGACCCTGCATTTCCTCGCTGGTCTTGGCTTCTTGCTGGTGGGCATCAAGTATTCCAGCTGATGCTTGCCCATCTGGCCATCTAACCTGCTACTTGGGTCGTGGTTGTACGGTGCCCTAGTAGTTGTTCGGCCCTCTTCAACCTCCACACCTCCAACTTCCTCCTCCTCCTCCGCTACATGTCGCTTTGCAGTCCACGACCTCACCACCCTCCTCATGAACTCAAAGAGAGTTTTACATTTCCCTGGCCTTGTACAGTACAAAAGTATTGAACATAGCCACTTGAAAAATGTATGCCACAAACTTCTTTGGCCAGTTTAGTGATTTACAGATGAAGGGGTAGTAGGCAATGTTCTGGTCCAGTTTATCTACCCCATTCATGCATGCATTGTACGTCACAATGCACTCTGGCTTCAACTGACCCACCTTCTCCTTATGTCCTTTCTGCCACACCTCAACCCTCTGCATGGTGTCATCGTGGCAGGTTGTCACCATCTTCACCAGACGCTTGTCCTGCCATGCCACAACCAGCACCCTGCCGTTGTGCCGCACAAGTTTCCCCTCCACACCCAGGTCAGTCTTGGTCACCTCCCTGAAGATCTGAGGTTCCCCCCTGTTTTTCCTCAGTGTTCCACAGACATTGGTTTTTGCTTTCACTAATTGCTCACATAGTGCAACAGAGTTGTAGTAATTGTCTATGTAGAGCGTGTATCCATGACCTGGGAGATGGTCAAGGAGGGAGAACACTGTGTCTGGAAGAGTGCTTGCTTGCCCAACATAAGGCTGCATGTTGTAACAGTACCCGGTGTATGAGTCGCACAGTATGTATGATTTAATACCATATTTTATGGGTTTCTGTGGGTTGTACACCTTGAATGATAGGCGGCCACGCCACTGCATCATCCCCTCATCAATGCAAATGTTTTCAAAGGGCTGATACAGCTCTTTGAACTTACCAACAATATAGTCTAACACAGGGCGAACTTTGTACATTTTGACTGTTGTGTCCTGTGATGCATTGTCAATGTAATGGAGGAATCTCCAGATCAGTTGAAACCTGTTCCTTGGCATGGTCTGGCTGAAATAGGGAGTGGGGTCTGTTTCATCCACACTCCAAGACACCTCAAGGTTAGGCTTTTTTATGTATCCAGTAAGGAAACTAAGTCCAAAGAATGTTTTCAGCTCTGGGACTGACACTGGTTTCCATACCTTGCCTCTACTATGTGGCAGAGTGTCAGGATGTGCCTGGAAAAACTGCTTGGCATACAGGTTTGTCTGGTCTGCAATGTGCTGGAGCAGCTCGTCTGTGAGGATCAGCTTGAGGAAGTCAGCTGGCAGGTCGGACTCCAGCACCACAGCAGCATTCTGGGGTCCAGGGGTGGCAGTGAATGGAAACTTCTTTGGTTGCCAGTCACCTTGATGCCAACCAGAATCTTTCCCACCACGACTCCATGCACGACCTCTGGTTGATGCCCGACCTCTGCTTGGTTCAGGGACTGTAAAATATTAAAATATATACAACTTCACAAAACATGTTTTATTGCATTGTATTTATCATATACGTTTTTTATTATTACAGTATAATATGGCGATAGAATATAACAGAATGCAATAGAAGCCCCAAAGTATTGTAATGATCTCTTATAGTTAACTATAACAGATCATTACAGTATGAATTCACCTTGCAAACAAAATAAAACTAACACACATGAACACGCACAAACAATATATGTGGCGTTATAACGTTTTTACCTGTACTCCCAGAGTGACGGTCTCGGCCGGCTCTGCTGGATCCCTGCAGATGTGGAGATGAATCCCTGCCGCTGACCGATCCAGACGGCAGCCACTTGTCGGAGGAATCAGGGTCAGGTTCAGAGTCAGCCGACTCTGCACTGTGCTCCTGTGTAGCACCAAACGGTTCAACAATGCTAACTGCTAGCTTGTTACTATGGTTGCCATTGTCACCTGCATTTTGTTCAACCTCACCCCTATCCTTCGCGATCGCGACACTCCTAACAACAGATTCACCGCCAGACAAACAATCTGCCGCTGCCAGTTGGAGGAAAATAGAAATGTTGCCCCCTACTGGGACAGAAATACATTGCCCACAAAAGACGTCTATAGTCGTCTTTGGCAGTCAACGTTACTTTTCAAAAAGACGTCTATAGACATTTTTAGCAGTCAATGAGTTAAAAAATTTGCGTTTGACCCTGGCTGGCGTACGTATGTCATTGTGTTATCACACATTATCCGGTTAATATTGTAATTTCTAAAACATTCAAATGATTTTATTATTATTTTAATAATATACTACATTTTCAAAACCATATTAATTTTTTATTATACAAAAAAAACTCAGATAGGGGCCCTGGGAGTTGTTTTTTTTTTTTTTTTCACACGCCCACTTTGCCCATGCGGTAATCTGTCTATGTACAGAAGTTATTAAATATGATTCTCATAAAAATCAAACAATTCAGAAAAATTACATTTAATCACTTTTTGACATAATCAGTGTTGTGGTATCAGAAATGCAGAAATGCAACATTTGCATCTTTAGATCATACTGTATTTGAAGTATTGATCCAGGACATTTGAATCTGCCACTATCTTTCTAAAGCTGGTTTCACACCGAACATTTAAAGTGCTGTGTGCTGCGCGTGATAAGGCACACCAAGTCGAAGTTGCTAGGCTATGGATCGAACGAAAAGCCCTGGCTATAATTTATGCTGATGAGGAGGACATCAGCATTAAGAACAGTTTAGGTACTTGCTATAGTGATAGGTCCTAATGTTGCGGGTAGGAACCTTTGTTATGGGGCTATGCGTGCCGGGAGAGCAGTTAAATAAAGGGGCAGAAGAAGACAAGACATGGCTTGTGTTTGTATGTTTCCTAGCCACCATATAAAGGTTAAGGTGACCTATTAACAACTGAATATGGTGTCAGAAGTACTCTTGGATGGTGAACAGTGAGGAAAACATTGAGTTAACCGTAAAGTGAAGAATGCAGTTAAGCCGTCAAGCTGAAAGTTAGTGGAGGCTCGAAAAGTTAGCAGTGCTATGTAGCTTCGGCTAGCAAGAAGACATGGCAACATGACATTGTTTCAAGTCACTCAGCCAGAGAAGTTCACGTTTTGGGCTGAAGACTGGCCCAAGTTTAGTAAATGCTTCGACGGGTTTCTTATTGCCTCTGGGTTAGAAACACAAGCAAATGAAAACCAGATCAATGCGCTAATATATGTGATGGGTGAGGAAGCTGAAGATATACTGATATCCCTGCACCTCAGCCCCGAAGAGGCAATTGACTACACAACGGTAAAAGACAGATTAGACGCACACTTCATACCTCGCAAGAATGTCATCTTTGAAAGAGCCAAGTTTAACCAGCAGCAGCAAGAGACGGGCGAGTCGGCTGACTGCTTCATCACTACACTGCACTGTCTCGTGGAGAACTGCAGATACGGAGCTCTCCACAATGAGATGGTGAGAGACAGACTTGTCATAGGTCTCAGAGACAAACATTTATCAGAACAATTGAAATGAATCCTGAACTGACTTTAGAGAAAGCAGTAATCAGAGTTAAACAAAGCGAACAGGTGAAGAAACAACAAGAAATGGTAAAGTCTAACTTTAAAACGGACATTTCAAACTCACAACTGGATAATGTGCACGTGCAGCAATGCAGCGGGGCAAGATTAAAGCAAGCCAAAACCCAGCCCAGACAGCCATTTAAGAAAACACAGGGCAGACAGTGTAAGAGGTGTGGAGACACAAGAGGGCATAATCTGCAACAATGTCTAGCGAGAGAAGCTACTTGCAATCATTGCAGGAAAAAGGGACATTTTGCAAGAGTTTGTCGAACTAAAAAAATACATGAAGTGGATGTTGCAGCAACAGAGGCTGTGGATGACATGGAGGTCGCTTTCCTAGGTTCGTTGTCAGCCACTCTCACTAAAAGACATTTAACTGTGAAAGAGGACATTTATGTTGCGAAGGGGTTGAGCACACCACTGCTTAGCCAACCAGCGGCCATGGCTCTGCAGTTAGTTGCCAGGCTGGATGACATTAGCCTTGACTCTAGAGAGACTATAAACCAGGAGTTTCCAGGACTTTTCTCCGGTCTTGGCAAAATGGAGGGTGAGTACAACATCGTACTCAAACCTGGAGCAAAGCCATTTGCAGTCTCAACGCCCAGACGCATATCCCTTCCTCTCCTTCCAAAAATTAAAGAGGAGCTGCACCACATGGAGCAACAAGGCGCCCCCATGGTGGTGGTTCCCAAGCGCACAGGCAGAGGAGTAAGGATATGCACTGACCTCACCGAACCGAACAAATCAGTGTTGAGAGAGAGCCATCCTCTCCCTTCTGTGGAAAGCACGCCAGGACAGGTTGCCGGAGCCAGAGTGTTTTCAAAGCTTGATGCAAATGCTGTATTCTGGCAGATTCCACTCAACAAAGAGTCCTCCCTTCTAACCACTTTTATCAACCCGTCTGGGCGGTATTGTTACAACCGTCTGTGCTTCGGAATCTCATCGGCACCAGAGCATTTCCAGAAATGCATGCAGCAGATTCTGAAGGTTTGGATGGAGTTCTGTGTCAGATGGACGACATGCTCATCTGGGTGACTACACAAAGTGAGCATGATGAGAGACTGGGGAGAGCACTGTTATGGCTGCAAGAGGCAGGCATGACATTAAATAACAAATATGAGTTCTCAAAGAGCAGGATAGAGTTTCTGGGGCAGGTTATCCAAGCATCAGGAATCAGCGCAGACCCCGACAAAGTAAAGGCTGTGAGAGCTATGAAGGAGCCCAGTAACGTCAGTGAGGTGAGAAGCTTTCTTGGCATGACAAATCATCTGGGGAAATTTCTCCCTCATTTAGCTGAGAAAACCCGCCCACTCAGAGACTTGCTTAGAAAGTCAAACGTGGTCATGGGGGTCACAACAGCAGCAAGTCTTTGACAGCATAAAGCAGGAACTGACTACTCCTCCAGGACTTGCACTGTACAACCCTAATGCTGAAACGCTGGTGTCAGCGGACGCGTCATCTTATGGATGGGCGCTGTTCTCCTCCAGCGGCAAGACGACTCAGTTCGGAAACCGGTGGCGTATGCTTCGAGGTCTCTCAGCAGCACCAAACAGAGATACGCCCACATCAAAAAAGAGGCGCTGGCCTTTACGTGGGCCTGTGAGAGGTTTTCTGAGTTCCTCACTGGGAAAAGTTTCTTCATTGAGACGGATCACAAGCCTTTGGTTCCGCTGCTAGATTCCAGGAATCTGGATGATCTCCCACCACGCATACAACGACTTTGCATGCGCCTAATGAGATTTTCCTACACCATATCCCATGAGGCTGGCAAAGACATCGCAACCGCAGACGTGCTGTCCAGGGCACCTGTTGACAACACAACGGAAGGTCTGCAGGAGAAAGAGATAGACTTGTATGCTGATTCTGTTGTGGCGAGCCTGCCAGCAACCGACAAAAGACTCAAAGAAATTCAGAGACATCAAGACAATGATGAGACGATATGGCAGCTGAAGCTGTACTGTACAGAAGGATGGCCAGATAAGTTCTCTGTTGGAACCCTCTGTTCCAACCCTATCTGCCATTCTCCGGTGAGCTCACAGTTCACAACGGCCTGCTGCTCTATGGCTGTAGAATTGTAATCCCAGCATCGCTTAGAGCAAATATGCTGACCAAGTTGCACGAGAGTCACCTTGGTATGACTAAATGCAGAGCAAGAGCTAACCATCAGTGTGGTGGCCAGGTCTCAACAAAGAGCTGACAAAGATGATTGAGAACTGTGACACGTGTGCCTGTGAGAGAACAAACCTCAGAGAAACAATGATGGCCACTGAGTTCCCATCCAGGCCGTGGTCGACAGTGGGGGCAGACCTGTTTCAGATAAGTAACAAACAGTATCTAGTCATTGTTGATTATTTCTCCAGATACTTTGAAGTAGCCAAGCTCACGTCCACGTCATCAGAAGGCATGATCTAGCACTTCAAGTCAGTGTTTGCACGCCACGGGATACCAGAAATGGTGCGCTCAGACAACAGAGCACAGTTTACGTCTGAGTCCTTTAGAAAGTTTGCACATGACTGGAACTTCAGCCACGTGACATCCAGTCCCCATTTTCCACAGAGCAATGGGGAGGCAGAGCGGGCTGTACGGACAATCAAAAGTCTCCTCAAGAAGTCAAGCGATCCCTATCTTGCCCTCATGGCCTACCGTGCTGCTCCACTGGTGAATGGACACAGTCCCGCTGAGCTACTCATGGGAAGAAAAATCCGAACGACTGTTCTTGTCATTCCAACCCAGCTTAATCCTGACATGGAGAATCTTAAAAAGACAGAACAATGTTACAGACAAAAACAACAGCAAAACTATACACAGAGCACACAACATGCCACACCTGCAACCTGGCAACCATGTGTGGGTCAGAGACATACGTCAGAGAGGCACGTTAGAGACACCGAGGTCATATGTCATCGAGATGCCCGGAGGCACTCTACGCAGAAACAGATGAGATGTTTCCAGAAAACACCACTCCAGACACAGTGAGCACACAGAATGTGGGAGAGTTTCCTCCTGGCATCTCTCCTGCAGCGTGCAAGAGCGCAAACTCCACCCCGGCGCCGAGCTCTCCTCGGTGCACACTGCCGAGCCTTTGCGCGGCGCAACCACATACACAATGAATGGGTCTTGCGAGATCTCGTCACACCCCTAGTAGAATGTAATAAAACAGCGATCTGCTGCATAATGTACTGAAACAGTGAGTTTGGTGATAACTATCTGTGGGTTTATTACTGCTAGCAAATCTGCTCCCATTAAATTTATTCAACTGACCCAAGTGTAGAAGTACACAAATTAGAGCTGGCATTGGAGGACAGTTGAATGTACCTTCTGCCGCCATATTTTGGAATACACTTTAGTCCACCATGTTTTTTCATTCCCATCATCATCATCACACCAGGTTAATACACTGTCAGTTATTGTGTTGCTTTTATGCCAGGGTCTAAATATAAACAAGCTGATGAGCTTTTATATGGGGTCCGTTTCACAAAGCAGGTTTAGTGAAAACTCTGAGTCTGTTAACCCTGAAATGAGGGAAACTCTGAGTTTTCCATTTCAAAAAGGGAGGTAACTCAAACGAGAGAAAGAGGGGTAACTCCAGCCTGTTTCACAGAGAGAGGTAACTTAAGCTCTCGGTCAGTTACCGTAGTAACAGACTCTATGAGGCTAACCTGGGGTGCGTTTCCAACTAACGTCGTACTAGGTAAGTTGAGATGACATTAGTTTGAACTTCTGTTGTCCGAATGACATAGTTTCCAGATGTTTCAGAAGCGTTCGGCGAGTACTGCTGAGACCGTTTCTGACACTGTAATCAATTACGGAGTTGTGTTTTTGCAATATTTGTAAAGATTTAACATCACTTGTTCATCAATTGTTGGTCACTACCTTATTCAATTGGACTGCTTTAATGATGACTTATTTTCAATTAGAAATCTTATGTGTAACTGTATGTTACACAGTGCCATTTGCAACTGCACTGTAACTGTCAGACTTATATTTGTTTTTCTTTTTTATCTCATAGTTTATCAAAAATTGCATCTTGTATTATTATCTATTATCATATTTTATCATAATCTGCACCTTGCATTCCTCTTATGTATCTATTACAGTATACATTTTGGTACTTTATATCTTATTGTATTTTTATCCTCCTGACCCCTGCATGTCCCTGTGTGTTTCCATCTTTCAAGCTGCTGGATTTGTGAATTTCTCTGTGAGATGAATAAAGTATCTATCTATCTATCTATGAAACTTCTAGGGCTACACAAACATTGTTTTTTAAAGCATAGCTTGTATCTTTTCACCTCAACTGTGAGGTGAAAGTTAAACTGACATCATTCATACATGCTGTAAGGGGGAATCATGCATTACAGGGTACCCAATCCTTACATTTCAAGCCCCAAGAAGAAGAAGAGGACGTGACGTCACCTGAACGAACATTCAATGACAGCTCCATGCTATTTGTTTGAACATCACAACCGTCCGATGCAACTTCCGATGCATCATTCCAACTAAGCTTTTGGGAAACACTTCCGTCGTTCAACAATGCATCGGACTACATTAGTTGTAAACATTGGAAGTTGCGTCATTCAGACGATGCTGTTGGGAAACATATACGTCGTAGATCCATCGTTCGAACATAAGAAGTAGCTAACGAAGTCAGCAGCGAACCTTTTGGGAAACGCACCCCTGGGCTCTATTGATGCTGGCTTTTTATTGCTGTGGTGTACATGCATAACTCCGGGTGAAACTACTCTGAGTTGATTAAACCAACTCAAATCAGCTGCTCTGGAACTGGCAACTCAGAGTTCAGGGTTACACTCAGACTTTGTTGAACCTGCTTTGTGAAACGGACCCCTGATCTTAGTAACTATGAGCTGTTGTTGAAAGTGTCTAAAATTGTCTAAAATTGAATTAGGAGGCGATGGCAGAAGTTTGCCACTGACACAAGATGGCTGCATTTTTAAATCTCCCTTAAATTACCGCTTAAAGAAGCCGTATTTAGTTTTTTAAATAATGTGTCTTTTCTTGAATTAAGTCCCCCATTTCTTTTGACTGGTGGCATGCCCAGTGTATGATTAGCCAGACAGACACTATAATGCTCAGGAGTGAGCACTAAACAATGTCTGATCGTGTTAAAAGAACAAATCATAGTAGTGCATTAATGAAAAACATCAAGCTGTCTACAGTAGCTCAGGTCTATGTTAGAATGTGTGGGAGAGTCACTGTTGTCAAAACAATGACTGAACTGTTTGGGAGTTACTTAGACTTTCAGCCTTGGATTTTCATAACCAGAAGAAAAATCTGTAAGGAGTAAGAAAAGCATTCTGAGTTTGTATTCTTTTCTTCTCTCCTTGGACCTCCTCTCTTGGGTTTCCCCACATGTCCACACAAATTCCGATGCAGTGACTCTTGTATAGACTTCCCCATTCAGTCCAGGTCATTCTCATGTATTGTAGTAACTGTTCCTAAAAAAGTAATGCACTATACATTACATATGCCATGTAATCAATTTGCATGTAATCCACGAAATTGGACATATGTTGTAGTGTGGTCAGTGAAAAATCCCATGCAGGGAGGAGGTTCCGATGGGTGGGTCAAAAAATACCAGACTTTCATCTAGGAGACTCCTGAGTCTATGATCTGCAATTATTTTAAAAACCATGATCTTTTCCTAAACCTGCCGTAACTAAGAAAATGCTTGAAAAATTACAAAATATTTTTTTGTAAGATAATATGAACAGGTGTATTCATACACAATACATTCTCATCCCATTTCACATACACATGCTATGACATGCTCCTTGGCATCATATTATTTTTGGCATCAAAGTCACCTTGGTAAACATTGAAATACATTAACCTTGGACTCATTATCCATTCAGGTAGGAATTAACCACATGGTTGGGCTGAAAAATACTACTACTACACTGTGTCGTGAAAATGACACCTCGTGATTATGTCTCACACACATAAAGCTAATGTGATACACAGGGAATAGACAGAAGTCTCCTGGATAAAGGTTTTGGTTTGTTGGTATTAGTTGTGATACATGAAATCGTGTTGTGATGGGTCTACTACACCAGCATGCACATAAAGAGAAACATACCCATCATGTGGCAGTAAATGGAAAAACCTGATAACCCTGTAACACATTACTGAGCTGGTGTCACGTCATTCCAGTATTACTTTAATCACAGGATACATGAAAGTCACATCCTAATTTCACCACGTGATGACATAGTGGTTTGTGACTATATGTGACCTTGAGCACATTTGACATTTCACGTTCAAGTATTTGAGACACAAAAATCTGTGAACAATAATAATTCTTAGAAATAGACAAAGAAATGTAATTGAATTGGAAGCAGGAGAAAAGTTACTCTTATGATTTCTTTACTTGTACTGCTCTCTAGTGGTGTTTAAGTAAAAAATAAAATGTGTGAAGGGATCTTTTTAAGTTTAACCACAAGATGTCATTGTTACACACCTTTGTATGGCGTCAGCATTAAGTGTATAACATGGTAGTAAGTAGGTAAGAACAAAATGTCTGACCTGTTGTTCTTCCATGAGTCAATCAAATCAAATATGAGTGTGACTGATGATGAAAACAATAGCTGAGAAAATTATTCCCAACCACATGGTCTTTCTCTATCCAGCACTGAATCTATAAAGTGTCAAGTCAAAACAGCCATTTCACACATCCCATCACAAGAGATGAATTAAGATAAGATGAAACTTTATATACACCAAAGGAAATTGCTGTGCAACAGTTTCAATACAATGTATGAAATGGAAACATATTGTAAAAATGTACATATAGTGCAGAAGAGTGGAAAATGCAATATACAGTAGCGCAAAAAGAAACAATAAATACACTATAAGCTGCACAGTTAAATGTGCTACGTTGTGTGTCCAGTGAGTCCACTGTGATGAGCTCTTTGAGATAAGGTACACTGAGAGAGAAGACAGCCAGCTGTCCTCAGGTCTCTATAGCTCCATTGTTCTCAACATCTCTCAACTTGAGGTGGATGACGTAGGGAGTCTGATGGCTGTAGGGAGAAATTGAATTGAATTGAAATTTAATGCGTTGTTTGGTTCAACCAGAAGTGGAAAACACAGAGATAAATGATTTACAACTCAACACATGCACACTGATAGACATACTTTTTTTTTATTTTCATTGAATTTCACAAAAAATTCCAACAATTTTCCTTGATAACTGTCCAAATATACCCCATTTCACCCCAGTCCCTTCTGTGCACCTGCGTAGGAGGAAAACAAAACATGCAAAAGAGAAAGAAAAAAGAAAATGAAAACAAAAAACACAACTGAACAACAACAAAATTAATAATAAAAAATCACATACAACAATAGATGATTGAGAATATCAGTGTGTAAACAATGACAGTTTCAGTATATTTACAGGTGGTATTTATTCAGTTGAGTGTGTAGTGGCTCCCAAAGGTCATGGAATAGTTGGCCCTGATTATATCCCTCTAGTCCAGGGGAAGAAATTGGGATATTTGGGTCAGAAGCATGTTGAGTGTTGGTGGCGATTCATTTTTCCAGAGGAGATGTACTGTCCTCGCTGAGATGTAGTAACTCCAACTAAACAGTGAGTTAAACTCTCTCTCTGTTCATGAACACGAAGAATGCCTGTTTGAGTTGTAGATTTAGTTTCACTCTCCGCATTGTACTGAACCCATATAAAGAGATAAGAGAGAGTGAAACTAGAAAGAAAAAACAGAGAATATTGCAATTAGTTACATTTCCTAGTTTCATAAACATCACTTAAAGATGTGCAAATTACTCAACAGCTGAAACAACTGATTATGTTAGCATGTCCATGAGCTAATAAAAGCATTCATAGTTTTAACAATGCCACTATAGTTTTTAACTTATAACTTAGTTTTTACAATATAAAATTTACATACTTCTTAGTTAACTTATCTAGAGCAAAAATGCAATACATACAAGTGATACCTCAGAATTAACAGGTGAGATTTTTTTCTGGTGTGAAACCAACAAGAGATTTAAGAGCAAAAGAGAATATAAAAAAATATTTTTTTGAGATCAAAACAAAACAGGTTGCAATTAAAAAAACATTTTTTTGAGAGCATATTTCTTCAACTTCAATCAAAACTAAAGTTTGTGAGTAAAAACATACAATCATTTTGCTTATAAATCAGTGCTCTTTGCTTGCAAGTTCCAAAGTTTTGCTTGCAAGTTGAAACGTTTTGCTTGCGAATTCCACTGCACTCAATGGGCGGGGCCTACGCTGGTGGATGACAGAAGAATTTCTTTTGGTTGGTGTGACCTGGCTCCGGTGCGACCTATGCCTTCCGCTTTACACCCACTTCTCTCTTGTGCTGCTGTGCTGCAGGGAGGTAAGTTGATGGACTGCTGCTCTTCGAAGTTGAAACTTTTCCGATAAGTAAAGAATTGCGCTACATAGTGTAGGCTACAGCCTGCTGTACATTCACAACAACAACAACAACAACTACAAGTAATGAATTAATGCCGATTGTCTCTCTCCACTTGCTAGTCACAGCCTGAGCAGAATAGGGCTTGGGCGCCGCGTTGCATTCAGGGACTTGGCCTCACGAGTGTAAACAAACAGCCAGTCGGACAAGGAGAAGATGCAGAGTTGGGAGAAAGAAAAGAAAGAAAGAAAAAAGATGTTAAAATCCCGAAAAGGATGTGGAATTTACCGGGATATGTTAAATATGGAAGGCATGGGCCGTTATACAGTATGGACAAAACCGGCACTATAAACTGACATCTTTGGCTTGTTGGTGATGTGAGCTGCAGATCATAAAGCTGGCAAACAGTGGGAACTGTAATCCGAACAAAGGTGCAACACTGCAGCAAGTGACTCCTGGTTTTGTGATGCGTGTCTGTCGTAATGCAGCTGTCCAAAAACATATATTGTATATACATATATATTTTATAGATAACTATTTATTTATAGCATGGAAAGAAATGATAAGAAACATATATGTATTGTCATTACATAAGAAATTGCACTAACTCCATTTTTATTTGTATCCATGCAGCTGTCCAAAGACATATATTGTATATCATACATATATTGTACAGATACTTATTTATTTATAGCATATAAAGAAATGATAAGAAACGTATATATTTATTGTTGTAATTATTATTGTATTCGTTGTTACATTGTTGTTGTTTACTATATTATAGAGTATGTTTACAACTATTTTACATATTACATTTGCACTACCTCAATTTTCTATATGTCCAGATACCTATTTATTTAGTATTGAAAGAATTTAAATTCAATTCAACCGATAATTTCGTTGTATGCACCCTCATATAATGACAATAAAGGCTTTTGATTTGATTTGATTTTGAATTTATAAAAAATGTGTATTTATTATTGTTATATAAGAAATTGCACTCCATGTTCTGTGTCTATTCGTTATTTGTAACCTTTTACCTTGAAGCATTCCAACTGTACTGTTCTGTGTTCTCAGATTGCACTACTTGCAAATAAACACTGAAAAACATCTGATTGTGTGACACTTCTTGCTTTTGCACATCATACTGTTATTGCTGTTATTGTTTGTAAGACACATGCATTTAAGTATGTTTATTGTGAAGATTGTGGGTATGGATGCAACAGACACTTATGCACTTATTTACGCATTTATTTCACACTAGGGCTCATGTTTGTCAGAGCACAACATACAGACACAATCATATCGCTGAATGTCGTGTCTTCATCCTTGCATGGCAACACCATGTGAATCAGTATTTTATCTGGCAAAATAGTGTACTTGTTGAGGATGGTTCTGATCACCCTTTCATTCTGTCATCGGTCTCTGGTCAGCTCCTTCCTCTACTGGTACTGGTGTTTCCACTGCGGATCAGACAAGGACAATTTGCAGCTGCAACAGCAACAAAAACTCCTAAAAAACGCAGACATGTCAAACTTTAGGATGTGTTAGGGGACTAATTCATGGTCTAACCATCATAACGATGACACCTGAAACTTTAGACACAGCTGAGTGAATTTTCCGAAACAGCAAGATTTTCCTAATTTACGTCTGTTCCCGAACAGAGCACATAAGGTCATAAGTACATAAGGTCTTAACAATTGATTCTGGTCCTGCACAAGCTGTACATTACTGCTATTCCCACCACAACTACAACACTATAGGCCTACAGTACAGAGCAACGATGTATAAGCAAAATGATTGTGTTTTTACTCACAAACATTAGTTTTGATTGAAGTTGAAGAAATATGCTCTCAAAAAATATTTTTTTAAATTGCAACCTGTTCTGTTTTGATCTCAAAAAATATTTTTTGATTGCCACTTATTCTCTTTTGCTCTTAAATCTCTTTTTGGTTTCAAATCTATTTTATTTGATTGAATAATAAATAAACAAAATTCTCTCCATAACCAGCCTGCGTTTTTTTTTTCAGCTATCTCTTCCTACTTCCGGTTTTAACTTAGAAGGCAACTTCAAAATAAGAGCCTACATGAAGCTGAAAGTATAATTCAGCTTAAATGCCAGAGAGGCAGAACAGGAGAAGTATGCATTTCTTGACAGAGTATGATCAGTAATTTACATTTCTTTGGATCTAGGTGGCAGTTAATCATATCATTTAATAAATAAACACATGGAGATAACTCAAATTCTCGTCTCAAAATTATTTTGTAAATAAATAGTGTTTCAAATGCCATTTAATTTATCACATTGCCAAAACATTTGCAAACATCCATCCATTATCTACCGCTTATCCTCACAGGGCCGTGGGGGGGCTGGAGCCTATCCCAGCTATCTTAGGGCGGAAGGCGGGGTACACCCTGGACAAGCCGCCACCTCATCGCAGGGCACATAGAGACAGACAATCACTCACACTCACATTCACACCTACGGTCAATTATTAACCTAATCCCCATGCATGTTTTTGGATGGGAGTAAACCAAAGTACGCGGCAAGAACCCACACAGACACGAGGAGAACATGCAAACTCCACACGGGATTCGAACCCGGAACCGTCTTGCTGTGAGGCGACAGTGCTTTGCAGACATGTTCTCTCTTTAATTTTGCATCTTGGGCAATTTGGAGACTTTATTTTAGAGATTTTCTGCATTTTTACAGAAGTAATGTATAGTTTGCAGATAAACTTAAAGTTATTTTTTTATTTTATTACTTGTGAAAGGGAAATATATTCTGTCATATTTTGCCAGATGCTTTCATCCAAATTCATCACCAGATCTGTCTCCCAACTCTTTGATAGTGCTGGGAAGGCTGTTTGGTACCCCTTGGTAAGAATATTGTATATTTTGCCAATTTTGCCTTTGATTGTGGAAGAATTTACTAATATCTCCTCTAGTTCAGTTCAAAATTCAGCGTTTTTCCTTCAATGAGTGAACATGCATGTATTTCAAAAAAATCTGAACTGGGAATGTCAAATTCTGTTCTCAACTCAAAAAAATAACTTTAGTTGCATATTTTTATGAAATAAATCTTTTAGCTGAATTATCCCCATGAGTTTCCATCTACTTATATCGGTGAACAATAAGTATTTTTTAAGTCAGAGTTTTCATGAATGGTGGAATAGACAGAAATACATTTACTGATACTACACTTCCTTGAACAATCTTTCCATGTAGATAAGGTGTTTAGCAACTGTAAAGTTTTGGCTCAAGTTTTTTTTTTGACCGAAAGCTAATATTGGCAGTTGGGAAGACCTCGACCGCCTCAGGATTGAGGGTCAGTAATTTAATTCTTGGTTTCTTATTACACCAAATAAATTTTGAAATGGAAGTGTTCAGTTTGTTTAAAAAGGTTGTGAATAGACAGCAAGGCAAGGTTTGAAAAAGCAAGTTTAGTCTTTGAAGGATGTGCATCCTGATAACATTTATCCTTCCTAACAAAGATAAGGGTAATTTAGCCCATTTATATAGATCCGCCTTAGTCTCCTTTGTGAGAGGCATATATTTTTTAATATAAGTAATTTAATTATTATTATTATTATTATTATTATTATTATTATTTAATTATTATGGTGGAGAGCTACAGGTACCTGGGTGTTCACCTCAACAATAAACTGGACTGGACTCACAACACAGATATCCTGTACAAGAAGGGCCAAAGTTGTCTCCACCTACTGAGGAGACTGAGGTCCTTTGGAGTTTGCAGGACTCTGTGAAGGAGTTTCTATGACACTGTGGTGGCATCTGCAGTGTTTTATGCAGTGGTCTGCTGGGGAGCAGGGAGCACAGAGAGGGACAGGAAGAGACTGAACAGGCTGGTCAGGAGGGCCAGGTCTGTCTTGGACTGCTCCCTGGACTCCACAGAGGAGGTGGGTGAGAGGAGGATGTTAGCTAAGCTCACATCCATCATGGACAACCCCTCTCACCCTCTGCATGGGACTGTGGAGGCTTTAAGCAGCTCCTTCAGCTGCAGACTCAGACTACTGCAAGTCATTCCTACCATCAGCAATAAAACTCTACAACATTAGCATCAATGGCTGATGTTAACACAATCTGGACTCATCACCATCACTGTCATTGTCATTGTTGTCACTGTTTTTTTCATGCGCTATCATTTTACACAGAAAAAATTGCACTGCCTTTTTTCACGTTGAAAAAAAAAAAAAAGAATTGTCTAATCAACAGTTCCATTTATACAAGTAAAATATATATTTTTTATTCCATTGTATTTAGTTCTTTGAAAATATTTTATTCTATTTTATTATTATTACTATTATGCCACTACTGCTTTTTTTCTAACAACTGCAATGTGTCTGTGATTTTGTCTATGCTGCTGTGGCAGGTGAATTTCCCCCCAAGGGGGATGAATAAAAAAGCTATTCTATTTTATTCTATTCTATTCTATTCTATTCTAATTGTGATGTGAAATTTACTCCCAAATATTTGAAACCTTCTGGTGACCACTGAAATGGGTATGCTTTCTGCATTGCCTCTGTTTGGTTCATGTGTAGGAGATAAGTGTTTCATTTATCTCATATCCAGAATATCTTCCAAACTGTTCAATTATATTATGCAGATATGGTAAGGAGTTTGACAATGGGCACTACTGTCTTGTTCCTCTCATCAAAGGAAAAAATTTGAAGTTGTGATGTTGGTGATTACTGCTGCTTTGTGATTTTGATAAATTGTTTTGATCCAAAATTTGAACCCATATTTAGTTTATCCAATCCACTGAAAAGGAAGTTCCACTCAATCCTGTCAAAGGCCTTCTCTGCATCCAAAGATAGGAGCAGAGAAGGCTTTCGACTGGTATGTAAATAGTTGGTTATGTCCAATAATCTTCTAATGTTATTGGAATACCTCCCTTTAATAAATTCAGGCATGATGTTTCAAGTATTTTTCAAGTATTTTCACCTTGGTGATAATTTTGTAATCGTGACCTAGAAGACTTATGGGTCTGTATGAAGAGCAATCTAAAAGATATTTACCAGTTTTGTGTAGTACAGTATTGTTTGCTGTAGCATAAATAGTCTACAGCAGATTAGTCAATCATTAATTAATATCAAATTATGTATTTATGAACAATATCTTTAAGTTATTGATCATAAACCCAAAATTACCTTTAATAGTAGAAATTATCAGGGCGCCACCTAGTTTTGCTAAAACAGGGAAAGCTTGTGATTTTGACATTAATTAATAGAGTCTCTTAATCTCAGGGTGCTACGGAGTTCTTGACCTAGTGTACAGTGATTCAATTGCTTTATATACACACACACAAATCAAAGAACCATGTTCTTTATAAATGAGATGTTTATTTGACAAACTATAACCAGACTACTACTGTAACAGAAAATAACTAATAATAAATTGTTAATTTGACAAACTAAATGACCAGGCTACTAACAGAAATAATAAAATAGAAAATAAAAAACTAGGATAAAGGAAGATTGATGGAAGATACATGGCACTGACTCATTGTGACCAAAATGGAATGATTGATGAAACGAAGTCAAAGTTCAAAATATGAATATCTGATTAATTAATTCAGTGTGAGTAGTAAATAAAGTACACTTATTTTCACGTGCACGCACTTCCGTGCGTGTGCACAAATGTGCGTGCACAAAATATTTGATCTGACCGGAAGTTATTGGGGGGAATGGGGAGGGGGGGAAAGGAAGGAAGGAAGGGGTTTGTGCTTGTGTGTGTGTGTGTGTGTGTGTGTGTGTGTGTGTGTGTGTGTGTGTGTGTGACAAATGGCCACATGAAAGGGTTACTGTTTTTGTTGGGGTCTGTGTGTGTGAGAGTGAGATGACATTGTGCTAGTGCACAAACCATTTGACCTGACCTGAAGTTATTGGGGGGAATGGGGAGGGGAAGGAAGGAAAGGGTTTGTGCCTGTGTGTGTGTGTGCACTTGCGCTCCTATCTAACAGTGGACTTGGGCATCATTACACAGTCACCAACAGGGAACTAAGGTGCCAACAGGGGACATTTTTTAGGTCCCCTCTTGGACATGCTTTCAATCATGTTAAAATCATGTCAAAAACCACCTGGTAATTTTTTTTAACTTTTGTCAAGAGGGGACCTAAAAGTGTGTGAGTGTTTAAGACCACGTTCGGTAGTGCCTCTGCAGGCTGGAGCAGAGATTTTAACGACTCATTCACACACGTCGCTTTTCACACTCCTTTATGGTGTAAATGAGTTGCAGCCCTGGCAGCCTTTCAGACTGTAGAACTAGCATCTTAAAACACAGTTCAGTATTTTTTGTAACATAATATAATGCTCAGTTTTATTTGGGTAATTTGGGTGTGTAATACTTAAAAAAAGATATAACCAAAATCAAATTAGATATAAAATGGTCTGTAGTAAGATCTTTTTTGATTAATCGTTTAAAACTAATTTATCATTATTATTTTTGGTTTGTTAAGTTTCCATAATTCCCTTCACTGCTGTTTAAAAGCAGTGTTTCCAATCACAATTTTTAAATTACCTTGTGTCCCCACTCTGTATTTAAAGGAATGCAATTTTATTTGTATAGATGTTCCCCTGTGGAAGTCACTTATTTATAGATTTGCATTACAGGAAAAGCGTCCACTCATGGTTCATATGGAATGACAGGGGTCCACTGTTGGCTGGTACATGATGACACAAGTTCCCACTGAGGTGGCACAGAGCGACATACACACTTCAGAATGGGTGACTAAAAAATAAATACGCAAAATGAACAACAAAAGAAAATAATTGTAATCCAACCATTGTCTCATCTGTAGTGTTAGCCTGATTCAGCATCCACCCACTGGCCGACCACTGCTCATGTATTATTTTGAACTTGTGATATTCTGTGTGTGCATATTGTTAGTCAGGTGTGCATCTACTGTGACAGACCTGTCAGATTAAGAACTTCCTGTCATCACATTATCAAATCTAAAGTCAGCTATTCATTCTGATTAACTAAGATCATACAGTCAGTGATACGAACTGAAGTATTTACATTACAGGAAAAATGTCCACTCTTGGTTCATATGGAATGACAGGGGTCCACTGTTGGCTGGTACATGATGACACAAGTTCCCACTGAGTTAGCACAGAGCGACATACACACTTCAGAATGGGTGACTAAAAAATAAATACGCAAAATGGACAACAAAAGAAATAATTATAAACCAAACATTATTTTGTCTGAGCTTGATTCTACATTCAACCACTGGTCAGCCACTGCTCATGTGTGTGTTGTTAGTCAGGCGTTTATCTACTGTGTCAGACCTAACTGCCAGATTAAGAACATCCTGTCATCACATTATCAAATCTGAAGTCAGCTATTCATTGTGATTAACTTAGAGTCAGTGATATGAACTGAAGTAGAGAAATACAGATATAAGGCACCCAAAGTCAGAGATGTATTCAGTATAACAGTAGTGTTATTTATAAGTGGGAATACAACAATTAAATAATAGATATTTGTTTGTAGCACCAGATAGTTACATTAATAGTTTTTAACTTTAGCAAGTTAAGCAGTTGTGTCAGTATTTTGGCAATGATGCAATGTTTACATGAGCCACTAATGAATAAGCCATGTTTAAAAAAAAAGCACAAACAGTGAAGGAGTTAGCTTTAGCCAACTACACCAGCTTAAATTCAGTACTCTGATGCTCCATTTACATGGACTACCAACACTATAACCCTTAAGGCTGGAATATACTTTTCCGACTACATAATACGTTGTCCGACTCCGTAGCTACGGAGACCCCTTGAGCCCTCACACTTCTCCATCGTGATGCGTGTTGTGCAGCCCTGCGCTGAAATGCACCGGATCGGAAAGTGAAGCAATTCACCTTAATATCGCAGATAAAAGCAGGGGAAATACTCTTTTATGATTGAATTATTTGTGAGGGAGATGGAAGAGAAGAACATTGGTTGCTTTCAGTCTTTAAAACTCCTCTTCCTCTTTCTTCTCAACACAAAATCGGATAATAGCGAACGCAAACCAACAACTTTCAGTAAGTTCTGTGGAAATATACCCCAGCCATAAATGGATTTTTTGAGCAGGTTGAATGTGTTTGACTTGCCTTTCACAAGGCTAATCGATACTTTAGTTTCTGTCCTGTCCATGCTGAAGCGGAGGCGATCTGTCTGTCTGTTTCTGTGTAGGGAGAGGGGCTGCATTTCATAGCAGGGGTGCAACTAGAGGACCAGTCACAGCCCTTGTAGTCTCATTCTTCCCTTGACGGATTGATGGACAGTTAAAAAAAAAATCCTGCACCCGGAGGGGATGGAGAGGCTCTCCGTCAGGCTCTACGGCGATGCAGAGGGCTCTCCGTCTCTACGTACAGCACTTTACAGAGTACTATAAATTGGCCTTTACTCTGATGCTCTGTAATGCAAGCTCCCAGTATTCAGGCACACAACACTCAGTGCGTTTACATGGGAGCATAATAATACGACTTACTGGCTTAACTCAACTGAGAGCAAGTTATTATTTTCATGTGTACACCTTAGTTTGACTAAAAATCGGACAACTGCAGTCGGATTAAGACCCCAAGATAACTCGGTTGTTAGTTGCACCAGGCATGCTTTTATAGATTTTAAGACTAATTTTAAAGACGAAAATAATGAATACACACATAGCATTGATCACACAACTCTCATGCTGAGTTAAAAGCCAAAAAAGTAAGCTGTAAGATGTGATTTAAAAGTGGTAGAAAGGGGAAGCTTTGTATTTCTAATGGCAGCTGATTCCACAGTTCAGGAGTCTTGATCACCTCATGTTTATACTTCTGGAGATGAAGAAGAGCTGACAAGCTGACCTCAGAGATTGTGAGGGAGTGTCAGAAATGTACTGTGGGCCTGATCTGTTTAATGCTTTAAAAACAAACAATATTTTTAAAATGAATTCTAAAATGGGGTGATATGGTTGTGCTTTCTGGTGCCTGTTAAAAGGCGAGCAGCAGCATTTTGGACCAATTGTAAGCATGCCACAGAAGCCTGGTTCATGCCAATATAGACTGCATTGCAGTAGTGCAACTATGTAATGAATAAAAGCACGAATCACTCGCTGAAAATCACTAAAAGATAAAAAAAAGAATTTATTCTTGGATATAAGCCTCAGTTGATTAAAAACTGGTTTTGATTACAGAATTCATCCGTTGATCTAAGTTAAAATCACTGTCAAGCTTTTCACCAAGATTTGAGACTGTGGTTTTTAAAATAAGGTAGAAGGGGGTCCAGGGCTCGAAGGGGGCATCATAGGGGTCAAAAAGTGATTATTTCAATTTTTGTTTCATTAAAGCTGAAAAAGCTCTGTGCCATCCAGGCTTTACTGTCCCTCAGACAATCCAACAAATCACTTATATATGGGTATTCTGTGATGATGCATTAACAATAATGCTGAAAGTTCTCTTAAAACCACAGGTTTACTATCAGTAGTGCATGTAGAGGGAAATGATTTATTAAAACCACAGGTTTACTATCAGTGGTGCATGTAGAGGGAAATGATTTATAACATATAGTATATGTTAGAAGCAGTGAGACAGTCATAGAGACTGTGGTTATCGTCCTATGGACTGAAATCAACAGTTTAACCACTGCTTGATCAGCACAGACTCTCAGGCAGTAGAGAGACATACTATCAAGTCATGGAGCAGTCCTGTTTTTCAGTGGCAGATAAGGGGTCAGAGGAAGGAGGGTGGGGGCTCCAGGCAGTCATATTGTAAGGGTGTGAGGTGTGATTGAGCAGACATGAGGTGTAAATGGTTCTCTTTCAAATCTGCAGAGAAGTCGTTGACTGTGTTTCTCTTCAGGGTGGGGGATGGACTCTGTAGTTGGTGATGTGCTGCAGGATCGTTGGTTGAGAAGCTGTTTTTTAGTTTTAGCTTCTCACTGTAGCTCCTCTTGGCTACCTTGATCTTGCCTTCTTGGCTACATATATATATATAGAGCTATTGATTACTATATATATGTTACATATATATATCTACATTATATTACACCCTACCTGTTTCATCTGGTTATTCTGTTAGTCTTAATAGTAATAAATGAACATCATTAGGCTATCACACTCCTTGTACTCAGTTCTGCTCAGCCCTGTTGATGTTTCATCACGTTTACCGTACGGCAGTGACTAATCACACACTCCAAAAAGGAGAACGGCTGACTTGACTGGACAAACACGAGATGTGGCATATTTGAACACAGTAATTTAGTGCCATAGACATTTCCCTCAGCCTTGCACCAGCACATCAAGTGTCCATTTACTGTGAAGGTCTTATCTGTTTTGACATTTCAAAATAGTGCAAGTGTAACCACTAAGAAAACATGAAGTCATCAGCGACTGTAGGAGCCAAGCTGGGCCATGTGCTGAGCCAGTGGATGAGAGAGTGGAGGCCTCTAGACAGACAACAAACGATGACATTTTATGTACAGTACCTCTCACTGCATATGAATACAAAAGAGCGTACATCAAATAACGTCAGTATTTGAAATTATAAAAAGTGATAATACAAAACTTGCCATAAACGTTCTCTTAAATGTCTCATACACATACAGAAATAATGGGGCCAATGTTTTATATCAATCTATCTATCTATCTATCTATCTATCTATCTATCTGTCTATCTATTATCTATCTGTCTATCTGTCTATCTATCTATCTATCTATCTATCGATCGACCTACCTATCTATCTATCTATCTATCTATCTATCTATCTATCGATCGACCTACCTATCTATCTATCTATCTATCTAATCTTCAATCATAGTCACTTCTGTCCTTTAGCATTTTTTTTTTACATTTAAAAAGTCCCACACCACTGACTGAAAATGTTGTATGATGACACTGTTTGCTAATAATCACAAAAGAGTCTCAGTTTACTTATAATCTGTGAAAGTTAAAGCTGTGAGGATGAACACAAAGCTGATATCCCTGCAGGAATTCAAGACACAGAGACACATTATTTGCAAACGAAAAAAATATTTTCCAAACGGGTTTTTAAGAAAAAATCTGTGAAATTATATAATTTCTCATGGTACACTACAATCTCTCACAGTGGCCAAAAAACACTGCTCTTAACATTTCATTGCAAAACTCCAAGTTCCTTTGTTACCAAACAGCGATGGGAAGTAATGAAGTACAAATACTTTGTTACTCTGCTTAAGTAGATTTTCCAGGTATCTGTACTTTACTGGAGTATTTATTTTTCTGATGACTTTTTACTTTTACTCCCTACATTTCAACACAAATACCTGAAATTTCTACTCCCTACATTCTCAAAACTGATCATCTCCAAAAGCAAAAGTTGTGCTCTGCGCGTAATTAGGTCAAAGGGCGTGGTTGCTAGGGCTCGCTAAACTTTGGCGAATTCGCCGTCTAAATTCAAACGACAGGAAGTGACCTGTTCTTACTTTTTACAGTAACTGATGTCATATAGTTGACTCCATCAACTTCATTCCACTTCTAAAACATAAAGATCAACTTGGTGAAGCTACGTTACGAACCGCTTGCGGTTTTCTAGTGTTGTGATTGAAATTGTTAATCATTGACATAAAAACAGGTTTAAGGTCAGTCCAAAACTCTTAATAATGAATCATTTTAATTATTAATATTAAAATATTAAATATTAATAAAATAATTGAGTCAGGATGCTGTCTCGTCCTGGACTCTTTTCTATGGGCATTGAATTGATCAATTGCTGATCATCAATTGCTGCCAGTATTTCTTGTTCTGTAAAGGGTGCATTCAGAGCCTGTTGATCTCTTATAGAAGGTTTTGGTAGATTGATGTTTTCTAAATAATGATCCAATTTGCCTTGTGTAAAATTAATTTGAGATTTATATAAAGTGCTTCACATCTTTCAATTTCCTTTTCTAGTTCTTTTATTTGTGCAGTTTATTCTCTTTTTCTAAATGAGGTATAATACATAATTAAGCCTCTCAAAGTAGCTTCAGCAGATTCCCATATTATGTTTGGGTTTGTGTTGAGGTCATTGTTTTCTTCTATGAAATTTTTGATTCATATTTTTATTTTCAATCTGAATGTTTCATCCCTGACAGACACCCTGCCTCACAGACTGAGCAAAGTATATGAGGATGCAGGACTGTTGTCAGACTTCTCTGCAGCACTCAGTGAACAGTTTTGGCTCCTTTCCTGTTCAGTGTCTCCATAGCCGACTCTACCCACAACTCCCAAAACTGTTAACTGCATCTCATGTCTTATCATTTGTCAAATTTAGTTTCTCAGCTTCAGTTCTGTCTTCATGTTGTACTGTTTTATTTTGAAGTCTAATTTATGTCTAATTTTACTTCCTGTCTTTGTCCATTTCCCACCTTTATGATTGTCAGTCCCCGCCTTGATTGCTTCCACCGGTGTATGGTTACCTTGTATACAAATAGTCTTGCCTCTGCTTGTCGTGTGTAAGTTTGATTTCTGCAAAAAATTCTGCACCACCACTTGATGATAATAAATAATAAATATAAATATAAATAAATAATAGGAAACATAGAATCTGTTTATGGGGATGTTTTCCGCTTCCAGGAATTATGTACAGATCCTTGCATTATCATACTGCAACATGAGGTGATAATAATCATGCTGCCTATTTAATCTTCATGTGCCATAACTGTGACGTGGATGGTTTATCTTGGCAAAGTGCTAACTAACACTAACATAGATTTGGACAGATTTGTGAACAATATTTGAGAGAAAATGTTATACATCTTTGAGTTCAGTTCTTCAGATGAAGTTCATGTTTGGTGTATAATAAGGAATGTGTGCAATTTGTTTGATGGGAATGTAGTTTGGTGGGGGGGGATCCATGACTTTCTTGGGGCTGTATTGTCCATGATGAAGACGTCTTCATATGCTGTCACTTGCTCCTTTCCTCCATGAGTAGAAGATACTCCCTTGTCCATCTTTTCCAGAAGAAGCTTGCAAAGTAGTGAGTTTGTTTTTTCAAATCTGGTTTTTCAAATACTGTCTCAATACTTGTGTGGATTTCATACTGAGAGCTGGCATACGCTGCAATCCAGAAATACGGCGTACGTCATCAAAATGTGCTGCACTTGATGGATCGTACTGATGTAAAATAGGATTGCAATTCAGGAGGAATGCTGATGAAGCTATTTGTGACTTTAGAAGTGTGTGAATGATAATGATAATGATAATCAGGAACACACACATGCAAACCATGAATCAGGGAGAAGACAGATGACCAGTCAACATTAACTCCAGCCACCCCACTCCATGCCCACCTGCAGCCTGTTCCCACCATGCTGTTCTTTAAGATGTGTGACTCGCATGCTGAGCCAGACCACATTTAAGCCTCTTAGCAGACCACCTCATAGCGATGCTGGTCAGATGCATTTAAACATCACATATAATCTGCACACTGAGATTGTGCTTTTATCGCAAATTCAGTGCAGTTGATCGCTCTGATTAAATCAGGGAATCTGGCTATCGCTGCAAATTGCACATTAATGTTGACCTGTTTAACAGCATTGCCTGCGAATTGTATATGCCTGGCTGGCATGTGGATGATCCAGCCCAACACAGGTGGTATGGTCAGGCTCAGGGTCGACTGGCTCACTCCCAATCGGTCGGCCGGGTCCTGTGACCCAGAAGAAGAAGCCCAGTGTGGTCAGCACCTGTGTGGCTCTGGCAGCACTTAGCTCCTCCTGTGGTGCTCGAAGGCCAGTCACAGCTCCCCACACAGCTGTTTACCAACTAGTGACAGTTTCCCAGCATCCCCTCTGAGTGTCGCCAGTGGACCAAAAGCATACGCGTACGCCAGCTCTGAAGTTGACATGGAGCAGCACCAGGTTCCACATTCATTTCACTGTTGAGACATCTGAACATAAGTGTGGATCCTGGCGTATGCTACATTTCCTGGCATACGCCTTTGCTACATCAGGCCCCAGGTCTTTTTAACTCCTGGAAGATTACTGATAAAGATGAGGGTGATGGTGAGGTCATCAACTTGAAATGTGAAAAGCAATCTATTAAAGGTGATTGAGTAGCACCATCCTGTGATGTCACTATGACTGTGTCTATTTCTGTTGTTTCTTTGTTGTTGTTTTTTTTTTTTGTTTTTTTTTTTAAGTTATAAATCCCTTCTCTTTGTCTCTGGTTCTCCATATTGAAACTTGATTTAGCTTGTCTTTCTGAACTGTTCTTTAAGATGCTGTCCTTTTTCTCTTCCTTTATTACAAAAAATCTGTTGATAACACTGAGGAACAATTTGAAAAAAAAGTCTGTTGAGTTAGATTTCTGTGCTGATTAAAATTAAAATTGGCATGCTGATTCCATAATTGCAGTCAGTTTTTTCTAGCACATCGAGTTTTTCTCTACAGCTTACTCTCCAGATAAGCAAAATTCCACTAGCTGTAGTAAGACTTGCCAGCTGATTATGATTGGAAAGCTAACATAATAGCAATTAAGAGGATTTGTGCTGGCTTTTCTCTTAACCTTGTAACCATGGGCATGCCATTGTAAGTTCTATTTCATTTTATTCTTTTTTTAGTTTTCAAAACTTGTAACTATTCCATCTTAGTGTTTTATTTACATGGGTATATATTTCCTTTTTTCCGGATCATGTCTGCCCCTGCTACTACTTGTCGTAAATGCCTAAAAAACCCTGACTTCTTTTGCTATATTTGTGGTAGTTTCATCACTCCAAGTCAGAGGGCAAACATCAGTGCATTTCAATCAGGACAGACTAATAAGATGAAGAGACAGCTGAAATAAGTATAAACAAGTCGAGACGATTTATTGTAGCCTGATATCACAATACCGGATGCCTCGGGGGTTTAACAAGATATGACACCCTCTGACCTGTACAAACAACCCTCACATCGACAAACCTCAGGAAGAGCAGCAGAGGAGGGATCCCTCTTCCAGGATGGCCAGATGTGCAATAGATGTCATCTGTACAGAATAACGACGATAAAGCCACATTAACAACATAATAATAATAATAATAATAATAACAACAGTTAATACATATAGATTTGTATGAAAATATCCAATTCCATATAACAGTTAACACCTATAGAATTGTGAGAAATGCCTGACACCATGAATAACGATAGCATACATAGACTTAAATGAAAGGTGCAATACATTGCAGACACTAATTTTTTTGGTGCTCAGATGCCAGGGAGTAGATCAGCATAGTGACCGATCTACAGAAGAGATGCCGACATCTGAGGAGATGATCTCCCCCCCGGGTCTGGACACTGGTGGTGGTAGAACGTGAGCCGCCTGCTGAGGAACTTTTGATGAAGGACCGGTGATGACAGCCAGTATCCTGGGAAGGTGGTGAGGGGTGGAGGTGGGCTGGAGTTTCAGGTGGACAATCGGGACAGACTAATAAGATGAAGAGACGATTAATTGTAGCCCGGTATCACAATACCGAATGCCTCGGGGGCTTAACGACTGTACAGGATATGACACCCTCTGACCTTTACAAACGACCCTCACATCGACGAAGGAAAAACTCCCAAAACAATTGTGAATTTCTCTGTGAGATGAATAAAGTATCTATCTATCTATCTATCTATCTATCTAATAAACCCTTTACTTAACAGGGAAAAAGAAATGGAAGAAACCTCAGGAAGAGCAGCAGAGGAGGGTTACAGGAGGGTTAGAGGAGTTTACAGACTGCAACAATATGCAGTAGAAGCAGCAATGCTATGCTGTGGAGAGAGAACAGACTGCAACGATATGCAGTAGAAGCAGCAATGCTATGCTGTGGAGAGGGAACAGATTGCAATGATATGCAGTGAAAGCCGCAATGATAGGCGGTGTAGAGAGAATAGACTGCAACGTTATGCAGTGGAAGCCACAAGTTATGCGGTTGAGAGAGAGAATGGACTGCACTGTTATGCAGTGGAAGCCACTATTCTATGCAGAAGCAAGAGAGAATAGTGACAACAATACTATGCTATGCAGCGGAATCCACAAGCTATGTGGTGGAGAGCGAGAATGGTGACAGCAATGCTATGCAGTACAAACCACCATGCTGTGCGGAGGAGAGAGATATGCGACTGCAATGCTATGCAGCAAAAGCCACAATGTTATGGAGAGAGAATTTAGACCGCAATGCTGAGCAGTGAAAACCACAATGCTATGTGGAGGAGAGGGAATGATGACTGCAATGCTATGCATTATTGAAAACTGCAATGCTATGCAGTGGAGAAAGGGGATAGAGACACAGTGCTAGCTCTGAATACACAGAGTTTGAGAGGCAACCACTAAATGGAGATACCACCACCAGAGATATGCATGTTTATCACGCTTAAGGCTTCAGAGAATGTTGAGCAGCCGGTACGGAGTTAGAATCTGGATGAATGTAGGAAGAGTAAGTGGTAGATGACCGTGCCCCATTTGCTGAATTGAAGCAGCTGAGAAGCCTTGCATGGCAGCTGATGTGGCTGCACCTTTACTAAGAGTGGCCTGAAAACTGATGAGGAGGCAAAATATAGAACCTTCCTAAAATGCTGCGTAAACCAGCTCATGCTGGTGGGAGCTGTTGTGAGTGATGATGATTTTACGAGCTCCCTTACCTTAGGAGTGCTTAAGGAGCAAACGATAATGAGAGGATGAAAGTCAGATTGAAAAACAAATATCTTAAACTGGATTAAATATATTGAAGAGGAAGTGAATTCACTAAATCTCAAACCCCGTAAAAGCTAACAGAAAAACGCTTATGAGGAGAGTATCAATGTATGATGAAAACACGCCCTTGCGAAGAACATTTATCATCGTATGCAGAATGTGAAGAGTGATGAGGCACCTGTTGATGAGTGGTTGAGGAGAATTTGTACCAACTCTCTTCAGTAACAACTTAATTGGTTAGTGAACAGGCTGGGAAAAGAGGAATCAAAGCATTGAACATTAAATTAATACCTACAGTAAGGTTCTGAATATACTGGGGCTTAAAATGACGAACATCTACACAGTAGGCGATGAAGACGCAACTGTTCAATGAGCACAGGCTTTAAATCATAGAGCACGGCAATTTACTTTTACATAGCCAGAGATGACCCCAGATGTGGCATGCCACTGTGATGGGAAATTCTTGTGAATTGCGGAGGAAGAGTAAAACTGAAAACGCTGGAGGCCAGTGCTTTGTGGACCATTGCCTTGAAAAAAAATCCCCCCAAACCCTGGGAAGGAGCTGCATGCGTGAAAACTGATGGAATCGGAGGAGTGAATGATGTAGTCATAGCGGCCTAAAAATGAACGAGCGCCCCTGAGAGATTATGCACATGCAATATTTAAGTGCCCCAGCAGGACGCATTTGCTGCTTTGTGATGGACGTGACTGTACAAGTGCTTTAAGTTTGCCAGTGAGGAGCCTGATTTATTATGTGGGGAATCAATAGTAGAAAATCATGCAGAAGATGAAGCACGGATGGAGGGCTTCTGCCACCATGTTAAAAGACAAGGACTAGTCCAGCACTGAATGTGAGTCTGACAGCAAAATTTTTACTCCCACTTGATGCCAAATAAATGCCACTGAGAGGGATGAATGTAACAATTTTTTTTTTTTTTTTAATGTCACCTTTGGTAGCCGTGCCCCCTGACTGGCAAATTTAATCAGCCTGCTACAGAACATGGAAAAAGGGGAATCAAACGAAATAACCCTTGTTCAATTCTTTCCTTAGCAACTGGGAAACAATTTTTTTTTTTTTTGAGAGCTGACTGCGGATTTTTTGAATATAAGAGGAATTAATGGATGAAATGACCTCCACACAGAATCCTGAGACAGATCAGTGAGAAGATGATTGGTAAGCACCAAGCCTCAGTGCATAGACAGTTCTGCAGCCAGAGCTTGGACGCTTATTGGAGGACGGATATCCTTTCATGATGTGTGAGAGCCACCCCACTTGCCGAGGGCGGACCATGCAGGCGAGGATCAACTGCGGGGGCGTGCAGATTTGGGTGCGTGAAGACATGAAGAAAAGCGTGGTTGGGATAAGTGCACACTGTCTCGTTGAAATTGCTACGAATGAGTCTGTTATGAACAGCTCCACCTTCTGCCGTGACTGTCTAAAGCAGCACACATTGTCAGAGGAATTCCTGGTGACTGCCTGAGACCCACCACTGATCATGAGGAGAATCTCAGAGTCCAGGATTGACCAGTTAGTAAAGTGTTTCACTGTTCAATGTAGAGCGCTGCTTTGCTGGCAAATGCGTTGTGGTATTTCTATGGTATTTCTATTTCTGTTTCTATACCTGAGATTTAAATCACAGATAAGTGTTAAATATACATCAAGCTAGCCCTTCTGTCGGTGTAGCTGATAATCATAATTTATCTGTGTTATAATATTATTGTCATTTTATATATGTTTCAAGTGCCTTTATGTGTTTGTAGTGCTTCAGAGGGCTGTCGACTTTATTTTGAAAATGCCTCTTTTATTTTGACATTCTGTTTGCGGTGTATTCTGGAGAATGAGAGGACGACATTAGAAGGTGAAGATGCTCATGTGCTGTTGTTAAGCAAAGCAATGAAGTTAAGGACCGATTTAAGTGGTCGTAAAGTATTTCAGTGTGCAAGAAACATCAGAACACACAACATCTCTGAAGATCCCAGATACAACTAGGAATTCCCCTCTAGACATCTCTGATTAAATGAGGATCAGCTGATTTAGTAGCAGGAGCGGTATAGTGACATCAAAGGAGAAGATTTAAGCCCAGTTTACACCGCACGCGGAACTGCAGTGCAGTGTTTCTTGCGCGTATTACGGCCATATTTACACAACATCAATTTACACCGGGAGCATTTTACAGCATAGCGCTGCATGCGAGACTGCTCCATACTCTCGCGAGATTCACAATGTAGTGAACTTCCCGTTCCGCTCATTACTTCACAGCTGATCCCTCCCTTGTTCTTCCTTTGTCCATTTTTGGTTTCATTCAATTGCACACATAGGCTACAGTAGAATTTACTCACCATTAACTCCAACCTTCCAAACTCTCCAAATTTCTGCAATTTATCTCCATGCATTCTCTTTTCTGTTGCTGTCTTTATAAAAGACATGTCGGACATCACAAATGATGCTATGTCTCTCTACTTCGATGATAAATCTTTCTTTGTCCACTGTTTGTCCTTCCGCCGGTTGTGCTGCTAAAATGAAGTAGCCAGAGTTCACTTTTGACATTTCATTTTAAAAATACACCGGAAACTCTTTTATTCTGCTGCTTGACTTCCTGTCTGCTAGATCCGCGCTGGGAACGCTGCAGTTATGTTGCAGTTAAATGATGTTACTCATTGTCATTCATGACTCATTCACTTTAATGAAAGCATTTCACAGCAGTTGTCGATCCGCTGCTGTTACACTGCCATTACACATGCGGTGTAAATTGGGCTTTACTTATCGCATTATGGTGAAGGGAAAATGATGATAATCAGGAAGAGAGCTGAACTGCTTGCAGCAGAGACAGAGGCTGATGCTGGTGAATGCAAGATTTTTTCCATGACCAATGCCTGAGTCGAGAGGTGTGAATCGGTGCTTGCAGCTGAACAGCAGGGCATCCTGAGGCACAGTGGGTGAACCAGCTGAGGCGCCAGGGACCAGAGGAGCGGGACTGACGGTGGCCAGTGGAGGAGGAGGGTGGAGAGCATGAGTGGTAGCTGCTGCGGTGGCACAGCACCAGCACGCGGCAGCGACAGCAGCAGAACCGGAAGCAGAAGCAAGAGAGCCGTGGAGACAGCAACTGGAGCGCCGCACGGAACCGCTGGAATCGGTGAGGCTGGCCAGCTCTTGACGCTGAGACAGCTGGAGCCCGGGGGGGTGAAGAAACTCCTCGGACCCTTAGATATTGTGGCAGAAACTGATAATTTGCTGCAATGAGGCAAGGCGAGTGCTCCTACGCTGGGGTGATGGAGACTGTGCTTCCTTCAGAATGAGCTCGCTTCTTGGATTAAAACCCTCGAGAGGATCATCCAAGTCACGATCCAACATGATCGGGCAGCGAGGAGGAGCAGGATGCAGCAGAAAAGAGGAAATGCACGATAAATGTACGCCAAGCAGGTGTGAGCAAAACACGTGTTTCAGCTGAATGACAGCAAGAAGACAACAGAGAGAGAGAACACTTTTAAATTTGACAGCTAATGGCTGATTAGTGGAAGAGAAAGGAGGGTAGTAGATTGTGATTGAATGCTTGAGTGACGAGGGCAGAGTGAGAGGATAGTGGGAAACATAGACGGATTACCGCATGGGCAAAGTGGGCGTGTGCCCAGGACCCCAGAGCCAATAGCGGCCCTGGGCCTTCACATTTTTTTTTTGTACAATTAAAAAATTAATATGCATTTGAAAATGTAGTATAATAATAAAATAATAATAAAATCATTTGAATGTTTTAGAAATTATAATATTAACCAAATAATGTGTGATGATACAATGACGTACGTACGCCAGCCGGGGTCAAACGAGCGTGTTTTAAAATGGAGATGTGGGCGCTCATTGGTTCAGCAAAAAGAAAACAAAAGAAAAAGAAGCCAAAGGTGCTGCTTTGGTGCAGCAAATACCATCCATCTCAACATTTTTCACCAGAAAAGCAATGCAAGATGACCAACAACATGATGATACTCAAAACAGCGGTGCCAGCCAGACTACACCTCACCACTCAGACAACCAGCAGGATGCTAACGCTGCTAGCTCAAGTTCACCAGAGACATTTGGTAGTGATGAAGCAGCACTGCCTCCTATGGACACCATCCGTAGCAGTACTACAGCGGACAGCAGCCGGACAGCGGAGCCAGGTCAGCGGCAGCCTGAGCTGTCCTATCGCATCGCCAGCGGAGGAGGAGAAGGCCGAGAACGAATCTGAGAGTACCATAATGTGGCTGTCGATAACTTGGTCAGCTGTCTCAGCCACAGAATTGATGCATAGCACCTGTGTGATCTGTTTGGTGTCATTTTCATGCCAAAAAACACATCTGACAGTGAGTTCTTTGACAACGCAAACACACTTGCCTCTGCCTATCCCACTGACTTGGACAGCAATGTTGGAAATGAACTGATTTACTTCAGATCTTTCATCAGATCAGACGGACAGAATATGCCTACATCGAAATGTTTGAAAAAAATACTGGATTGTGGATTACAGTCAACACTTCCTAATGTGTACATTGTCACAAGACTGTATCTGACGCTTCCTGTCACAAACTGCGAGGGAAACGGTCATTTTCTCAAATGGCCAGGATAAAAAACTGAACTCTGGAAAAAAATGAGATGCCTGAATAGTCTTTCACTCATGGCCATAGAAGCCGAACTGGTCTGGAAGTTGGAGTTTGATGACATTATCCAGGACTTTTCATCGAAGAAGGCCAGGAAAAAGATGATTAGGTGAGCAATTGTACTGCTGTTTTGTGTGGTTGTAGCTGTGGCTCTTTACTTATGTTAATTCATGTTGCCTTTATTACTTTTGTTTTATTTTAATTAAGATATGATTTACTCCATAATCCTGCAATTTTGGCTTGCTGTCTCTCCCATAATATTGTAGGAACCCTGCTTAATGTTGTATCTGTTCAAATGTTCTCTGTGTTTATTGACTCTCTGATTCATGTCTGAATATGTATGGGTTTAAGGCTGGTATGTGATTGGAGGATGAGGGAGGGGGTGGGAAGTGTGTGAAAACTGACAGCTTGAGCTGAAGTTTTTGTTGTTGTTGTTGTTGTTGTGTTGGCGTGGTTACGGCCGACAGTAACCATTAATGTTCCGGCAATAAAGAGAGATTTGCTAACTAACTCATCGTCATCATAACCTCATCTCTTCAACACGTCCTGGCGGATGCTACAATATGTATGTGCAGCAAAGATAAGTATGAGTGTGTGCTGTGAATTAATTAACGAGTGTGTATGGAGAATGGAAACGTGAAGTCCCATCATTGTGTGGCCATGACACGTGCATCAGTGCTGGTATAGATGGTTCAGGGGGCCAAGTGTCACAACACCATAGACAGCGCCTGTTTTTTGTGGTTGAGTGTTGCCCGGTGTTGTTATGTGCGTAATGGGAAGAGCGCCTTTGCTGTTTGCATGTGTAGACAGGGGCTCGAGGTGAGTTTGTGTCCAGGGCCCGTGGTCATGATAATCCGTCTATGGTGGGAGAACTGGGAAGAGGCTTGAATGTGAGCTTAGAGAGATAGTCTTCCTGTCTGAACTTTCGCTTAGCTCCATTTGTCAAACAAGCATATTTTGCATATTTTAAAGTAAAACTCAGTGATCAAGACAAGCCATGACCTCCTCACAAAGTGTGCAAGCAGTGTGTCAAGAGTTTACAGATGTAGACTAAAGGACAGCATGAAAAGTTGGCATTTGGTGTCCCCATGGTTTGGCGAGAACAGAAAGATCATTGCACAGAGTGTTACTTTTCTTTAGTGAAAACATCAGTATTTAAGAAGAAAAACAAAAGTAAAATAGATATCCTCATCTACAGTCAGCTATAAGACCAATGCCTCATTCAGCTGAAATTCCAGTGCCAGTATTTTTGATATTTTTTTTAAGAAAACAGGGATCCTGTAGTTCAAGAACTTGACATGATAGAGAAAAACTGAGATCATTTTTGGATTCCGCACCCAAAAATTAGCTAAAAATAGCTGTCAGACCTAACTCAACAAAAAATGTGTTCCCCAGTGTAGTCGTCACCAACCTAGACTGAAACTGATTTCTGCTTGACATGCCAAGTATGGTGCAACCGAAGGTGGTTGCAGGCAGTAGAGCATGCCTGGAAGACATTAACATAGAGTGGAGAGGCAAAGAAAAAAGTGGGGCTATGGTCAACTCGAAGGGAGCTGATGACAAACAGAACTTGGGTAAAGTGTGAGTGGGGGAGGGCTGGATGGATAATAGGAAGAAAGGAGGAAAGGAAGGACACAAGGCAAAATGCCTGCAACAACAACAGTGCTTCACCAATTTTTTTCTGGCTGAAGAAAAATTTGCCTTTTAAGGGGTACTCTCTCACTCATCCAAGCCTTGTGGGCTCTTGCGCAGTGGCGAAAACTTTCTAGGGAGAGGAAATAAATGAGAGCAAAGAGACTGTGAGGAAAAGAAACATGAGCAGCATAAATCTTTCTCATACTTTAGCAATATTTGAAAAATGCACAGGGTCTTGTTTGAAATTCTCTTGATTATCAAGGCAGGCATTATCAATGAAATGACATGAAAATGACATATGAAATGACATATGAAATTCCTTCGTACAACTTCTCTCACCCTTTGGTATATGTCATTGATTCTGTGTGGAGAGAGGCTTTGTGTCACGATTGCAACAAACAAGCTTATGCACTGTAAAGAAGGGGAGGCTTATTCTGCTCTGAATCACTGGTTTTCCCCAGCATCTTACAGATGCCCTCACCTTTTTCTTGGTGGTTTTCTCGACAACAATACCAATAATGTGTTGCCTGAGCTATTGAGAGAGAGAGCCTGTATTCGGGAGCAGGAAACCGCTGAGAAGGAGAGGTGGGTGGGGTGAGAACAGAGAGGTAATTGTTTATGTCAGAGTGAGACAACCCTAGCAGTGTTGGAAGAGGAGAGAAGTGCTCTCGAGATGGCAAGACTGGGAAAGAGGCAGAGGAACAACAAGAGGGGACAAAAGAGTGAAGACAGAAAGAAGAAATAAAGCAGAGCTTCATAAGAGAGCTTTGACATTTGAGTTGAGGGACATGTGTGGGTCCAGAACGGTAATATAGTAAGTGTGATCGACAGACAGAAAACTTAAGTAGAGATATAAACCGCTCAAATCTGTGTGGACATAGCTGACATTCCAGCTACCTTAGTGTCGGGTGAAAAATTCACAGAACAGAATGTGTATGTCATCTGTGGCCTCAGAATGGCCTGACTAGGGTGCCCTGCCATTTCAGCCCTTGGCCTAGTGATGAGATTAGATTCACTTGACAGTACCTCCCACAACCTGGGACAAGAAGTGAAACAGCGCTTCCCTACCCTCTTTGAAGGTATTGGGCGTCTAGAGGGGGAGTATCACATATCCCTCAAGTCAGATGCGACACCCTTCGCTCTTTCCACAACTAGACGGGTCTCCCTCCCTCTCATGTCCAAGGTGAAGGATGAACTCAGTCGGATGGAAGAGATAGGTATCATAACACGAGTTGAGAAGCCCACAGGCGAGAACTCCACATCCTCCCCTGTGTCGAATCTACATTGGGCCAGCTGAAGGAAGCTAGAATCTTCACAAAGCTCGACACAGTCAGGATTTTGGCAAATCCCACTCGCGGAGGACTCTATGCTCCTGACGACTTTCATAACCCCATTTGGCCATTTCTGCTTCAGGAGATTGCTCTTTGGAATAAGTTCAGCCCTGGAACACTTCCAGTGGCGCATGTCCCAACTCCTGGAGGCCTTAGAGAGGACCCTGTGCCACATGGATGATGTCCTTGTGTTTGGGGCTACACAAGCACAACATGATGCACGTCTCATGGCCGTACTCGAGCGTCTCCATTGTTCAGGGCTCACACTTAACGCGAAATGTGAGTTCTCCAAGGGGCAAGTGAAATTTCTTGGCTAGGTTGTAGATGGGGAGGGGGTTAGAGCAGATCCCGACAAAGTCAGAGCACTCACTCATATGGCAGAGCCGAAGAATGTCACGGAAGTCAGGCGCTTCATGGGCCTAGTGACACATCAGGGGAAATATCTCCCACATCTCGCGGAAAAGTCAAAGACCCTCAGAGACCTCCTGAATAAGGACTCTTCCTGATACTGGGGCCCGCAACAGTGCCAAGCATTCATGGACATTAAAAAGGAGCTGTCGACCCCACCTGGCCTGGCTTTGTATGACTCCAGCAGTGAGACCAAGGTCTCTGCCGATGCGTCCTCTTATGTTCTGGGCATGATATGCAAACTGGCGCCCTGTGTCATACATCTCACGCGCTATCACGACCACGGAACAGTGCTACGCGCAGATCAAAAAAGAGCCACTGGCCATAACGTGGGCGTGCGAGCGTTTCAAGGATTTCTTGCATGGCATGACTTTTCAAGTTGAAACAGACCGCAAGCCCCTCCTTGCCCTCCTGGGGATCAAACAACTTGATGAATTGTCGCCCAGCATTCTGCGGTTTCGGATGAGACTCATGTGGTTCCGTTTCTCCCTCACACATGTGCCGGGAAAGAGCCTGGCCACAGCAGATGCACTATCCAGAGCCCCGGTGCCTGACTCTCAGTCCCCGGAAGCCCCTGCGGAAGAGCAGGTGATTGAGGGGTTTGTACATTCAGTGATTTCATCACAGCCCTTCATTGAAAAGCAACTCTTGCAGCTCAAACAAGCTCAACAGGCTGACAAAGTGCTCAGACAGGTGGCCCACCACTGCCAGGAAGGCTGGCCAGACAATGTCAAGCATGACAGTGCACTGAAAGCGTACTGGGCCGTCTCAGCAGACCTCACCATAGCCCAGGGCCTACTGCTTAAAGGCACATGAGGTGGCCAAGATGCAATCCACTACCTCATCTGCAGTCGTTGAACGTATGAAGTCCTGGTTTGCACGCAACGGAGTCCCAGTTACAGTGATCATCAAACACCTTCCGCCTTTTCTCAAAAACCTGGGACCTCACCCATGTGACATCTAGCCCACTCTATCCAGAGAGCAACGGGGCGGCAGAGAGGGCTGTTCAAACAATCAAGTAACTCTTCAAGAAGTCATCAGACCCGTACCTGGCACTCCTGGCCTACCGCTCCACCCCTCTCGCCGGTGGATATAGCCCCTCTGAGCTCCTGCAGGGACGCTACCTCCGCACGCCAGTACCTGCCCACCCCTCACTCCTCCAGCCAAGCTGGCCTGACCTCTCGGCCTTCACGAGACGAGACCAGCTGTCAAAGCTGAAACAAAAAACACACTTTGACACCCGTCACAGAGCCAAACCACTGCCACCTCTCAGCACTGCATCTGGCTCCGGGACTGCAACTCCAAAGGTACTGTACGGCAAAAGGCTGACACACCACAGTCCTACTATGTGGACATAGAGGGTCGTATAGCGAGGAGGAACCAGCAAAACCTCACTGTTGCTCAGCAGACCAGCAGTGGCTCCGCCGACCATGTCCCGTCCAATTCCTCTGACCCTGTCCTGCCCGATGTCCCACTGGCCCCTGATCATGCTGGGACAGTGTCACTCCCACCCCGTCGGAAGGGAGCGGGGGCCCCCAATATATTTGCAGGACTTTATGCCTAGCTTAGTCCAGTGGATTCTCAAACAGACAGAATAAACCCAGAGCTTCCCCGTGGCAGGGCCAGGTAGTCTACCCTGGCCCTCATAGTATAGTGTGGTAAATTGTGATGGAAAAAAAAGGATGTGGAACTGTGTAATGTAATCCACTGTGTTTATAATGGTAAAGTGTGTTTACGATGGTTTAAAAAAAAAAAGTGGTAGTGGGGGGGACAGACAACATGTTTGACTTTGACAAATCACATGTTTAGTTCAGACATGTATACTGCTCTCTGTTGGTGAGAGGTTCACAGATAGCATGGTGACTTCAGACAACTATGTAGTCTTGTTTATTTAGACTAGCTGTGTTTGGCTACAATAAAGAAAGGGAGATGTGGAGATACACTATATTGCCAAAAGTATTCGCTCACCTGCCTTGACTTGCATATGAACTTAAGTGACATCCCATTCCTAATCCACAGGGTTCAATATAACATCGGTCCACCCTTTGCAGCTATAACAGCTTCAACTCTTCTGGGAAAGCTGTCCACAAAGTTTAGGAGTGTGTTTATGGGAATTTTTGACCATTCTTCCAGAAGCATATTTGTCAGTGTAGCGGCTTGTACTCTCTCCAGGGTCACTGCTAACAGTGCCCACCTTATCCGGACAGTCATCCCCTCTCCATGTCTCCACAGTGTCCAACAGCTGCAGCAGGCTCGCCTCCTCCACTGGAACCTGATCGGAAGAGACCCTCTCTCCCAAACACTTAGAGTGCTTCAGCACCCGGATTAGGTGTTTCATGACATTGCTGCCAAGAATGAGATCATCCGTTTGGCCCTCCACGATGAACACTGGAACCGAGAAGCAACAGCCAAACACCCTCATCTGCAGCTCACACACCCCAACAGGGCTTGTTCTTGAACCTCCACACCCAATAAGGACAACTGAAGCAGGGGAAACAGAATCAGGGGAAACAACATCATTCTGCTTCAGTAGAGGGAGCACCCGAGAGCTCAAGGAACAGGCCATAGAGCCGCTGTCAAGTATAGCTCGAAGTTTTACAGTGTCTTGAATCAGCACATTAGTGTGAAAAAGGCTGTCAGTTGCAGACAGTCTCTGGGTATTTTGAATAATCACAGTAGAGTTATCATATGTTAAGGAGCAGAACTGTAAGTATACTCACTCAAGATCAACATCATCAGACTCTTGTGGGGACATATCATTGGGCCCTACACTACTCCCCTGCTCGTGTGGGCCAATTAGTTTCCCTGCTGGTTGGAACCATCAGGCTGAGCAGCAGGTAAGTCAGAAGGAGGAGCACTCTGACAGGTCACAGCCTGATGCCCAGTTGCATAGCAGCGAAAACAAAGTCGCTCTCTCCTGCAGTGAGACATGGTGTCATGGTCGTCACCTCCACAAATGGAACACGGCACCCGAGACCTGTTGCGGCCACCAGCACCCAACCTTGGCGACCTGGAATGATGGGAGGCCTCTCGCTGCAGCAACCGCTCAAGGAGAGTAATAACATGGTCAAGTGACTGCCCCTCAGACTGCGACGTTCTGCCAGCCGCAACTGGTTGAGAGGCAGGGGTCCCCCCAGCAGACTGGGCATGGCACTGCGAAACGTCTACAGCCTGGCTGGTGTGCAGACTTCCAGCTGGGTGGAAAGATTGACGCTGCTGGAGGCGCTTCTTCCAGTGATGTTCATCCAACCTCACCTGCACATCAGTGGCAGTCCACTCCTCCAGTGGCTTGCAGCCGAAGACTAGAGACAGTTCAGTATCCGGGCAGTGAGTGATAAACTTGACTGTCACTTCATGAGAAGGATTGTCGAGAGTCTTTCCCTGTCTCTTGAGTCCATCTACTGCAGTGTCAATGGCTTTGTTAAGCCGAATCCAATAATCAACAGCAGTCTCAGTGGGCTGTGGCTTTGTGTCATAAAAGTCAGCAAGAGGCATAAAAGAGGTCTGAAGTGCTGCCTAAGTATGTCAAACACAGGTTGGGGGCCTGACTTTAAGTCTATGGAGGGTCGACTGCGAAGCCCAATGGTCACCACATCACGTGCCCTCCCCCTTAGCTTGCCCAAAACTTCATCTGCATGGTAACAAAGCTCAATGCCCCTCCTACCCAGGTAAAGCCTCATACCTTCCTCCGACTCAGAGACTGAAATCCGATCAGTTATCTCCCCTGAAATGATGTGGTTCATAACTATCATGGTTAATTGTCAAGTTAACCTCAGAAAAATCTGCTGTATTTGACTGAGTCATGTTAGTTTCATTAGCTGGCATGGACTTAAGACATGAAACAATGTTTTCACCTATACTGGTCCCTATTTGTTTCACCGGGTCACTGAGAACGTGGACATCTCGACCAGAAAGTGTAGACTTATCATCCACCCCAGCATCTGCAGCGGTACATGTACTATCCCTCTTAGGACGATTGTGAGGAGTAGATGTAATATGCCGGTCTTCACTAAGCCCACCCGGAGTAGGAAACTGACTGAACCACAGTTTAGCACCCCTACCAACACTTGACATATTATGTTCATCCATTACCACAAGAAAATATAAAAATATACAGTAAAGTAAAGCAGCTTTAAGCTTTTTTTTTTTTTTGACAGTTATTGCAAATGGAAAAAAAAACTTTGGTGGATTCACATATTAAAAAAAACATCAACAGCATGTCCAATATTACATTCCACAATTAAACTTTTCTTTTCTCTGTGACACAGACAGAATATAACACTGCAAACACAGTCCAAAATCTGGTTCTATGCTGCAACCGGACTCACGATACCAAGGAATCAATCAATCAATCAATCAACTTTATGTATATAGCACATTTTAAAAAACCACAGGGGTAACCAAAGTGCTGTACACTGGGACAAAACAATAAAATATCTCAATTAAAATTACAAACATAAAAGCAAACAAGCAAGCTCACGGCAAATGGAGGATGTTTCTGTTTGGAGGATGCCAAACAGATTGGAAATAAGTTACAGTGAATCAAAAGCCAAGGAGTAAAAGTGTGTTTTTAAAAGAGATTTAAAAACAGGAAGCGATGAGGCCTGTCTAACGTTAAAAGGCAACTCGTTCCAGAGCTTGGGAGCAACGGCAGAAAACGCTCTGTTTGCTCTGAGCTTCAGCCTTGTTTTGGGGACTGCCAGCAGCAGCTGATCAGCTGGTCTTAGGGATCGGGGTGGGCAGTAAGGCTGAAGCAGATCAGACAAATATGGTAGGGCAAGGTTGTTTAAACATTTAAAAACAAATAACAAAAGCTTAAAATTAATTCTGTAGCGAACAGGGAGCCAGTGTAGGGACACCAGGATGGGTGTGATGTGCTCATGCCTACGAGTCTGTGTTAACAGACGTGCAGCAGAGTTCTGCACAAGCTGAAGAAGGGCAAGAGAAGCCTGGCTAATCCCTACATATAAGGAATTGCAGTGGTCAAGGCGAGTCATGATAAGAGCATGAATTAATTTCTCCAAGTCAGGTCTTGATAAAATGGGTTTCACCTTCGCTATTTGACGCAGTTGATAAAAACTTTTTTGTACCACACTGCTGAACTGTTTTTCAAATTTAAAATCAGAATCAAACTTCACCCCCAAATTAGTGACACAATCCTTAAGATACAGTGACAGAGAGCCGACATCAACGTTGGGGGGAGAACAACAACTTGGTCCAAACACCATTACTTCGGTCTTACTCTCATTTAAACTGAGGAAATTAAATGATAGGCATACTTTAATGTCGTTAAGGCAGTCTATGAGTGGCTGTACTGAGTGAGCATCATTTTGTGCCAGCGGGATATACTGTAGATCTGGCAATCATCAGCATAAAAATGAAATGAAATGCTGTGTTTCCTAAAAACAGAACCAAGGGGGAGTAAATAAAGAGCAAATAAAAGAGGGCCGAGGATTGAGCCCTGAGGAACCCCATGTGGAAGAGGAGCTTTTGAAGACTCAAAGTCATTAATTTTTACACAGAATCTTCTATCAGTTAGGTAAGACCGAAACCAGTCAACGGCAGTACCTTTAATGCCCACACAGTGCTCAAGACGAGAAATTTAAATGCTGTGGTCAACAGTGTCAAAAGCTGCAGACAAGTCTAAAAGCACCAGGATGACACATTTTCCAGAGTCTGTTGACAAAAGTACATCATTTGACAACTTCAAGAGTGCTGATTCTGTGCTATGGAGAGCTTTGAACCCTGACTGGAACACCTCAGTGATACCATTATCTTGTAAGAATAGTAACACTTGGCTGTGGACAACGTTCTCTAAGATTTTGGAGATAAATGCAAGATGTGAGATGGGCCTAAAATTTGAACAGACAGTGGGATCAAGGCCATTTTTTTGAGTAGGGGTTGTACCACTATGTTTGTATGTATGTTTAAAGTCCCCTGGTACTGTACCAGAGGAGAGACTACTATTTAAGATCTCAAGGACACTTGGTCCAATAGTATCCAGTACCTCTTTAAACAGGCGAGGGGGAATGACATCTGCAGGGGAACCAGAGGGCTTCATATGACTAACTGTGTCCTTTAAAATGGAGAGGGATACCGGCTCAAACTGAGCAAATACAGATGTGCAGAACAAAGGAACTGAGGGGTTATAAGAAGGCTGAGAGATACAGGCTCTAGTTGATACAATTTTATCGGTGAAAAAGTGGAGGAACCTCTCACACATTTCAGTGGAGGCATCAAAACCAATAAACCTCAAGGACAGTATTTATGGTTTTGAACAGAGCACTGGGGTTGTTACAGTTTAAAGAAATTATTTCTGAGAAGTATTTATTCTTCTCTGCTTTTACGGTCTTCTGATACCACAACAGGCTCTCTTTAAGAATACCATAAGAAACATGAAACCTATCCTTTTTCCACCTGCGCTCCGCTCTCCTGCAGTCTCGCCTGGCAGCGCGAGTGACGTCATTTAACCAGGGCTCGGGTGCAGGTTTGGTGCGGGCTCTTCAAGGGAGCGATCATGTCCAGTGTTTGTAAACAAATAGAATGAAAGCTAGATACCAGCTCCTCAGTATTCAAACACATAGAGGCTTTAGAGTTATCCTCACAGAAACCAATAAAAGAAGAAGAGAACAGAGCTGGAGAGGAGGAGTTCAGCATGCGACAACGTTGAGGGGGAGCGCACAGTTTAACTGGACATTGAGTGGGGATGTCAAATAAGACTGGCATATGATCAGAAAAAAACAGCGTCACAAACCTCCAAATTAAAAACACTCAGACCGTGCGAAAGCACTAAGTCAAGTGTGTGCCCAAATTCGTGGGTAGGACCATACACAAACTGTGCAAAATTAAAAGATTCAATAACATTTAAAAAGTTCCTGGAGATCGGTCACCAATAATAAGGACACGATCGTATTTAGGCAGAAATTCGGCCATGAATTCAGAGAATTCGCTGATAAAGTCCTTATTGTACTTAGGTGGTCGATAGATGACAGCGCACAAGACAGCATGAGAGAGACCCAGTTCAAATAAACAAAGTTTAAAGCTTCTAAAGGAGGATCGCAGGCAGATATGCCAACATTTAAAGCCACTTTTGAAAACAACTGCTATTCCTCCTCTTTTTCGACCCGAGGACCACGGGGAATTGAAATAGCAGCAATCCTATGGTAAGAGTTCAATAAGAGGGGTGGACTCACCAGCACTCAGCCACGTCTCCGTTACACAGAGAAAGTCCAGTCCACGTGACATAAAGATATCTTTTAAAATAAAAGTTGTATTTGCCAATGATCTTGCGTTGACAAGGCTGAACCCGGCAGGGACCGGCACGTCCGAGGCATAAGCTGTTCGTGGAGCTCGACACGGGGTCCGCAGATGGCGAGGATTCACGCCACGCCAGCGGGGACGAGGAGAGCAGCGGCCGCGGGTGCGTATTTCCTCATTTGAGCCGACGACAGGTACCAGCCAGGAGTCGGCAGGATCCAGCGAGCGCGGATGAAAGAAGAGACCAGGTACCACTCCGTGTCCATCCTGGGAAACCACAGGGAATCGTGCCGAAAGAGCCTTAAGCCTTACCAGCTCAACGCCGCGTTTACCCCGGCGGCGGCGGCGTTTACGCCGAGGAGGCGCAGGTAAGGTGCGCCAAAGGTGAGCAGGTATCCCAGAGAAGTGAAGTGGCTGAAACGTTGAATGATCATGGTCAATTTTCGCCAAATCCTTGGCAGAGGGGCGAAGATCCAGCAGTGTTTGGCGGTCATACACAAGCAGTGAGCTGACAGGAGCTATAACAATCGACACAAATAGCACAAACACAGACAGTGTTGACAGCGAGAGACTGCAAACCACACACACCGGCGCCATCTTCCCCGCGATCTTCAAAACTTTTCTTTTCTCTGTGACACAGGATATAACACTGCAAACACAGTCCCCAACCGGGTTCTATGCTGCAACCGGACTCACAATACCAAGGAAGTGAATGAAGCACCGATGAAGCAATCACGTGAAGAGTCAAGTTTGCGGCGTCACCATGGCGACGAACAGATCATGCTCCCGCGTAGTTTTTTTCTAATCCGGGTCACGGCACCATTGTAGCGGCTTTATACTCTCTCGTTGCGTTATGTATTTCACAGAAAGCCGTCACTTTTGGCAAACTTGCCGTTTATTCTGGCAGAAGGATCAGCACATACAGTCAGTCCCGTTTCTCTCACACACACAAACATACGTCTGAAAAATATAAAACGAAAAGAAAGTACAGGTTAGCTAACCATGTGTAATTAGTATGACACAATAGTGGAGCTCACAACTCATGCACCTACCGGGGAGACAGCAAGGTCCGACTGCTGCTCTCCCCAGGATGTACGGCCCTAAATTACAGGGGTGCTGCCTTCAAGGTCCATAGGACAATTAAGAGTGTGTGGGTTTGTATGGCAAGTGGAATCATCTTCCCCTTAACTCCGTTACACTAGGTCACACACTGATGTTGGATGAGAAGGCCTGGCTCTCAGTCTCCGCTCTCTAATTCATCCCAAAGGTGTTCCGTCGGGTTGAGGTCAGGACTCTGTGCAGGCCAGTCAAGTTCATCCACACCTGACTCTGTCATCCATGTCTTTATGGACCTTGCTTTGTGCACTGGTGCACAGTCGTGTTGGAAGAGAAAGGGGCCAGCTACAAACTGTTCCCACAAAGTTGGGAGCATGGAATTGTCCAAAATGTCTTGGTATGCTGAAGCATTCAGAGTTCCTTTCACTGGAACTAAGGGGCCAATCCCAGCTCCTGAAAAAACCCACACCATAATTCCCCCTCCACCAAACTTTACACTTGGCACAATACAGTCCGACAAGTATCGTTCTCCTGGCAACCGCCAAACCCAGACTTGTCCATCAGATTGCCAGATGGAGAAGCGTGATTCGTCACTCCAGAGAACACGTCTCCACGGCTCTAGAGTCCAGTGGCGGCGTGCTTTACACCACTGCATCTGACGCTTTGCATTGCACTTGGTGATGTATGGCTTGGATGCAGCTGCTCGGTTATGGAAACCCATTCCATGAAGCTCTCTGTGCACTGTTCTTGATCTAATCTGAAGGTAACATGAAGTTTGGAGGTCTGTAGTGATTGATTCTGCATAAAGTTGGCGACTTCTTCACACTATGCGCCTCAGCATCCTCTGACCCCGCTCCATCAGTTTAGGTGGCCTACCACTTTGTGGCTGAGTTGCTGTTGTTCCCAAACTCTTCCACGTTCTTATAATACAGCTGACAGTTGACTGTGGAATATTTAGGAGCGAGGAAATTTCACGACTGGATTTGTTGCACAGGTGGCATCCTATCACAGTTCCACGCTGGAATTCACTGAACTCCTGAGAGCGACCCATTCTTTCACAAATGTTTGTAAAAGCAGTCAGCATGCCTAGGTGCATGATTTTATACACCTGTGGCCATGGAAGTGATTGGAACACCTGATTCTGATTATTTGGACGGGTGAGCGAATACTTTTGGCAATATAGTGTAGCTTTCCAGCTATGTCCTGTTGAGCCCGGTAGGCGGCAACGTTGGCTTTATTAATGCAATAAAACCTAGAGCTCGGCATTCGAGTGCTCGCCTACAAGCGGTGTTGGGTCGTTCTTCAACACTCCCTTAACATAAAGTATCTTAAACAATGAAAAAAATGACAGGGGATGTAGACTAAAGAGGACTGTGTTGAAGAGAGGTGTATTTAAAGTGTGTATAAAGGGGATTGCAGCAAGAACTTGTAGAATATTTCCTTCACTGTGTCCCTGCAGCAGGGCTGATCAAGAGACAGGAAAAGGCGAAGGGACACCCTGTCCTCCTCTCCAGCTGACAAAAACAGCTGTCCAGGAATCAGGACTGGAGGCTGTTTAGCTCACATAGAGGGAGAAAGAGATTGAGAACAGAAAGAGGAGGAGGAGGAAAAAGTCCAGATCCGAAGACCTTGTCCTCTATGGGTTGCATCCAGAGTTTGGATTGGTGTGTAGAGGAAGAGGTGCAGCCAGTGTCGATGATCAGAAACTCATCACTGAAGAGAAGAAGTCTGGACAGTGATAGTGGCAGGATGAGGATGACAAAGGTCAGTGTGCATGCAGCGTTCACATGAGTGTGTGATGTCCACCATGATCGGACATGGATGAGGAGTGCCTCTGTTTGTGGTCAGGGTACAGGACATCACGTCACAGGATGCAATTTATTTGGCGAGTTATTGATCAAAAGTTTGTTATAGGGGAAATAAATGCAGGACTCTTATCATCTAATCCACAGTCGTGTGCAATATCTGTATCTTCAGAATAAAACCAACAGTTTATTGGTGATGTATTCTTTTATGTAGCCCTCTTTTTCTCTGATGTCTTCTCCATATTATCAGAAGTTTCAAGGGAAACTTTTACACATGATTATGTCATGATGTAAGTATAATCTTTACATTGTTCAGAGAAGTAAGTTTCATTTTCACGTTATCAGACTACTTTTTTCAACCAGGGAGTCACCCCAGTGATCATTTGAAAGAATGCATGTTTTAGTTGCTTAATGTTACAGAAAATAAATGGAGTAGTTGGTAGGTGTATTGGAGTGAAAATGTATGTATGACAATGGGTTTTTTTTGTTTTCAAGAATATGTTTCATGCAGATCTTCTGAATTCCCCAGGCATAGTTTATTTCAGTTGCATTGCCATAGAAGGTGTACTAATGATGTTTCAGTAACACCATGTTTTGGACAAAAAAAAAACAGATCAGCAGGCATATATGGTTGCATATTTTTGAATTGTCTTTATTGTTTTTAAGCTTGAAACAAAAGGAACAAAAGCCCAGCATTAATTAGGAATCAGTAACGAAGTGTTATGTTTCGATACCTGATGGAAATGCTCTTTCCTGCTGACATGTTCTGAAGGGAGGGCAAAAGTCAGATGAAGAGCATAAAGTCTATCACTATCATATCCATTGGTGGTAGAAAAGTGCAAGCAAATAGCTATACTTCCCATTCTCATTTAATTTGAGAAAATGTCAATGTGATATTAATGTAATGCTGGTCTCATGGACATGTGTAGAACATCTGATCAGAAGTTTGAAAAAGTGACTGTTTATATTATTATAACAATTGTGTGTATGTGTTTGCCGTGATTTAAAGGATGATGTGGATGATGCTGGCATCTCCAAGTTGAGGTTATATCCATGCAGATACAATGGCACTGTTGTCATGGCCTGAGAACTGCTGGGGAATTGCCATCATGTACACACAACACAGACAGGCTAGCTGGCTGTCTTAAACTACTATTAGCCATCAAGAGAACATTGACAACCTAACCTCTGGCCAGTTTACATCACATACAGATTTGAGTCTCTGTGGCTTTCATATGCAGATGTTTGAATTCCATGTGTTTTTGCCTGGATTTTTCTGAATGTGCATGCAAACTGTCTTCCATCTGGACTTATTTCCTCTGTGTGTGTATGTGTGTGTGCATGCTTGGTTGCACAACAGTCCCAGTGGCTCCATATCACATGTTGAGCAGCGGCGGAATGTGTAGACGTCATCCTCTAGTGACTGACCCCACTATAAGGGTGTGGGAACCAGTTATATCCCGCTGACCAACCTAGAGGAGAATACATTTCTGGTAGTTTTGCAACAACTTGTTTTTCGCTTCTTTTTTATCATTTCGTTTTTGTTTTCCATGGAACTGCAGCCGATCATAGGGGTGAGAAGAGACAACTATTAATGAGAATCCGACGAGAATGTGACTTGACTTTCATTTCTTTATACCATGGCATACGCCATACACATACTGTACATACCCAATCAGAGTCATAAACTGAAGTGTATGCCATTTGCAGGTTGGGATTGATACACTTTCTTCAGTGTATATCTTCATTGGATTTGAGAAAATAGTCTCATTCTGTGGTTTTAGACTATGCCTTACTGTCTCACTGCCCAATGATTTTTGACTATTGTTGATGAGTAGCTGAGCATCAATAAACAACCCTCTTAAAGTTGATTCTTAAAATAAACTGTTTCTTGTGGAGACACAATAGTCCATATTCTGTTTAAAAAATAAAATACAGAGCCCTGGTGAATGATGCAGAGGACATGTAAGACAAATCAAAGTAGGCTAGCCTCAGGCAGAGGTAATGAAACTGACCCCTCAAATATTGTTATATTTTTTGTGATCCATCCTATTGATCACTAATTTACATTTTTTTTTCAAAGTCGTTCAGGCCTACTTTGATACTCCTCCTCAGGTAGAGGTAATGAAATTGACCCCTCAAGGTAATATTGTTAACAGAAAAATATTTTTTCTGATCCATCCTATCGATCACTAATTTACATTTTTTTTTCAAATTCATTCAGGCCTACTTTGACATTTCTCAGACTTTTCCTTCAGTGCCACCATGAGGTTAACATTTTAGTTTTACTGACATTCTGTTCTATTAAATGATCTATTAAAGTCTATTAAATGGATTGTCATAAATTTTCCAGCATCCATAATGTAGTATTATCCATGCTAAATATTCAGCAAATTAGCATTGTCACTGTGAACATGTTAGCATACAGCCACACAAAACCACTGTCATGGCTGTAGACCCTTGTGCCTCATTTCCACTGATTCGGCTTTAGATACCAGGCCCTTTTTCTCCATTTAATTTTCCACTGCAAATGGTACCCCTTCCGGCCATGTGGGATTCTCAATTGATCACCATAGCAACAGCATGAAACATACTGTCCTCTTGTGTGCTGAATCTTTTCATTGGCAACCACAAACAGAGAATTTGGTCTGCATTTGTCAATTATACGGTAAGTCTGGGTTGAAATAAAACAATTACAGTTGCTATTGATGGTAGCTGGCTATTAGAAATATCAGTCAGGGGTCTGCGTCATCAACTCCACCTTCTGATATTGGGTCAACTCGTTTGGAGTAGAAATGCGACACTAGATTTAAGTTCAGTGGGGATATGTTTAGCTCAATTTATGCAGTGTAATACCGCCACTCCTAGATCTATAGGAAGTGTTATGACTTGAAGATTGCCAGGCTTACAGGAAGTTGACAATACCAGTAGTATATCAGAGAGAGTGTTGTTGACTCCATCCATCCATCCATCCATCCATCCATTTTCTACCGCTTATCCTCACATAGGGTCGCGAGGGGGCTGGAGCCTATCCCAGCTGTCTTAGGGCGAGAGGCAGGGGACACCTTGTACAAGTCGCTAGTTCATCGCAGGGCACATAGAGACAGACAACCACTCACACTCACATTCACACCTATGGACAATTTAAATTAGCCAAGTAAAACCTAATCCCCATGCATGTTTTTGGATGGTGGGAGGAAGCCAGAGTACCTGGAGAGAACCCACACAGACACGGGAAGAACATAATGTGAGAAACTCCACACAGAAAGGCCCTGGGCTAGGAATCGAACCCGGTACCTTCTTGCTGTGAGGCGACAGTGTTAACCACCACACCACCGCCCCGCCCGTGTTGTTGATTCAATAGATATAAACCTGACATTGTAGCAGTGGTTTTATATGATTTGTCTAGCTTCCCTGTAATTTCTTATGAGCAACAAAGTTTAGACAACCATGACGAGGCCTAGAACCAAAGGCATTCACTACACACACACACCCAACACTGAAACACACTGACCAGATGGGGTTAAATAAAGACCACCACACGCGCACGGGCGCACGCGCGCGCACACACACACACACACACACACACACACATCCTCAGTGAAATATAATGGAAACAGAAGTGATTCTTACACCACTGCACAGCAGAAAAAGCATGAATTACAATGTAATCCACAGATTTGGGGTGACTGACTGGATTCCTCTGACTTGAAAATAATGATAGGTGAACTTTGAACAGGATTGAAGGAATGCTTGTTAGGTGTTAGGCAAAGATGAAAGCTCATCAAAAGAAAATGGAAAGAAACCATTTCCTCCCTCAGCAAGAAAAGAATTAAAAATCATGCTTCACCCTAAAGAAAACACCTAATAGCAAACTATGCATGTTTTCTTACACTCAAAAAAATTGAAAAATGTCTTCGGGACCAAACAGCATTTATTGACTAAAAAGATTTTATTGACCTCATCAGCACACGAAATGTGGACAGCTCAACTGTGGTCATTATCTTACTCACTAATTTTTCACTCTTTCATCCCTTCAGCAGCTGCACCTTATCAGTCTTTGGTGTAATTTTGTCCTGCAAACTCCTTTGTCAGGCTATACAGCCCCATTTTCGAGCACTCATTTCATCTGGGCCCATGTTCCTACTCTGGACCCCTTTTTCTCATTTACCTCCAAGCATGATCCAAGTTCTTCCACTTCCTCAAGAATTCCCCAGTCTAGACGTACTACGAAAACAAATGTACATGTGGCATCCTCGCATTATGTTAAAGGAGAACTTCTGGCGATTTCAACATGCAGCTGTGTTGCTCAAGCTATTCTAGACTTGGCAGTACCCAAGACGCCTCTTTTTGTTCCGACCCTGACAGCGTTCCTTGAGTGGCGCAGTATCCTGGACAGCTAACCCATGGCGGCATTATTTACATTGTGTTTTAAACGTCTCCACATACTCCAAATATCACCCCAAAAGACAGGCAACATCAGACGCCTCATCAAAAATTGAGGCGTCTTGGGTATTGACAAGTCTAAGGTTGCTTGAGCAATACAGCTGCATGTTGAAATCGTCCGAAGTTTAAGTCTCCTTTAAGTGTATCTCAAGCGCTGCATTATACTGCCGTTATTCAATGTTCTTCTTCAGAATCATTTTGCAAAAATATCTTGCTCTTTCTACATCTCCAAATTTCTTCAAACATGACCCTCCCCCTCACCAACTCATCCCCTCATTCCAATCCAAGTCACGAGCTTCCTGAGTCACATGACACCAATATCCCTTGATGGCCTTGATCTTACATCCCAATCTTACATCATTCACTACTTTTGTTTTAACACACATGACTTCTCCACAAGGCAGTGTTAGCACTGTTGCCTCACAGCAAGAAGGTACCAGGTTTGATTCCCAGCCCGGGGCCTGTCTGTGTGGAGTTTGCATGTTCTCCCCGTGTCTGTTTGGGTTCTCTCCGGGTACTCCAGCTTTCTCCCACCATCCAAAAACATGCATGGGGATTAGGTTAATTGGTTGATTTAACCCTATGAGGATAAGCGGTAGAAAATGGATGGACTTCCCCACAACTCCCTGTTACCTTTTTCACTTTACTTCGTAATCCATCTTTCCTGTTCTTCAACACCCTCCTCTTTCCCCAGAATCTACCCCTTTTTTGTCATGAGCCGAAAATTCTTGGTTTATGAGCACAAGGTTTGGACTGCAATACTGCATGTGTTGTTTAGGCAGGATTACACTGTGACTCAGTCACATTCACACTGATTGGTGGGGATATACGAACATATATATGAACACTTAAGGGAGTAAAAGATTGAGACAGCAGACAAAGGGAATGCTTTCTGGGGCTGGGGAATATTATGGCCTAACAATTTAAAACAGCCAACCCAAAAGGAATGAACATGCATGGGCATATACAGTAAAGAGTAGAACTGCAACCATAAGCATGTACAGAGAGTCTGCTGCTGCTTTTCATCCGTGGACATTTAGACTCTTCATAATATTTCAAATGTATCAATTATTATTATCAATCACATGGAGTGTCTATGTGTATTTTCATTGTTGTTGTTCTCTCTATTGTACGTCTGTCCATCCTGGAAGACGGATCTCTCCTCTTTTGCTCCTGTTGTGTATGAGGGTTGTTTGCAAAGGACATAGGGTGTCACATCCCGTACATTTTGTAAAACCCAAATTTATAATTTCAGATATTGGGCTAAATAAATAAAATTAACTTGACTTGACTAAGGAATCCCCATGTTTGATGCAAGAAATGCTTTGCTTGTTTTAATTATGGTAAACCAGCTTCGACTAGTTTTGGCTATAAAAAAATGCAATGCTCAAGTTTTCAGTCAAAATTTAAACAGTGTCTGAGGGAGATGGTCTATGCATTAATAAGTGTTTTTATGTCAGGATATTAACTGTTTGAGTGCCACTGACGTAATATGACGTCATTCAAAATCCGATGCTTGAGAGCCATTGACGTAATACAACGTTAAAGTGTTTTTTTCTGCAGGTGGTCGCTGATCACGGTCTACCGTAGCCTATGTGAAATGTTGGTGCTTCTGTGATTTGTAGCTGGGACATAAAGAGTTAATATGTGCCACAGATCAAAGCAGGAAGTGGAGACGATCGCATTTAGAGAGCAAAACAGACAAATTCTGGACAAAAAGTGGCGATTTTGGTGAAAGTGACCTCTACTCTCCTCCAGATAAAACAAGAAAGGAACAAGGTAAAAAGAAACATTTTTTTCATGACGAAATAGTGCAACTCTTCTTTCATTTGAGCTACTCTGTGTTTTCAGAGACATGGTACAAAATATTCTGTGGGTCTTGGAATATGACTGAAAAGTGGACAAAAATGCTGGCCACATGGCACTTTCAATTAAAAAAAAATGTCTGGCACTCAAAGTGTTAACATAACATTTCCCAGACACTGACCTGGTGGATTCTGTTATTTCACCAGTAGGTGTTACCACCAACACATTAGTCACTACATGGCAGGACGTCAATGGAGACTCCATTGTGTGTGAAAGTGTTATATTGTGAGAGAATAATTGGAAGAATGTTCTCATTGCCATGATAAAAACTGCAGCATTTTGCGGAAAAAAGAAATGCAGTATATAGATCAGTGTGACAGTCACAGAGTGACCGCACAGAGAAGCCCTATTGACTGTTCTACACTCACACAGATACACATGCACTCATACACAGACTTTTACATTCACGCTCGCGTGTGGCATAATCGAGCGGACGTGGACTGCTATTTGAAATCTAAAATGTACATGCATAAAGAAACATGCAAGGCTATTTGATTATGCTGTGGACATTTATAGGATAAACGAAATATTTGAGCATAAATGGATTACCCTTTGTGTTAGTTGCGGTCTTTGGTCTGGTGAGTAGAAAGGGGCCGTCAGGAAACAACCTATTATTTATTTGATTCTGGGCCTAATTGGGCTAGTTCATGTAGTTGACGGCCATGGGGATGACAGAGGTGGCCTTGATCAAACCACCTCTGTATTGTCTTTTCATGGAATGGTTTGATGTTTATTAAATAAGTCGATTTATTTGCATATGCAGAAGTTGGTGTTTCTGTCGCAGAGTCAGTCTTGCTGTGTAGGTGTTAATTGATTGTTTTGTGTTCACTGCTGTTTGTAAATGGTACTAGCCACCCGCTTTATACAGTATGTTAGGTGGGTCTTGAATGTTATGCTGCATGTGAGTAAGTGGGTTGTTGAAATTATTAAGATTTTGTCCTCTGCAAATTAAGAGGTAGTAGAATCCCTGATTCTGGAATTTTAAATTGGTTTTTTTTTGCCTTCTTTGCAATTCCATTCGTTGATTTGAATTGGACATTTTTTTCCTTCCAAACCTGAAATGCATTGCCGCCCCTCCCTAAACGCAGAACATGCGCTGTGCGTAGGGTTTTGTCCTTCATGAGGGGAGACATTTGTGCATATGTGCAATGGATGTGCATATGCGCTACAGTGAGACATGCAATGTGTACAGCCCCAGCTCAAGGAAGGAGAGAAGAGATCTGTAATCAGCTGCAATTGAGTGATTGACAGCACTCGACATCTGACATCTTGCAGAGCAAGTGAGGAGTTGTTATGCTGTCCAAAAGACATCATGAGTCGGGAGCGAGTAAAGCAGGCAGATATGTTGTTGAGATAGGACTTTGTGTCACAACTAACCTGAGCTGCTGTACATTACATGTCTTGTTAACACCCTCTGCATTCATCTCTGATGAAAAAGAGTAGAAAAATTACCAGCTGGTGGCTGTAGATATTGATAGGATATAAACTTTAGCCAATATATTCAGTCAAGTTTAATCAAGTTACTGTTGTACTAGTAGTAGCAGTATTCGTATTTGTATTATAGTCTATAATAATAGATTATAGTATGTTAATTTTTATTATTATTGTTATTATTGTCATTAATTCTAGTATTTGAATTAATTGCATTTTAATCTTATTGAGGATGCGCTTATGTGCTACAGTGAGGTGTGCGGCTCATAGAGCATGAGCAGAGAATAGCGCTCCGGACCCCACGTGACTTCCGGTGTTAGGGACACCATTTTGGCAGTAAAATGACTAGCACCAGCGCCGAGTACTCATCTCACTTTAATTCGCATGACATTGAGTTTTATATTAAAAAAATTAAACCCATACAATGCCCGCGGGGGAGCTTGGCTAGTAGGCCACCCCAAGTAAGGATTCTTTAAAGAAAGTGGAGTATCAGCATGGCAAAGACATAATTTTTAACAACTCTCAACAATATAAAAAAGAGAAATCTTCGAAAGGCCATTCTGCCCCCCAGCTTTCCCACCTCTGAGAGCTGCTGAGCAAGCCCAACTCTACAACAACCTCTCCCAATGCCACACACGAAAGAGGCAGATCATCAAACCGGTAGTCTGTTGTCAGAGAGTATGCAGCATCCTGTGCTTTATGTGCCAAAAGCTGTCATGCTGGATCTACTAGAACCCCTCACCAATCTGTACGACAAAGAGGCAAGAGACTTCAACCTGGCAGAGTTACAAGACCGAGTAGAAGCGATTTGAAGACATAACTGTGACCAAAGAACAGGTACAGATTTTTTTATTTTATTTAAAATACCAGGAGCTAATAACTGAAATCTAAAATATATAATGTACTGCACGTGTAGTCTGTGCTAACTTAAAGTGTAAATGTGTAACAGTTTGGATTGTCGTGTTTTCAGAGTGATACTGTAGAGGAGGAGACCCGTGCCCAGTCCAAGTCCAAAATCTGGTTTGAGCAAAGGAGTGGTAGGGTAACAGGATCTACCTTCAGAGCAGTCAGAAGAGACAGAGATCAGAAAGCCTGCAGTGTCTCTGATAAATAAAATGACAAATATGCTACCCGAAGTCCCATAGTTTCACCAGTGAGGCTACCAAGTATTCATGAACATAGAAGGGTTACGGTAAAATAGGGCATGCAAGTGTGTAACTGCTCCTATGTTGTCATTGCCAGATAGTGTACAATCAAGTGAGTGTGATGTATGTAAAAGAACAGGGAGGGTAAATCCAGGAAGTACTATTCAAAAAAAGCAGGAGTGTAAAACCAAGTAGTATTTTTTTGAAAGAGCAGGGAGGTACTAATGTGGGGTGACATTACTATAGAATAGAATAGAATAGAATGCCTTTATTGTCACTATACACAAGTACAATGAGATTAAGAGCATCTCCATCAGTGCAAGCTGCACATACAATAGAATCACAAAAAGAGAAGATAATAAATAAGATGAAATGGATATGTTATATACACAGTATGAAAGAATAAGAACGGTGCATGGTCAGTGTGATATTGCACATTTAAATAGTCCTTATTGCACAGTAGGCAGTTATGAGGTAGTCTGAGGGGGGTCAGTGCATGTTTGAGTTCAGAGTGGTGATGGCTTTTGGAAAGAAACTGTTTTTGAGTCTGTTTGTTTTGGTTCTGATGCACCTGTAGCGCCTTCCTGAGGGCAACGGGTGAAAAAGGTCAGAGCCAGGGTGGGAATTGTCCTTGATGATGTTTTTTTGCCCTTTTAAGGCAGTGGGAGGTGTAAATGTCCATCAGGGAGGGGAGGGGACAGCCGATGATTTTCTGTGCTGTCTTAAAAACCCTCTGAAGCCATGGTGCAGCTGCCGTACCACACTGTGATGCAGTAGGTCAGCAGGCTCTCAATGGACGAGCAATAGAAGGTCAGCAGCAGGGTGGGGTCCAAGTTGTGTTTCTTGAGGACCCTCAGGAGGTGTAGTCGCTGCTGCGCCTTCTTGATGATTGCCTTGGTGTTGTCTGTCCAGGAGATGTCGGAGGAGATGAGGACGCCGAGGAACCGGAAGGTGTGGACCCTCTCCACACACTCGCCGTTGATGTAGAGGGGGGCAAGTTCGGTGCTGAGCCTCCTAAAGTTGACAATGATCTCCTTCATTTTCTTGGTGTTCAAAGCCAGGTTGTTTTCTGAACACCAGGCTGCCAACTTCAGGACCTCCCCTTTGTAGGTTGTCTCGTCTCCTCCTGAGATGAGTCCTACAACTGTTGTGTCGTCGGCTAACTTCACGATGAGGTTGCTGTTGTGGGCCGGACGACAATCATGGGTGTAGAGACAGTACAGGAGGGGGCTCAGCACACAGCCCTGTGGGGAGCCGATGCTCAGTGTCCGCGTGGAGGAGAGGTGGGGGCCGAGTTTCACAGTCTGGGGCCGGTTGGTAAGGAAGTCCTGTATCCAGGCACATGTGAGAGGGGGGAGGCCGAGAGTGTCCAGTTTGGTAATAAGAATGTCTGGAATGATTGTATTAAAGGCAGAGCTGAAATCCACGAAGAACATTTGGACATAGCTCTGTTGCTGCTCCAGATGTGACAGCGCGGAGTGGAGAGCTACAGCGATGGCATCTTCAGTGGATCTGTTTGCACGATATGCAAACTGGTAGGTGTCGAAGTCTGGCCTGCTGAATGCCCTGCCACACCGCCCGTGTGTTGTTGCTGGACAGGTGGGACTCTATGCTGTTCTTATGGTCCGCTTTGGCTTTTTTAATTCCTCTTTTCAGATCCGCTCGAGCAGTCCTGTAAAGGTCTCTGTCACCCGATCTGAAGGCAGCATCACAGACTCTGAGGAGCATGTGGACCTGGCTGGTTAACCAGGGTTTCCGATTTGGGAAGACCCGGATGGTTTTTTCCACAGTCACATTTCCAATACAGAACTTGATGTAGTCCAGTACTGTTCCTGCGAAAGTTTCCAGCTCCCGGTGTTCAAATAGGTCCCAGTCTGTCTCGGTGAAGCAGTTCTGTAGTTGAGAAAGTGCGTTGTCAGGCCAGATTGTAACAGTCTTTATGGTGGGCCTGGCACTGCGTCTGAGGGGGGTGTAGGCTGGGGAGAGCAGGAGGGAAAGATGGTCTGACTGGCCGAGGTGGGGGAGGGGTATGGTTCTGTATGCGTGCTTAATGTTGGAATAGACATGATCCAAAGTGTTTTCCCCTCTGGTGGAACACTTGACATGCTGGTAAAACGTCGGGAGTACAATCTTTAGGTTGGCCTTATTAAAGTCTCCTGCAATTATGTGGACACCATCCGGATGGTCCCGCTGGTGTGCGTTGATCGTGTTCAACAGGATGGAGAGCGCCGTGTTTACGTTGGCGTGGGGTGGAATATACACAGCCGTGACGATCACTACTGTTAGCTCTCTCGGTAGAAAAAAAGGCCGGCATCTTACAGACATGTACTCGAGGTCTGGGGAACAATGCTTGTCTATCACAGTCCCGTTGTTGCACCAGTTATTATGCACATACATACAGAGCCCCCCTCTTCTGCTCTTACCGGAGTCCTTTGTCCTGTCCCCGCGTAGCAAAGTGCGGCCCGCTAGCTGAACGCTAGCATCGGGAATGTCCGGGTGGAGCCAGGTTTCGGTGATAATCAGAATACAGCAATCACGAACATAGCGATTACCAGCAAGCTGTAGTTCCAAGTCATCCGTTTCATGCACCAGGGATCTAGCATTGGAAAGATACAGACTCGGTAGAGGTGGCTTGTGTGGTCGTTTCCTTAGCCTTAGCATAACACCGGACCTGCGGCCCCGCTTCTGCTTTCTCTCCCTCCTCCGTCTTCGCCGTCTCCGAGACCCGACAACAATCCACGGAGAGCCCGCTGGTCTCGCTAAGTCATCTGGTATATTGTGCCTGTGATGAAAGGCTTCCGTGATAGGTGTCTGATGCTGGTTCCCAATAGTGATGGGACGAGCGACACTGGTGCATCAGCACTGTGCCGAGAGCTCAAGAGGGAAACCTCGTATCGGTGCTTGTATTGCTTTAAGAAAGAATCACGTGACCGATACAGGAACTGTATCGTTTGGATGTGCCGCGCCAAAGTGTGTTTATCAGGAAACAAACTGTATCAACATGTCGTGGGTTTGTCGGATGGAGTTTTGCTTGATCATGGATCGTTCTAGGAAGTTTTCCCCGGTGTGGAATAATTTTGATCTCGTGACGCCAAACAAGGTAAATCTTTTTCTCCTTTATATACTATTTTTTACGGTGGCGCATTGCACTCACTTTATCAGTTTATCAAGTGAATGACCTGTGATACATATGATAGTCAGTTAAAGAGCCTTAGAGTTGCTTTATTCATGTTATCATGTAATTATGAGATCCTGATCTCGTAATCATGAGAGGGTGTCTATTTTTTTAACAAGTGAATGCAATGTTCTGGTAAGAGGTTTGAATTGTTTTCAGATAAATTAACTTTTTATGTTATTGTAGGTGAAGTGTCGCCTCTGCTCTACAGAGCTATCTTATATCAATAAGTGCACTTCATCAATGCTGAGGCATTATAGAGCTCGGCATGGCAATGAAGAATTGGCAGATACTTGTGAGAGTACCCCAGGTATGTTGAAAGTCTCTCTAAAAATTGTGCTAAAAAAAACATGCATGCAAACAGACAGGCTCCAGGCCTGGTATCGAACCTCCAACCCTCTTGCTGTGAGGCGACAGTGCTAACCACTACACCACCACGTCATCTTATGTCTATTTGATATTGTTTGTAAAAATTACAGTCCTTTTATTAAGCTTTTGACAAAACAGTTCCTTTTGGCTTGCAGTTCCTAACAAGCAAGCAGTGGATGAGGCAGTGGTCAATATGATCATCAAAGACTGTCAGCCACTCAGCTTTGTTGAAAATGAGGGACTCAGGGAGCTCCTGAAGCTTATTCTACCCTCGTATGCTCTACCAAGCAGGAAGGTATGTTTAAGAATTTTTATTATATGTTTGTACTAACTATATAACTATATTTTATTGGTGTAACAGTATTTGTATGATTATTTTCAGACCATCAAGGACTTGGTGAGCCAGAGATATGAGGAGGAAAAGGAGAAAACCAAAAAGGACCTCCAGAGTGCCGTTGCTGTTACTTTAACAGCTGATATGTGGACGTCTATGAATATGGAGGCATATCTAGCTGTTACTGGCCACTATGTGGACAAAGAAAGCCATGAACTCCATTCATCAGTCTTGGCAGTGCAGCATTTTCCTCAGAAACACACTGCAGAAAACATTGCCACGGTTAAAAGGAGCCTCATGGAGGAGTGGGGCATAGCAGGAAAGGTCAGGTGTCTTGTCACTGATGCAGCAGCAAACATGACTGCATGTGCTCGAATGCTGCAAATACGGCATACCATTTGTATAGCCCATTCCCTGAATTTAATTGTGAGAAAATCATGTGATCAAATCTCAACAATAACTGAAATACGCAACAAAACACGACACATTGTGACATACTTTCGATCGAGCGTGACTGCTAAAGAGAAGCTCACTCAAATACAGCAACAGCTGGGAACAGCGGGCCATAAATTAATAAACGAGGTGCCAACACGATGGAACAGTACCTACCAAATGTTTGAAAGAATGACTGAGCAGAAGGAGGCAGTCTGGGTGTCACTGGCCTCATTAAAACCTGACATCACTCCACTGACTCCAGAAGAATGTCAGATCATTGAAGAGATGCTCAGGGTTCTTGCTCCTTTTGACCAAGCTACAAGAGAACTGTCTGAGGAAAAAAGGGTCTCTGGGTCAAAGGTCATTCCCATGATGAGAATGCTCCACATTGAGCTTCAACGTCAGGCCACAACAGTGACAAAAACAGCTGCTCAGCAACTGGCTGAAAACCTGAGGAAGCGGCTAACTGACGCTATTTGCGGCATGGAATCTCTCAGTGTGATGACTCTGGCAACTCTGTTAGATCCCAGATTTAAAAAGAATGGATTTGTTAGTCAGCAAAAGGCAAGTGAAGCGGTGAAGAGACTGCAGTCAGAATGTGCAGAAGAAATGAGGAGCCAAGAGCCTGACCCAAGAGAAGAAGAGCCTAGCTCTTCACATGGGTCAGAACCCAGTTCAGGTATGAAAATACATTTCTGTGGCACTTATATGATATGATATATCATGTGATAATAAAGTAATGAATAACTATTTTTTAGGGCACAATCTCTGGAAAACTTTAGATATGGAGGTTGCAGAGACCCAGAAGACGAGGAACGCAACAGCTGACTCCATTATTGAAGTCCAACGCTACCTGGCAGAAACAAACACACCCAGAAACCAAGATCCTTTGCAATATTGGAAATGGAACCAGAAAATATACCCACATCTTCATCAACTTGCACTTAAAACTCTCTGCTCACCATCATCGTCTGTACCATGCAAAAGAGTATTTTCCAAGGCTGGGGAGCTGGTGTGTAAGAGGAGAAATCGCCTTGGAGCAAAGACACTCCAAAAACTTTTGTTTCTCAATAAAAATTCATGAACTAATCACTTTTTTGTCTTTTATTTCATATGATTTAACAGTTAAGTTGACAAATGTGCACATAAGTTAAAAAATTGTAACTCTGAATTTTTACTCTAATTTGCTATATTTTACATACCAACTCAGTTTTAGCATTTACACGAACAAGGAATTTCTTTACCTGCAATGATTTTATAACTACTGCAGGGGTCACTATTGGGTGACCAACACAGTATCAATACAGTGCCGACACAGTTTGTTTAGTGTGTCAATACACTCCTTGAGGTATCATCATCCCATCACTAGTTCCCAATGTCCAAAAGTTTCTGGCGGGTGTAGCGGATGTTCTCGCACCCGATAGTTCACAAACAAACAAGAAATAACAACGAAAACAACGAAAAAGAGCACCGAAGAGGAGAGCAGTGAGCCGCTGCGACCGTGCGCGCCGCCATCTTGGATATGGATATGTCCAAAACTAAAGCTATTGTTGTTTCTTCAGATGGGGATGTCAGCATGACGAATTGGCAAGAAAATACTATGAAATGCAGCACTGCCTCTCACACATGGATGTCCTGGTAGGAACAGCTGGATTCAGGATTTCACCCCTGCACCCATTTATCGGGGCCTCACCTGATGGATATGTTTCCTGCAGCTGCTGTGGTTCAGGTGTCATAGAAATGAAGTGCCTGTTTTCTGTAAAGGACATTTCTGTTAATGAGACAGCAAATTCTGTTGCACACTTTTGCCAAGGAAAAATTAGACTGAAGCGGGACCATGCATACTATTATCAAGTGCAAATGCAGCTATTTGATACTGACAAACCATATTGTGATTTCATTCTGTGGACTGAAAGGGAAAGCACTTCACCTTTTGTTGACCGTGTCATACCTGATGTGTCATTCTTTGACGAAGAACTGGAACATACTCGTGACTTCTTTAAAAAAAATTATCATTTCAGAGCTGCTTGTTTTTCTGCACCAAAACCAGCAGCATTTGCTGATCATAGTCAACAACAGTGGTGCTACTGCCGTGAGCCAGAAGCAGGGAACATGTTGGTCTGTGCATCAGGTTTTTGTTCAATTAAAAAGTTTCACCAAACCTGGCTTCACTTGAAAAGTGTCCCGAAAGAGTGGGTATGTCCCAGCTGCCGAAAACTAATCAATGCCCAAAAAAGAAAAAAAAAACTTAGAGAGGAGACTGAAATGAGTAAATAGTAGTAGCTGATACTGTACTATTTTATTTATGAATAAACAGTTGATAAACCAATTTTATTCTCTTCCCTATCATTAGTATTGAGCATTTGTAGCTATCAGGAATATGAAACATGGGTAGGTCATTCATATCATAACACGCCAGAACAAATATCTGGTTAGGTGGAAATCAGTTAGAATGGGTGGATGTGCAGCTTGATCTGTAAAGAGAAACAAAATGTGATCGCATGATCAGAATAACGAGCCCAGGTGACATCTACCATTCTCGTATCATATTTGTGGGGCGAGTGAGAAAGCTTTCCCTTTGTAATGTCACAACAAGCAAGCAAGAAGTGAGAGTCACAAAGGTTTATTTGCTGGTTGGGACAGTCACATCAGTTTCATTTACATCCCCATCACTGGAAGGGCACCACAGATTCAGACACATTTGTAAGTGCACAACATACACTCACAATCTTGTCAAGGTAGGTCACATCATTTTCTCTCTCTATGTCCGTGAAGCTACAGTGCTTTGCAAGACTGTGTACTTTTGATAGAGAACTTCTATTACTCTTTCGATATGTATCCTAAGACAGGCTAGACATCTGGTGTTCTCCAAGTCAACAGGATCTGTTTCTTTCCACAAACCTCGGTCTGTTAAAACTATGTCCCCTGGGAGCAAATGAGATAAAAAGTTACTTTGTTCTGTGATGAACTTACTACTTGTGTGACCTCCCCATCCAGTGGAAATGAAACAAATAGAACCTTGAGGGCAAACTGCAATTAAATATTTCACGGTGTGGTGTAATTTGTATGACGAGTAACACTGATCACTGGCAAGCAATCTACTGGGTTTCTCTTGAAATACAGCTCTGGAAAAAAATAAGACCACTGCAAAATGATTAGTTTTGCTGGTTTTACTATTTATAAGTATGTGTTTGAGAAAAATGAACATTATTTCATTCTATAAAATGCTGACAATATTTCTCTCAAATTTGAAATTAAAATATTGCCATTTAGAACATTTCTTAGTAGAAAATGACAACTGGTCAAAATAACAAAAAAGATGCAGTGTGTTCAGACCTCAAGTAATACAAAGAAAACATGTTCATATTCATTTTTAAACAACAAAACTGTAATATTTTAACTTAGGAAGAGTTTAGAAATCATTATTAGTGAGATTATCTCAATCTTTAATCACAGCAGTGATTTTTATAGTCTTCCTCATAAAATAAGCTTTCGTTCAGGTAGTCACCTGATCAGTGTCTCATTAAGTAGAATGAGTAGGCTTATGTTGGAATCAAACAAACACTGGAATGGACTGGCTGCCATAGATGTAGAGATGTCTATATTAGTGAGAGGGGTCTCTTAATTTTTTCCAGAACTGTATTTCAAAACAATCTATAATGCAAACTGTCTTTTCAAAGTTATTGTTTCGAAATGCATATGGAAGAGATTTTCTTAATTATTCTCTGTCAGGCCACAACACTAGACTTGGCACCAATTTCAATGCATCACACTAATACAGTGTTTGAAGAGCTCAATGCCGAAATGAAAAGCGAAAAAGTCAAATGACAAAAATCATTCTAAGCTTCATTAAAGTTAACATGTATTGCTGAAAATGTTAAACCAGATTTAAATTTGAGAAAAGGAGCCACAATATGAAAAATTGTCATGAGAATTGAATATGTTGATAAACCAGTTAGTATTAACGTTTTTATCATCGTTATGCAAGCTCATCTCATTCAGTGTAGTCCTATTCATTTTTCCTTCAACAACATATTTTCAGTCCTCAGAGCTTGGCATTCTTGCTCAAGAGATTGGATGCATTTACCACAGGTTTCAGTGCTGCATGGTGGAGCTGCTGGATCATCCTCATGGAGAACAGACTGGACATCATTTCCAGTTTATTCATGGGTAGATTCCTTCAAAGGTGGTCTGGTCTGCAGTAGGATCCTTGCCACTTTCTTGGCTACGGTCTTGGGGACAATCAGTTGATACCCTGGTGAAAAGTAGTATATAAAGAGAAGTGTTGATGTACACACTACTGATGACAGTTTGTAATTTTTTTATGTCAATCACTCTGTTTTCTGCAGTATATACTAGCTTTTATTAAACCTACAATGAATTGTGCAAAAACTTTTTGCTTTATAATTTCACCAAGTCCATGGAAGTGGGGTCGAACAGGTAAAGGAAATCTCTTTCATACACATTTAAGAAGAGTAACTTTTGTACGATAGTCTGAGTAACAGACCAATCAAATGCCACTCAAATGCGACAAAAGAAGTAGACTAAGATATATTGAGAGACAGTTTAATAGGAGAAGGATTTTGACTAAACAAAAGCGGTGAATTTTCGTGGGCGGGGCTTGAGGGACGTCATTCTGAGTAAGAAATACATGTTTAAATGCAAATAAAATCAGAGCGTAATATTTCATGTTTTTACTCAATAATTAATTGTCCTCATACACGAACACGTGTGTTAAAAAGTCTTTCCATCAATGTCTGTCAGCACAGCAAAATCCTCGCCTGTGACTCCATAATCTCAGGGTTTCCCTCAGCGCTTTATAGTTAAGGCGGCCGCTTTGACAACAAATTCTCCCCGCCTTGACTACATCCCTCTTGAAAAAAAATAAAATAAATGCTGCATCCCCGCATGCACAGACAGTTAGGCTAAAATATGGCTGCATCGCGATGAGGCTGAAGAGCAGCACCTGCGCCATCTATCGCCTGCTGTCAACATGATTTTTTTTATCAGGAGAGAAGAGAGTAGCCTACATGCTGAAACGATTCGGCTGGTGCCACAGCGGAACACAGCGCTACCGTGGCTTTACCTGTTGCGGTGGAGCCCGTCCAGTACCGCGGCTTAACAGTCTATGGGCTTAACCCCTTACCGCAGAGGAGCTTGCTGCCGTATCAGACCCCGGCATCTGTGATTCTTTATTGATACGATAATTTGATTAGTTTAGGAGTGGCAGTGATTTACAGCTATTTGAGCTGGTGATCAGCCATTAAACAGGTGGCTCACCTGTTCAGATGGGCACGGAGGGCGTAACCACTATTGATCAAATATAAAATAGAATAATCAGATTCAGAACAGCTTCAGGTATGAGGAATTTGACTCCGATTTAAAGCACTCTCAGCATACAAGGTAAAGAAATAATAAAATATGTCAAAGGTAAATAACAAGGCACCGGCACTGGATTCAGGACTGACGGTGAGGAGAAGCGCTCCCTTTTTTTCAGGTGTAGAGGTGAAACCTCGTCTGTGATTTATTGTTTGTACTTTACTGTAATAAACATTATATTAACGAAAAGCCCAATTTATCTGCTTTCAGAATCAACTGAATGCCTTCAATAGCACAAACGGCTCAGGAGTTACGGTCATCAGAAGAGAGGCTGTGAAATTCCGTCGGCGCCGACAGGTCCGGTGGTAATTAAGAGGGATGTTGAATAAACATTTTAAGTTTGCAAAAGTCTGTCATTTTTATTATCACTGCTTTGACATTACAGCCATGTCTTTAAGCCTAAAATGATGTAGTACAATGTAGAATATTTTCCACCCTCCGCATTGTTGCTACCACTAGTGTGGGAAAAAAAAAAAAAAAAGGCAGACAATTCGACAAAATTCGACACATGGGCCTCGACAATCGACACACAAAATCCCTTGTCGTTCCCATCCCTAATATTCACCTGGGTGGGATGGCTTCCGCAGATAGCTTTGTCTGCTCTGTCTTTTGTAGCTTTGCTTTCTGTCGTCTGTTGAAAACCTCCAGTCTCATTTTTCTTTTCCTCTTCTCTGGAGATGGAAGGTAGCTGAAAGCAGATGGAATAAAGTTCAGACTCAAATGATTATCACTCTTTCTTCCTATAAAATAAATAGAAACATTTCAGTATCCAACTGGGGGGGTACTCCATCAAAGTCGCTAAACATAGCAGTGCTTAAGTGATTAAGCCTCGCTTGAAGTAGCGTCAACTTTAACATGAAGCTGAAGCCGTTCCCTTAGCATTTAAGCTGCGCTTCAGTGGAGTTAACTTCAGCGAGGCGTATCCAAGCTCCTATTAAGCGTGTGCGTGGGGTACACAAGAAGCCCAGAGCATGCGATTGTCGAAAACGTGATCCTGTCGAAGAGTAGGGCTGATTTTTTCAATAGTGCAGAGCAAAAAATGCTTTTGGGACTATATAAGGACTAAAAACCGACAATAACCAAGAAGGGAAATACATGGCGTGGCAGGAAATTGTTGACTGCTTAAATGCGCAATTTAAGTTTTACAACAATGCTAAATGTCAAATTTGTTTTTTAAAGTAAGGATATGTATTCCGGGCGGCACGGTGGTGTAGTGGTTAGCACTGTCTCCTCACAGCAAGAAGGGACTGGGTTTGAATCCCGGGCCCGGGGCCTTTCTGTGTGGAGTTTGCATGTTCTCCCCGTGTCTGCGTGGGTTCTCTACGGGTACTCCGGCTTCCTCCCACCATCCAAAAACATGCATGGGGATTAGGTTAATTGGCTAATTTAAATTGACCGTAGGTGTGAATGTGAGTGTGAGTGGTTGTCTGTCTCTATGTGCCCTGCGATGAGGTGGCGACTTGTTCAGGGTGTACCATGCCTTCCGCCCTAAGTCAGCTGGGATAGGCTCCAGCCCCCCCGCAACCCTATGCGGATAAGCGGTAGATAATGGCTGGATGGATGGATATGTATTCCACAGCATGTATATGATCTGTCAGTGCCCGCGTTTGGTACCCACGCAGTACAGATGATGATGAGAAATATTTTCATATTTATAGAGCTGTCTTGTCAGTTGGAATTTCTTTTTAACGTGTAAAATTACTTGCACTTAAACTAATATGCTAAATTGCTATAATTTTGAACAGGAGTGGTGTTAATGATGTGAAGAGGACTGCTTTGCAGGTTTAGACAGAGCATAAAACATTTTGCAGTGTGGTCAACTGTTAGGCTTAGTTAGTTAGGCTATTTATAAGTTCTATAAATATATGATTAATAATAGGTTAAATAAAGGTTTAGTAGCATGGAGTTCATTCACATTTGTATAATATGTGACAATGTAAGTTAGTGGAACTATAACAAATACTTTCCTTAAGTATAACTTTTATTCCTGTTAGGAATCGAACCCCGGAATCCCGTATGATTTACAGCACACTTGACCACTCATCCAATCCCAGTAACAGCGTTTTAGAGACATTATCATATTTGAAGACATAATCATGACAACAACATTATTTGAAATACTTTTATTTAATAAAAATTCTCCAAAACTGACCAAGAATGCAAGGTAAATTATTTTGCTCACACTGTCACCTTTGTTTTCGGACAACACGGACAATCAGGCAGGGAGCGTGAGGAACTGATTGTTTGATACTTTGTTTACTACAGGTACATATTCTTTGTAACACCGCTTAGGGTAAGCCTGGTAGTTAGCCTGCCACTGAGCAGGTTAGCTCAAAAGCATAAGTTACCCCAGTAACTCAGCTGAGATTCCTGTTAGCGAGAGTAATGGAACCTAACTCTCGCTAAAACTAGCGGGGCTTATCAAAGTTAGCGAGGATTTGCGGTTAGCGCGGTTGATGGAATACCCCCGGGTTTGCTAAGTTAGCACTTGCTATGGTATACATAGTATCAAACTGATTAGAACCCACAATTATAGCCTATTAAATAATGAAGATATTTATGTTAGTAAGCTTTGTATTGGCTATATGGCAGACTGGAAATAAAGGAGCTATCTGAAGTTAAGGAAGTAGTGCAGCTGTGCATATAGCCAATAACTTCCCTGATATGACGTGATCGCTGCACAAGCCGAATCCGACGGCGGGGTGGTCTCATCTTTCAGTATTGTTTCGCTCCTGGCTCTTTTAATGGCGCTGATCCACTTAGCTCGCATCTCCGTATCTTTAGGAATGCGGTAAAACAACGTAACTTTCTTTTTCCCTCGTCCATTTGTGCAACCTGGTGCACAACAGTTATCAACCATGTTTACACTCCTCCACTACAAAAGTCAGCCAATCTGCCGATTATTGCCAAAATGGTGGTGTTTTGGTTTTGACAGTTGCATGCCGGGATTGTGTGACGTCACTCCCGGAGCGCTCTCAAGATGGCTTTTGTGGTTATTATTTGTATATTTAATTATTTGTTATTAATTTCAGGTTGATTTTATTTGAACTACGCCAAACTACCTTTATATTTGTATAATAATGATAATGATAATAATAATTATGATAAAGATTGGCCAGGTCACATTTTCATCCATATGATAAATTTGGGACGGGGGGTTTCATGCCTTTTTTGATTTTTTTACCAGACCACACTCAGATATCATTCAGCTTTTGTTGTGGAGAAACAACTTCGATTGCAGCGTTTTTTTTCTGGGACTCTCATAATCTAAATTCAGCCAGCTAATAGATCGAGTTTCCTGACGCCCTCCCACCCCACACTCCCCTCCAATAACTAACCAATCGGGAAGTAGCTTCACCCAGTAGATACCGGGGGTGGACCGGAGTGAAAAAAACAATTTGTTTTGTGACAGGCCATTTTCATAGTTGTGCCTAAGAATGACCGGCAAACTTTAAACCAAGGAATATGATGAGCGGAAAAAAGAGCAAGGTGAGATCATCTTATAAGTTTACAGAGAAAGTTAGTTCGTGGCGTTTCAAGTGACCGCACAGTTAGCCAACTTAATAGTCAGTATGACGATTTTGCCTGTATTATACTTTTTCATGTCTTGTTTGTGTAGTTGCGCTGTGTTTTTTTATTTTATAGAACGTCCATAACATCAGAATAATGTTACGTTTGATATGTTAGGTCAACCGCTTATTTGAAGCTCCACACAATGCAAGGTATTTTTAGAGATTGCTCCCTCACGAGAAAAAACGTAGTCCGGCCTATTCAGTGTTCACTGGGGGATTTAATGTCACCTTATCATAGACGTACACGTAGGCTACTCAACGGCGTGGTAACGGCTCCTTTACTTTTATTTCCCAGGGCTCATCAGAAACATGGAGACTAAATGAGACTGAGAGGTTACTAATGCACTTTATTATATATATGTTCTGAAAGAGTCATGTGATGAATTAAGCACCCCCATCATTCCCACTGTTACTGCTTCAGCACCAGTTAGTTATTAATAATATGTCAGTCATGTTAGAAAACCTGAGTTTCACGAGCGCATGAGTGCATGCGAGGTTTTGACGAAGATGCGATTATTGTCTTGTATTTGCAGTGTTCCTCAATCCATTGCTATTAATGCACAGGTTAGAAAAGTGTGCTCACTGATTCGCCAGTTGTCACTTGTAGATTGGTGTTTATTGAAGTTGTTTGGAAAAGAAAATTAATATAGCCTACTGGGGTTCAGTGCTGCCAGTTGCAGTGTGGTGCTGCTCCTCAGGTCTGGTGAGACCTGTATTCCCCCTCTACCTCTGCCCATCCATTTCCTGTATGTGCCTAAACAGTTGAGTTACAGTTTAGTCAAAAACGATGTGCACCGTTAAAGAAAAGTAGGCTTGAGTCACACAGGTAATTGCTCCCAGCCTTATCAGATTGTATAATTTTCCATGTCATGAGTTGACTAAAAGCATCTGGTTGTTGTGTGTGCTCAATTGGTGTAGGCATATGTATGCATGATTGATAGGCTTGACAGTTTATGATCTGTGGCTGCAATCTGATCAGATGTGGTTCTAGCTAACATGCCTTGCCATCACTTAATCATTACCTTTTAATGATGTCATCCACTTACTGATGCCACTTCACAGTAAATAGTACCTGGATGACATTTAGAGGCAAAACAGATAGCGATAGTTGCTGCCAATAAACATCAACAGCTACAACAGGGGCTGCTGGTGGTGCTGCGGGAGCAGTGTGTGTGTGTGTGTGTGTGTGTGTGTGTGTGTGTGTGTGTGTGTTAGCAAGCAGCATGAGTCCTAGTGAAGGGAAGTGTGTCATGGCAGCATGCTGACCTCACCACAGGAACAGACAGTCCCTGTTCCCTTCACTGCTTGTCCCACCCTTTTTTCACATGAACGCACGTATACAAATGAATTGACAAACATAGTGTTACACATGCTAGCTTTTATACTAACAAATGATGTAGAAACCCAGATACCCATCCCATTTAATACAATCTTAGTGAAGGGTGTGCTTTGGGTATATAATATATCATATAAACTCACTGGCCACTTTATTAGGTACCCCATGCTAATAAAAGGTTGGACCCCCTTTTTTCCTTCAGAACTGCCTTAATTCTTCATGGCATACTTTCAACAAGGTTTTGTAAACATTCCTCAGAAATGTTGGTCCATATTGACATGTTAACATCACACAGTTGCTGCAGATTTGTTGGCTGCACATTCAGATACAAATCTCCCATTCCACCACATCCCAAAGGTGCCCTATTGCAGGGGTTTTCAAAGTGTGGGATAGTGAGCATCCCCTCCAGGTTTCCAGGTGGACTGGGAGAACAAAACGGCCCTGGCATTTTTGGCTTAGACTGGCCCCTCATAATTAGTGGAGCACAACCAACCAGTAATCGATGCACTTTACGTCTTCTCCGAAAGGTACTTTACTATTGTAACATTTTGGCCTAGGGGAAATGGTGCAATATTTAAAGCAAGAATCCCTCGTTACTAGGGTGAAAACTGCCGTAATTGTCAGATTCAAATTTCTGATGGTACCTGAACACCCTTCGTTGCACCGTTAACTTCAGAACTTGTTCCCGGCTATTCACATAACTACTTAACGTTACGTCCATCACCTCAGTCCCCCTGTATTGTCCTAACGTTACTACCTGCTTACCTGGTGTGCTACCCGCTCACTCTCCTCGGGTTCGATCTCTGGCTGCTCTCTGCTTCAACCTGGGAGGAGGAGGAGGAGGAGGAGGCTACAGCAGCACCGCCACCCCCAGTGAATATGTCGCTTATTTTTGCACATTTTGCGGCATCTGCTGCAAGATTCTTTAACCTCTTTGCCCTCAATTTCTCTGCACCCTCTTTCTTACGCTTTGCTTTCTCTGTCTCTGAAGCACTGTGGAAACTCATGCGTGTAAGTGCAGGGAAGGGGTGGGGCCGCAATGATTGGTTCAGTCCACAGTCAGACAACTCAAAATGAGCCACCTCCATCCATTTTCTCCCGCTTAAGGCCAATTTATAGTACTCCGTAAAGTGCCGTACGTAGAGACGGAGAGCCCTCTGCGTAGCCGGAGAGCCTGACGGAGAGCCTCTCCGTCGTCTCCGGGCGCAGGAATTTTTTTTTAACTGTCCGTCAATCCGTCAACGGAAGACGGAGACGACAAGGGCTGTGATTGGTCCTCTAGCTGCACCCTGCTGTGAAATGCAGCCCCTCTCCATACACAGAAACAGACAGACAGGTCTCCTCTGCAGCAGCACAGACAGGACAGGAACTAAAGTATTGATTATCCTTGTGAAAGGCAAATCAAACACATTCAACCTGCTCAAAAATCCATTTAATTCATTTAGTAATTATGGCTGGGGTATATTTCCACAGAACATACCGAAAGTTGTTGGTTTGCGTTCGCTATTATCCGATTTTGTGTTGAAAAGAAAGAGGAAGAGGAGCTTTAAAGACTGAAAGCAATCAATGTTGTTCTCTTCTATCTCCCTCACAAATAATTAAATCATAAAATAGTATTTTCTCCTGCTTTTATCAGCGATATTAAGGTGAATTGCTTCACTCTCCGAGGGGGTGCATTTCAGCGCAGGGCTGCACAACACGCATCATGACGGAGAAGTGCGAGGGCTCGAGGGGTCTCCGTAGCTACGGAGTCGGATGACGGATTACGCAGACGGAGAAGTATATTCCAGCCTTTATCCTCACATAGGGTTGTTGGAGCTGGAGCCTATCCCAGCTGTCTTAGGGTGAAATGCAGGGTACACCATGGACAAGTTGCCAGTTTATCGCAGGGCACACAGAGACAGACAACCGCTCACACTCACATTCACACCTATGGGCAATTTAAATTAGCCAATTTTGGATGGTGAAAGGAAGCCGGAATACCCGAGAGAACCCACACAGACACAGGGAGAACAGAGAAACTCTACACAGAAAGGTCCCGGGCTGGGAATCGAACCTGGTACCTTCTTGCTGTGAGGCGACAGTGCTAACCAGTGTACCACATGCTGTCCATGAGCTGCCTTTCAACAATAAATTTTATAAAGGTCTTTATTTTTTAAATATCTTAAACATGCCTTTCTGTGTGGAGTTTTCATGTTCTTCCCATGGCTTTTTTTGTCAGCACCTATTCTAGGGCTGTGCGATATGGATAAAATTGTATATCGCGGTATAGCCAAGTTTATATCCCGATAACGATACACATTCCGATATAGTATTTTTTTTCTGATGTGTTTTTACTTTCCATTGCGCTCTTCTCGATCTCCTCTGAGGCGTAATCCCTTATATGCTTTTATTCTGAAGGCTTACTTTGAGAGCAACCGGAAGTCCGGCTATGTTTGCACTGTTTTTTATTATAAAGTTTGGCTGGTAATAAAGATGAGTTAAAAAACAATAATAAATCATTCACACGCAACCCAACATCCTCCATGCTGCTTTATCTCTGTGTACTTCCAAGTGAGAACTGCCACAAACCTGTCCTTACAGGTGACGTAAACATGCTACCACAAAGCAGTAGCGTTGCTACGGTTACAGTAGCCGTCATACTGTTATGTCTATGCTTCATACAATACACATTTTTAACTCGCATGATACATCTGGATTATCCAGCGGTCATTCTGTCCTTGAGTTGTACTTTACACGGCGTATCTAAACCACAACCAGAGTAATGTTTATGTTAGCCTAGCAACAGAGCTACCTAAGTAGCTACATGTTAAAATTACGATACAAACAACAGAGGCTTATATCGTACAGTAGACATTTTTCTACCGCATTACGATATATATCGTAATATCGCACAGCTCTAACCTATTCCCATCATTAAAGGTACAATATGTAAGAAATTTATTTAAATTAATCATAAAATGGCCCGGGCGGCAAGGTGGTGTAGCGGTTAGCACTGTCACCTCACAGCAAGAAGGTACCAGGTTTGAATCCTGGGCCCGGGGCCTTTCTGTGTGGAGATTGCATGTTCTTCCCGTGTCTGCGTGGGTTCTCTCCGGGTACTCAACATGCATGGGGATTAGGTTAATTGGCTGATTTAAATTGACCGTAGGTGTGAATGTGAGTGTGAGTGGTTGTCTGTCTCTATGTGCCCTGCGATGAGGTGGCGTACCCTGCCTTCTGCCCTAAGACAGCTGGGATAGGTTCCAGCCCCTCCGCGACCCGATGAGGATAAGCGGTAGATAATGGAGGGATGGATGGATATGTCAGCAGACATTAAGAAAACATGTTCATTTCAAATACACTATATTGCCAAAAGTATTCGCTCACCCATCCAAATAGTCAGAATCAGGTGTTCCAATCACTTCCATGGCCACAAGTGTATAAAATCAAGCACCTAGGCATGCAGACTGCTTTTGTAAACATTTGTGAAAGAATGGGTCGCTCTCAGGAGCTCAGTGAATTCCAGCGTGGAACTGTGATAGGATGCCACCTGTGCAACAAGGTTGCAACAGTTGTGAAATTTCCTCACTCCTAAATATTCCACAGTCAACTGTCAGCTGTATTATAAGAACGTGGAAGTGTTTGCGAATGACAGCAAGTCAGCCACGAAGTGGTAGACCACATAAACTGATGGAGCGGGGTCAGCGGATGCTGAGGGGCATGGTGCGAAAAGGTCACCAACTTTCTGCAGAGTCAATCGCTACAGACCTCCAAACTTCATGTTACCTTTAGATTAGCTCAAGAACAGTGTAGAGTTCTTCATGGAATGGGTTTCCATGGCAGAGCAGCTGCATCCAAGCCATACATCACCAAGTGCAATGCAAAGCGTTGGATGCAGTGGTGTAAAGCATGCTGCCACTGGACTCTGGAGCAGTGGAGACGCATTCTCTGGAGTGACGAATCACGGTTCTTCATCTGGCAATCTGATGGACGAGTCTGGGTTTGGCAGTTGCCATGAGAACGATACTTGTCGGACTACATTGTGCCAAGTGTAAAGTTTGGTTAAGGGGGGATTATGGTGTGGGGTTGTTTTTCAGGAGCTGGGCTTGGCTCCTTAGTTCCAGTGAAAGGAACTCTGAATGCTTCAGCATACCAAGACATTTTGGACAATTCCATGCTCCCAACTTTGTGGGAACAGTTTGGAGCTGGCCCTTTCCTCTTCCAACATGACTGTGCACCAGTGCACAAAGCAAGGTCCATAAAGACATGGATGACAGAGTCTGGTGTGGATGAACTTGACTGGCCTTCACAGAGTCCTGACCTCAACCCGATAGAACACCTTTGGGATGAATTAGAGCGGAGACTGAGTGCCAGGCCTTCTCGTCCAACATCAGTGTGTGACCTCACAAATACGCTTCTGGAAGAATGGTCAGAAATTCCCATAAACACACTCCTAAAGGATATTCTCATTTAAAAAGCCAAGCTGCAGTCCTCACCTGATGTTTATGTTGCCATGTTGTGTTTTGGTCTGATGCGCCACCCTCCACCTAGCATCTCCCAATCACGAAGTCACTAGTGTTTCAGCATCCAGGTTGCCAGCTCTGCTCTAGTTACCACAGCTGCAGCTACCAACATTTTTGAATAAATAATGTCTAACATTATGAAACCTAAAAAACCTCGTTATGAATCTGAAATACATCATTATGTGTTTACTTTTGGCGGTAAGGAAGCTGTACCGAGGCTGCAGAGCCGGCGCAAAGCTAAAAGCTAAGCAGCTGGCAAAGAAGTGAAGATACAAGCCTCCGTTACCTTCTGTGCTAATGGGAAACGTGAACTCACTACCAAATAAGATTGATGAGCTGGCTGCACTGACTAAGAATGTGAAGACCTAAAGGGAGTGTAGTTTACTGTGCTTCACTGAAACGTAGCTTACAGCTAAAATCCCAGGCGCTAACATGGAGATACCGGACTTCAACACAGTCAGAGCGGACAGAGACACAAGAGCCTGCGGGAAGCACAAAGGAAGAGGACTCTCATTGTATGTAAACAAACGGTGGTGCAATCCTGGACATGTGAACTTTAAGATCTCCAGCTGCTGCAGGGACATTGAACTTCTGGCTGTAAGTCCACATCACACTGGACTTTTCCACCAGTATGTGGACTGTAACACCAGGGGGAACAGAACAATTGATCTGATATATGCTAACGTTAGGGATGCATACAGTGCTGCCCCCTGCCTCCCCTGGGGAAAGCAGACCACAACCTGGTTCCGCTCAAACCTCACTACACACCAAGAGTGGGGAGACTACAACCAACAACCACACGCTCATTCAGGAAGTAGTCTCGTGAAGCTGAGCAGGCTCTGAAAGACTGCTTTGAGACCACAGACTGGGACGCTCTGCAGGGATCTCACAATGACAATATGGAGGTGATGGTTGACTGCACCACGGACTACATTAACTTCCGTATGGACGTTCCTGTCAGATCAGTACGCTGCTTTGCCAACAACAAGCCCTGGATAACCAGTGACATCAAAGGCCTTCTGAACCAGAAGAAGAGGGCCTTTAAAGACGGTGACACTCCAGAGCTCAAGCGGGTACAGAAGGAACTCAGAGTCCAGCTCAGGGAGTCGAAAGAGCAGTACAGAAGAAAAGTAGAACAAAAGATGCAAAACAACAGCATGAGAGAGGTGTGGGAGAGAATGAAGATCATCACAGGCTGCAACTCCAAGAGAGATGCCCCTGTGGAGGGGGATGTGGGAAGGGCAAACCAGTTAAACCAGTTTTTTTATAGGTTTGATCACCCCATCCCATTCACACCTCTGAACGCTGCAGCCCCCACCCACCTACTCCCACAAGCCATCACCAGCACAGCAGAGGACACCTCCCCTCCCCCTATCACACCACCAATGATCACAGCAGCTCAGGTTTATGGAGAGCTGAGGAGGCTACGCCCCAGCAAAGCTGCAGGTCCAGATGGTGTATCACCAAGGGTGCTGATGGCCTGCGTGCAAGAGCTGGGACACCCCCTTCAGCGCCTATTCAACCTGAGCCTGGAACAGGGGAGGGTTCCCCAGCTGTGGAAGACATCCTGCATCGTCCCGGTCCCAAAGAAATCACATCCTGCTGAGCTGAACGACTTCAGGCCGGTCGCCCTGACATCACGTGTCATGGAACGCCTGCCACTTCATCATCTGAGGCCACAGCACTAGACCCTCTGCAGTTTGCCTACCAGGAGAAGGTAGGCGTGGATGATGCTATCACCTTCCTGCTCCACCGATCTCTTTCTCTCACCTGGACAGAGGTGGTGGTGCTGTGAGAATTACATTCTTGGACTTCTCCAGCACCTTTAGCACCATCCAGCCTCTGCTCCTCAGGGACAAACTGACAGAGATGGGAGTGGAATCACACCTGGTGATGTGGATAACTAACTACCTGACCAGCAGACCTCAGTATGTGCGACTAGGGGGTTGCTTCCAACACGGAGCTCTGCCATGTACAGACACAGCCATCGTGGGATGTATCAGGAGTGGACAGGAGGGGGAGTACAGAGGGCTGATCCAGGACTTTGTCACATGGTGTGACTCCAACCACCTGCTTATCAACACCACCAAGACCAGGGAGATGGTGGTGGATTTCAGGAGACCCAGGCCTCAGCCAGCGCCAGTTTTTATCAAAGGGGTCTGTGTGAGGTAGTACCCACCTATAAATACCTGGGAGTACTTCTGGACAATAAACTGGACTGGACTGCCAACACAGACGCTCTGTGCAGGAAAGGACAGAGCCGTCTGTACTTCTTCAGAAGGCTGGTGTTCTTCAACATCTGCAACAAGCTACTACAGATCTTCTACCAGTCTGTGGTAGGGAGTGCCCTCCTGTATGCAGTAGTGTGCTGGGGGGGCAGCCTGAAGAAGAAGGATGCTGCACGTCTGGACAAACTGGTGAGGAAGGCAGGCTCTGTTGTTGGCACAGAACTGGACAGTCAAACATCTGTGGCAGAGCGACGGACACTGAACAGGCTTCTGTCCATCATGTAGCATATAGCCTAGCCCAGTACTTTCCTTGGGATCCAAACAGAAGTGAAGTTAGAAGCGACCAAGCACTTCCATGTTTTCCCTGTTTAAATAAGGTTACATGAGTACTTATATGACCCACGTATGGCTACACAAAATAAAACGTGGTGATTTTCTAAGCGGATAAAAAGGATGGACTACTGTATGGTGGAATTATACTTGTGAGTACTTCAACGTCGGCCCAATATCATCACTCCTGAGAAATCCCCCACTCTCCCCTTTTCACTTCCATCAACAGACGGAAGTGAAAGGGGGGGAGTGGAGGATTTCTCAGGAGTGATGATATTACTGTGCCGACGCTTGATGATAAGCTGTGTGAGGATTCTTTTGTTTTTTTGTGATCTGTTGAAACAATCTAGTTTGCCTGGAATTTTGTTTTGCACTGCATTTTTTTTGTGTTAAATTAAACATTTCAATTTTGAACGGATTTCTGCTTCCTGTGCTTTCACAGCAAATCCCACAATAACAGCAGGATTGCAATGAGCAATAGACATATTGCCTTCCATACACTAGAACACTTTCAAGATGGATTTCAGCCATTTCAGTGAACGCTATAAACATGCGATCATTTGCACACTACAAAAGCAGCTCATTTAATCAGGAATTACCTGACCTGACTGACTGGACCTCAGTCAACGGGCAAACTTTACATTGCAAACATTGACACGGAGCAGAACACTGTCCTCCAGATTGTGCACACCATGTAGTGAAAGAACAAAAAAAAGAGAAAAGTTGTTAAGGCTGGAATATACTTCTCCGACTATGTAATACGTTATCCGACTCCGTAGCTACAGAGACCCCTTGAGCCCTCGCACTTCTCCGTCTTGATGCGTGTTGTGCAGCCCTGCGCTGAAATGCACCCCCTCGGAAAGTGAAGCAATTCGCCTTAATATCGCAGATAAAAGCAGGAGAAAATACTATTTTATGATTTAATTATTTGTGAGGGAGATAGAAGAGAACAACATTGATTGCTTTCAGTCTTTAAAACTCCTCTTCCTTCTCAACACAAAATCGGACAATAGCGAACGCAAACCAACAACTTTCGGTATGTTCTGTGGAAATATACCCCAGCCATAATTACTGAATGAATTAAATATATTTTTTGAGCAGGTTGAATGTGTTTGATTTGCCTTTCACAAGGATAATCGATACTTTAGTTCCTGTCCTGTCCGCGCTGCTGCAGAGGAGACCTGTCTGTCTGTTTCTGTGTAGGGAGAGGGGCTGCATTTCACAGCAGGGTGTAACTAGAGGACCAATCACAGCCCTTGTCGTCTCCGTCTTCCCTTGACGGATTGACGGACAGTTAAAAAAAGATTCCTGCGCCCGGAGAAGACGGAGAGGTTCTCCGTCAGGCTCTCCGGCTACGCAGAGGGCTCTCCGTCTCTACGTACGGCACTTTACGGAGTACTATAAATTGGCCTTTAATGTTGTTGCTGCTGCTGTCGTTGCTCTGCTGCAGCTGCTGGTCCTTTCAACCATGTCTACTCTCATTAGCTGTAGCTCCGTACGTTACGTGACTCGACTGGATATTTAGCACGCTAGATGTTCATTTTTGGTCAGCGACACACAGTCAGGACATCTGGGGGCCTCTGACTGACGTCTTTGAGATGTTCACACTTAACGACCCAGGCCTGAGGGGATGACTGCCTCACCCCGATCTGGGGCGGGGTGTCAAAAAAATGTTGCCTAAAATGGGCTAAAATCATGTGTTGTGGAAAAAAGTGAGAGGTGACTTTTCTTGTTGGACCTATTTGTTGGGGTGAGTATGATGACGCTGAAGGTGAAGCCTCCTTCTGCATCCGCTGTCCTTCAGAGTGCTGTCTAACCTGTTCTGCACTATTTCTTCAGTCCTTGGCTGTGCCTTCCAGTGGCGCTGATTGAGCAGTACACACATTTTTTTAATCATCTGCTTAACATCAACAATATGCTGAAATGCTCATCTCCATGTTTTACTATTGACCGACATCCACTCAAATACACCTCAGCATTCAGACATCGCACTTTTGGTCAGCACCCATAAAAACCTGTTTCAGTACATCTGAATGTTGTTTCACAACATCTAAGGCTCCTGTGTGTATGATAACAGATTTCACTGTTGGAGGCTCAGCAGCGATCTCCATGATTTTCTTTGAGATATCAGACACCATGTTGTCAGTAAAACACAGTACCTTGGTGTTCTTGCTGCAAAAGTTTTTTTTTCTTCCTTTCCAGCTCCGTCACTGATTATCAGTGTTTGAGGCTCAGTAGTTGGCTGTAACCTTTTACTGTATGATTTAATTTGATACCTGTCTCTGATGCTGGGAGATGTGCAGTTTTCAGGGTGTCAGGGTCTTGTAGATGTGGAGTAAATCTATTTTTTAATTGGATGTCTCTGTTTTTGGTTGGTTCACTCTTACTTTTTGTTGTTGTAGCCACTGTCCATGGCTGTTTTCTCTTTGGTACCGAGGTTGAAGAAACCCTCAGTGCAGGTCAATCAGTTTGCTCGTTAATCTGTTGTTCCTGGGTTCTGCCTGTTGTCCATCTTCTTTATCTGAAATATACTTCGGTCTTGCTTCTTGCAAATTCCAGGGAGGGCTACTGGCTGATTTAATACCATTTAGACAGGCTTCATCCTTCTTAATTGTGGAGCTAATTAGCAGTCTGTTAGTCCGGTCCTGTCCACTGGTTTGAGACATCGATAATTTGGACTCATCCTCGGATTGTCCATTTACAGCCACATAGACTTCAAGATGGTAAATTTTTGTCTCAAGTACAACTATCTTCTGAAGAAATTTGTGATAATCATCAGTGGAAAAGGGAGGCATGTTGTTGCTAATCTTGTTATGCTGATGCACAGCTCCTCCTCAGTCAGTTGAAGTCTTTTTTTTCCTCTAACGATGGAGCGTCAATTATACTGTATCTCCAAAGAATCATAGTCCAAGTGATGTGTAAGTATCCAGGAGCCGCTTGAGATTTTTTTTTTCATTTCATGTAGCTTGTCCTCGTTATTAGAGACAATCAAATTTAAGCAATAGAAAATTAGTAAAACAAGAAATAGGTCGGCATGAACAAATGATCAGATTTCTGGTTTTGCAGAGCTGACAAAGCAAATTGACTGTGGTTGGCCTAAAAAAGAAAAAAAAACAGAAAAGACAAAGATCAATTATAGATGACAATGACAGAGTTCTTCTCATGACAAAATGAGTATGAAGAGGTTACCTTCCCACACAATGCCCATGAGTTTACAAAAAATACCTTTTTGTGCATAGCTGACTTTGTGGGAAAGGTGGGGTCTCTTCTGGCACAAGTGGGGATATAGGGATGGAAAGAGGGTTGTCTGTTTTCTGTTTTTTTTTTTTTTCTATTCAGGAATGCAAGTAAATAACTGTAATTTGGCATCCCAATTAAAAAAAACAATAATGTATTTTACTTTTTTCTTCAAGTTTTTGGTAAAATTAAATTAAATAAATTTTTGAAATTCTTGGATAACAAAAGTAATCTCACTCTTACTGCATCTCACTGCATTGATGCCAAACTCACTTCTTCATGTTATAGCGCCACATAGTGGTAAAGGTGACTATGTTTTTGTTTTTCCACTTTTTGGCCTATATCTCCCACTGTTTTGATGCAATGCAGCTAAAATTGCTTCAGGACATTACTGGAGCATTGCAGAAGCTGCATAAAAATCATCAACATTTGTCATGTGTTTGCACCAAGGTGGCCCTATATTTCTCAAAAAATTAGCATTCTGGGATATTACCTTAGGAATGCACAGCCCCATGAAATCAAATACACATATCAGGAGATGTGTCCTCTTTAAGATTTTGCTGTCAAAATAGAGACAAAAATTTCAGTTTTTTTTGCCAAGGTATTTAAGGTCTTTTTAATTGCATACTCCTCCTAGGGATTTTAAGATAGCAAGCTTAAACTCCTGTCACAGGTACCCATACTAGTGTATTTTAAATGTGGAAAACTTTATTGCTTTGGCCTTTAGTTTGGCAGCTGCACCCCTTTAAACAAAAGTTGTGTTTTTTAACATACATACATATTGCATTCTAGAAAGGTAACGACATACAGATTTGATATTATTTCTCCTCCAGTCTGTAAATGGGAAATTGGGGAATGTATTTTGAAAAAAAAAATAGGTTGGTAGATCAAAGGGCATGGTCATGCGACTGCTTGGAACTTTGCTGTTCTGCCATGAAAAACAGCTTTTCTGTTTTTTGGGTGATTTTGTCCAATTTCAAAGTATACTAAGAGGCATTAAAAACGCAACAAAGTCAATGTAAAATAAAATTGGATACAACTACTTTGTATACAAAAATGTTTTGTTTACTACCACTCGTGGCTATTGAAACTATGGAGCCACATTTTTCAGCTCAAACAATAAATTAACGTGGCAGACGGTACCAATATCTGTTTTTGCATGTGTGATTTGTTAGGACATTGTTTGAAAGCTTTCAATGAGTTCTTTTGGTGATTTGAGCTCAACTGGTCAAGGCTTTAAAAACCCGGAGGAAAAATGCAAGCTGTCACAGACGGTCATCATGCCACGCTTAGCAGCAAACATGAGGGAGCAGGCCATTGGTATGCTGAGATCCGGAATGACCGAAGGGAGGGTAGCCAGGCATGTTGGCGTCCACAGATGCACTATCTCACGCCTGCAGGCAAGTTATGCACAGACATAATGTGCAGGTTATGGACTGGCTGCCTTATTCCCCGGATATGAATCCGGGACAATCTGGACCACCGTGTACGGCGTCGTATTCCACTGCCGGTGACGGTTGCTGATCTCCGTACTGCACTCAAGATGCCTTCCCATCACACAAGATGGGAAGCGATTCCAGTGGCCGAAATCAATGCGCTCATCATGTCTATGCCACGACGATCACACAAGATACTGACATTTGTAATCCACGTCAATTAATTTTTCTATTGTTGCTTTTGTTCATTCATGTTCAATATCATACCAAGTGAAGTCGCCCAATAAATTATGAAAATTCAAATTAAGATCGATAAAAATTACAATGTTGCGTTTTTAATGCCTCTTAGTGTATATTCAGTTGCATAGTCCTCATAGGAATTTTAACATAGCAAGCTGAAATTCCAGCCACTACCCACACTAGTGTAGATTACAACTTATAAACAACTTTGTGGTGGGATGTTTGGTTTGGTAATGGTGCGCCCTTAAAAAAAATTAATGCTTGATTCCAGAGCGTACAAACAGATGCCTTACAAGCAAACAACATACGAGTTTGGCATTGTTTTACCTTCAGGCTGTAAATCAGATATTTGGGAAGGTAATAGCCAAAACTATGGCTGGTAGGTCAAAGGGTCGGAACTTCCTACTTTGCTGTTTTGTTCCCCGAGAGCTTTCCTTTCTGACTCTTCTTCAGCTCCCTGTCATCAGATGACAGCACGACTCAAATGAAAATGCTCGTGCTCGTGGGGGCGTGCACTGGAGCGCTTATAGGCCGAGTTTGTGTGGGGTGAGAGGAGGGGAGATGAATGAGCGTTATTGATCATATAAATTATTCACGCACAAACAGCTGTTAAACACAGAAATGTTATGTAAAAATAATAACAATTGGATTAATGTCACTGCAGCACTATTGGGAGGACAGTGTTTGTGTTCGGTGCATTCACTTGTACGTGAATGTCGGAAGTTCGATGCTCTGAGTCAGAATTTAAATCAGAACCCCCGTGAAGTCCGATCTCCACCTCGGAATGTTGGATTAATTTCACCAACCAGACAGAATTCATGAATTCAGGCTAATGTGCTACATGTTTTGTTGTAAGGCTAGAGGCGCTGGGAGCACTAAACTTTGAGGTTACATTGAACTGAGCTCCAAGTTCCAACTTCCAGTGAACACACCATAAGGCAAACTCTCCATGGTTCCCATGGGAAGTCTCTTCCCATGGTTCTAAAGAGTAATTGGTAGCACTCTGGGCCTGTTGATCATCAGACCTTTGTCTAGTATGTGTACTGTGATAAAGCCCAAGAAAAACAACTTATTGAGTTCATAATAATAATAATAATAACAATAATAATACATTAATATATTGATGCTGAACATGATTAAAGCCCAAATTACACAAAAATAATTTACTGAGATATCGAAACAACTGTTATTTTAGAACGAAAATTTTGAACAATACCCAACCCGAGTGTTGTGTGCTTGTTTTATGTAAGCTATCTGGTTAAATTCACAATGGTTCTAACAACAGTTTGTACAATAAAATATATTAATGTACAATCTGTGAGGGGGGGCGCCACAGGAGGTGTACACCTCCCCTGTGTGTACGGGATTGTATCGTATTCACTTCCTGCGTCCTGCTTGAGAATTTCCGCCGTGGATTTCACCCGGAAGTGGAAGGAGGCGCTAACATGGTCATAAATAGTAGTTGTTGCTGGAAAAAAGAGGAAACAGAGTTTAATGTTTATTGTTGTTGTTAAGTTGCCGTCAACTGGAAGTAGCTCCAACACCACTTGTTGAAAGGGCTACAGTGCGACCTAGAGGAGCGAAGTCAGCCAGGTCACTGACCATTATCTGAATTAAACAAACTCCATGTGTACTTGGATTTTGGGACAGACCACCTGTCGAGTTGCAATATAGAATTTGGCGAAATCCAATACAATCCTATCATGTGACTGCACTGACTGTTATTAAAAGAAAAGTATACACAAGTATAGACCAAGTAGTACTTTGTCAAGTAGTAAAAGCGCGATTTTTCCCATTCCCAAATCCGAGCTTGGCTATTCGTGGATACCTCCGTTAGATGCGCCCAAGCGTTATGCCATATAAAAAATTCACACAGACAAGCAGATCCGATCCTTTCTTCTTCTTTATTTTTATACAAACTTAAAACGATCTTACCAGGACGCTGACACATGAGGCTCTGATGATGCTTCTAATGCAGAACTAGTTCCCAAAATCCAAAAACACCAAAACAACGCTTGACAACGGTCTAAGACTGTATGGCTGCATTCCAACAAAGAGGTCCACCGGCCCCATTTACCACACTAATATAGTGCAGGTGCTGCAGTCACCTGCCCACGGTGAGGAGGGGTGCATGGTCTTTAAAAATAAACATTTTGGCTCCAACATTCCGGCCCCAAATTGGCATGAAGAAAACAAATGTCAATTATTCAAAATAAAACGGAGGAGCCAAAGTTCCGAATTTTTTGTAATTAGCATAATTTCATAATGTTCACCCTTTTTTTGCAATTACAAAATTACTTCTTCAAAGTTCCTTATAAGGACTGCGGTATTGATGAGTCCAAGATGTGTGCGTGTGTGTGTGTGTGTTTCAGTGTCTATGGGGCCTCCAGGAGAAGCACAAGCTTAGTAATAGGCCTGCAGAGGGTGCTGGTCTTGGTGCAAACTTGAACTTGCCTTACAACTCCTTTAGAATCTGGTAAGGTTTGTGTTACTTGGCCCATAAGCCAGGAGCCTCTTGGAGCGGTTTCATCCATGATAAAAACAATGTCTCCTTTGTCAAAGTTTTGTGTCTTCCTCGTCCATTTATGTCTGTGTTGTAGTTCAGGCAGATATTCTTTTATCCATCTCCTCCAAAACACGTTCGCCATGTACTGAACTTGACGCCATATCCTTTTAATGTAACAATCGTCTGCAATGAAAATTCCAGGTGGTAAAGAAGGTTTGGTTTTCAACAACAGAAGGTGGTTCGGTGTTAAGGGTTCCAAATCCATTAGGTCGTTGGAAACTTTGGTGATTGGTCTATCATTAATGATAGCTTCCACTTCACAAAGCAAGGTAGCAAGTCCTTCATCATCTAATATTTGCTGGTGCAGCAGAGCACTCAGGATTTGTCTGACAGTCCGGATTTGCCTCTCCCAGATGCCGCCATGATGTGATCCTGCAGGTGGATTAAAGAGCCAAGTGATACCATTTTTCAGAGCAACGGTTTGAATTTTTTTGTTGTCCAAACTTTGAACCGTCTCCCTTAGTTCACGCTCTGCTCTGACCAGGTTGGTCCCATTGTCTGACCTTATCACCTTGACCTCTCCTCTTCTGGCGATGAAGCATCTGATTGCGTTTATGCAAGAGTCTGTGTTGAGAGTGTGTGCAATCTCTATGTGAACTGCTCGGATATTGAGACAAGTGAAGATGACTCCGTATCTTTTGACGATAGACCTCCCGCGCTTTATTTCAAAGGGACCAAAGAAGTCTACACCCACATTGGTGAAAGGTGGCTCATCTGGAGTGACCCTCTCCTTGGGTAAGTCAGCCATGAATTGCTCACCTTTTGCAGCATGTAATTTTCTGCACACGACGCATTTGGAGATGATTTTTCGAATGGCTGAGACAGCACCAGGTATCCAAAATCTCTGTCTCAAACGTGACAATGTGTGATTTCTGCCACTGTGGCCAATGTTCTCATGGATGTGTCTAATGATGAGTTGTGTCACATGATGGTTTTTTGGTAAGATGACAGGGTGCTTGGATTCTGAGGGCATAGCAGATTTACTCAATCGACCTCCGACTCTTAACAGTCCATTCTGGAGAAGTGGCGAGAGTTTGACAAGATGGCTGCCTCTTTTCACAGTGTTTCCCTCTCTTAGAGCGATCATTTCTTCTGTAAAGCCTGTTTCCTGGCAGAACTGAATGATTGCGGCTTCACCCTCTTGCAGATCTTGCACAGAGAGAGCTTGCTTTCTCTGTTCATGCTGTTTATATTCAAGCAGGTTCCTTTTCTTCGCACTTGCCAATTTTAATGCCATTTTGATACGGAGGATCCACGCTACAGCTCTTTTCAGACGGTGCAAGTCCCAGTACCATGAGAGAATCCTGTTGACGGTGTCTCTGCTCTCATCAACAGCAACACTTAAGCAAGCACCTTCACCTCCTGATCCTTTGATGTGAGAATTAGATCTGAATCTGGGGTCTTAGGCCACTCTGCTTCGGACAGCTGAAGGCACTCTGGGCCTGAAATCCAGTTTGCAGATTTTAGGAAGTTTGGTACTGAAACACCTCTGGAAGCACAATCGGCAGGATTCAGGCTGCTGTTCACATATCTCCACTGACAAGAATTGGAAGCTGCTGTAATGGTTGTGACACGGTTGGCAACAAAGGTATTATATCTTAAAGTTTCATTCCTTATATATTTGAGCACCGATGTCCTGTCAGTCCAAAAGACTGATGGTTCAAGGGGTATCTCGAGTTCTCCTTGTAACATCTGATCCATTCTCACCGCTACCGTCGCTGCTGTGAGCTCCATTCTGGAGATAGTAATGGGCTTTAGGGGTGCCACTCTCGCTTTGCCGATGAGAAATGCACAGTGAACTTGGTGATACTTGTTCAACATTCTTAAATATGAAACAGCGCCATAACCACTATTGCTCGCTTCAGCAAAATGATGTAATTGTGCAGAGACTGGTGGTCCGAAGCCATCTGGCTTGAGACATCGCCTTAACCTTTAAGTCTCTCAACCACTTCAACCATGCCTGATGGAGACATCCAGGTATCCTCTCATCCCATCCAAGCTTTAAGCGGCAGAGCTCTTGCAAGATTTGTTTGGCAGGAAGGATGACGGGAGCCAATATTCCAAGCGGGTCATAGATGGAACTCACCATTGATAAGATCCCACGTCAGGTAAGTGGCTTGGAGCTTGGAGCTGGATTTTGAATTCAAAACAGTCTGTCTCAACACACCATTGTACACCTAGTGCTCTTTCGACATCATGTTTTGGTCTGAATCCAGGTCTTTGACCTCCTTAGCTCTATCCTCTTCAGGTATGGAAAGAAGCAATGCTCTCCTATTGCTGATCCATTTGTTCAACTTGAAGCCTCCTCTCGCACACAGAGCAATGAGTTTATGAGCAAGGGTCCGTGCTTCATCCTCATCTTCTAGAGTCTTAAGACAATAATCGACATAGAAGTTTCTAAAAATTGTAGAGATTGTTTCAGAGTCAAACTTTGCCATATTGTCCTTAGCCCACTGTTGCAGGGCATAGTTGGCACAACTTGGAGAGGATTTAGCTCCAAATATGTGTCCAACCATTTTGTACTCCTCAAGATCTTTGCTCCAATCTCCGTCAGGCCACCAAAGGAACCTTAAGAGGTCAGTATCTTCCTCTGGGATCCTGACCTGGTGAAACATCCCTTCAATATCAGCCATGAAGGCGACAGGTTTCTGACGAAGCCTTGTAAGGACGTCAACAAGACTATTGGCCAGATCAGGACCTTGCAACAGTTTGTCATTCAGGCTAGTACCTTGATAGCTGGCCCCACAATCAAATACCACTCTTAGCTTTTGTTTTTTTGGATGATACACATCGTGGTGCAGTATGTACCAAAACCTTTTGCTCTGCTTTGCCTTGGCCTTCTCTTCTGGTGTCAGTTTAACAGCAAAGCCTTTATCCAGGAGGTTCTCCATAAACAATTTGTATTCCTCATAGAACTTGCTGTTCTTTCCAAACTTTCTCTTCAGATTCAGAGTTCTCTGTTCAGCGACACAGCGATTGTTTGGGAATTGTGTATCTTCTTTCCTTAATGGCAATCTAATGCTATAATGTCCATCTCCCAATTTGATGGATGAAGAAACGCTGTCCATGAACATTCTGTCCTCCTGTGACATTTCCAGACGCTCTTCCTTCTGACTCTCTGGGAAGTCTTGTTTGATTTGCTGTCGTATCAACTCCTCCAGCTTAACAATAGAGATCCTGTGAGCCATAATAATCCTTTTGCCAGTTTTTGAGACGCTGGTCTTTCGAAAAAGGACCATTTACAGTCCATCCCAATGCTGTTTTAACCGCATAAGGTCCATTTTCCTTGCTGCTTATTACTTTCCATGGCTCCAATGCCTTTGGAACATTACTGCCAATCAGCAGGCCAATATCAGAGTCTATGTGATGGAGTTCAACTTCTTTCAGATATAGCCATTGTTCAAGATCCTTGTCTGTGGGGATATTTTCCCTTTTTACAGGGATTTCATCTTGCATGTACGTATCTGGAAGATCAAAGTAATTGTCACTGTCTATGCTACATATTTCCAGGTCACATACTGTTGCTGTATTGACAACTTGAACTTTAACCATCGTACATAGAAGTATGTCAGTTTTCCTTCCAGTGAGTTGAAGCTGTCTGAGAAGCGCCTTGGTACAAAAACAGTGCTGCCTGGGTCTAGGAAGGCGTATGTTGTGACTGTTCTGTTATTCCTTTTATTTCTTACTTTTACAGGAACGATAGCCAGGACAGTTTCTGATTCTCCAGGATTGTTATTGCTTGATCCCTTTCCTTTATCAATTTCCACTAGACCACTTGTGACAGATTTTTCTTTGTCTTTGCAGGTTGTGATATGCAGAATAGTGGGGTGTTTGAGTGAGCATTGTCCTCATGACATGTTCCTCTTTGTGAGCATCCTTTGCTCATGTGACCCACCTCCAGACATCCAAAGCACACACCTTTCTTTTTTAAAAACTCCAATTTTTCTTTGTGGGCTTTCTTGTTAAGTTGGGTGCAGGAATCAAGCTTGTGAGCCCCCATGCAAAATAAACAAGGCTTTCCAAAATCTTTAGTAGGTTTAGTAGGGATGGCTGCCCCCTGCTTGGGGCTTTGTCACTGGTGACACACTGGTAACCAAACCACTCTTATGTCTTCTCACCGTGCTGGCTCTTGCCAGGTGTTGTACAGGGGAGCTTCCTCTTAAAATTGGTGTAGCGTCCTTTAAACTGCCAAATACTGGATGAGATAGGACTTGAGCCTGATTATCCACAAAATGCACCAAATCTGAAAAGCTGGCTCTTCTTCCACTCTGCTCTTGAAGGTCACAAGCTTTGAACCTCCATTTTTCTTTTAGTTTATAAGGAATCTTGGAAACGATAGTTTTCATATTTGCTGGATGATCCAGTTCCTCCAAATAATCCACTGAATTCATGGCATTGAGACAGCTGTTTAAAAACAGTGAGAAACTGTTCAAAGATTCAGCATCCTCCACCTTTATAGATGGCCAGCTGATTGCCTTATCCATGTAAGCTGTGGCTATTGTGTAATCATCTCCAAAATGGTTTTTCAGCAGTCTTTTTGCCTCTGCATATCCTCTATCTGGCGGCATATACTGGCAGCTGTGCACCAGCTCCTGAGGTTGGCCAGATGTAAACTGCTCTAAAAAGTGAAGCCTGTCTTAACTGTTGTCCGTTCTTTTTTCAATTCCGTGTTCAAATGCTCTGATGAAAAACTGATAGTCCAACGGATCACCTTTGAAAACTGGTATGGTGAGTGAAGGTAATGATGACATGTTGTGTTGCTTTATGAGAGCTTCTGTAATTTTGTTTTGTTTTTCCATGATTTCAGCTAAATTGTTTATGGTGGTATTCTCTTGCCTTGTTGCAGAGTCAAACCTTTCCATGGTGGCAGTTTTATGGTCTGGCTGCTCGCTGGTTTCCACTTGGGGTTGTGTGTTTTGTCTCATTGAGTATTGCAGGTAGACAGGTGGAACTTGAGTTGCTTTTGGTCTCACCACCTGAGGCTGTCGTGCCACTTCAGATAACAATTCCTCTTGTGGCTTTTGAGCTGCTCCTTTTCGAAAATATGAGCTCATTCCATCAGATCCACCAGACGCTTTAGATTTTTTCTTTAATTGCATAGCCTCCAGCACCTTTACTTTTGCATTTGCTGCTGCAAGTTCAGTTTTCAGCTCCAGCTGTTCTTGTCTTCTTTTCAACGGTTCCTGTTGTGATTTCAGTTGTTCTTGTTGTTCCACAAGCTCATGATTTTTATTCAGGGCCATTATCCGCTCCATGATGGCAGCTCTTTCTGCTTTAGCTTGAATATGAGCATATGATGTTGAGGATGCACCTGATGAATCAGACCTCCATTTAGTCTTTGATTTTGGAACGTTTGAAACATTGTCATTGGGTCCAATGTCATCTGAGTTTACATCACTTGGTTGCTTGTCATCCTCTGCAATAGAGAGTGAAACCATCAGCTGTCCGTCACTACCACTTGATTGTTTTATTTCATGCAACCACATTTGCACATCCTGTCCAAAAGCATTTAATTTGTCCATTTTTTGTTTAAGCCACTGTGCTTGTTTGTCAAATTCATTTTCAGGTAACAAACCCTTCAGTGAATTCTGACAGGCATGTGCTTCTTCATGCAAATAGCCTTTTATTTTATTTGCATTTTCGTTTGATTGCAAGAGCTCTTTCATTGTCTCTATTAGTTTTTTCGCCTGTTTGCATTTTAAGTTCCTTGCTTGTTGAGTGTTCAACAAAAATAACTCCAAACCCTTTGCAGTATGTTTGATAACCCTTTTTTGACTTTCAGGGCCCGTCACATTTTCTCTTGCAAAATCCTCATTATCCATTACAACATTTTGCTCCTTTTCAGCATCAGAGTGAATATCAACCATGACATTTTCATCCATTGTCTTTATTTAAGTGTTACAAGACCTCCTTATATTCTTCGGTTGTGCAGCCGTAACATTTCCATTGAATGACTTTACGCTGAATGGGCGTGTCCGCGAGCGATCGCTTCCCGTCTTTCATTCATTCAAATCCGCCAACAACAGACCGATCATAGAAAATATGGCAGACGGATAAACATCTGACAGTGCTCCGCACTCCATGCACATAAACATATTCATTTGCCTTTTGTCAGCCAGAGGTGCCAGGGCACTGCGTGTGTCCCATTTGTTTGCACAGCAGCCTTCCGATGATCTTCATGCAGTTAAGTTTTAGACTAATAAAAGCATGATTATTCTTTGATGATGCTTCTAATGTAGACCTAGTTCCCTAAATCCAAAAACACCAAAACAACACTTGACAGCGGTCTAAAACTGTATGGCTGTGTTCCAACAAAGAGCTCCACCGGCCCCATTTACCACACTAATATAGTGCAGGTGCTGCAGTCACCTGCCCACGGTGAGGAGGGGGGCGTGCCCCTTAACGCTAACCAAAATACCAATCAATAATTATTAGAAATTAACTAACCATAACTAATAAATTGAACAACAACAGTAACAAATTAGAAGGTAAGAAAAATAAACATTTTGGCTCCAACAAGTAGAAATGCATGAAAACATAAGAAATATACAATGACCAAAAGTCATGACAACACATTTTTAAGAGACTCATCAATCCCCTGACAACACTATGTTACATAACAGCCCACCACCAGCAGCACCTTAACATGGCTGGCAGAGGGTGATGCCAGGCAGGCAGCTGTCCAAACACTGTCCAGCTTGTAGAACAGATTCAGAGCGGCAGGATAATGGTAAAAAATGTGTAAACAGCACCCCTTTTGTTACTAAGGTGGAAAAGCACACTCAGAGAAAACAAAAAAATATTTATATGTATCAGGTCGATTATAATCAAGCTATGGAAACACAGACACCAAGAAGTTCTTGCAATGGTTTGATTTCTTCCATAAAAGCTAGCTGTCTTCTTCTGGTGAGGATGTTTTGTGTGTTTGCACTGATATTTGCTCTAAGATGTGTGAATACTGTTTAAAGACTTTTTGCCACACATCCTACCTTTTGATTGGATGTATTGTACAGCTTCCAGAGTGTGTGCTGCCTTTCCACATGACATTAGGGCTACAGTCATTGATTATTTTCACAATGGAGTATTTTTCCAATTAGTACAGAGATAAATTGAGAGTCAGTTTTTATGAGATAAATACAGTACTTTTAAGAGTTTATCATAAGTTTCTGTGGAGGTCCGGGCTGTCTCGTTCACAGCAGAAAAGAGAAGTAGTGCGAGAAGTGAGGGAGACCCATTAATACTTTCAATGGGACTTCCACTTAAAAAACATTACCTTACCTTACATTACCTCATAAAAAAACTCATTGGTACAACTGTCCCCTATAGATGGATTTCTGGGCAACTTCACACAAAAGCTGCCCGCCCAGCCGGGGGGGACAAAAGATATAGAGACAGCACCATTCCCCCGTGTTATATGTCCTAGTGTACGAACAGAACTGAAAATGGTTGGCAGATGTTCAACATCCGAAGAGAACATCATCCCTTTGCCAAAAATAGCAGACAGTTCTGGCTTCAGGCAATAAATAGGGCAGACAGGTATCACAGTAAGCGCCCATGCCATGAAATGCAATTTGCCTTAATATCACAGACAAATGCAGGGGAAAATACTATTTTACGATTAAATTATTTGTGAGGGAGATAGAAGAACATTGGTTGCTTACAGTCTTTAAAGCTCCTCTAAAGAGTGCACATAACAGATGTTCTTCACAACACAAAATCAGATAATAGCCAATGCAAACCAACACCTTTCAATAGATTCTGTGGAAATATACCCCAGCCATAAATACTAAATGAATTTAATGGATTTTTTTTAGCAAGTTGAATGTATTGTACTTGCGTTTCACTAAGCTAAAGGGCGAGGTGTGCATTTCACAGCAGGGATGCTTACTGTGCCACAACACCACTGGAACTATTGAGGGTAATCTGTTGTACTATTAGCCGTCTTTCCAAAACTAACAAGTAGCCTATGCATCTTGTACTGTGTACAGTATGGTAGCCAATTATGGCAAGTTGTAAATATTTTTGCTACTTTACCATAAGCTTATGTCCATATTAATAAGATGACAAAGAAGCTCAATAAAAACCTACTGCTCATTTGTTTTAAACTTTTCTGTACACAAATTTGATAATCCTGTTGATGAACAGACTGACCGGTCGCTAGCATATGCTCATAATTAGGTCAAACCGCGATAATGAGGCAAATAAAAAGCAGACAAAAAACCCAGAGATGTAATTTTATTAAACTTAGATATCAGTGTATGATTTTGGCATCATAACATTCAGAAATGACAAAGCATTCTAGGTGTGTCAACAACAGTAACAGGAAAACAAGGTGCTGGTGCAGCATTACCTGAAACGTAACTTTGGCTAGCCTACTTGCGGCTACATAATATAATGTTATTAAGAGAGCATATTAAACAATTCAGATCTAAACATGATATGATTTGTTATTCTAAACAGTGTCAGCAAGAGTTCACAAACCACGGAATAAGCTACAACAGCCAGCCGGCAAGAAAACCGGTTCTAATCATACACTGTACAGCGCTCTAACAGGACTTGTAATGTTAACCACTTAGCCGCTTAGCATTTCTTGCCCCCCTGAGTGCCTGCTCATCTCTGAATGTGTGTAAACAGGAAAGCCATCTATATTGGGGATATTTTTAGCATCTTAACTGGATGTGAACATCTGAATAATGCCATCTTTCCAAGCCCTTGTCTCAACTAGCAATCATATTGATTTATGTTAGATGTTAACTTTAATATTCCCTTGTCCCAGGTCCGCTCTGTGGACTAGATGCATACTATGGATGCTTTCTGCTGAGATGCTGCAGCATTGACATTTTGCTCTTGTGCCATGCTAATTAGCATTTACAATAGACTCACTGTACAGTGCTTGTGTTTGAGTTTGGCTTAAAATAATCCCAGACTGTTTTTTTTTCTTTTTTGTCTGGCCCATCTCTTCTCTTCGTCCCACTCTATTTTCTTCCCCTTTCTCTATTTTGCAGTTCATGCCGTGACTGGTGTCTTTTCAACATAAGTGTGTTGTTTAACAGTAAAACACACTTGAGCCTGGAAGACAGTTACACAACCAGAACTCAAGAGGCAAAGGGAGTAGAAAATGCATACTGTGCACCTGCTCTGCTGACAGTTATAGAATAGAATAGAATTACTTTATTGATCCCAATTTGGGAAATTACTGAAAGTGATGAGTTTTACTGCCTTTATTAAGTCCATTAACTCACAAGCCATTACTTTGTTTTATTTTTTCTTTCCTTTTCTGAAAAGAGTTGGGGGAGTCCAACTTTGCGTGTCTTATTTTTATTCTGCCAGGTGGAAGCAGACAGAAGTTTACTGGATAACGGTCAAACAAGGATTCTCACATTGTTTATTAGAGTAGGCAGCTCCAGAGACAGTGTTTTCATGTCTGGACCTCTATCAGATTTCTGAATGTGAATCTCACATAGCCTTGTGTGTTTGTACACAGGGGGGTAAGGGAGAACCCCATGTCTTCAAGGAAAAGTCCTTTAAGAAGAAACAGCAGTGCAGCGTATGCCACCAGAACATAGACACCGCTGGCTCCTTCTGTAGAGGTAAATGTTTACCATTTGTTGTCATTGCAGATTGGTCACTGAACAACTAATTGCCTCTATGGGACATGACAAACATGGTAAGCAATACCATGACAAGCTTGGCACAAGGATGTAGGATGTTTTACATGTGAATAGGGCTCCAACTAACAATTATTTTAATAATCTATTAATTATTTTTTTTGATTTGGATCGGATTAAAAAAATATTTTTTATTTCCACCCCTTTATTTATTAACAGGACATTATTTCAAATTGACAGTGTAGAAAAGTACACAAAACAGGTTGCTGTAGGAGCATCTCAGAGTTCTCAGTTAAACAAAAATGTAATATTAATGTCAAATAGCTTGTGAAATGGGTCCTTGAGGGAAGAGTGTAACCAGAGTTCAAGATGCGGCTCACTGTACTAAAGCCATCGATAGAGGCCTTATGTCAGTGACAAGCATGTCGAGGATGCTGTCTGACAAGACTACAGCTTGCCATGGTGTACATGCTGTATTTCCCATCAAGCTCTCATGGTTTGCTATTTGTTTCTGGAGTCAGAAAAATGATATAAATGAAAGCACATTTATTTAAATCACCTCAGCACATTTTAGTGACTAGTTATGCAAAGGTAAGTAACCTAAAGAACAATTTCAGACAAGACATGTTAAAGACAGTGATGTGTCATATGTGTGATTAAGTCATCTTTAGTGTAATTGTACATTTTTCAGTAGCTTTTTCATTAAATCATCATCATTTTAGTAATTGCAAGATAAATTTAATTATTCGAGTGTTATACAACAAAAACAAAAACAAACAAAACTGGGGCTGCAACAACGAATCGATAAAAATTGATTATTAAAAGTGTTGGCAACGAATTTCTTCATTGATTCGTTGTGTTGCGTTATTAATATGTCAATCACCGGCACATCACGGAGCTTACTGAGTTGCGGGGATGGATACACATTGCTGTTAAACACCACAGTAGAAGAGCAGAGTGTTACTCATGTGGAGCGGAGCCAGTGTTTAACCTTCCGATATAAGCCTCTGTTGTTTATAACATGTAGCTACTTAACATGTAGCTACTTTATTAGCTCTGTTGCTACACGGACGATAACGTTTCTCTAGCTGTGGTTTAGATACGCCGTGTAAAGCACATCTCAGTGTCAGATTGACAAAGATTTGTTTACTGGTTAAGGAGAAAACAGCATGAAGGATGCCGTGTTGTGTGTGATTGATTCCTGCAGTAAGTTATTAGTGCTTAAAAAACATCTTTATTACCAGCCAAACTAAGCACAGCGCAAACATAGCCAGACTTCCGGTCGCTCTCAAACTAAGCCTTCAGAATGACAGCATAGAGGGGATATAGCACTGATTACACCACAGAAGGGATGGAGGATAGCGCAATGGAAAGCGAAAATAACATTACCTATGACATCAGATAGCGTGTGTGTGTGTGTGTGTATATATATATATATATATATACACACACACACATATATATATATATATACATACACACACACACACACACACACGCACACTACCGGTCAAATGTTTTCTTGTTTTCCATAGAAACAACATAAAATTAGTCTGAATAGGAACTAAAGCAAATGAACAGGACATGCTGACATTGTCAGAGTTAGAAATAATGATTTTAATGGAAATGATGAGCATGTTCTTCAAATTTTGTCTTCATTAAAAAAAAAAACACCTGTTGCAGCAATTACAGCCTGGCGGACTGTAGGCATTCTAGCTGTCAATTTGTCAAGATAATCTGATGAGATTTCACCCCATGCTTCCTGGAACATCTCCCACACGATGGATTGGGTTGATGGAGTCTTCCTCCATACCATACGGTCAAGCTGCTCCCACAACAGCTCAATAGGTTCAGATCAGGAGACTGTGCCAGTGACTCCATTACAGTCAGAATTCTGGCTGACTGCTTATTCCTTAAATTTTGCTGACACATTTTGGAGGTGTGTTTAGGGTCATTATCCTGTTGGAGGATGAAATCAAGTGCTGTCCACAGGGTATGGCATGGCATTGCAAAATCTTGTGATAGCTGTCCTTTCTCAAGGTCCCTTCCACTCTGTACAAATCTCCTGTTTTACGACCTCCAAAGCATCCCCAGACCATCTCACTGCTTCCACCATGCTTCACTGATAGTATTAAGCACTGTTCTTGCATCTTTTCATATGTTCTGTCTCACAAATGTTTTTCTGTGTGATCCGAAGACCTCAAACTTCTGTCCACAACACCTTCTTCCAGTCTTCAAGTGTCCAATGTCTGTGCTCTTTTGCCCATCTCAGTCTTTTATTTTTATTGGCCAGTCTGAGATGGATTTTTCTTGGCAATTCTACCATGAAATCCAGCATCCTAAAGTCTCCTCTTCACTGGTGATGCTGACACTGGTGTTTGACAGGTACTATTTGGTGCAGCTGCCAGTTGAGGACCTGTGAGGTGTCTTTGTCTTAAACTACACACTCTCAAGAAGACCTACCAATGGCTGGAACATGCTGGGCTGACAGACAGCACAGAGGCACTGATCATGGCAGCACAAGAACAGGCCCTGAGCACTAGGGCTATAGAGGCCAGGATCTACAACAGTAGACCAGACCCAAGGTGCAGGCTGTGTAAGGAGGCCCCTGAGACAGTCCAGCACATAGTAGCAGGATGTAAGATGCTAGCTGGATATATGGAGAGGCACAACCAAGTGGCTGGGATAGTGTACATCTGGACAAGTCTGGGTTTGGCAGTTGCCAGGAGAACAATACTTGTTGGACTGCATTGTGCCAAGTGTAAAGTTCGGTGGAAGGGGGATTATGGTGTGGGGTTGTTTTGCAGGAGCTGGGCTTTGCCCCTTAGTTCCAGTGAAAGAAACTCTGAATGCTTCAGCATACCAAGACATTTTGGGCAATTCCATGCTCCCAACTTTGTGGGAACAGTTTGGAGCTGGCCCCTTCCTCTTCCAACATAACTGTGCACCAGTGCACAAAGCATGGCACATAAAGACATGGATGACAGAGTCTGGTGTGGATGAACTTGACTGGCCTGCACAGAGTCCTGACCTCAACCCAATAGAACACCTTTGGGATGAATTAGAGCGGAGACTGAGAGCGAGGTCTTCTCATCCAACATCAGTGTGTGACCTCACAAATACGCTTCTGGATGATTGGTCAAAAATTCCCATAAACACACTCCCAATTCCACACAAGGAAGGCCCCGGGTCGGGATTCGAACCCAGTACCTTCTTGCTGTGAGGCGACAGTGCTAACCACTGTACCACCGTGTCCCCCTTACATATTTATATATACATATATATGCATATACATGTATATATACACTTAACATACACTTGTAAAGAACATCACGTCATGGCTCTCTTGAGTTTCCAGTTATTTCTACAACTCTGATTTTTCTCCGAGGGTGGCACGGTGGTGCAGTGGATGATTAGATGATTTTGCATGATTTTTCTCCGATAAAGTGATTGGAACAGGTACTTCTTTGTCACAAAAAAGCATTCATGAAGTTTGGTTCTTTTATGACTTTATTATGGGTCAACAGAAAATGTGACCAAATCTGCTGGGTCAAAAATAGACATACAGCAATGCTAATATTTGGTTACATGTTCCTTGGCCATTTTCACTTCAATTAGGCGCTTTTGGTAGCCATCCACAAGCTTCTGGCAAGCTTCTGGTTGAATCTTTGACCACTCCTCTTGTGACAGAATTGGTGCAGTTCATTTAAATTTGTTGGCTTTCTGACATGGACTTGTTTCTTGAGCACTGTCCACATGTTCTCAATGGGGTTTAAGTCAGGACTTAGCCATTTCATTACCACTTTTGATGTGTGTTTGGGGTCATTGTCCTGTTGGAACACCCAACTGTGTCCAAGACCCAACCTTCAGGCTGATGATTTTAGGTTATCTTGAAGAATTTGAAGGTAATCCTTTTCTTCATTGTCCCATTTACTCTCTATAAAGCACCAGTTGGCAGCAAAACAGCCCCACAGCATAAGACTACCACCACCGTCCTTGATGGAAGACACGGTTTGAAAGGCCTCACCTTTTCTCCTCCAAACATACTGCTGGGCATTGTGGCCAAACAACTGACCACAGAACTTTCCTCCAGAATGTCTTACCTTTGTCCATGTGATCAGCAGCAAACTTCAGTCGAGCCTTAAGGTGCCGCTTTTGGTGCAAGGGCTTCCTTCTTGTACAGCAGCCTCTCAGTCCATTCAGTCAGTCAAAACACACTTGACTGACTGACTTCCAGCAGCTTCTAATTCTTGGCAGATCTGCTTTTTGGTGGTTCTTGGTTGACTCTTTACCCTCCTGACCAATTTTCTCTCAGCAGCAGGTGTTTGCCTGCATTTTCTTCCTGATCGTGGCAGTGACAAAAAAGTGCCATGCACTTTATACTTACAAACAATTGTTTGCACTGTTGCTCTTGGGACCTACAGCTGCTCTGACTTTCCTGACTTGTTCAAGTCAATGATTGGCTTTTTCAGATCCGTGCCGAGCTCCTTTAACTTTCCCATTGTAGTGTTTGTGGGCGGTTGTATCCAATGAGCCCTATTTAAATAGCCTCAGAGAAGTCACCGGCTGTAGTCACTCATGATCACTCACAAGAAGTTAAGAGGCCATGCTATGAAGCTCATTTCATTGACACAACTTTCTAAGTCACCAAAATTGCTAATTCATGTTGCTGTATGTATATTTTTGACCCAGCAGATTTGGTCACTTTTTCTGTTAACCCATAATAAAGTCATAAAAGAACCAAACTTCATGAATGTTTTTTTGACAAAGGAGTATCTGTTCCAATCACTCTATCAGAGAAAAATCTGAGTTGTAGACATAACTGGAAACTCAAGAGAGCCATGACATTATGTTCTTTACAAGTGTATATATAAACTTTTGACTACGACTGTATGTGTATATATATATATATATATATATATATATATATATATATATATATATATATACACACACATATATATATATATATATATATATATATATATGTGTGTATGTATATATATATATATGTGTGTGTGTGTATATATATATATATATATATATATATATATATATATATATATACCTGTGTGTATGTATATATGTGTGTGTGTGTGTGTGTATATATATATATATATATATATATATATATATATATATATATATATATACACACACACACACACACACACAATATAGTCTGTCCTTTGTGGTGTAATCAGTGTGTTATATCCCCTATATGCTTTTATTCTGAAGGCTTACTTCGAGAGCAACCGGATGTCCGGCTAATGTTTGCGCTGTACTTTTACTATGCAGTTTGGCCGGTGATAAAGATGTGTTTTAAGCGCGTTTTAAGTGCAGCACACACCTTGTCTGACAGATGTGGCATTCTGACAAAAAAAAGTATTGGTGGAATGTCTGGGTGGTGAAAGTGACAATATAGCTGCTTTTATAGAGTCACATGATGACACAAAGTAGAACAGAGACATATCCTGATGCATCTACGTCATGACCCCACGTGCAGAGAGGCACCAGCGTGTTATAATCTCAGCGTGTAATCACCTGTTTTGTAATTCAGCAGATATTTAAAGATTTTTTTATTGACCATGAAATAAATTAAATAGAACCTCATCACTCAGAAATTATATTTAGACTAACTGCATACCATATACTCACATCATCTTTCTTTTCCTTCCTCTCACTTCTCTACTCTCATTCCTCTTAGTATGCAAGATAGCCACCCACAGGAAGTGTGAGTTTAAGGTAAGAATCCACCTCACCCCACTGAGCTCAACTTCAAACTTAATAGAAGAATAAGTTGTTATACAGTCATTGATTGATTGATTGATTATACTTTATTTATACCCGAGGGGAAATGTGCTCATGACAACAGCCTTAAAAAAAAGAAGACGCAGGACATGGCGGACAATATGAAAGAAGTTGTATCCTGTGATCAGCTGGGACAGATATGCTGGAGGCATTGTGTTTTAGGATTTTCTATTCAGACCATTTTCAAGAAAGGGCAGAGGGCAAAACTCCACTAGGGGGATGAACTGAACAGATACTGATTAAATATTGATGGCCAAACGTCAAAGCTTGAGATCACTTTGCAAACAGATTTTTGGCCATCATTCAATAATTCATATGCTAATTGACAAATATTAAAGTAAAATAGTAAATGTATTACAAATGTATACAAAGGATCAATTGCTGAAGTGATGACATCTTTTCACATGGATGTGAAATTCAAATTGACTGGTTGGTGGAGGCATATAACCGTGAGGCAGTAATTCTAGTTTTTGTATTTAACCAAGAAGAATTCCTTTATTAGTCCCTCGATGAGGGAAATTTCAATTTACACTCTGTTATTTTTTTTTTTTTTTTTTCCAGTTGCACATTACACACAAGTTATGAAACACACATGCACTAGAGGAGAGGTGTCAGAGTGAGGGGGCTGCCCCATATCCAGGCGCCCCGAGCAGTTGGGGTTCGGTGCCTTGCTCAACGGCACCTTGGCAGTGCACCTCTCCAGCTACCAGTCAACACTCCACACATGGTCCGACCTGGACTTGAACTGGCGACCCTCCGATTCCCAGCCCAAGTCACTACAGACTGAGCTACTGCCACCCCCAACTGAGCTACTCCCGCCCCCAAGTTTTCATCTCTAGAACAGAATATGCAACTGATAGCTTCAGACTTTTCACAATAAAGGTACTTTTTTTGAAGGCGGATATGATGGTCAGAAAAAGTCAATGCAAACTTGGATGTGGAAAAAAAAAAAGGGGAAAAACCAAAAGCGCTCTCATGGAGGAAGGAGTGGAAAAAATACAGGAAACAAAACCTAAACTATAACTAAGGATGCTCACAGGGAGGATACATCTAACTACTCTATATACTATAAACTAGAAACTCTCTTAAGGGGGTAAATACACTTAACTATTTCATGCTACTGCTAATTACAAAATAAAGATGCTCATAAGGAGGTAAGTAAATATAAATTCCAACATTAAACAAAGACTCTCATAAGGAGCTAAGGAGCTAATCTAAATTCTAAATAAAACTGAGACGCTCATAGAGACGTCAGATTAACTACAATAAATTAGGATGTTCACATGGAGCTAATTAATTAATTAACTGTAGTGCAAAGTTACGAAGAAACAAAAACAAATGGTGTGGCAAAAATGTGTATCAACAAGGCACATGGACATGGCACGCAGCAATGGAAGGTACATGAAACAAGAAAAATTCACCCTGAACAGGGGGTGCCTATTTACATATGAGGGGAAAAAAATCACAGCTGAAAACAGTCAGGGCACAGGAAGAGGAGGGCAGCAATCAAAGTGAACTGAAACAACAGGAAGACAACATTACTACAAAATAAATCCGCGAATAGACAGGACAACATGAATAAATGAAACAAACATGTTTGAATTAACTGAATGAGACAAATGGGACATGAGAAAATGTGCAACTGGGAACTGGGAAGAAGACACTTATGGTTTTATCTTCAGAAATACTGGATAAATATGAAAAAACAGAACATGATTGCGAAAAACAATGCTGGCTCTATGATAACAGAAGAGTCTATGAGACAGATCTTTGCTAATATGAAGGCAACTCACTCGCATTCCTCAGAAAGAGCTGCAAGCCTTGCTCAAACCCCACACTGATGCTTCTGTGAAGGGATCATTGATGGAGGAAATTGTTTAATGAATAGACAGAGGGTGCAGAGGGGGAGAGGGTCAAAGTAATGAATGAAGAGAGGGTAGCGCTGAGGCAGGGAACCTTGGCAGGCAGCAGACAAAAGATAGAAAGCCAAGGGCGGAGCTAGCAGAAACTTTTAAGGTGGAATTTTTCTTTCATGTGACATTGAGGTGACATTGTGAACTAATCCAAACACCCTAAATGTCAATACAGCAATTTCAACCGTTGCATTTGTTATGTTTGGATCTTCAAGCACTTCAGTAGCAATGTACCTATGCTATCTGGTAACGTATTCGTAAGATTTCTGTAGATCACAGCTGTTTTCTAACGTAGGGGGAATTCTGAGGTGGAGATGTGATGACATTAGTCTGTAACACTGTCTACTCTAAAATGCATAATTATTTTGTGATGGCTTCCACTTCCAGACTGTCAGTCCTTGCCTCTGCCTTTCTCATTACACACAGCTGTAATCATGACTGGAACAAACAGCTCCACTTGCACTTTGGACTCCATCCCGTCTAAATTTCTCAAGGACTGCCTCCCATCCTTCTCCCCCTCTCAACTCCTCCCTCATCCCCCAATCTCTCAAACTGGCTGCTGTCACACCTATTCTGAAAAAAAATGGACTTAACACGTCTCACTTCCGGCCCATATCCAACACCCACTTTGTGTCTGGAATGTGTCGTTGCATCTTAAATCAAAACACACCTCACCTCCAATCAAACTTTTCAATTGAGATTCCGCTCCCAACACAGTACAGAAGCAGTCCTTCTCAAAGTAGCAAACAACCTCCCTGTCTCCTCTTACTCTGGCAACAACACATTCATCTTGTTGTCAAACAACTTATCCCCTTCAAGATCCTCCTCCTGACCAATAAAGCTCTCCTCTCTAACTGACCTGCTCCAGACCCACATCCCCTCCCGCACACTCAACATAGCGCATGCAAGACATTATACTGATATTATTTAAAAAGGAGATAAAAGTCAAGATGGCGCCGTGAGAGTGGCAGCCAGTCACAGCAGCTCTTGTCTACGTTCTGTGTTTATTTATTTATTTACCTTTATTTTTCCATCTTTTTTAATTTTTCTTTCAAGCAGCAGTGCTGTATTTGCACAACATGACCATGGATGTGCAAGTTTTTTTTTTTTCTTTTTTTCTGAGTTTTTAAGTCCACATCTGGCAACCCGTTCAGCCACGGCTCCATTGTTTACAGCCGTGAACACCTGAGCCAGGCCAGACCACCGTCATGGCAGAGAGCGGACATCCCCGAGGAGCTCCGCAGGAGGAAGAGGGGATGCAGGGCAGGAGTGCAGCGTCAGGAGAAGAGGAGACGCTACAAGCCGTCCGTCCCGTCTGTCATCATGGGAAACGTGAGGTCTCTGCCTAATAAGATGGAGGAGCTGGCAGCGCTGACCCGGCTGCAGTGGGAGTATCGGCAGAGCAGCCTGCTGATGTTCACCGAGTCATGGCTGAATGAACTAACTCCGGACTCGCTCGTAACTATGGACAGATTTCACCTCGTCAGAGCGGACCGGAGAGCGAGGGAGAGTGGGAAGAAGAAGGGAGGAGGGATTGTGATGTACGTTAATGAGAGGTGGTGTAACGCTGGACATGTGAGCATTAAACAACAGCGCTGCTCTAAGGATGTTGAACTGCTGGCTGTTAGTCTGCGGCCATATTATCTGCCGAGGGAGTTTTCACACGTGATCGCGATCACCGTTTACATCCCCCCCTCGGCTGATGCTGCTGCAGCCTGTGAGCTCATCCACAGTGAAATGTCCCATCTTCAAACAGCTCACCCTCAGTCTCTGATCATCATCTCAGGAGACTTTAACCACACATCGCTCTCCACTACTCTCCCCACATTCTGCCAGTATGTGGACTGCCCTACTAGAGACAATAAAACTCTTCAGGTTTCAGGCACTTCAGGCCTGTGGTCCTCACTTCTCACCTGATGAAGACCCTGGAAAGGATTGTGTTGAGAAATTTTTGCCCCATGGTGAGCTCACATCTGGACCCACTGCAGTGTGCCTACCAACCGAACATCGGAATGGATGATGCAGTAATCTACCTGCTGCACAGATCACTGACTCACCTGGAGAACACCAGCAGCACTGTGAGGATCATGTTCTTTGATTTCTCCAGTGCTTTCAACACGATCCAGCCTTCTCTGCTCAGGGGGAAGCTTGAAAGTGCGGGAGTAGACTGTCACCTGGCTGCCTGGACCATCGACTACGTCACAGACAGACCACAGTACGTGAGGCTTCAGGACTGTGTGTCGGACATGGTAATCTGCAGCACAGGGGCCCCACAGGGGACAGTGCTCTCCCCCTTTCGCTTCACCCTGTACACATTGGACTTCAGCCACAATTCTGGGAGCTGTCACCTCCAGAAATTCTCTGACAACACAGCTATTGTTGGATGTGTGTCCGAGGGGGATGATCGGGAGTACAGGACCGTCATCACTGACTTTGTCAACTGGTGTGAGCATAACCACCTTCAGCTCAACGCCAGTAAGACCAAGGAGATGGTCACTGACTTCTGCAGGAGGAAGACACCCCAGACAGCACCAGTGAACATCCAGGGCCTGGACATAGAAATGGTGGAGAGCTACAGGTACCTGGGTGTTCACCTCAACAATAAACTGGACTGGACTCACAACACAGATGTCCTGCATAAGAAGGGCCAAAGTCGTCTCCACCTGCTGAGGAGACTGAGGTCCTTTGGAGTTTGCAGAACTCTGCTCAGGACCTTTTATGACACTGCAGTATTTTATGCAGTGGTCTGCTGGGGAGCAGGGAGCACAGAGAGAGACAGGAAGAGACTGAACAGGCTGGTCAGGAGGACCAGCTCTGTCCTGGACTGCTCCCTGGACTCCGTAGAGGAGGTGTGTGAGAGGAGGATGTTAGCTAAGCTCACATCCATCATGGACAACCCCTCTCACCCTCTGCATGGGACTGTGGAGGCTTTAAGCAGCTCCTCCATGTAGCATAAATAGTGTAGAGCAGATTAGTCAATCATTAATTAATATCAAATTATGTATTTATGAACAATATCTTTAAGTTATTGATCATAAACCAAAAATTGCCTTTAATAGTAGAAATTATCAGGGCGCCACCCAGTTTTGCTAAAACAGGGAAAACTTGTGAATTTGACATTAATTAATAGAGTCTCTTAATCTCAGGGTGCTACGGAGTTCTTGACCTAGTGTACAGTGATTCAATTGCTTTATATACACACACAAATCAAATAACCAAGTTCTTTATAAATGAGATGTTTATTTGACAAACTAGAACCAGACTACCACTGTAAAAGAAAATAACTAATAATAAAGGATTAGTTTGACAAACTAAATGACCAGGTTACTAACAGAAATAATAAAATAGAAAATAAAAACTAGAATAGAGAAAGATTAATGGTGAAAACATGGGATTGACTCATTGTGACAAAATGGAATGAATGATGACACAAAAGTTTAAAGGATGAATGATGAATTGATTCAATGTGACCAGTTTAATTCAGTGGTGGTTATCTAGACCGAATTAGGCTGTTAACAAAATTTGGTTTAGGTTTGGTGTGCCGTTCAGCAGTTGAGAGTTTGAGAGGCATCAGAGAAGACTGTGGAGCAATTTTCTCGTTTGAATTTAAGTTCATTATTCTATTGATATCTGACCAAATATTATTAAATTTGCTGGATTAAGCAAATATCTGTATATCTTTAATATCTGTAAGATGTATATGCAGTATATCACCGTTCCTGGATGGATGGGAGTGAGGAGTGGCTGCAGGTTCTGTCTGGATCTGCTGGATCTCTGCAGGCGACTTCGGCTCCACCATTGGCTCTTTCGGGCATCGGTCGACATCTGTGGACAACTCTGGACATCTCTGGGGAATTCTGGAAACCTTTGGTCATCTCTGGTCCTCTAGTTGACATGGCTCCATCTCAGTCTCTCTCTGTCGCTGCTCTTCACAGCATAGTCTCTGTGCCCTTGCTTCAATTCTTCCCCCCCTCTTTGTTGGTGGGGGAGGTCGGCTGGATTCACACCAACGTGTTGACCGACCGTCTTTTCTTCTTTTAAGTTTCTTCATGATGGCTGGAGTCATTTTCTGCAGCCTGTGTCTGAGCAGAGGAGCTGGCTCACATTTTCAGGGCAAAGGAGTAGACAGAGGAGACAAGATGGTCTTGAGGCAGGATGCAGAGTTGGACAGTTCTGGATAGGCTGTTCTTCATGCCGTGAGGTGCTGGGTCCTGAGGAGGCCATTCCGAGGCAGCATTCAGAGTCTTTCAGTCATATGTGGAGCAGGTTGAAGATTCTGGAGAGGTTGCTCTTCATGCCATGAGGCGCTGGGCCTGTGGTGGGACAGCATGTCTCTGTCTCTGGGTCATCATTGTTTCCCTCCCCCTCCCAGCATGTGGGAGAGGGAGAACAGAGATGCAGTGGAGAGGATGAAGACCAGAACTTGACTGACTGAAGGACTGAAGAAGAGTGGCGAGACGCAGGCACGCTCAGACCAGCTGAGACTTTTTATGATCTTTGTTGAAGGTCCAGTGGGGGTGTGACCACTGGTGCCTCCTCCCAGCATGTTAACTAAGATGATATTCTTTTAACTTATTTAATGTTAATACTGCTGTATTTTAATTTATTAAAGCTTCTCTATGTGAAAGCTCTCTCTCTCTGCGCTGCAGATCAACACCAAGCACCTTATAATAGGAAACCACAGAACAAAACTTGACCAATTGAATCAAAATTAATCAACCAATTAAATAACACAGATGAACCATGGTATCAGAGCATGTAGGAAGGTGTACTACAACAGGTCCCCAGTGTCTGTAGACTTAATCCAAAAACAATCCCACATGTCACATTTATCAGTTATCAGTTCCACTTATCAGAAGGAGGAAAAGGAAGAGGATCTATGTGGAGACTGATGTTTGACATTATAACAGTGATACTTATATGACGGTAGCTGAGGAATGAAAGCATAGTTAACCATTAAAATCTTAATGTAATGTTCTGTTCCAGGCAGGGAGAAAGGAAGAGGCCACATTAAGCTTTGGATGTGTCTGGCAGGATTAAAGCTGGAATGTGGGCCATAAAAGTTCTCCTCCTGGTGTGTGTCCTGGAGTTCCTTGGGTCAGAGAGGAGGAACTGGTCTTATCTGTTTATTTTGCCAGTCATAAAACTTGAGCCTTTAGCACTTAGGTGCCACATAGTATCAGATGGATTTCCTGGGGAAATACTCAGAAATGAGAAGAGTTAAGTTCATTATTTTATGCTCATTCATATGCTACATTCAGCTGCAGACTGAGACTTCCACCCTGCAAGAAGGAGCGCTACCGCAGGTCATTCATACCATCAGCAATAAGCCTTTACAACATCAGCATCACTGGCTGACGTAAACACAATCTGGACTCATCTCCATCACTGTCATTGTCATTGTTGTCACCATTAATTTGCACTAAAATTGCACTGCCACAATAATAATTGTTTTAATCAACAGTTTCATTTATATAAGTAAATATATATTTTTTATTCCGTTGTATTTAGTTCTTTGTAAATATGTGTTATGCATTTTTGCTTTTGATTTCGCCAAATGCAGACATGGTAAGGCATAAAAAATTGCACTTTCCAGTCTTTGTTCTGTTGAAATCCTGTTTGTGATGCCAGCTTGCCGTGGAAAATATTGAATAGTCAATGAGGAAAGAATGGATGCACCCAGGAGCCTCCCGCGGTTGATTAAAGAAGTAACATTTATTGAAGATTCTGATATATCAGGAGGAATATGAACTTTGTCGTGGACAACCGTACAGCTGCCAGAGTCCGCCACATATTCCTACCTTTCCCTATGGTGCTCAGCCTTATAAACTAACACCCAGTTAAGTACAAGTATATTACCTTACATTACTCTTGAGTAGCATTACAGTAAGGACATGCTCATTCTAAGCTCTGAACTAACAGTGCCGCCTGTTGTCTTGCTGACGCTTAGCCATTGGCCTTATCAAAGGGCCAAAGCTGGCAGACTCCTCTGACCTTGGTTACCTAGTCAACTTAGAGATAACTAGCCACCTGTTTTCCTTGAGACACTGTGCTTCAACCCTGCATTCTGGACGGACAGTTTAAGGAATTACTGATGTAAAAAAAGCCTAAAAAAAAAGCCTAACCCTAGGAACTCCTAAATTTAGAAAAAATCCATAACAATATGTAAATATTTTATTCTATTCTATTTTATTATTATCACTATTATGTCACTACTGCTTTTCTCTAACTACTGCAATGTGTCTGTGATTTTGTCTATGCTGCTGTGGCAGGTGAATTTCCTCCCAAGGGGGGATGAATAAAAAACTATTCTATTCTAAGATAGAGAAAAAGATAAAAAGTAAATGATAACAACATCATTTGAAAGCATCTAACTAAGATGTCAAGTACTGTCTGGTAAAATAAAACCCGGATGCTTTTGTCCACCCTAAATGCTCTCAGTCTGTGCAGAAAATACATTCTTTGTGATAAATAAGGACATAGGCTTCCAACATGCACATTCCCGCTAAAAGTGGCATCTAAAACGACTCCAACATACTTGTATGAGCTGACCTGTTCAATGGGGGAGTTGTTTACGATGACAGAACAATGGTCCCCTACCGATCTCGGGTCTCAGATCATCGCCTTAGTTTTGTCAGAAAAAAACAGATAGTGAGCATCCCACTTTGCTCAAGCTTTCCTATTTCAGAAACATAGGTTGCCAGACGTGTGACTTTGTGCAATAGACTAAGAATTGCAGTGTCATCAGAAAATTTTAACATACAAGGTTCTTTAAGTGGCTGTTTATACAATCATACTTTGCATCCTGAGAGGGTATTATCAGCTCAGACCTGCTGTTTTTTCTTCAAAAACAAATCCCATTTTGTTAAAAAAAAGGGTTAACATCCATCTGCCTCGGTTTTGAGATAAGCAGATGGGGTTGAAGTGTTACCACGTTTGATAGATACTGACCACTGCAGACTGGGAACACCCCACAACCTATACGGAAAAGACACTGAAAAAATGTATTAAAAAATGTGCATTCTTTTCATACAAGATAGTAAAAAGAAGTATACAGATATTGTATGTATCATTCACTGTTGTGTGCTTTACATGCAAGTTTCATACAAAGGAAATGTCCTTTGTATGAAAGTTGTATGTTTGAAAAAATGTAAAGCATACAACAGTGAATACATAAGATCCTTAGTGAATTTGTACAAAATAAAACTTGTATGATTTGGGTATTTATCAGAATAGTATATGACAGTAATGATACAATATCCTTATGCTTCTTTTTATTATCTTGTATGAAAAGAATGCAAAAGGGGCTACTTTCAAGAGTAAATCATATACTATCAGGAATTTCAGTACATTTTTTATAAGTTTTTTTCTGTTTCTTTTCCATATGGGAAGAGTTGCAGTTCTGGAGATGCTCTGGCCCTTGAGATGCTTTGGTGCTTGTCAGACTTGCTCAAATTGTTACACTTGCCCATATTGAGCTCGTTTTTTTCTTTCTGCAGCTTTCGAATCTTTTGCCAGCTCTGTGACGTCCATGGCTCTGGCCATACATCCTTTTTTCATTCCAATGCATTGGTGATGTCTTAATGTAGGTTATGGCCAAATACATTTAGCCACAATATTGGCCCCATTTGTCCTTTGTGATGCAGGCAAGTTATAGTTCTCTCTTTTACGTCTCTGTATTGTGTGTGTATGTAATCTATTGACTTGTCAGATGTACTGAAATCTAGAAATAATTAATAAGATTAAGATGCACTAAAGACCTAAGTTTAATGGATTGGCCTGCTGCCTTGCGAGAAGCTGAAGTGTGAAACCTTAAAACTGTAAGCATGATAGCTATGTTAGGACCTCACCAATCCAAGTCAAGTCAGCTCCCCCAAAAAAACCTTTTAACAGGGAAAAAGACACCTCAGGAAGAGCAACAGGGGAGGGATCCCTCTTCCAGGTTGGACAGACATGCAGAGTAACAACAATGAAAAACACACTCCATATAACAGCAGTTAATACATATAGAATTGTATGAAAGTGTCCGACTCCACATAACAACAGGTAATACATATAGAATTTTACGAAAGTGTCCAACTCCATATAACAACAGTTAATACATATAGAGATGTGTGAAAGTGTCCAAGGGGATGAACAGAATCAAGCTGTCGGCAATAGATTCCGAGCAGCACATCTGCGTCCCCACCACACCAAAACAGATGGAACATAGCAGCATGTCCTTCTCTCCACCGCGCCAACCAGATGAAGCGTGGGCAACATGTCCTACTCTCCACCATGCCAAACGGATGAGGTCTGGGTAGCACATCCTCCTCTCCAGCACACCAAAGAGCTGAAGCCTCAACAAGATGTCCTTGTCACAGCCAAGTCACTCAGTAGCAAAAGGTGAAGACTGGTTTGCCCAACTACTACTCCACCAGGTAAACTGGACCCATGGATACCTGTGAGATGAGAACACACAGGGACTTCGAGGCACAAAGCTGATTTGCAACATGTGTTAAAGGGACGGAGAGGAAACACATCCTCTTCTCCACTACTCAAACAGATATGGCGTCTTTTCCTGGTTCCTGGTCAGAACATGTGCTGCAGCCTTCTGGACCAGCTAGAGAGTCTTGATAGACTTATTGGGGCAGCCTGATAATAATGAATTGTAATAGTCCAGCTTAGAAGTAACAAATGCATGAACAAGTTTTTCTGCATCGTTTTGAAAAAGAATATGCCTGATTTTTGTGATGTTATGCAAGTGGAAAAAAAGCAGTTCTAGGTGTTTGTTTCATGTGGACGGTGAAGGACATATCTTGGACAAAAATTAGCCCTAGATTCCTTACTGTGGTGCTGGAGACCAGGGCATGCCATCTAGAGTAAATAAGCCATTAGATAATTTATATCTGAGATTTTTGGGGCCAAGTAGAATACCTTCAGTTTTGTTTGAATTTAACAACAGGAAATTGTCCGTCATCCAAGTTTTTATGTCCTTAAAGCATGCTTGTAATTAAGCTAACTGGCTGGTTTCGCCTGGCTTGCATGAAAAATATACAGTATCTATCTATCTATCTATCTAGTATATTTAATATACTTAAAGTATAAGTATATGACATATACTTTAAGTATACTAAATATACTTTAAGTTGTTCCAGTTTAGGACATGAAAGTACATTAAATACACTTCAAGTTGAGCTTTTTTACAATTTAAGTACAATTAAAATACATTAAGCACAAAAGAAGTTGTTCCAAAATAGCATACTTTACATACACTAAGTATACTGAATTTCAGTACACTATAATGTGTTTTTTTCACCAGTTAAGGAAGAAGAAATGATTGATGGTGACACCGTTGATTTCTCTTGGGCCCTGAGGGAAAAAGACAAGATGGGGTGTCAGTGAACTACTACAACAGTTTCAGAAAATGCTGCATTTGATCACAATCAGCTTTATTGGCCAGGTATATTTTCACATACTAGGAATTTGAATCTGGTTTACAGCATTCTCCTGGTACCAACATAGAATATGTAAAATAAACATAAAAAAGTGACAGCAGCACACAAGGTAAAGAAATACTAAAATAAGTAAAAGGTAAATGACAAATAAACAAACTAGCAGCAACTCAACTGAACGTAACATGAATCCTAGCTCAAGCATATACAGTAGAGTCAGCAAGAGGTGAATAGAAGGACTTACTTTTGGAAGCAGATGTACTTGTCGAAATAACTGTGACTGCCCAAGGACGTTTGTGTCATGGGCACTTCCAGGCAGTTTGCAGCTCAGGCTCCAAAACATATGAATAATAATAACAGCATTAACGTTCATGATAGAACAAAATGCTCTTTTGTTTTAACTTAAAGAGGTTCACCTCACCGATACTTGTTGTCCACCACAGCTTGGAGGATATACAAATGCCATCCTTTACGATGAACAAAGTCTCTGTCTCCATCTGATGGTGGTAATATGGGGATGTGGGTAAAGTTGATGCAACCAATGATCTGGGGGATGTGGAACTTCTGCCCAAATCAACGTGATATTGCGATGGCTTCCTCTGCAGTGGGCATTCTGATTATGCTTTTCATGACCGACGACACCATCCTATGGCAGAACAAGTAAACAAGCTTTTTCACCGTGGGCTTGCTGACGCCGAACTGGTTTGCCACAACCCAGTACTCTGCACAACTAGCCAGTTTGTACAGAACAATGGCAACTCTCATTGGAAGCGGTATGGGTGCCCGAACGGTCACTTCCTCAGGCTTCATTACTTCCAACATCAGCCCACATAACTTATCAAAGGTCCTGCGGGCCATTCAAAAGTTGCAACTCCAATCCTCGTTGGTATATTCTTTTAAGACCACTCAATCCCAGAAGCTTTTGATCCTGATCTTCATCCTTACTAAACGTTGAGGTCTTCTTTGTTGTAGCACAGCTCCTGCTCTCAACAATAAATTCTCGTTATCCTTGATTGCTCACACCGACGGCACAGTTCTTGTTGGATCACCAAAACCAAAAACTCTGTTGATTCATATAGGCTTCCAAGCACTTCAGTACACAACATGTATACTAATGCTCCATCACACTCCTCGAACACCATCTCTGTTTGTATGCCATCAGATAGTTTGTTGTTGTTGTTAAGTAAGCGCCAAATGGAAGTAGTTCTAACACCACTTGTTGAAAGGGCTACAGCGTCGCCTAGCATAGCGGAGTCAGCCAGGTCACTGACCATTGTCTGATATAGCAAACTCCATTTGCACTTAGATTTTGGGACAGACCACCCGCCGAGTTGCAATATAGAATTTGGCGAAATCCAATACAATCCTACCATGTGACCACACTGACAGATTTTAGTAATATGCCACGATCCTGTGCTCTTGTCATGTTTCCCGTATTCTTTAGATTGACATCCTCAGATGATGTACAAAAAATCAGAGGAACATAAGTATTTTAACCACAATTTCAGAAGACTTGTCTGAGAGGTCTATTCAGGGGTTCTGGAGAGGAGGGTCTGTCAGGAAGTCAAATCTCAGGTTCAGGAGGAGCAATGTGGTGTTCTTCCTGGCCGTTGAATAGTGGACCAGCTCTACACCCTCGGGTCCTGGAGGGTGCGTGGGAGTTTGCCCAACCAGTCACATGTGTTTTGTGGACTTGTAGAAGGCATTCGATCGCGTCCCTCGGGGAGTCCTGTGGGGGTGCTCTGGGAATGTGGTCGGGATGAGAATCAGCACCTCCAAATCTGAGGCCATGGTCCTCAAAAGGGTGGCATGCTCTCTGCAGGTCTTGTTCACGAGTGAGGAAAAAATGGAGCAGGAGATCGACAGGCTGAACGGTGCACCTTCTGCAGTGATGCGGACGCTATATTGGCCTGTCATAGCAAAGAGAGAGCTGAGCCAAAAGGTGAAGCTCTCACTTTACCAATCGATCTACGTTCCTACACTCACCTATGGTCACGAGCTGTGGGTTGTGACCGAAAGAACAAGATCATGGATACAAGCGGCCGAAATAAGCTCCCTCTGCAAGGTGTCCGGGCTCTCCCTTAGAGATAGGGTGAGAAGTCTGGTCATCCGGGAGGGGCTCAGAATTGTTTTGGAAGTTGTTGGTGAACTTGCTTTGTCATTTTTTGTGATTTTAAGCATATGTTCTTTTTAGCTGAGTCAGTTGGCTATAGATGTAGGTACAGCATTGATGATCTGTGATTATTACTATCTGCCTCTGCCTCTCTCAAGGGACCTTAAGGAATGGGGAGACTGTGAAGCCTTAGGTCAATCATCAAAGGAAATGATGCATGAGGGCTGAATTGACTTAACTAAGGACCATGCCTATAGAGCAAGCAGAATTACCACACAGCATCAAGATGGCCAGCAATAGTTGTATATATATACGTAGTAGCGGTACATGACAGTGACAGATGTGGTTTCAGAGCCTTCAGCACGCACTGTTCTTTACTCTGTTACTCTTCTTGAGCTAATTTAGTGTTTACTTTTCTACTCATTCCAAGAACATTTGAGACACAACATGAATGGTTCCTGGGGATCCAACCTGATGTACCCTTTTGACCCCTGGTTTACTAAACAGGATGAGAGAAGAAAAGAAAGGGGAAGAAAGTATTGAGATCTATTTATCAAAGGAAGAATGAAGGTAATGAGGAGGAGTGAGAGACAAACAAAAAGTGAGGAACTAAAAAGTACAAAATTTGAAAGAAATATGAAATCACTGAGGAGAAAAGTAACGAAAAGTAACTAAAACACAAAATGGCAAAAAGTAAAATTAGTGAGTGACATGAGTGACATGAACAGGGATGAAACAGGTGAGTGAGATGAGATGGGAGGAGGTGTATGAGCAGGAAGTTTGTGTGTCAGTGTTTGCCTGGGGCGATGGAATCTGGTGTGGTGTGTTTGTTCTGGCTTAGCAGCCGCCCTGAGAAGGCCCCTTCACAACAATACTTACAGGCATATATTCTCGCTAATTCTGTAGAACTATAAAACCTTTGAGAGTTTAGCTGCTGCTTCTTCTACATGTAAAATCAAAACACTGATCCTCTAAGCACAATACTGCCATCTTTGGACGAAGGTGTGCATACTAGAAGAGGCAGCACAGCCCGTCCTCACTACCGCGATAGGCAGGTATAACCCAAAATCTCTACCGTTGATTAAATTTATATTGTACACTGTTTATACCGCCCACCCCTAAGTGGGAGTTTGTTCCAGCGTTTGGAGTCATCTTCAATCTTTCGTAGTAATGGAGTTTAGTTCAGGTTAAAGAGCTTTAACAGCCTAGGGGAAATCACAATACCTAGGCATTTGATGTTGCCAGTGTTAAGAGGAAGGGTGGGACTGTGGAATGAAACTGACAACAACAACTGAAAAGAAGAAGAGAAGAAGAAGAGAATAGAATATGGAGAGAGAGAAATAGTGTAATCAGCACTTCCAGAACTGATTGGTGCAACATGTAACAACAAACATGTTTAGAGAGACAGCAACGCTGAGGTGCGTTTCCAAAAAGCTTCGTTGCTAACTTCGTTCGCTACTTCCTACGTTCGAACGATGGATCTACGACGCAGGTGTTTCCCAACAGCATCATCCGAAAGATGCAACTTCCGATGTTTACAACTAACATAGTCCGATGCATCGTTGAACGACGGAAGTGTTTCCCAAAAACTTAGTTGGAACGATGCATCGGAAAGTTGTGTCGTTCAAACGAATAGCATGGAGCTGTCGTTGAATGTTCGTTCAGGTGACGTCATGTCCTCTACTTCTTCTTGGGGCTTGAAATGTCAGGATTGGGCACCCTGTGTGCATGATCCCCCCTACAGCATGAATGAAGGATGTCACTTTAATTTTCACCTCACAGTTGAGGTGAAAAGACACAAGTTATGTTTTAAAAACAAATGTTTGTGTAGCCCCAGAAGTTTCAGATAACAACTTAAATAGACTACTATTAAATAATTATATTATATTATATTATTAGATAGACAGATAGATAGATAGATACTTTATTCATCTCACAGGGAAATTCACAATTCCAGCAGCTTGAAAGATGGAAACACACAGGGACATGGAGGAGTCAGGAGGATAAAAATAAAATAAGAGATAAAGTACCAAACTGTATACTGTAATAGATACATAAGAGGAATGCAAGGTGCAGATTATCATAAAATATGATAATAGATAATAATACGAGGTGCAATTTTTGATAAACTATGAGATAAAAAGAAAAACAGAAGTATAAAAGTCTGACAGTTGCAGTGCAGTTGCAAATGACAGTGTAACATACAGTTACACATAAGATTTCTCATTGAAAATAAGTCATCATTAAGTCCAATTGAATAAGGTAGTGACCAACAATTGATGAACAATTGATGGTAAATCTTCACAAATATTGCAAAAACACAACTCGGGAATCGATTACAATGTCAGAAATTTTACTAGGCTACATTGTATCTGCCAGCAAAAGTAAAATATCTTAATGCCCTCAGGAGGATTTGAACCCATGCCTAACTAAATGCTATGTTAACGCACTACAATGCCAACACTCTAACCACTATCCTATCCCACCACAGAGTATTGCAGGAGCTGTAGGTATATATAGGCTAGATGTATATATTTTGTCTTCAATTTATTACAATTATATGACACAAACTGCATTCAGTTCTTGCTTTCAATGAGTAGGGAACATGATCATGTTGATGAATATCTCCCAACGTTGCTAAGGATGTCACACGGGTTTAATGGAAATAAAGCTAGGTTTCTGTCGTCAACACGCTTTCAGCAACAAATGCATCCGTGTGCTATCCAAACGCTTCCAAAACATCTGGAAACTAACAAACTAATGTTGTTCCAACTTATATAGTACGACAGTAGTTGGAGATTTTTTGGAAACGGTCAGAAAGGGGAAGTTCGGCCGTTCAGAAATACTACGTACTACCGTGGTTTCATGCTAACTTCTGTAGTTATTTAGGAAACGCACCCCTGATGTAGAACGGCAAAATACCCCTCCCTCCAGTAGAGGACACTGCCTTTGAGCCGCCCTGGGCATGAGCCCTCCTCTAAAGTTACGGAGCAGTCTGCCACCATTGTTTTTCCTTGCTAACTTTCGCAAACAAAGCTGAGAAATTTAGGAGCAAAGCACGGCAGCTGCTCTGTGTATTAGCTGCTTCAACAGGAGGCTATTTTTACTCTGTTAGTCCTCTAAAGACCCAGTGGATCGATTTATTTTAGTTGGAAATGTAGCAAGAGAGCTTATAGTCAGGTTCACTGTGTACAACAATTGACTTTTGTGGGAATGTTTTGGGGATTTGTTGACCTATACATTTTTGGAATCTGCAGACCTTGGGGAATCCAAAAACCAATGTTGCTCCTGCACAGACACTTGCATGGGAGCCATTTTGGAATTTCAAAATGGCCGCCATAAAATACAGAATTTCAGCTGCCTTGCCCTCTAAACACCCTAAAAACTCAATTAAACATGCCAAACCTATGTTTTCATGGCCAAGGAATCCAATGGTGAGCTCAAAATCAAGCTAACCCTAACCCTAACCCTGGCACCCCCAAGGGGTGGAAAAGGAAATTGTTATTCTAATTCCCATTACTGACCCCATGTCAGAAGTCCTGGTACAAAATACTTAAGATTTCTGCATATAATTTTATTAACAGTGACAAAGGTAAATTAAAACAATAATCCGTACATAAATGCGATATACATTTATTACACCATAGGCCGGTAACAGTGGGGACTTGGTCAGCACAGAAAACTCAAAACTCAAAAACTTTAATTTCATTGAAGCAAATAAAAGATTTATCAAAGAGTAAATGGATCTCAATATAAAACTGCATTATATTGCCAAAAGTATTTGCTCACCTGCCTTGACTCGCATATGAATTTAAGTGACATCCCATTCCTAATCCATAGGGTTCAATATGACATTGGTCCACCCTTTGCAGCTATAACAGCTTCAACTCTTCTGGGAAGGCTGTCCACAAGGTTTAGTAATGTGTTTATGGGAATTTTTGACTATTCTTCCAGAAGCGTATTTGTGAGGTCACACACTGATGTTGGACGAGAAGGCCTGGCTCTCAGTCTCCACTCTAATTCATCCCAAAGGTGTTCTATCGGGTTGAGGTCAGGACTCTGTGCAGGCCAGTCAAGTTCATCCACACCAGACTCTGTCATCCATGTCTTTATGGACCTTGCTTTTTGCACTGGTGCACAGTCATGTTGGAAGAGGAAGGGGCCAGCTCCAAACTGTTCCCACAAAGTTGGGAGCATGGAATTGTCCAAAATGTCTTGGTTTGCTGAAGCATTCAGAGTTCCTTTCACTGGAACTAAGGGGCCAAGCCCAGCTCCTGAAAAACAACCCCACACCATAATCCCCCCTTCACCAAACTTTACACTTGGCACAATTCAGTCTGATAAGTATCATTCTCGTGGCAACCGCCAAACCCAGACTCGTCCATCAGATTGCCAGATGCAAAAGAATGATTCGTCACTCCAGAGAACGCGTCTCTACTGCTCTAGAGTCCAGTGGCGGCATGCTTTACACTGCATCTGACGCTTTGCATTGCACTTGGTGATGTATGACTTGGATGCAGCTGCTCGGCCATGGAAACCCATTCCATGAAGCTCTCTGCGCACTGTTCTTGAGCTAATCTGAAGGCCACATGAAGTTTGGAGGTCTGTAGCGATTGACTGTTGGCGGCCTCTTCGCACTACGCGCCTCTTCCGCAGACCCCGCTCCTTCAGTTTACGTGGCCTACCACTTCGTGGCTGAGTTGCTGTCATTCCCAAAAACTTCCACGTTCTTATAAGACAGCTGACAGTTGACTGTGGAATATTTGGGAGCAAGGAAATTTCATGACTGGATTTGTTGCACAGGTGGCATCCTATCACAGTTCCACGCTGGAATTCACTGAGCTCCTGAGAGCGACCCATTCTTTCACAAATGTTTGTAAAAGCAGTCTGCATGCCTAGCTGCTTGATTTTATACACCTGTGGCCATGGAAGTGATTGGAACACTTGATTTTGATTATTTGGATGGGTGAGCAAATACTTTTGGCAATATAGGTATTTACAAGGGGGCTGAGGGGTTAACCCAGTATACGTCCAGGTCTGGAGAGTGACTCCTAGGACGGGTCTGTTGTCTCTCAGCGATCAGTCCAATCATATGGGATTGAGTGTGGAGGCACTGGAATTGCTGGCAATGGTCTTGGATAAAAGAAGAAACTGGATATTAATGAATGGCTGGTAGTGAGTAGAGACAGGGAATGTTCAATTTCACTCCAAAAAAAAAAAAACTCATGGAAGGATTCTCTGAACTTACCTATGAGTGAGTGATTTTATTTTTGAGACAGGGTCAAGGTACAATAAACATAGGGAGATATGCACTGTACAAAGTTGTAGCTAAATAGCAAATTTCCCATAGGTGTAACTGTAAAGCAAACTGTTCAACCCAGCAGTGCTCATGCAGGAGACACAACCTGGCCTGCACAGACCTTTGTTTGTGTGGAAGTGAATGCTGACTGTGATGGCCGAAATGACACAGAGGAAAGTGATGAAGACTTGTGAATATAGTTCAGAGAATCTCCTTCCATGATTTCTTGCATGAGTTGTGAAATTGAAGATTCCCTTTCTCTACTTACCAGCCATTCATTAACATCCAGTTTCTTCTTTTATCCAAGACCATTGCCATTCCAGTGCCTCCACACTCAGTTCCTTATGATTGGACTGATCGCTGAGAGACTCACTCACAGACTCACTCTCCAGACCTGGATGTACACTGGGTTAAATTTATATTGAGATCCATTTATTCTTTGATAAATCTTTTATTTGCTTCAGTTCAATGAAATTAAAGTTTTTGAGTTTTCAAGTTTTTAGCTTTCTGTGTTGACCAAATCCCTACTGTTACCAGCCTATGGTGTAATAATGTATGTGTAATGTATATCACATTTATGTACAGATTATAGTTTTAATTTACCTTTGTCACTGTTTATAAAATTATATGCAGAAATCTTAAGTATTTTGTACCAGGACTTCTAACATGGGGTCAGTAAGGGGAATTAGAATACAATTTCCTTTTCCTCTCACAAAGCAGGCTTCACTAACCAGCTGAAGATGAAGCATGGATCGGCACCAACTATCTGGGACAGCTACAATGTCCCTTTAATGGTAGCACTGCAGCTAATGGAGAGTAGCTCCGTTACCTCCGGTAGCTGCAGTGCTAAACCGAACATGTTTAAAGGCCATCAGGCTAAGTAGAGCTGCAACACAAAATGGATTAACTTACACCTTCCACGCCTGCAGTGTCCTGGACAGCTGGGACTGATCAAAACTTCAGCGGTGTAGCCAAGCATAATTTGTATGAGTCCACGTTTACAAAGCGGTCCTATGGAGCTCAGTTAGCACTACAGTTTTTTTTTTTTTTTTTTTTTTTTGTCAGCACCTAGTCCCACTGTTAAACACCACAACAGGTGCCATTTTTATGGGACTGCTGCATATTTTAATCTTGCAGAAAAGTAATTTATATACGTTTGTGCATGTGTGTGATTGTCACCAACCTTAAGCTGTCTAAGCCATCATTCTTTATTGGGTTTTCTTCTTATGAGCCAAAGAGGAAAGCTAACCAAACTGCAGCTAACCAAACTCTGTCATAGAATAATGGAGTCCAGATCTTCCCAGTACTTTATTTCCCCTGTGGTATACTTGTTATCTTAGCCAGCTCCGTTAGCAGTCCCCCGGAGCTCGTTTGGCACTGCAGCTAACCGCGCTCCGGAGGACTGCTTGTAAACATGGTCCATGTTTACAAGCAGTCCTCCGGAACGCGGTTAGCTGCAGTGCTAAATGCGCTCCGAAGCTCGGCAGAGCTCAATACAGCAACTTTTAACTGGCTGGAATTCAGGGCCAGGGCTGAGTTTGGGGTATTACACTTTGACTATAATATTATTGGATGTCTGAGACCTGTATAAAATTGACGAAAAAGTGTATAGTATGGGACCTTTAAAAAAAAAAAAACAAACAAACCGCATACACTTTGTCAAAAAACACCCTTTTATTTCCAGGGCCAAATAGAACATGATATTAACTTACAGTAAATCTTTAAACAATGTAAATACAAGTAACATATGGTAATAATAAACCAATATAAAATAAAATTTATATAATATAAAAAAATCATTAAAATTGGAAGTACAGTATTACCTTCTTTGCATACAATCATTTTATTACACTTGCTACATGTTGCCGAGTCAACATCCTTCACTGTAAAATGCAGCCAAACTTTTAATCATTATACTTTCGGCTAGGGTGGCCATACGTGCAGATTTAGGCCAGACAGTCTGGAATTTTAATGCCTTGCCCGGTGTCCTGTGCAGCCTCAAGGAGGATTTGTTCTCCTTTTTGAAGTTGCACTTGAACGCAACACTGCAACACTTATTTCCATAAATTCTTTCAGAGCTCCCTCTTGGTTATCGGGGTTTTGTTCAGGTATGCATACTGCAGCACTTAAGATCAAGCAGAGTAGCTTTCATGGATTTGTTTTCATCGGAGAGGTGTGTCACTTGAGTGGATAGCATTTTAACAGTTCCTTTAAGTTCGTTATTTTCTTGTACTAGCGAGTCAATCTTAAATTGTGAAAAATCAAGACTGATTTTGAGCTCCATGATGTCATCATGGAGTAATTCCAGTACAGATAGTTTTGAGTTGATGGATTCAAGTACACTGACCTCAGCTATTATGAGTTCCGTTGTCCGTTTCAGTGGACCAGTCGTGTTTTGCTTTCTTGCTCTAGTGAGTGGTCATGGTGTCCAGGTTGTAAAAATAGTTGTCAGTGAAAGTGAAGACATTATCCAGAGTTGAAGGAGGTGAATTATAATATTATGTGTTTTGCGATAAATTCAAAGTGAAGTATTGAGTTGTTTGTATGGAAGTACAGTGCGCCACCATGTTGGATCTCACTCGCAGTCTCACGATAGTCTCAGCACTCTGTCATCCTCTCATCACTATGGGATTTTTTTCTAAAAACATTGCCTCAAGGAAGTCTTCATTAGATGAATATAATTGGCCCAATCACACAACCTTGAGCCTTTGATATGTATGGAGGATTCATCTTTATCATGAATAAACTGGAATCAGTCTGATAAATGAGACTTAAACCAGCTTAATGCATTTCCTTTAATGCCAAATAAATGTTCCATTGTTTGTAACAGGATATGATGGTTAATTCCATGCCATTGTAGCGTTTTTGGGCGTTTGTATCCAGTGAGCCTTATTTAAATGGCCTCAGAGAAGTCACCAGGTGTAGTCAGTCATGATCACTCACAAGAAGGTAAGAGGCCATGCTATGAAGCTCATTTCATTGACACAACTTTCAAAATCACCATGTTTTTTTTATGTCGCATGTCATGTTGTAGAAGTAACTGGAAACTCAAGAGAGCTGTAGCATAAATACTCTTGAGCAGATTTAACAGTCAATCATTAATTAATATCAAATTATGTATTTATAAACAATAACTTTTAAGTTATCAGTCATAAAGCATAAATGGTCATAAAAGGTAAAGCATAGTGATGAAACTCAACTTCAGGTATAATTCACTGTTCAGGGCGCCACCCACTTTTGCTAAAACTGGAAAAGTCTCTGAATCTCAGGGTGCTACAGAGTTCTTGACCTTGTGAACAGTGATTCAATTGCTTTACTACATGACCAGACTATTAGCAGAAAATAATTAATAATAAATGATTTATTTGACAAACTAAATGATCAGGCTACTAACAGAAATAATAAAATAAAAAAAAAAAACTAGAATAAAGGAAGATTGATGGTAAATACATGGCATTGACTCATTGTGACCAAAATGGAATGGATGATTAAACAAAAGCAAAGTCACCCAAGCATGAATATATGACTAATTAATTGAACGTGAACAGTTAAATTCAGTGGTGGTTATCTATACCAAATTACAAATTAGGCTGTTGTTTCCCAAAATTTGGTTTAGGTCTGGTGGTGTTCAGCAGTTGAGTTTTGAGAGGCATCAGAGAAGATTGTGAGTAATTTACTATTCAGAATTTGTTTAGAATTTTACTGATATTTTACTGAGTATTATTAAGTTTTCTAGATTAAGCTCTAAATTCCAGCCATTTAATTTAGTGTCTAATCATCAAACTCTTTAATATCTGAATGTATATATTCATTATATCACCATTCCTGGATGGATGGGAGTGAGGAGTGGCAGCAGGTTCTGTCTGGATCTGCTGGATCCCCCGCTGGCGACTTCGGCTTGAGTCGCTTCATCACCAGTGGCTCTTGTGGGCATCTGTGGACATCTGTGGACAGGTCTGGACATCTGTGGACAGCTCTGGGCATCTTTGGACAGCTCTGGGCGTCTTTGGACAGCTCTGGATATCTTGAGCTGACATGGCTCGACTGACATTGTTTCCATCTTAGTTTCTTCATGAAGGCCTGTGTTTGAGCAGAGGAGCTGGGTCACATTTAGTTCATGTAGAGGAGGAGAGCATAGAGGGTTTAGAGGCTGGATTCAGAGCCTTAAGTCATATCTGGAGCATGTTGAAGGTTCTGAGGAGGCTGTAGAGGAAAGAGAGGACCCAGATCAGCTGAGTCCTTCTGTTTTATGGTCTTTGTTGAAGGTACAGTGGGGGTGTGACCACTGGTCCCTCCCCAGCCAACAAGTTAGCTGAAATGATATTCTTTTTAACTTATTTAATGTTAATACTGCTACTGTTAATATTTCCTCTATTTGAAAGCTCCCTCTCTCAGCTGTAAAACGACACCAAGTAACCTATAGTATGGAACCACAGATCAAAACTTGACCAATTGAATTGAAATTAATCAACAAATTAAACAACACAGATGAACCATGATATCAGAGCATGTAGGAAGGAGTACTACAACAGGCAGATCTATGTATGATTGTATCTGTAGACTTTTTTTTTTTTTTTTTTTTTTTTTCACTTTGTCTGCATTGTTCTTATTGTTCAACACCACAAAAGAGTGTCGACCTTTTATGAGATTATGCATATTTTAGTCTTGCAGCAAAAGCTATTAATATTTGGTGCGTGTATGTGACCATCACCGGCCCTCCCTGGAATCTAATCTTACTTTATTTATTGGAATTTCCTGTTATAAGCCAGAGAGGGACGTGCTACACCTGGGTGATAAGAGGGGGAAATAAATGACAGACAGGGAGATAAGACAAAACAAAAAGGGAAGTTTACAGACGGGCAGTGCTATTGGAATAAAAAAAACGTGTAAGCTACTGTGTCATTCCTAACACCTTCATCGCAACACCCAACAGTATTGAACACCAGAGTAGTGGAGAACCTAACCGTATAGAGTAGGCTACCGAGAACACAAATGAAAGAAGTATGTGGAGAAAATATGACCTTAGTGAGAAGTCGGACGAATGATTTGGTACATACTAGCAGTTCACATCAGTACTCATCAATGTGACTCGGGAGGAGTTAATAAGGTCTGGATAAAACATGCATGTGTGTAGAACACCGAAGCCCAGAGCGTCTACCACGACCCCTCATGGCCAGATCGGCCAGGTGTCCACAACAACCCGGGGGAGTGGGAGCATCGTCGATGCCAAACCCAGAGAGCCACCCGGGCCACCGAGAACCACGCAGATCCAACGACCAGGAGGAGACAGAAACCACCACCTCCCAGGAGGCCAGGACAGGTCCAAGGGGCCAGCGACACGAGGGCCTACCCACCCCCAACCACCCCACCATCCACCCCCATCCCAATCCACCCCCCCCCGCCCACACCCCCCCAGCCACCCCAACACACGTGGAGACTGGTGGCCACCGCCGTAAATGAGGCAAGACCCGCGACCGAGCTCCCCAGGAGGGAGGGGGGACGAGAGAGCGAGGGAGCACCGGGCCCGCATGCAGCAGGCCATCACCGGGCGGCAGCCAGAAGGCGACCGAAGCCGGGTCCGAACGCAAACCGCAAAATGGGGCCAGTGTGGGCGAGGAGGGAAAGGGAGAGGGAAAAGCGGGGGTACGGACCAGCGCCAGTATGAATCCGACAGGGAGCCCCACCCCACACACAGAGACAACCGAGAGCACGGGCGAGAGCAGGCCGAATCCACCAATCAGGGGGCAGCAAACGCAAGCGCCGACCCACTCACCCAACCCCCGGCCAGCAAAGAGCCCACCATCAGCCCCCCGACCATGCTGACCAGCCGCCACACCCCCAAAAACCCAGCTGCCGTGGCACCGCCACCGAGGCCACAGCATCAGGGGGCCCACCATAGCTGCAAGGGGACCCCCCAGGCCCCCAACCTCCCCCCCCTCGCAGCCCCGAGATTCGAGGGGGCAGGGTCCCACCAGAATGGCCATTAATTTAATTTAGTGATCCCAACCTATTTATGGGCTTCCCCGGTTCCAGACGAGGAAGCCTATCACCCAAAACGTGGTTAGTGCTACCCTGTGTGTAATGTGGTGCATTAAAAGTTGGAAGGGCAGGAGAGGCTGCAGGGGAAGAACAGAGGGCTGCAGGATAAGGGTACCTGCAGCCAACCCTAATCCGAATCCCCAAGCCACCCCAAACCCCCCCAAAAGCGTGAGTGTGTTTACTGTATTAAAATTGAAGAGCAGGGGGGGCAAGTGGGTGGGAGAGGGGGAGACTACAGTGCCCTGGAGCACTGCAATTCGCACCACCAAATCTCCCACCGTCCTCACCCCCACCTGTCTTCAAAGCCCGATGTGTTGAGTCCCTATATGTGCCTAAATGTGACTATGTATAGTGAGGTGCAAAATATGTGAAGTGCACATTAAGAGGCAGTCTGGTGTGGACCCGGCCCATGGGAACAGAGCCGCGAGGGGAGTAGAAGAGATGGGAATAGCTCCTGAAGCACTGGGCCCCCAGGATCAAGAGGCCAGGGAGATCCCACACAAACCAGCAGGCCCCACCAACACCATGACCCTGAAAGCTGCAGCCTCAGAGCAGAGCCCCAGCAGCCATGCAGAATTAGAGATGCAGCGACCAACCAGCACAGCCGAAAAGGATCGATACGCACTCCACCAGCCGGGAGCCAGATGCGCAAGCCAGCGCTGTCCGGCAAACAATCCCCCTACCGGCGGACCCAGATCGCTCCCCCCAAGCCCCGGGATGCCCCCTTGTGTGCGAGGGGAGGCCCCCCCCAACCCACCGTAACACTGATCCGCCCCACCACCCCCCCAGCACGAGGAGGCAAGCTCCGCTGGGAACGGAGCAAGCCCCCATCCTGCTTGGCCCCATCACAGCCCAGGAACGCGTCGGACCCGGATCGAGGATCGAGCAAGCTGAGCTTGGAACGCCAGTAGTGATATGCAGGCCCAGGCGATTGCCTGAGCACGTGCGGGCCAGAGCACCCACACCCCCCCCCCCCCCCCCCCCCCCCCTTCTGGTGAGGGGGGGGGCCCAAGCCAACCCCACCAGCGACGAGGACCCCCAGACACCCCCCCAGGAGAGGGGGGAGGAGGAGCAGGCAGGCAGGAGAGAAGAGAGGAGGGGACGCGGGCAGGAAAGGAACTGGGAAGCACCCAGCACAGAAGCCATAGGGCCCAAAAGGAGAGACATCGGACACATCCACCCCCGGGGGGAGTGGCCACAGCCGGGCAGGCCTCTCAGAATCGTAGAGCAACACCAGGGACAAGAGGAAAAGTAATCCCCTTGTGCCAGCACCCAGCCTTGGAGTCCTTGGATCCATCATTCCTTAATGAAGAGATGGTTATTCAACTGCAATATAAGAGAAGAGGAGACAAGTTAGGGATCAGAACAAAGGCACAGAGAGAATGAATATTTTCTGGAACAGCTCAAATTTATGAGGGGGGTCGGCATATGCTAACAGACAAGAGCAGACTATGAATTTATATTAATAGCTCTAATAAATAGAGATTTTTTTCTTCTGCCAAAAAATGTAGGACAATGTTTTTTTTTGTTTTTTGTTTTTTTAAAAAAAAAAAAAAAAAAGGGAAACAAGAATAGACTATAGATTTATATTGAGAGCTCTAATAAATGGAGACCATTTTTCTGTAAAAGATGTCAATTGGTTCTTTCGGGAAGCAGATATTTTCTCAAGTGAGATATACTCAAAGAGGAGGTTTAGCCAATGGGTAATGTTGATTGCTCTCTTATCCTTCCAATTAACCAAGATGGTCTTCTTAGCGATGGCGAGAGCTACAAGCGTGGGTTGGAGGTGAATGACTGGTACTGTCGCTGTAGTAAAATCGCCAATTAAGCATAAGTTTGGAGATTGTGGGATCCTGCAGTCCAAAATAGAAGAGAGTTTCTGTGTTACTGTTGCCCAGAATTGAAATACAGGAGAACATAGCCACAGTGCATGAAAATAAGTATCAGTAGTTTTTTGAGTGCATTGGGTGCACAAGTCAGACTGTGAGAAACCCATTTTATACATTTTATACCGCGTTACATGTGCTCTGTGGAGAACCTTAAATTGGATCAGTTGTAGGTTAGTATTTTTTGTCATGTTAAATGTGTTTCCACAGATCTGAGTCCAAAAATCATGGTCTAAGGGCATGGATAAGTCTTTCTCCCATTTTGGGATTGGTAAATGTATAGAGTCTGTCTTTGAGAGGAAACTATACAGTTTTTCTTATTTTTGGGCAACAATTTGGTGATGTATTTGATAAATTCAGGTGGCTGTAAATCAGGTGGCTGAGAGGTGGACTGAAGTGTTGGGATTGTCTTTGTAATTGTTTTCTTTACCTGCAGGTATTGGAGAAAATTTCCATTCCTTATTCCAAAGGTTTGGAATAAGTCTGTGTATGTCATAAATATGTTATCTTGGAGGAGGTGATGGAGATGGGTGACCCCCTTCTCTGCCCATGTACTGAGATAGAGGGGTTTTATTGTTTACAAAGTCTGGGTTGTACCAGATTGGCGAGAGTATACTGGGTTGAAGTGGTGAACCTGTGATTTCAAGGGCTCTCCACCATGCAGACAGTGTGGAGGCGATCAAGGGATTCTTGAAGCAGGAATGATTTTTAAGAATAGAGGTGATAAAGGGTAGATCAGCGAGTTTAATATGGTTGCAGTCTAACTGTTCTAGTTCCATCCAGGAGTTATATTCTTCCTGTGGATGGATCCACTTGATAAGGTATTGTAACTGATTAGCTAGGTAGTAATGCAGAAAATTGGGAGCCTCCAGTCCACCTTCAGACTTATTCTTCTGGAGAGTAGCCAGGCTGATTGTAGCCTTTTTGTTCTTTGTGTAGAATTTACCGATAGCTGAATCTAATGTTTGGAACCATTTTGTTGTGGGTTTAAATGGGATCATGGAGAAGAGATAGTTGATTTGGGGTAATATTTTCATCTTGACAGCAGCTATTCGTCCCAACAGTGAGATAGGAAGGTTATTCCAACGGCTCAGATCACCACACACTTTGTCCACAAGTGGTGTGAAGTTCAAGTGGACAAGATCTGAGAGTTTGGAGGAAATATTTATGCCCAGATATCTAATGTTGCCTGTAGGGAAAGAGTAATGAGTGTTTTGGATTGTAGGATTCCATGAGCTCTCTGTTAATGGCAGTATAATTGATTTTGACCAGTTGATGGAGTAATCTGATAGGCGTGAGAAGGTTGTGATGAGTTTACATACTTCCTTCATTGATGTTTTTGGTTTTTCTAAATAAAGTAAAATGTCATCCGCGTATAGATTAATTTTGTGTTCAGACTTCAGAGAGCAGATACCTTTGATACTGTTGTTCTGACGTACCGCTGCAGCCAATGGTTCGATAAAAATTGCAAACAGTAAGGGAGAGAGTGGAAATCCTTGTCTAGTTCCCCTTTGCAAGGTGAAGCTTTGTGAAGTGATCCCATTAGTCGTGACAGTAGCTTTAGGTGAGTTATACAGAGTTGAAACCCACTGGATAAATGAGTCACGAAACCAAATTTATGAAGTACAGAGAAGAGAAAGGACCAGTTAACTTTGTCAAAGGCTTTTTCTGCATCAAGTGATATAACGATCGCTTCTCTATTGCAGCGCTGTGTCAAATTGATCAGATTTAGAAGCCTTCTAAAGTTGTTAGTGGAGTGTCGGCCTTTAATAAATCCTGTTTGATCGTTGTGAATTATAGCCGGGATAATTTTCTCCAACCTGGAAGCGAGTGCTTTAGATATAATTTTGATGTCAGAGTTGATTAGCGACAGAGGTCGATAGCTAGCAGGCTGCGTGGGGTCTTTATCTGGTTTCAATAATAACTTTATTGCAGCTGTGTTCATGTGAGCGCTTATATAGCCTTTATTTTTAATCTCCATAACTGTTCTGAAAAAAAGGGGTGCTAGCATCAGCCAGAAATGTTTGAGAAATTCAGCAGGGAAACTATCCGGACCAGGTGCTTTGCCCGCTGACATACTATCTAATGCACATTGTAATTCACTGATAGTCATTGGAGCATCTAAGATGTCTCTGCATTCAGATGTTAGTTCAGGCAGCTTTAGATTGTTGAGAAATGTGTGAATATCATCTTTGTTGGGGTTAACTGTTGCTGAATATAGCTTGTGGTAATAGCTATAAAACATCTGATTGATTTCTTGAGGTGATTGAGTATATTTGCCAGTAGGATCCTGTATTGCTGTTATAAAAGATTTTTCTCTGTTGCGTTGTACTAAATTCGCAAGAAATTTGCCTGATTTGTTGCTATGCTCGAAATCATTGTATCGCAGTTGTTGTAGTAAAAAATCTGTTTTCTTTGATAAAATGTCGTCGAGGCATAACTTTGCATTGTGTAACTCAGATTGTAATTGTTCGCTTGGATTTAATGCATAATCCTGCGAAAGTTGTTTAATTTTTTCCTCAATATCTGTCTCTATTTGTTGTTCCTTTCTTTTCTTGTATGAAGAGTATGATGTTATTTTACCTCTAATTACGGCCTTCCCGGTTTCCCAAAGTAAAGAAGGAGATGAATCTGGAAAGTCATTATTTTCTATAAAGTCTGCCCACTCTCTCCTTACCATTTGATCAAATTCAGGATCCTTAAGTAGAGATATGTTGAAGCGCCAGGTCTGAGGAGGTTTACGGTAAGTGTCAGTTTGCAGACTGAGGGATATAGGTGCATGGTCACTGATGATGATTGGGTGAATTCTAGTGGTAATTTTGTGTGTGATGGAGTTATTTGAAAGAAAAAAGTCAATTCTTGAAAATGACTTGTGTACTGCAGAAAAGAAAGTATATTCCCTTTTTGTTGGGTTTTTGAGTCTCCAGACATCATCTAGTCCAAAATCTTTCATATAGTCCCGTATGGTTAGGACTGATTGTAATTGTTTCGTCTGCATTGGCATGTTCGATCGGTCTACAGAGGGATTTAAGACTGTTAAAGTCACCTCCAATAATAGTAGTTGAGGTAGCATTTAAGTCTGATAAATGAAAGAAAACTGTATGAAAGAAGGCTGGATCATCACTATTGGGAGCATACAGATTGGCAATTGTGTATTGTTTATCAAAAATCGTTGCTTGAATAATAATGTATCTGCCCTCTGGGTCTGTTATCAAACAGTTTAAGGTAAACGGGACTCTCTTGTGGATTAGAATAGAGACTCCTCTTTGTCTACTGTTATAACAAGATGAAAATATAATATTATAATTTGAATCTGTAAGAGATTTCTCTTCTGATTGTAGTAGATGTGTCTCTTGCAAAAGAAGAATATCTGCTTTTAGTTTAGAGACATAGTCCAGGATTTTAATTCTTTTTGTCTGTGAGCGTTTGCCATGTACATTCCAGGAAACTAAGTTTAACTTAGACATAAGAAGAGACGATGTTCGGACACTGAGTTAGTGATAGTGTAATGTAAATAGAATGTTGTGGTTTGTGAGCTGTGAATGTCAGGATGGTGGGGTGTAAGGTGTTGCTTAAAGACCATGTTGGTGTTAGGGACAGATGTATACAATGAGTCATGGTATACATCATAAAAAGGCACCATAAAGCCTGTGAAACTAACAACAAACACATTGTGACACAGAGAGTCATGACAAACAGAGAGGGTACACAGGGTGAGAGGGGGGTAGGAGGAGTGAGAGTGAGAGAGAGGGAGAGGGGTACATGGAGATTTAACACAGAGAGGGGGAGAAAGATGAATAAAAGAAGGAAGGGGATCCCTAGTGGGGGGTGACATTTGGTAAAGGTAAACATTTGAAACTTGTGAGATGTGATTGCTTTCTCTATATAGTTTAAACTAACGAGAGATATATTTAGAAATCTGAGCCATTTGTTTATGTGGTAACTTATCGTTTTCCTTAGAAGAGCCAGGGGGTGATGGAGGATTCCCTGAACAGCTGGCCATCTATGTAGAGTTTGTCCACCACAAGTGCAGTCCGCTTGCCTCGCTGTCTGTGATCTTTCAGAATAGGAAACAGGACTTTGCGCCTCTCATTAATTTCCCGTGGAAACTGGTCATTCATCCCGAATGGTTTCCCTTTCAGCTCCCGTCCTTTGCTCTTGACGAGTTCTTTTTGTTTAAAGTGCTCGAATTTAGCGATGATAGGACGGTGGCGGTCTCCTCTTCGGGGTCCAAGCCGGTGAACGCGGTGGAAAGTGATGTTATTCACAGTCTCTTTCGGGATTTTAAGAGCCGAAGCCATGAAGTTTTTAACTAGGGACTCTGGGTCATCCGGTGTAGATTCTGGAATCCCTGAGAAGATCAGGTTGTCCCGCATGCTCCTCGTCTGTATGTCAAGGACGGTTTCCTTCAGAGATTTATTCTCTTTTTTAAGGATATTTACCTCTGACGTGACGGCTGTCAGCGTGGAGCGGAGCTCGGTGTTGTCCCTCTGCAGGTCGGATATCTGCTGGTGAGTAAACTCCAGACTAGCCTTCAGGTCCTTAATCTCATCATGGAGCACCTTAAGTATGTCAAGCTTTTTATTGATCGAATCGAGGATGCTTATCTGGACATCCGTGGTCTCAAGGTCCTGTGTGTCAGTAGAGGAGTCTGTTTTCTTCCTCTTGTTTGGGTTGTCCCGGCGAGTTTCGGTGTTGGAGTCTTCCATGGCGCACCGAAAGAAATAGTCGTCGATGAAATTTTCAAGATCCTCCACCTTGCGTGAAGCTATGTACAGCGTTGTCGGTCTAACTTAATTGGTCTGCTTAAAGCACGAAATAAGTTGGCAAAGACGGTATTTTGCTAAATCTTAGTCTAGCAGCTGGGGGCCGCCATGTTGAATCTCGCAAATCTCACAGACTCTCGCGATCTCACAGCATCTCACCTCTCCGCTGATTCTGTTGTATCTGTAGACTTAATCCACAACCAATCCCACATGTCACATTTGGTTTTTATCAGGAGGAAAAAGAAGAGGATCTATGTGGAGACTGACGTTTGACATTGTAACATCTATCCATCCGTTGTAACAGTGAGATTTATATGACAGTAGCTGAGGAATTAAAGCATAGTTGACTATTAAAATCTTAATGTAATGTTCTGTTCCAGGCAGGGAGAAAGGAAGAGGCCACATTAAGCTTTGGATGTGTCTGTCACATGTCCTGGAGTTCCTTGGGTCAGAGAGGAGGAACTGGTCTTATCTGTTAATTCTGCCAGTCATAAAACTTAAGCCTTTAGCACTTAGGTGCCACATAGTGTCAGATGGATGGGGAGATACTCAGAAATGAGAAGAGTTAATGCTCATTCATATGCTACAGAGCCATGACATTATGTTCTTTATAAGTGAATGTAAACTTATGACCACAACTGTATGCGTCAGCGGGAGCGAGTTAAGAGACCCAATTCAAACACGGTCATACATTGGGTCCAGACTGGAAACCACACCACACACACTGGAAGATTTGCGATGAATTTCTTTTCAGAGATGGAGGAAAAAAAAAATTCTCAGAGTGAGTCATAAAGGAATGGTCCAGTTACTCGTTTGATAGTCAAACGTCAATTTATTTCCTCCAACTTCTAAGAAACAAGACAAGTCTTAATTTAGCTCATTATCTGTTCTTCTGGCATCCTGTTGATGTTTGTACTTACATTCAAGCGGCAGTAAGAGACTGAGCTTGATGCTTAAGAAAGAAGAGAAGAATTTTTAACACACACACACACACACACACATATTTGATGATACATCCACAGCTTCAGGCCCTGTGCAACTTCCCTTTTGTGCACGATGAGATATGAGATAAGGCCTTGCCCTTTTCCTGTATCCAAATAAACAGTCCAAAAGGGGCTGTATTGGAACACTGCTTTGTATGGGCATGTGTGCGTTCATGTGTTCATGTGTGGTACATAAGCATAACTGTGTCCCTCAACCCTCTTCATTAGGACTGGTGTTCTTCCTTTGGTCACAGTTCTTTGACCTGTAGGTCCTTAACAGACATGGGACTCTGTATGTGTTGCTTCTTCAGAAACATCAGCTGACATCATCACTTGTACTTGTGGCACTGAATTGTATCTAAGTAGTTTCACCAATAGTACTTGAGCTCTAGTCGTCATAACGTTCATAAATGTTACTCTCTGTGTATTCCTACTCTGCGTATTCCTATCCTACTCATTCTGGCCTCAACAACTGCACTACTGTGTACTGCTGCTGGTGATCAATCCTTAATCTTGGGTGTTGTCAGCGGTAGTTGACATACAATACAAGGTAAAATATCTTTTATAATAATATTTTTTCATTTTTTTTTAACTTGTCTCTGCTACAATACAAATGCAGACACTGTTGTTGATTTGATAATTTTCTCTGCATCTTCCCCTGTCCTCTGTGTCCCCAATGACTCCAGTGTTGAAACCTGTCAGGAGCTTCACTGAATTTGAGAGCAACACCAGATCAGCTTGAAACTCCTCATGTTGTCAGTGAATTCCATTGCAAACAGCTGTCTGAGGTGACATGTGATTTAAGATCTGAGGAAAGGTTGGGGATCTGCAAAAACATTACAATGTAGATCAACATCATTGTTTAAATGGAATGGAATAACACATGTCAAAATAAGATGTCAAAATGAGCTTTTAAAATATATTGATCAATGGTCTTCTTTGTTTCTTTTTTGTTTTTTTTTTTTGGGCATTTTCACCTTGATTTTGCTGTAGAGAGAAGGGCATGACATGCAACAATGGTCCCAAGGCCGCAATCTAACCCAGGACATAGAGGTCATATGGCATGTAGCCACCCAGCTACCAAGGCACTCCATGTATTTTTAGTTTAGAGATTGGAAGAGTTGGAAGAGGATACCTGGGAACTCTTTATGGTGCAAGAGGCTAGGGTGAATTTGAAATTAAAGCTGTTCTGGATGATTATTACCTAAAGGTATATGTTACATTTTTGCATCATAATGTCTTAAAGTTCTCTCTAAAAAGCTCTCCTTACTGAATTTCCTCTATCTTTTTAGAGCAGAGGTAACATTATCCCAAATGCTTCCAACAATGTTAAAATCAAAGGAAATCCACAATTTTATATATGCCAATGTCCCCTTACATTTGATCCCCATCAGTGATGAATCCTCAATGAACAAACTGAGCAAAACATTAATGGCAGCTTGCTTGCAATCCAGAGCGTCTGCCGAACAGCATTAGAGATTTGCACTGTGAAACTGCTGTGTTTTTACCACTATTATTCATTGGGTCCTGGTAAAAACCTCCTCAACAAGTTGCACTACAGTGTACTGCTGCTGCTGTTGTGGTAAATCCTTAATCTTGAGTGTTCTCAGTGGTAGTTAATATGCAAGGTAAATATATCTTTTTTTTTTTCATTTTCTCAAATTACACTTGCCTCTGCTACAATACAGATGTAGATAATGTTTGTTGTTGATTTATTGCCCGAAATTAGTTTGCTAATATTATTGGCATTATTGTCCCACACACTAGGTTTGGCTCCTTGTATTGTTTGAGTCACAAATAATAATAATAATAAAAAACAAAAAAACGAAGGGAATAACAGCTGTAAACAATTAGGGCAGGGAAAGACAATCACCAACATGGGAGAAAACAAGGGCGGAAAGCAAAATTAGAATCTGATTAAAATCTGAAACCAGAGAGAAAAGGCATTGGTACAGAACAAAACTGGGAAAAGACAGCACAACGTGAGAAAAGGACATAAATAATGAATTTAATTTAATGTGAATGACAAGATATAACAACTTGGAATGCTGACTTAATATTCTCACAATAATCCGTACCATAACAATACTGGGAATGCTTAATCAGCATACTTTGTGTAAGGCTTTCACAGTCTCCCTGGAATAAGCATATTTTTCAAAAATGATTCATGTGAGCTTCAGGTTCAGTAGTTGGTCAGACTTTGGTGTTTTGTTTGTTGATTTTATCATCTCTATCATTTTTCTGAGGAAGCATTTGCTCTAAATAATGTACCAACTCGAACTCCTTCTTTACCACAAAGCAAAAATGATTCCACTGTGAACTTTGTATACATGTGGCTGTATTTGTGTGTTCTAGGTGACCTCAGCATGCATCACATCTCCCACCAATGATCTGGTAAGTGTCCCTCTTTTCCTCAGTTTCAGTTTCCTCAGAGTTGTCCATCTTTGTCTGGCCTTAGTTACAAAGTATGGTTTCTCAAAGCCACCAAATGGTTTCCTTCAGCTGAATTCCATTTGGGAAGCCGAGCCCTCAAACCAGTCTGAATTCGGTTCACTACAGTCCTGGTAAAAACCTCCTGAATGTCTGGTTCTTAAGTTATTAGTGAAACAAGCCAAGCAAACAGAGGCAGCTCGCCTGCCCTCAGGGATGTTCAAACAACAATTTTTGGAGAAACAGCAGCTGCATATATTGAACAAGATGGCAGTGCGCACGGGTGCAGCGGCTTTTAGCTCTCCAGTTTAGTGCTTTTTCTTTGTATGTTTTTTGTTGTTTTTCGTTGATTTCTCCAAGGCCACTTTTGCATACAGTCGCCAGGACTTAATTAACCTTGGCCTATGGTACAATTTGTCCATAATAACTGACTTTCACTACCAAAACAACATACTGGAGGACATCTCGAGACCACAAGAATCTTCACAGCGCCACCCTTTACGTTTACATGTACTGATACCACATAGTTGACTCCATCAACGTCATTCCACTTCTGAAATGTCCAGAACAAGTTGGTGAAGTTACGTAACGAATGCTGTGAGGCTACGAGTAACGGAGTTTGTGTGGCGGCACCGTGTCTTTCGATTTTTCACCAAGAAAATACGTTTGGCATTTAGACAGCTTTAATAAAGTCGTATCATCATGAAATTTGACACACAGGTCAAGGGTGGCACCCTCTAACATCTAATGGGGGACACGCCAGTGGGCGGGGCAAAATGGCTCCATAGCGCCCCCTTGAAACTTTCAAAAAACCCTCCCCATAGGAGTTTTTATGGAGTTGGAACATGAAAATCGATACACATGTGCAAGTTGACCAGACGCACAAAAAGTCTCTGGCACCAATTCTCTATTCCCAATTTTCGCCCCAAAAAAGTCGCACAAAAAAGTCTCTTGCACCAACTGTCTATTCCAAACAGGAAGTCGGCCATTTTGTTTCAACTCTTCATTTTGGCGTGATTTCCACATTGAACCATCGAATGGCCGTAACTCCTTTGTGTATTGTCCGAATCGCTTGACGTTTTTTGCCCCATGCTCGCACCGCCGTCCACATCTGATGCCCGACCGCGTCATACTGCGAGGGCCCTACATAACCGCTTGCGGTTTTCTAGTTATTAAGGCCCGCGCGGACTGTGAAACAGGTCCGCAAGGGACCTATTGAAACTGTAATGTTTATTCTTATTATTATTAGGGCCCGAGCGGACTGTGAAACAGGTCCGCAAGGGACCTATTGAAACTGTAATGTTTATTCTTATTAGGGCCCAAGCGGACTGTGAAACAGGTCCGCAAGGGACCTATTGAAACTGTAGTGTTTATTATTATTATTAGGGCCCGAGCGGACTGTGAAACAGGTCCGCAAGGGACCTATTGAAACTGTAACATTTATTCTTATTATTATTCCTGTACATATGTTTTCCCAAATTTCACCCCTTTCCCATTGTCAAAAAGTTGTATAAATTTGCACATTCCTGCGGCCCGCCCATGGTTCATACACGTTGCACGCAAAATGGCTGAATGGCGCCCCCTACAAAGTCAAAAAAATCCCATAGGGAAATTCGCCAACTTTGGCGGACCTCAAGGAAAGTCGGTACACATGTTAAGCATACCCAGACAAACAAAATTGTCTCTTGGCAGGAAGCTGAAATTCCAACAGGAAGTCGGCCATTATGAATTTTGGATTTTCTGATGAAAACAAACTCGTCCTAGGGATTTCGTCCGATCGACGTGAAATTTGGTACAGATCATCTCCAGACGTAGCTGAGCAAAAGTTGTGCTCTGTGCGTAATTAGGTCAAAGGGTGTGGCCGCTAGGGCTTGCTAAACTTTGGCGAATTCGCTGTTTAAATTCGAACGGCTCTCACGTTCACATAGTCAATCCTAGCAACTTCAAATTTTCTGAGCATGATGGGGACGCGGCCCTGAACGTTCCGATGTATTCATATCAAGCCTTACTCATGTCGCCCCCCCGGTGGTAACAGGAAGTGACCCGTTCTTACTTTTTACTTTTACCGATTTCACATAATTTACTCCATCAACTTCATTACACTTCTAAAACATAAGAAACAACTCAGTGAAGCTACAGTCCGAACGCTGTGAGGCTACAGCTAACGGCGCCAGTGTGGCGGCGCGGCAAATTTTGACAATTTTTTGAGGAAATACGTTTGGCTTTTTGACGGCTTAAATAAAGTTGTATCATCATGAAAATTGATACACAGGTCAAGGCTGGCGTCCTCTAACATCTGATGTGGTCCCCGCCGAGGGGCGTGACCAAATGCCTCCACAGCGCCACCCCTTACGTTTACATGTTCTGATACGACAGAGTTGACCCCATCGACTTCATTCCACTTCTAAAACATCCACAACACATTGGTGAAGCTATATTACGAACACCGTGAAGCTACGATAAACGGCGTCCGTATGGCGGCACTGCATCTTCCGATTTTTCGCCAAGAAAATACGTTTGGCTTTTTGATGGCTTTAAAAAAGTCGTATCATCATGAAATTTGATACACAGGTCAAGGGTGACAACCTCTAACATCTGATGCGGGCCACGTCCATAAACGGTCAAAATGGCTCCATAGCGCCCCCTTGAAACATTCAAAAACCCCTCCCCATAGGGGTTTTTATGGAGTTGGAACATGAAAATTGATACACATGTGCAAGTGGAGCAGACACACAAAAAAGTCTCTTGCACCAATTGTCTACCCAAAACAGGAAGTCGGCCATTTTGAATTTTGGATTTTCTGATGAAAACGAACTTGTCCTAGGGATTTCGTCCAGTCGACTTGAAATTTGGTACAATTGATCTCCAGACATAGCTGAGCAAATCTTGTGCTCTGCACGTAATTAGGTCAAAGGGCGTGGCCGCTAGGGCTTGAGAAACTTTGGCGAATTCGCAGTCTAAATTCAAACGAGTCTCACGTTCACATACTCTAGCCGAGAAGCCTCAGATTTTCTGAGCATGACGGGCACTCAGCCCTGAACGTGCTAATATATTAATGTCATGCCTTACTCGTGGCGCCCCCCAGTGGTAATAGCAAGTGACCATTTCTTTGGCTTTTTGATGGCTTGAAGAAACTCGTATCATCGTGAAAGTTGATAGACAGGTCAAGGGTGGCGACCCCTAACATCTGATGTGGTCCACACTAATGGGTGGGGCAAAATGGCCCCATAGCGCCCCCTTGAAATTTTCAAAAACCCCTCCCCATAGGGTTTTTTGGAGTTGCAACATGAAAATCAGTATACACGTGTACGTTGTCCAGGCACACAAAACTCTCTTGCACCGATGGTCTATTCCAAACGGCAAGTCGGCCATCTTGTTTCAACACTTCATTTTGGCTGGACTTCCACATTGAACCATCGAGTGGCCGTAACTCCTTTGTGTGTTGTGCGAATCGAGTGCCCTCCCCCCACACCGCTCTCCGCGTCTGATGCCCAACCGCGAGGGCCCCTCATAACCGCTTGCGATTTTCTAGTGTTTTTTGTGATTTCGTAATGTAGTCTTTTGTTTGTCACATTTAGAGTCTACAGGCTTTTTTTTTCTTATGAAACATAAACACATAAAAACAACTCTTAATTGGTAGCAATCTTTAAACATTTGTAGAGAGCAAGTGTTGTGGTAAAAACATGCAGTAATTTGATTACTGACACAGCCTCCATATTTTTTCATAATGTCAGTTACTGTCTGGTCATTTTTTACTGCATATTCAGAAAACAAAGACAATACTTGGTCCATGGATCAAACGCAGGCCCACGGGCACAGATAATCAACACAGTGTTGACCGCATGCAGTGGACAGGGTGTGCTGACGCTGACAATTGTGGTACAATATTTGCTTTGAACGACATAGCAAAAACTGTAAGATGTTAGAGTGCACAAAGTCTGGAGGGAATCCAAAAGAGTCAAAAAACGCGGCTACACCATCCTCTTCCAGAGTCATCGAGAGCCAGTGCTCACCAGGTAGGTGCAATGAGTGTGTGTTGAAGATGAAGTAGGTGGGTAAGATAAAAGTTTGCCATTCGTCATTCAATAATGGCAGCTGGTCAGAAGCCCACGCGCCACAAAATAAATCTCCCAGCAGACTGTGCAAAAGATTTTCCAGCTTTTCCAGATTTTCCTTTTTCAGTAAGTGAATTTTAGAGTTAATTTCCAGAATGGAATTTTAACAGATGTAAACAATCAGGGTGGTGGTGTGTGGCAAGGGGACTCTGAATCTCATTTACAGTCTTAAATTCCCATTGGCTAAGGGGGACAAAACATTGTCTTTGCCAGCAGCTTAACTGAATACAAATGAGGATCCGCTGTTAAAATCAATGCTGTTGATGCTGAGAGGTATATCTTTCAAATGTCTTCCTGTGGAAATGCATATAAAATTCTCTGACCACGATGCCCTCATCAAACTGTGGTTGAAATGCCGTGGCCGGGACCTGTTTTCCATCCTGACAAAGGACCAGATATTCCACATTGTTGTGCAAGAAAATGAACGATGACAGATCTCTTCTCCTCATGATGGCTTCATGGTGCACCATGCCCAGCTATTTGGGGATGGCTACTAGAAAGAGGTTCTCCTGATTACATACTCAGGAATTGGCGGGGATGGTGTACGTTTTCACATTAACACGCAATAATAGGTAGAGCATGTTACCCTTGATCAAAGCCTCCACGTGCCCCAGGTGGACGGCGGGTGACAGGTTGACTTTTTTGACTAACAGCTAGACCCCTAATATTCTCACACGGGAAGTGTAGCCGCAATTTCGCATGAGGCAGAAGGCATCGTTGGCTCAGCTCAGTTTAATTCTCAGGTCCACCAAGTTCAAAAGGAGTCTCTCACAGAAAAATGTATCCCCTTGGAGAGGACCAAACAGCTGTACTTCCCTGGAATTTGGTGCAAATGGCTGCTCTGGCATTGAGACCCAGGATAAGACCGTTGGTAATGATGGTAGAGTCCATAGCTCCTGCCGTGTCTGTGTAAAAATGCCCCGCACTAAATTGACTCTCAAGTGTATTTCCAGAAAATTTGAGCAAGGTTTCAATTATGGCTCAATGGTGATGGGTAGCACTAGACTGAGAAATCAGCCGATCCCCCAAAATAACATCGCACTGACTGAAAAACTTATTCAGAGGATAATTGATGGGGCCCATGGTTGCGTCGTTTACCAGGTCTTTGCCATCCTCATTGGTGATTTTGACACGAAGATACAGCAAGATATCATTCAGATCTAAATACCTCTCACCATCCCCGGGAATAAAAAACTCTATGGGTACCCCATCTGTAATTGCTGCCAGAGGTAGAATCTCAGTGTACGTTTTATCGTCAATAGACAACTGCGTCATTTGAGCTGAAAATAAATCCAGCTCTGCCAGGGTGCACTTGGGTGACTTTTGGTGCAAAAGATACATCTTTTTTTTATTTTCTTTGTTTTATTTTTTCAGTTTATTTTTTTCCTTTTCCCTCCTCTGGTTAAAAGATGTCACCGGACCAGGTGGTAGACTTCCTCTTCTTTGACCAGCTTCTCGCTCATGATTTCTTCCTTTTATGTTCCCCATTTGTTTTTAGGGATTGTGAGCACACAATCTCCCGAGGGTCTCTTCGTTGATCTATGTGATAAGAGCATAATTCCCCTGACCCCTCCTGATTTTGACGCATTTGAGTTATTTTTCCCGTCACTTCTTTTATCACATCAGAGGCAATGTGGCTTGTGGCTGATTTCAGATGAGGCTTGGCAATGGCAAAACCTTTTTTCAGCAGAGATGACACAAATCTCAACAATCTTGAGAAGATGGAGCTAATGCCTCGACCGTACATAGCAGGGGCTCCGTAAAAATGGGTAAAGCTCCTTCTATACTTGACTTTCACAATAGCTTATAAAATGATGAGGAGTCTCTCTCAGAAGATGTTTTTTTACAGATGGTGCAGGGAGGCTGCCAGTTTAAAGTGAAGCTTCACAATACTCTTGCCGTAGACAAAGTCCACAAACTTTTTGCAATCCCTTTTCATCTCAATGTGAATAGCTTTAATGTAACTTCTTGACACACGTGCATACTGTGTGGTGTGATACCTGATGCTCACCACATCACCTTGAACGTTCACTACACCCAGTAACGTTGAGTGGCTGTCGCCAACCTGCTGATACTGAATGATGTCTGTGTACACAAACAGATTATAAGCACCGGTTGTGGTGTATCGGTGCACGGATTACAAGGCCTGAGTGTAGAACGAAAATACTGTTTATTTAACAGACAGGTAAGCAGTACATACAACATGGTATTCAGGAGTCGCCATCTTAGTCTACCTTCCTTCTACGCTCTCGCAACATCTGAACTGTGTCAGCTTTGCGACACTGCCACCTAGTGTTATAAAGTTGCAATACTATAATCAGGGAACACAACATCTCCTATCTCTGTAAAAGAATACGCTCTCAATATAAAGTGAATGCCAGTAAAACGAAATGTAATAAGTAAATCCTTCTGTGCTAAGGCTGTACCTCTGCCATGAACTTAACACAAATACCCAATTACTTTTGTGTACCATTAGCATAGGATATAAGGTAGCTTTACAAAAGGCACATCCAACATGTAACAGTGCACATCTTTGTCAATAAAAGAATTACTCTCAACTTAAACTTCACAAATGTGTAGTGCATAACAGTAATACTTTAACCTTGTAAACTGTCTTAGCTGTAATAATCAAGTTGCTACAATCATCTCAGCTTTCTTTTGATCAAACTATGATGTGACATAGTCCTCATGCCACTTGGGCTTGTGTTTAACACGTGGCTGTTTGTGAGAGGGGAAGTGGCTAACACTTGTGTGTAGCGGTCCAGATGTACCACAGTCTTGTCCAGTCTGCGGAGGAGCGTGAGCAAGATGTGAGGCATTCCAAATCTTTCCATCACTCAGTAAGAAAGAGTTTGGGATTATTCTCTTCCTCACAGTTGCAGGGGAAGTGAATATTGGATGCGCTTTCGGGACGTGATGAGGCTTCCTTATCCTCACTCTGTCTCCTTCTCGGAAAGAAGGCATGCATGCGCCGTGTTTAGCATCTGTGTAATGCTGCATTTTTGTCTGATGTTTCTGAACTGCACGATGAGCTAAAACTTCCAGGGGAGACACAGCAAGTGGCAGGGGAAAAATATCCAATTTGGTGCGCATCTTCCTGCCATAAAGGAGTTCGTATGGTGAGGTGGAAGTTGCAGCATGTGGTGTTGCACGATACACCTGGAGCCAGTTCATAACAGTCTCCTTCCATGGTTGTGACTGTTGAATGGTGGTTTGAATGCAGCTTCGCAGAGCACGATAGAATCTCTCAACAGCTCCGTTAGCAGCCGGATAGTAGACTGATGTTCTGCTGTGGAAGATACCTCGGGTGTGCAGGAACTGTGGCCCATTATCTGTGACTATACTCTCTGGGTTATCATGACGACAGAAGACAGATGTCAGGAAGTGAATAACATCTGCAGTAGTGGCAGTATGTGAAAAGGCCAGCTCGGGCCACTTAGAATAATTGTCTGTCAGAGTGATGGCATACCTGCAGGCAGAAACTGCTGTGTCAAAGGGACCCACAATGTCAATGCCAAGTTTCTTCCATGGCCCATCAGGCAGTGGAACTGGTTGCAAAGGGGCAGGGCAAGTAGAGGCTGTCTTATCATTATTTTGGCAGAGTATACATGAAGCGATGCAAGACTGTACTTGTGAGTCCACTCTTGGCCACCAGCAGAGGTCACGCAGGCGTTGTTTTGAGCGGACGATCCCTTGATGACTCTCATGTGCAAGCGTAAACAGTGTGTGTCGTAAGGAGAGTGGTGCGATGAGTCTCGAATCTCAAAGGATGTAGTTATCCTTAACTGAGAGCTCATCTCTGAGCGTGTAGTATGGGGCCAGTACACCACTTACTGATTTAAGGGAGGGAGGCCAACCACTATCAATTTGTGAGCGCAGGGCTGACAGTTCAGGACAAGCAGAGCAGGCAGAGCCAAAGTCGGCCACTGGAAGGGAGTTCAGGGCAACAGAAATCTGTGCCACCATCTCTGGTTCTGCATCTGGAATAGAGTCAGAAGGCACAGGCAAGGGAAGACGTGAGAGGTAATCAGCTGTTTAGTTCTGGGAGCCCGGTCAATAGACAATATCATAGTCAAAACAGAGCAGTTGTGCAGACCAGCGGTCAACCCGCATGCCAGCTCGGCCGATTCCTTTTGTGCTGAGCAGTGTTGTCAATGCCTGGTGGTCTGTGGGGAGAGTAAACCGGCATCCCCACAGATACATTCTCCATTTCTCTGTAGCCCACACACAGGCGAGCGCTTCTTTTTCCACGATCAAGTATTTTCTCTCTGTTTCAATCAGTGTGCGTGAAGCAAAAGCCACTGGCTTTTCTGTGCCATCGGGCTGTACTTGTGCAAAGACAGCTCCAAGTCCATAGCCGCTTGCATCTGTGGAAATCACAGGTCACAGAGAAGGGTCAAAAAGAGCAAGCACAGGACTGTTCACAAGAAGATGCATAGGAGCCACAACTGTCGCAAAGTTAGGCAGAAACTTTTAGTACCAGGATATTAGGCCCAGAAATGATCTCAGTGCAACAGCATCAGATGGGGAAGGGGCGTTCAAGACAGCGTTAATATGCTCTTGGTCAGGAAGGATACCATCGGTAGTAATGGTATGACTGAGGAAGCATAGGGTGGCCTTCGTGAAGTGACATTTGTTCTCATTGAGCACCAGTCCAGTCTCCTTCAACTTTTGGAGGACAGTGTTGAGGCTCTGGTCATGCTCAACAAGGGTATTGCCATAGACGATGAGGTCATCCGGATAATTTTGGACACCTGGGAGACCATTGAGGATGTCAGCCATCATTTTCCTTGAAAGCTGAGGGAGCAGACGCAAGGCCGTAAGGGACTCTGCAGAATCTGAATAGGCCATCATGAATGCTGTGAGGTCCCTACTATCTTCATGAAGAGGCAACTGGTAATATGCATTAGCCAGATCGATTGTAGAGAACATCTTTGGTCCTTGTAAGTTTGCAAACAGTTCATCCACATGAAGTAGGGGGTAACAGTCTGTGACCACAGCCTTATTTGGCTCACGGAGATCTGCGCACATCCGTATTCCACCAGTTTTCTGTCCTGTGACGACAATAGGTGAAACCCAGGGTGATGCATCAGTTTTTTCAATCATGCCAGCTTTCAGCAAGCGGTCCAGTTCAGCTGACACAGAAGCTCTCACAGCAAAAGGCAGGTGTCACAGTTTCTGGTGTACTGGTTTAACAGAGGGGTCAATCTTTCCTTATGCACAAAATTTTGTGCCCAGCCAATGTCTGGAGTAGCAGGGATGCAGGAAGCTGGTGCAGACTCTATGGTCAGCACAGGAGCAGGTGAAGCAGTCACACAGCTGACGGCAGGAGCAGCAGAGACGCAGGGGGTAGATGACAGGTTCGTAGTAGACACAGGAGGGAGGACATTGTTATCTTTGATGCAAATACCTAAGGCTTCCATGAGATCTCTTTCCAAGAGAGAAGTGCCCTTCTTCACCACATAGAATGTGACTGGAGCAGTAAGAACTCCTCTACACGTTGACTCATAGACGACCAAGCACTGGAATTTTCCCCTTTGTGTAGGTCACCAGCCGAGTAACAGGTGGAAGCAGTGGTGTGTCTTTGAAGTACTGAATATAGATGTAGTGAGGTAAAATAGATACTGCAGATCCTGTGTCAACAACCAGTTCATGCTCTGTGGTAAGAGAAGGAGGTGTATTGATACTGATTTTGCACTTAAGCGTGTTTGGCTTACGGTTGTTTAAGTACAACACAGTAAGTTTAGGTAGCTGAATCTCACCTACATCACTTGTCTTGGATGAGCGACAAACACAAACAAAATGTCCGACTTTATGGCAAGACTTGCATGTTGCTTTGGCTGCAGGGCAATGAGAAGAATTAGCCAGATGTTTGTCAGAACCACACCTGAAACAGCTGCGGGAAGATGTAGCAGTGGCATTGGATGGCTTATTTGGGCGAGTATGCTGTTTGTGTTTCTTTTTAGTAGACTGTGAACGGGACTGCACCGCTTGCACTGGAACACTGTCATTTGCTGCGATTGCTTTGGCTTGTTGAACAGCGGATTCTACTTGTGATGCAATTGTTAAGGCTTTGTCCAGTGTCAGGTCTGGTTCGAAAAGGAGCCTCTCTCTTATGTTTGGGCTTGTCACATGTTCAATCAACTGATCACGGATCATTTCATCTGTTTTATCCTCAAATCTGCATTTTGAAGTAAGATCACACAACACGGCCGCATACTGCGCAATAGTCTCATGAGGTGCTTGTCCTCTCTGCCTGAAGGCATGGCGTTTCACAACAACATTCACTTTGAGTGTGTAGTAGAGTCAAATGTGTCACCTGTATCTGGTAACGAGTAGAAAATCTGTTGTCCCTCAGGTCCGGGGCAGTGGAGTAGTGTAGCTCTCCTGCGAGCTTCAGGCCAAGCGTTTCCCGTTGCATTAATTACCAGCAGGTAATTTTTGAAAATCCGCATCCACATGCTGAAAGGTGTCGACCGCTCTCCCGGGCACGGCAAAAACATTGGAGGTGCAGCTACGTTTCCAGCCATGTTGAGTCAGCAAAAAGCAAAAAAACATGTACGCCAGGATCCCGTCCTCGTTGCTAAAATGTGGTGTATCGGTGCACGGATTACAAGTGTAGAACGAAAATACTGTTTATTTAACAGACAGGTAAGCAGTACATACAACATGGTATTCAGGAGTCGCCATCTTAGTCTACCCTCCTTCTACGCTCTTGCAACATCTCAACTGTGTCTGCTTTACAACATTGCCACCTAGTGTTATAAGTTGCAATACTATAATCAGGGAACACAACACCGGTTATGAGGTTGCAGGGGTAGGGAGCGGTGCTGTTGGAAAGGGTCCACCATTGACCCGGTTTTAAGCCCAGCATGCAGGACAAGGGGGCTTCTGTGCAGATTCTTCTGTGCAGATTCTGTGCTTGATGTTGCCTTTGAAATTGTCACACTTCATCATGCTGTTGTAGGAAGCACCGGTTGGTCAGGTCATACTTTCTGAGGGCAGGGACAGGGGCTCTTTAGGTTTGTCATAGTACCCTCCCCTGCCAAATTTTTTAATCGCCAATGGCTGGGATTCCTCTGTCACTTTGTTCACCTCAAAATAGGCATGATGCGCTTTTGGAGTATACCAGGTGTGGGGGGTAGATGATTCACACATGCCTACCACCCACTCTCCATTCAGTTTGATGCCCTTGGTCAGGTCTACTGTATAACTCGAACTGATGTTATCTTTATATAGATCTTTACTGACGTTGGACAGCAGGGTCATGTAAAACCCAACATCAACCACCACCGCCATGATGAGTGGCCGTCACCGCGGCTGCTTTTTAGAAGCTTTAACCCAGCTGTTTAATTTCTCTGGCCAGTTTTTCCAGCGTACCAAGATCTGTTTTTGCCCTCAATGGTCTCCCCGTCATAATCGCATAATCGAGTTTGTACACGGGAGGAGTGTGAGGAATGCCTTTGACCACCATAACACTTCATTCATAAAACTTCGTATTTTTAATCAAACATCCCTCTCAGGTTGGAGATTCTGACGAGTTCACCTGGTTTAAACTTAATTTTGACTGAAGCCCTGTGTCGGGTGGAAAATGTACTGTACAGATTTTAAAAAACTTGAGAGGCATAGGAGGCAATTTTATACTTGATAGCTGTGATTGTAGCTTTTCACCAAATATTGTAAAATGTTGAAGTATCGTCTGGTATTGTTGGCAATAAAATATCTCCACATTCTAGTTTTTAAGGTACGGTTAAATCTTTCAGTTACCAAGGCCTTCAGGTCACTGGCTGTGGTGAAATGCAAAATACTGTGTTTTTTAATTACAGCCTCAAAACTCTTGTTGAAAAATTCCTTACCAGTGCCCGTTTGTAGCTTTTCTGGGATCTGACTCTCTTTATCAACTGACTCAAAGGCCCTCTCCACCTCGGCACCAGTTTTTCTCTTTAAAACATGAACATAAGCCTTTTTTGAAAATACATCTATCACCGTTAATAAATAATTAAACCCATCGTTATGTTACGCCAGGGCTTGCATGTGACAAATGTCAGTGTGGAATTGGTTTAAAGGCCTGGGAACACTGTTTCTGCTAAAATGTGTTCAGGCGGGTTTATGCAGAGTGTATGCAGCCTGCTCTGCTAAAAACTCTTTGACATTTTTCAAATTTGACTTTTTTTTTTACTCGTTTCATCTTGTACACCCTAATGGAGTCGTTCTGCTCCACCACAGCTACTTGGATGGGCCGAATTGTAACACACTTATGATCCGTTTCTTCATTATCTTACTTCTGGCTCACTCTCAAGTTTTAGGGAGGTTTTAGGATTATTCATTTGTTTTTATTGTGACTAGGGTGCATTTTTTCATGACCACAAATAAAAAAAAGATTTGGTTTAATTTATTGAGAAAACTGTCACATATTGGGCACGGTGGTGTAGTGGTTAGCACTGTCGCCTCACAGCAAGAAGGTATCGGGTTCGAATCCGAGGCCCGCGGCCTTTCTGTGTGGAGTTTGCAGGTTCTCCCCATGTCTGCGGGGGTTCTCTCCGGGCACTTCGGCTTCCTCCCACCATCCAAAAACATGTATGGGGATTAGGTTAATTGACTAATTTAAATTGACCATGAGTGTGAATGGTTGTCTGTCTTTATTGGCGCTTTTCCATAGGCGCGGTGCGGTACGGTACGGTATGGCATGGCTGTACACGGTTGTGGCGCTTTTCCACTAGTACCTGGTACTAGATACTTTTTTCGTACCTCCTCAGCCCTGGTTCCAAGCGAGCCGAAGTGATACTGAAACGCGACGTCAGCCGACTGCCTTCCACTGATTGACCAACGAGTGTCGTCATTGGAAGCGTAATTGGATGCAGGACGTCCGATTGGACTTTAAAAGCCAAAAACAACTTGACTCCGACATTTTTAAAAGCGGCAACTGCTTCGCTATTTTTACAATCCCTGGAGTCTTCTCTGTCTCTTTTCTTGCGCTTTGAGCGTGACAAAAAGTCACAGAGCGAGCAACAAATACATGATCGCTTCCTTGTCCTCCATTGTTTGTGTTGTTGTTCTTCTTCTTCCCAGTTTTCTGTGTCACATGTAAATGAAGTTACGGCAGTTTCGTGCTGCTGTATGACGACTCCGCCCACTCCGAGGAGGTACTCAGTTGTAATGGAAAAGCAACAAAACTGGGCCATACCGTGCCGTACCGTTACTGTGTAGTGGGAAAGCGCCATATGTGCCCTGCGATGAGATGGCGACTTGTCCAGGGTGTACCCCGCCTTCCGCCCTGGGATAGGCTCCAGCCCCCCCTCGATCCTATGAGGATAAGCGGTAGATAATGGATGGATGGATGGAAGTGTCACATATTCTACATTACAAATGGTTAGGATAATGGATAAGATTTAATCATGTTTAAAGCTTGAAGAAAAACAGACTGAATCAGAATTACTTAATAACATTGTGTAAAATCATCAACTCGACAGGTTATTTTGCAAATGGATGTCACTGTATCCACAAACAAAGCATACAGATTGAGTAAATGAGTGGGTTTTACATCAAATGAGTCTTGAATTTTTTTCTAAAGTCTCTAAAAATTCTGACACACTCATACTCGCAAGGGTGTGTACCATTTCTTCCCAGGTTGTTTGTCCGGCTTGAAAATGAACTCTGTCCAGAATGTCTTCCAGATGATGGACTTGTTGTGCCATCGCTGCAGCATTGTCTTCAGTGTCTCTTTGCCTCTGTGAAACTATGTTGACTAACCTGTACCAAAAGCTCTGTCAGTTGATTAATGAACATGTGCCCCTTTACATACGTCACCGCTGTTCTCCAGGAATTTCCCATTTTAGCAGCTGGAAGACTCAATTCCACCCCACCATTCTGATAGCTTTTTCAGACGTTCAGTTTTCACTGTGTCATTAGCAATCAGGTCCTCGTACATGTCAATGATGCTCTCATTGATCTTTCTCAACCATTTCAGCTCATGCAAGACAGCAACAAGCGTTGGACAGAAGGAAGGAATTTGGGAGTGTACAACAGCTTCATCAAACCATGAAAATGGTTCAGGTAGAAGTCATCTTCCAGCATGTCCAAACACGGGTGTTCTCTCTGGCTAGGATGGTCGGTCTGACATCCACAGCAGCTCTTGGCCTTGTGGAGGGCAGAGTCGAGCAGATGGAGCACGGCTGATTTTACCAGGCTGATGACAGTGGATGACACTCAGCCATCAATGTCATCGCTGAACATTTCTCTCTCTGGCTGGGACCATGAAGGTGAAGATGGCGGTGTTGGAGGGGAGCTGATGACGTGGGAGGTTTCTTCTGGCTCCTCCACCTTCTCATTGCAGAGTCTGATGGGCAGGTTTCAGGTGGAGAGGGACGGAGCTCCTCCTTGGGTGGGTCTGTGGAGACGTCATCAGGGTACGGGGTCGCAGATGTAGAGGGACGGAGCTCCTCTATGAATGCAGGTGGGGAGTTATCATCCCAGCACAGATTTAAAGGTAGAGATGTAGAGTGATGTGGTTTCACCCTCCCTCCTTGAGGAGATGGATGTGGTAGAGAAGAAGAGCGGGTTGGTTTCCCTTCTTCTGCGGCCCTGAGCGGATTGGGTGTGAAAGTCAATCAGACAATCACACAATGAATGTGAAATGTCCTTCTCCTCTAGTGGAGTCAAGACAGTAGTAATTTGTTTCTGAGTGAAGCGTCTGACTGTGTCCTTTTCCACGTCCATGTTTTTTGCAGTCTTCCGGGTTGTGTCAGTCCTCCCATGCCCATCTCCCCTTTTATTGTAAAGAGGGGTGTGGTCTAGAAGGATGATTGTTGTTTTACAGTTACCATGTCATTCCAGTTACAACAGCTGTGAAACAGAGATGTAATTACACCTCCTATTTCTTTCATCTTTTCCTTTCACACAGTGATTGATGGCGATCAACTTGCGGAATACACCGCAGTCAGAATTAAAACACTCCAAGACAAAGTCCTCTGCAGGCCCCTGCAAATTGCAGAGACCGGCGTGGAAGAACCATCGACCAGTGACCAAGGTTTTTGACTGCCAGACTGCACTGCGCAAGATATTTGTCTTACACTGCTGAGTCACGTTGCCGGGATTCTTCACTCGGGCTTGTTTTGCAGCTACAGGGACTATTTGATCCGTTGAATGATCCTTCAGACACAGCTCCGGTGTCACCAACTGCAACATGGCCCAGTTGTTTGAGGTCAGCATGGCTATGTGAGTTCCCAGTGTTTCACGTTCATCAACCACTGATTCAACCACAGCTCCCCTGTCTCATACTTGAATACATAACCCCAGCGTCATTGCATTTCACACGGTTCTAAGACGATTCCTCATGCAGAGAACTGCCCAGGGGGAGACTGCGTCTGACAGAAGAACCATGCTTTTCCTCGAAGCATCCGTGAGTGAGTCTTGATCATGGTAGATGGTGACGGAGTGGTCTCGCAAATCAGCGTGGTGACACTCCCAGGTCTAAGATTCTGCACCTCTTCTTTGCTCGTATCAAAAATTGTCGATATAGTGCTGCTCCTCTTCCCGATTTGCCTGCTTCAGCATCCCTTCATAATTTGCGCGAGCCTTGTCTCTAAGCTGGGAAGTTTTGCAGTTTTTTGCGCACAACAACACCCCTCGCACGCGCTTAAAAAAGTGCAAAAATGTTATCCACACCCCCTTTGCTTTTCATTGTTCTTCAGGTAATCAAATTCTGTGTAGGTGTTTCCTAAATTAATATATGCACATACAGGCTTAATAATGATGATTATTTTATACTCTCTCTCTATCTCTCTAGTCACAGAGAACCTGCATGGATTAAAACATTGACTCAATACTACAATAAAAAGGAAACATTCAACAGCATTGCGGAGGAGGAGGGAAAGAAGGAAGGAGAGCGGAAGGGGGATCATAAATTATTGATCAAAGGGGTCATAAACCTTATTTTGGTGCAAGGTTGCTTTTTATATCTCTCACCTGCACACCGGTTTCATAGAGCAATATAAAATAAATGTAAGCAATAAAACATCTCAACTGGACCATGCATTTGGTTTGTAGAATGGTCTTATTAACTAACCATATCTTTGTTTTTTTTTCATAGGGGTCCACCAAATCTCTGACCTATGCCAAACAGAGAAACACTCTGCCAAGGTTCAGGTCATCTTATTTATTTTTTATTATATATGCTATTGATGTGTCTGTTGCTTTGCTCCAAACATGTATTTTCCACAGAAATAATTCAATGCAAATCATGTCTGGGTTTCCACATCTCACATCTTATTGATGTCCACCTTTCTCTCTGTTCCTCCAGGAGCTTCAGCATAGACCGTGTGATGGAAAGAGTGATGGAGCGCTACTACGACTTTGACTTGACCTACATCACAGAGAGGATAATATCAGTGTTCTTTCCTCCAAGGCTGGAGGAGCAGAGATATTGTCTTAACCTGAGGGATATGGCTTTCATGCTGAAGTCCAAACACCAGGACAAATTTGTGGTGTGGGAACAGTAATGTAGCACACAGTAATTAAAGAAGCTTTCATAAGAAGTCACCATGTCTGCGGTATTTGTCACAGTAGTATTTAACTTAATTCAGCTTACGATGCTTTGTTGTGCAACAGAGACAATATGTTTTGCCACTGAAAGCTGCAAAATACACCGTGAAACCCACAAATGTATAGTCTGTTCATTTTTTTTCTGTCACACCCATGATAAAAAAAGTGAAATGATAACTGGCTACAACCGTCTTCTGTTTCAGCTCCTGAACCTCTCTGAGAGGCATCATGATATCACCAGACTAAATGCAAAGGTAGAGTTTTTCTTTTTGTTATTCTCACAACTCAGTGTTTGTTTCAGCTCACAGTCTTTGGTTTAATCTCTTATGACCACATGACCACACACTATTTCTCTCCATCTCAACCACCAGGTTCATGACTTTGGTTGGCCTGATCTCCATGCCCCATCTCTTGATAAAATTTGCACCATATGTAAGGCTATGGAGATGTGGCTGATCTCTGACCCCCAGCATGTGGTGGTTCTACATTGCAAGGTCAGATCTCAAGGGGCCGCAAGGTTTTTTCTAGAGGGACAGCCCACTGTCTCTTAAGGCTCTTGAAGGGACAGATTTATCAAAATGTACAACCAGTCAAGTTTTGCAGAAAAATGCACCGATCAAACAATGTTATGACCACTGATAGGTGAAAAACTGATTATCTCTTCAGTGATTATCTGACTGATTATCTGATTATATACAGAATACAACAAATGAACACTTTGTTCTCAAAGTTGATGTGTTAAAAGCAGGAAAAATGGGCAAGCATAAGGATTTGAAAGTTTGACAAGGACCACATAGTGATGCGCCTAGACAACTGGGTCAGCTCATCTCCAGAACTGCAACTCTTGTGGCATGTTCCTGGACTGCAGTGGTCAGTATCTATCAAAAGTGGTCCAAAGAAGGAATAGTGGTGAACCGGCAATAGATCATGGCTAAGGCTCATTAATGCATATCGGGAGCGATGGCTGGCCCAGGTGGTCCAATCCAACAGACGAGCTACTTGAGCTCAAATTACCAAAGAAAACTGTATTAATGTCAATATTATGCAGGTGGTCATAATGTTACACTTGATCTGTGTTTACAGTGTAACCTATAGTAATGCCTCAAATATATAGACAAAAAGTGTTTTTGTACTTAAAATCTTAACTGGTTGAGTAACTTTCAGTTTTAATTGCATTAATCTCTCCATGGACTGTTTTAAATGTAAAGTGTCCCGAGGATCATGTCAGACTTGTGGCCATTTACTATGTCATTCCCTGTCTCTCTCTCCCCCTTACAATACTGTTTCTACCTTATCAAATAAAACCCCAAAAATATGTATATACTTTAAGTAAAACTAAAATTGGAGAATGAACCTTATAATTCAGTAGGCCAGGGAATTAACCCAATAATTAACATTTAGATTTAGAGTACTTTATTAGTTCCAGAAGGACAATTCATTTCAACATAATATCTGTTAACTTCCATATTATGTAATGCCTGATTTATGAGAGTTTTTAAATGAGCACAGCCAAGCTCCAATGGCTTTTCTGGATGTTTTCTCTATTGATTTTGTCATTCGAATTTAATTTCTAAAACCACACTACTATCAGTAGTCTGCTGACTTTCCAGAGCCTTCCAGCTACAGACAACACTTTCTCAGGTGCAGGTCATGCCAGGGACAGAATTAAACCTAGTTGCTGTCAATGACTTGATTTATTGGTACCTGGAGGACTTACATTAGGAATTTGAGGCTGGGTCTTTCAGCTGTATCAGGATGTATGGAGTGCCCGATGTGAAGGGAGATCTTTGTAATTTGAATTCAAATGATGTCTTTCTGTGAAAAGTCAACCATGATTTTTAAAAATCATTTGTCTTAGCACAAACCACAGTGGATAAAACTGACGCATCACGACTTTGCACCTGTTATTCCTTCTCCCTCCCTACAGGGCAATAAAGGTAAAACAGGCGTGATTATTGCAGCCTACATGCACTACAGCAAGATCTCTGCAGGGTGAGTGTGTGTGTGTGTGTGTGCATGTGTGTGTGGTGTGTGTATGAGAGAGAGAGAGAGAGAGAAAGAGAGAGAGAGACACACACATCCAAAACCACAATTTTCTTGTTCATCAGAATAGTAATAAATGAATCTGTGGGGGTACACAAGACGACAACCAAACCTTGATGATCAGGATGACAAACTGAGAAGCCTTAAGCCTGGTTTATGCTTCTGTGTCGTGGCGACGGCGGAGCTACGATGTACACCCGACGCCGTCCTTGAGCATTCGAAGCTCTGCCTCAAGGGAACGCGTTGCTCTGCAATTCACCGCCAAGCTGCTAGGGGGGTGTGTCTGTGTCTTTGTGTAGCTTGGGGGCTCTTCCGACAGTAAACAATGACAACTGAGATGGAGCGAGTGTTTCTGGAGATGGAGTTCATAAAATTGAAAAAGAAATGCTGTTACTACAAATGTTGAAAAACAGAAGACGTTTGTGGAGGTGGTCTGTCCGACCATTTCGTACCGCTCGTGCCGCTCCGCTACTAGCGGTGTTGTTGAGCTGCTAACCGGAAAAGCAACCGCCGGAAATTACGTTCTGAGCGGACCAATCATAGTCCTTGCCGTTTGCGTCTCAACGCATTGGCGCGACGCGTAGTCAGGATTTTTTGGAGGTGCGCGTCAGGCCACAGCGTAGGGTCCGCGTAGGGGTCTCCGTAGGGGTCCACATCGACGCCGTAGCTACGCCATCACCGCGACGCAGAAGCATAAACCAGGCTTTAGAAGATGAGCTGTCTCCAGAGCAGAAAGCAACTAAAGCCTTTAGGTTACTGAATGCAACCCCGGTTCTTTGATAACAGAGTGAGGTGTTTCACTATTGGAATCGCCTCAGCGTGACCAACTACGGAAGCTCCAGTGACTTCACGTCTGTCAGTGACAGACAGGTCAAACTGTGATGGGCTACGCCCCCTCCTATGACCACAGTTGACCCATCCCTCACAAGTCATTCTAGAACAGTTTCTTTCCGTGTCTTGCAAGGAGGGAAATGATGGTGAAACACCTCACTCTGTTATCAAAGAACCAGGGTTACATTAAGTAACCTAAAGTTCTTTTTCTAAATTTGTTCGGTGTTTCACTATGGGAAATATAGACTACTCCCGAATTGCATAAATCTTCCGAAGCCATAGACAATATAGCGGCTGCCAGTGATCATCAAAGAGACCCTGGCAAGTTTGTCTCTAGCACAGCATGTACTAAGGAAGGCCCAGATACATCCACCCAAGTCAAGTCAAGTCAAGTTTATTTGTGTGGCCCAATATCACAAATTACCAATCCAGCCTGCAAAACCTTACAAAAGTGTGAGGTGTAGCTCAGTTCGCTGCAGCACAAATGTTCTGCACCGAAACTCGCTTAAACAGGGCCCACGAGGTAGACATGCTCTTTGTGGAGTGAGCCTTCAACCCCTGTGGAGGCTGAGCTATAAGCTGGAGCTATGGTCTCCACAATCCAGGGGGACAGCCTCTGGACAACGGTTTGTCTCTATGGGGAGTGGCCCATGACACAAAAAGTTGATCTCCTTTCCTGAAACCTGCTGATCTATTCACATACACATAGTGCCCGCACCGGGCATAATGCGTTGTGCCTTTGCTCCTTCACTGAGGAGAACGGAGGGAGGTGAAAAACTGAAAGCTCCACCATGGGACACCTGTAGGCAGACTCCACCACCTTCGGCACAAAAGCAGGACTGGGCCGTAAGCAGACTTTGGTGAGTCCTGGGACAAGCTGCAAGCAGGAAGAGCGGATAGATAAAGCCTGTAATTCACTCACACGCTTTGGTCAAAGCTAAAAGCAATGCAGTCTTAAGAGAAACAAACCTCATCTCCACTGCCTGTATATATATTTTTTTTCTTCACTTTGTCTGCATTGTTCTCATTGTTCAACACCACAAAAGAGTGTCGACCTTTTAAGAGATTATGCATATTTTAGTCTTGCAGCAAAAGCTATTAATATTTGGTGCGTGTATGTGACCATCACTGGCCCTCCCTGGAATCTAATCTTACTTTATTTATTGGAATTTCCTGTTATAAGCCAGAGAGGGATGTGCTACACCTGGGTGACAAGAGGGGGAAATCAATGACAGACAGGGAGATAAGACAAAACAAAAAGGGAAGTTTACAGACAGGCAGTGCTATTGGAATAAAAAAATGTGTAAGCTACTATGTCATTCCTAACACCTTCATCCCAACACCCAACATTATTGAACGTCAGAGTAGTGGAGGACCTAACCGTATAGAGTAGGCTACCGAGAACACAAATGAGAGAAGTATGTGGAGAAAATATGAGTTTAGTGAGAAGTCGGACGAATGATTTGGCACATACTAGCAGTTCACATCAGTACTCATCAATGTGACTCGGGAGGAGTTAATAAGATCTGGATAAAACATGCATGTGTGTAGAACACCGAAGCACAGAGCGTCTACCACGACCCCTCATGGCCAGATCGGCCAGGTGTCCACAACAACCCGGGGAAGTGGGAGCATCGACGATGCCAAACCCAGAGGGCTACCCGGGCCACCGAGAACCACGCAGATCCAACGACCAGGAGGAGACAGAAACCACCACTCCCCAGGAGGCCAGGACAGGTCCAAGGGGCCAGTGACATGAGGGCCCACCCATCCCCAACCACCCCACCATCCACCCCCATCCCCAACCCCCCTATATGAGTCCCTATATGTGCCTAAATGTGACTATGTATAGTGAGGTGCAAGATATGTGAAGTGCACATTAAGAGGCAGTCTGGTGTGGACCCGGCCCATGGGAACAGAGCCGCGAGGGGAGTAGAAGAGATGGGCATAGCTCCTGAAGCACTGGGCCCCCAGGATCAAGAGGCCAGGGGCCAGGGAGATCCCACACAAACCAGCAGGCCCCACCAACCATGACCTGAAAGCTGCAGCCCCAGAGCAGAGCCCCAGCAGCCACATGAATTAGAGATGCAGCGACCAGCCAGCACAGCCCGAAAAGAATCGTCGCACTCCACCAGCCGGAGCCAAATCGCGAAGCCAGCTGTCCGGCAAACAATCCCCCTACCGGACCCAGATCGCTCCCAAGCCCGGGATGCCCCCTTGTGCGTGAGGAGCCCCCGACCCACCGTAACACTGGTCGCCCCAGCCCAGGAACACGTCGGACCCGGATCGAGCAAGCTGAGCTTGGAACTCCAGTGGTGATATGCAGGCCCAGGCGATTGCCTGAGCACGTGTGGGCCAGAGCACCCACACCCACCCACCCCCCTCCCCCCAGAAGAGAGCCCCCGGCCCCCAAGCCAACCCCACCGGTGACGAGGACCCCCAGACACCAGATTGTGAAAGGAAGATTAATCAAGGACCACTGGAGAAGTGGAACACGCCAGGGTCTCTGAAAACTGAACATTGGGGCTCTGTCCCGTGTCTGCTCCTTTCTCTTTTAGGGGGGAGGAGAGGGAAAAACAAGGTGGGTTAGGTCGTCCACTTTTTCTTTCCATATCCGGGGTGGGACGGACGGTTCCTTGCCACAACTGCAGCAAAAGAGTGTTTACCCCACGGTTTCTGATTCCCAGTCCAAGGTTGCTGTCCTGTCTGCTCACCAGGTGTCTGTCTCTGCAGCCTGAGATGCCCCTGTTGCCGTTTCACTGCTGCTGCTGCAGCAGCAGCAAAGCCAGGCTTCGGCCCTTGTGGGGGGTGGGGGGTGCTCCACCGGGGAAGACAGAGGTCAAAAGCTTCAACTTCTTTTTTCGCGAGGGAGCTGGTCTCCCTCATCTTTTCCAATGCTGGACTGAAAAGACCTTTGGCCGGGTCGTATCCTGCATCCATCACTTCTGCCTTCTGTGCATCACTCAGGCCTGAGAGATTCAGCCATAGGGCCCTCTCACCTGCAACTGCAAGTCCCATTACCCAACTGCAGCCTTGCACTGCACCCCATGAGGATGAGGTCATTCACCATACAGGTCTCATCCCAGAGAGCAGGGTTAGGTGAGCCAGAGTCCAGTTGTCCCCCCATCTGCTCTAGAATCTCTGTGTGGTACGAAGATAACAGTGTAAATGCATTGAGACAACACACCAACCTGTATGTCCTCTGGAAGACGGACGGACTGCCATTTTACTTGGCAGAGAGATGTTGGAGGTTGCTGAAAGAGACTGACAGTTTGGGTGGAGGTGATAACCCACTGACGGTTCCACCACTGGGAGTTCGGCCAGCCTCAGCTCCCCCATCCCTTGGATCTCTAGCTTAAAGTAGCCTTTGGTGGGAAGCTTACTTTTAAATGGACTCGACCAGTACCTGCTGGTGTTTGAGCTGGTGGGAGCCTCTTACCATCATACAGATCTCTCTCTGTCCCTCCTGATCATGTCCGAGCAATTGTCCATCCTGTCCACACAGTCCGTAGTGACTCGCGGCTGATGGGTGCTGGTTGTGGCCTTTGAGGTACACTATATTGCCAAAAGTAGTCGCTCACTTGCCTTGACTTGCATATGAACTTAAGTGACATCCCATTCCTAATCCATAGGGTTCAATATGACGTCAGTCCACCCTTTGCAGCTATAACAGCTTCAACTCTTCTGGGAAGGCTGTCCACAAGGTTTAGGAATGTGTTTATGGGAATTTTTGACCATTCTTCCAGAAACGTATTTGTGAGGTCACACTATGATGTTGAACGAGAAGGCCTGGCTCTCAGTCTCCACTCTAATTCATCCCAAAGGTGTTCTGTCGGGTTGAGGTCAGGTCTCTGTGCAGGCCAGTCAAGTTCATCCACACCAGTCTCTGTCATCCATGTCTTTATGGACCTTGCTTTGTGCACTGGTGCACAGTCATGTTGGAAGAGGAAGGGGCCAGCTCCAAACTTTTCCCACAAAGTTGGGAACATGGAATTGTCCAAAATGTCTTGGTATGCTGAAGCAGTCAGAGTTCCTTTCACTGGAACTAAGGGGCCAAGCCCTTCCCCCTCCACCAAACTTTACACTTGGCACAATGCAGTCCGACAAGTATCGTTCCTCTAGCAACCGCCAAACCCAGACTCGTCCATCAGATTGCCAGATGGAGAAGCGTGATTCGACACTCCAGAGAAGTGTCTCCACTGCGCTAGAGTCCAGTGGCAGCGTGCTTTACACCACTGCATCCGACGCTTTGCATTGCACTTGGTGATGTATGGCTTGGATGCAGCTGCTCGGCCATGGAAACCCATTCTATGAAGCTCTCTGTGCACTGTTCTTGAGCTAATCTGAAGGCCACATGAAGTTTGGAGGTCTGTAGCGATTGACTCTCAGCATCTGCTGACCCCGCTCCGTCAGTTTACGTGGCCTGCCACTTTGTGGCTGAGTTGCTGTCGTTCCCAAACACTTCCACGGTCTTATTATACAGCTGACAGTTGACTGTGGAATATTTAGGTGCGAGGAAATTTCACGATTGGATTTGTTGCACAGGTGGCATCCTATCACAGTTCCACGCTGGAATTCACTGAGCTCCTGAGAGCAACCCATTCTTTCACAAATGTTTGTAAAAGCAGTCTGCATGCCTAGGTGCTTGATTTTATACACCTGTGGCCATGGAAGTGATTGGAACACCTGATTCTGATTATTTGGATGGGTGAGTGAATACTTTTGGCAATATAGTGTAGCTCCAGACAGACAGGGGTTCTGGCTAGAGGAGACAGCCACTCTCAGCCTCCTTTCCAGTATCTTTTCTGGCATCGATGCAGAGTGAGAGCATGACTGGGGGTCAGCCTGAGCCCGAGTGTGTTTAGTGTCCATGCATGCTATGCACATCAGGTGAGAGTCCCTGCCAGATATGGACACTCCGCATGATGCAGAGCACAGGTGGGATGCAGCCTCCTTAGCCTTTGGTTCTGACCCTTTGGCGGGGGTGGTAGCCATGGACATATTGACTTGAAAAAGGGGAGATATACTTAATTATATAGCTGTGCTAGGTGCGCCCTAACGCATTAGCCTACCGGTAAATAATGTCAGCAGACGGTGATTAGCCCTTGCTAACAGCATACCGTAAAAATCTGCTTGCCGTGACATGTTAACCAAACTCCTGGTAATTGTCTCAGTTAGCAAACTAATGCTAACTGAGACCTGGTGGGCTCGCTGTAACGTGTTAGCCAAAAAGTATATTGTTACAAGGTAGCTGGTACACCAGTAAGTAAATACGGGCTACCGTAGGAACAGTTCGCCTTGACGCGGACACTGCTCCAAACTATCCGTTGTAACACTAAAACTACACTTCTTGCGACGTACTTACTCAGCAAAATCAGACAAATGCTGGGAACTGTGTTCGGCGATGTTCTCCTAAACGGGTCGTCTGTGAACTGTTGAACAGAATCCAGCTAGCCTAGAAAGGTGAGGGAGCTTATAGTTTCTTCACGGGAAGAAAGCGAGAATGACTTGTGAGGGATGGGTCAACTGTGGTCATAGGAGGGGGCATAGTCCATCACAGTTTGACCTGTCTGTCACTGACAGACGTGATGTCATTGGAGCTTCTATAGTTGGTCAGGCGATTCCCATAGTGAAACACAGAACGAAGTTAGAAAAAGAACTTGTTCACACTTCATTACTGTCTGAGTTATAGACTCTCCATGCTGTTAACACTACACGACTGTCTGCTCTCTGGTCGGAGTCTTGGGGTGTTCACATTACATGACTGGTCGGTGACAAGAGTGTTCACACTACAGTACAAGACTCTCCGTCAGCAGGCATTGGCGACTGCCTAACTTGACAATGCACAGTGAGGTCCAGCCAGCTGCCGCTCGCTAATTCCTTGTCAAATGGGCAACTCATTTGATATACAATATTAATGAATATATGCATATATTGCTGTCCAAACTTCACAATGCACAGTGAGGTCCAGCCAGCTGCCACTCGCTAATTCCTTGTCAAATGGGCAACTCATTTGATATACAATATTAATGAATATATGCATATATTGCCGTCCAAACAGAATTAGCGAGAGACCGCTGACTGGACCTCAGTCAATGTGCAAGCTTTTCGTTGCAAACGTGGGCATGGAGCAGAAGGTAGCCCTCCAGGTTGTTTGTTTGCTACCATCTAGTGAAAAAACAAAAAGAGAAAAGTTGTTGCTGTTGCTGCCGCTGCTACTTTCAACCATGTCTGCTCTCATTGACTGTAGCTCTTTTTATGTCATCGTGACTCGACTGGATATTTAGCACACTAGATGTTCAGTTTTCATCGGCGACTCAGAGTCAGGACATCAGCAAGCGGACAACTGGCATCTTTGAGGTATTAGGGATAGGTAACAACCCAGGCTCACTGAGCAGACGACTGCCTCACCCTGATCTGGGGGAGGGGTCCAAAAAAAACGTTGCCCACCTGCCGATTGGGCTAAAATCTTGTAGTGTGAACAAGACACTAAAAGCATCCAACATGGTGTTACAGTAATAGGTGAGGGTAAGAGTAAAGTCTGTAAGCAGCACATAAATGAGATTGCTTTTTCTGATCTGTCCATACCAGAAAGGGTTGCGTGGCACCCTCCAGTCAATTACTGTAGGGCCAATATGACTGCCAGCAGCTCTCAGTTGCCCATGTCATAGTTCTTCTCTGCAGCAGTAAGTCTCTTGGAGGTGAGTACCCAAGGACTCCATTTCTGGTCAGAAGGCAGGCACTGATAGAGGACTATCCCTGCAACAGAATAAGACATGTTGACCTGTCAAGGTAAAGTTTTTGTGGTAATTTTGTGGCAGGGACCTCTAAAATAACCAACCAAAATGCATTTCATGGAGTAAGTATGTGGTTTCTGGTCAAAAGTCATGCTACAATAGTGATTGAACTGAATACATGACCCCGAAGTACCTAAAACGTGGACCAGGGAGGGATGAATGGCTCACAGGTAAGGTTGGAAGTGCTGGGTGGAACATCTGTTATGTAATTATTTTGAACAGAACTGATGAGTGAGCCAGGCTTTTACAGTGTGGCATGGTTGAAGAGTGGATGAATTGCAGGCATGCTTCGTCAGTAGCCAGCTACACCCCTACCTCAAACAGGGTCTGCAAGGAGAAATCCAAAACATAAGGAGAAGGGAAAAAAGTCAAGGAACAAAGCAACAACAACAAAACAAGTACAGATGTCAGAAAACTACAGTGTGTGCATCCAAAACTACAATTTTCTTTTTCATCAGAATATCCACACATGGAACATATTATTATATTGTTTTTAGTGGAAAAAAAACCCCACAAAATTTACGTGTGTGTGTGTGTGTGTTTGCGTACATTTCTGTGCAGGGCGGACCAGGCTCTCAGTACTCTTGCCATGAGGAAGTTCTGTGAAGATAAGGTGTCCTCTTTCCTCCAGCCATCGCAAAAAAGGTAGAGGCTATGATAAATTCAGGATTAACTGGCAGTGGATGATAAACGGTGGGGGCAGTTTTTGAGGGTATCCCACACCATAGCAAAGCTTAAAAATATCAGATATGTTAGGCAAGTCACAGTAGTTAACTCATTGAGTGCCAGCCATTTTATAAAACCAAAAATGTCTTGTGTGTCATCTGTGCCAGCATTTTTGACCATTTTGAGTATTTTTTTATGATCCACAGAATATTTTGTACTTTCACTCTGAAATCACAGAACAGCTCAAATTAACTAAGAGACTCTATTTCATCATGAAAAAAAAAAAAAAAAATTTTTTTTTTTACCTTGCTCCATTCTTATTTTCTCTGGGGGAGAGTAGAGACGAGTTTCACCGAGATCACCACTTTTTGTCCAGATTCTTTATGTTCTGACTACAAATATCAGAAGCTCCAATTTTACTCACAGGATGTGTGAGTGCACCCTCTGTTGCCTGCTACCGAAAAACCACCTTGACGTATTTATACGTCTATGGCACTCAAGTGTTTGATTTTATATGACGTGTAACAGGGCTGCCCCTGACCAAACTGGAGCGAAATTTTATTTGGAGGTGAATGCTAAGGGAGTTAATAAGACATTCAATAAATGTTAATCAGGGCTGCTGGATAAATGGGCGATCTAGGCGATGCCTCCAGGGTGTTCCTGCTGCTCGGCCAGTGGGCCCCTGCTTAATCGTCTTAGCTGCTCTGGGTTTCTGTGTCAGTCACTCATGCATGTTGGATCAGGACGTACAAGCAAGTGTCCCATTGTTGAGTACTAATGGGACCCTCCAGAACAGGCTCAATCATTCTTCAGGCACTAGGTCCATGTTATCGATGCATTTCTACACCTCATATGTGCCCCTCGGTACACAATTCTCTGCTGGTTTACTTAATTACTATTCTCTCTCCTTTACTCATTTCAGGGATATTGGGTAATGGGATTATCACAGCAGCCCACATTGTTGATTTTTAATGGCACTGCCTGCTTGTACCCTTCCCCACCCATCATATCTGCCTATCATCTGTTTCCCCTTCAATTTACAATAGAGCAGCACTTTTCTCTTTGGCTATTAATAAGAAAATCCAATAAAGAATGACAGATTAGTTTCCAGAGAGGGCTGGTGACGGTTATGCACATCCATCCATCCATTATCTACCACCTATCCTCATAGGGTTGCGGGGGGGCTGGAGCCTATCCCAGCTGTCTTAGGGCGGAAGGCGGGGTACACCCGCAACAAGTCACCACCTCATCGCAGGGCACATAGAGACAGACAACCATTCACACTCACATTCACACTCAACGGTCAATTTAAATTAGCCAGTTAACCAAATCCCCATGCATGTTTTTGGATGGTGGCAGAAGACGGAGTATACAAAGAGAACCCGCGCAGACATGGGGAGAACATGCAAACTCCACACAGAAAGGCCCCGGGACTTGAACCGGGTACCTTCTTGTTGTGAGGTAACAGTGCTAACCACTACACCACCGTGCAGCCCTCTTTTATTGGGGCCCAAGCGGACTGTGAAACAGGTGCGCAAGGGACCTATTGAAACTGTAGTGTTTATTATTAGGGCCCGAGCGGACTGTGAAACAGGTCCGCAAGGGACCTATTGAAATTGTGGCGTTTATTATTATTATTATAATTAGGGCCCGAGCGGACTGTGAAACAGGTCCGCAAGGGACCTATTGAAACTGTAATGTTTATTCTTATTATTATTCCTGTACATATGTTTTCCCAAATTTCACCCCTTTCCCATTGTCAAAAAGTTGTATAAATTTGCACATTCCTGCGGCCCGCCCCGAAATTCGATATTTTGGGGTGTTCACACACGTTGCACGCAAAATGGCTGAATGGCGCCCCCTACAAAGTTGAAAAATCCCCATAGGGAAATTCGCCAACTTTGTTGTACCTCAAAAAAAATTGGTAGAGATGTTAAGCATACATGTACGAACAAAATTGTCTCTTGGCAGGAAGTTGAAATTCAAACAGGAAGTCGGCCATTTTGCATTTTCTATTTTCTGATGAAAACGAACTCGTCCTAGGGATTTCGTCCGACCGACTTGAAATTTGGTACAGAACATCTCCAGACCAAGCTGAGCAAAAGTTGTGCTCTGCGCGTAATTAGGTCAAAGGGCGTGGCCGCTAGGGCTTTGGCGAATTCGCCGTCAAAATTTGAACGGCTCTCACGTTCACATACTCTATCCGAGAAGCCTCACATTTTCTGAGCATGACGGGCACTCAGCCGTGAACGTGCTAATATATTAATGTCCCCCATAGCACCCCCTTGAAATTTTCAAAAACCCCTCCTCATAGGGGTTTTGATGGAGTTGGAACACGAAAATCAGTACACACGTGTAACTTGACCAGACGCACAAAAAAGTCTCTTGCACCAACTGTTCCAAACAGGAAGTCGGCCATTTTGTTTCAACTCTTCATTTTGGCGTGATTTCCACATTGAACCATCGAATGTCCGTAACTCCTTTGTGTATTGTCCGAATTGCTTGACGTTTTTTGACCCATGCTCGCACCGCCTTCCCCATCTGATACCCGACCGCAACATACCGCGAGGGCCCTACATAACCGCTTGCGGTTTTCTAGTTATTATTATTATTATTCCTGACACTTTGTTTTCCCAAAGTTCGCCCCTTTCCCATCGTTAAAAAGTTGTGTAACTTTGCACATTCCTGCGGCCCGATGCGAAATTCGATATTTTGGGGTGATCGCACACGGCGCTTGCGAAATGGCTGAGTAGCGCCCCCTACAAAGTCAAAAAAATCCCATAGGGAAATTCGCCAACTTTGTTGTACCTCAACGAAAATTGGTAGAGATGTTGAGCATACATGTACAAACAAAATTGTCTCTTGGCAGGAAGTTGAAATTCAAACAGGAAGTCGGCCATTTTGCATTTTCTATTTTCTGATGAAAACGAACTCGTCCTAGGGATTTCGTCCGATCAACTTGAAATTTGGTACAGATCATCTCCAGACCTAACTGAGCAAAAGTTGTGCTCTGCATGTAATTAGGTCAAAGGGCATGGCCGCTAGGGCTTGCTCAACTTTGGCGAATTTGCCGTTTAAATTCGAACAGCTCTCACGTTCACATACTCGATCCTAGCAGCTTCAAATTTTCAAAGCATGACAGGGGCGCGACCCTGAACGTTCCGATTTATTAACGTCATGCCTTACTCATAGCACCCCCCAGTGGTAACAGGAAGTGACCACTTCTTACTTTTCACATTAACTGATGTCACACAGAAGACTCCATCAACGTCATTCCACTTCTAAAACCTAAAGAACAACTTGGTGAAGCTTCGTTACGAACACCGTGAGGCTACGACTAACGGCGCCCGTATGGCATCGCTGCGATTTTTTGATCGTTCGCCAAGAAAATACGTTTGCCTTTTTGACGGCTTTACTAAAGTCGTATCATCATGAAAATTGATACACAGGTCAGCGCTCACATCCTCTAACATCTGATGTGGTCCCCGCCCAGGGGCGTGGCCAAATGCCTCCACAGCGCCACCCTTTACGTTTACATGTTCTGATATGATATAGTTGACCCCATCGACTTCATTCCACTTCTAAAACATCCACAACACATTGGTGAAGCTACATTACGAACACAGTGAAGCTACGATAAACGGCGTCCGTATGGCGGCGCCGCGTCTTCCGATTTTTCGCCAAGAAAATACGTTTGGCTTTTTGATGGCTTTAAAAAAGTTGTATCATCATGAAATTTGATACACAGGTCAAGGGTGATGACCTCTAACATCTGACGGGGGCCACATCCATGAGCGGTCAAAATGGCTCCATAGCACCCCCTTGAAACGTTCAAAAACCCCTCCCCATAGGGGTTTTTAAGGAGTTGGAACATGAAAATTGGTACAGATGTGCAACTAGACGCGATGCACAAAAAAGTCTATTGTACCAATTGTGTATTGCAAACAGGAAGTCGGCCATTTTGAATTTTGGATCTTCTGATGAAAATGAACTCGTCCTAGGGATTTCGTCTGATCGACTTGAAATTTGGTATGCTCCATCTCCAGACCTAGCTGAGCAAAAGTTGTGCTCTGCACGTAATTAGGTCAAAGGGCGTGGCCGCTAGGGCTCGTCAAACTTTGGCAAACTCGCCATCTAAATTCGAATGACTCTCACATTCGCATACTCTATCCGAGCAGGTTAACATTTTCTGAGCATGACCGGGACTCAGCCCTGAACGTGCTAATTTATTAATGTCATGCCTTACTCATGGCGCCCCCCAGTGGTAATAGGAAGTGACCTGTTTTTTGGCTTTTTGCAGGCTTGAAGGAACTCGTATCATCGCGTAAGTTGATACACCGCTCAAGGGTGGCGACCTCTGACATCTGATGTGGTCCACAAGAATGGGCGGGGCAAAATGGCCCCATAGCGCTCCCTTGAAATTTTCAAAAACCCTTCCCCATAGGGCTTTTTATGGAGTTGGAATTGTCCGAATCGCTTGACGTTTATTGCCCCCTGCTCGCACCGCCCTCCCCATCTGATACCCGACCACGACACACCTTGAGGGCCCTACATAACCGCTTGCGGTTTTCTAGGATTATATTGCTATGAAATCAAACAACAACAACAAATCTTTGGGCATTTAACTTTTTTGTAGTTAGGCTATTCAAATGTCCCGCTAATAACACATTTTACAAGACCATCATCACATCATGATACGTAACTGATCTTCATCAGATGCTCATAATTACTGAGTAGAACCTGAATGCATCATAATGCAATTCAATGCAGCCTCTGAATGGCTGCATACTGGAGCGCTAGTGTGAACAAGGCATAATGTAGGGTTCAGTCTGCGCCCCATCAAAGGTAATGTTACAGATATTAAATGAATGAACAAGTAAGCTAATTGTTTCAGCCGCCCTCGGTAGTTGTACTCTCACCATTAAAGTGTTTGATGTCCATTTTTAAGAAGTCATTTGTAAGTCATTTGTATGACATGTATATCTATACATATACATATATATATATATATATATATATATATATATATATAGTTAGAACATACAGACACATTGTGTAGCATTATGTAGCAGCGTCCTGCAACTTATGCGCTGATTAAATGGTGGGTGATCGATTTGCCTGACATTGATTGATTTAGTTTCTGCACTGTGGTAGTGGACAGCTCCTACTAAGAGTATCTGAAAGATTGATCTTAAGAGGGAGCATAAGAAGGACATTAAGAGCACATCTGGGAAACACTCCTATTTTAGCAACCCTTCTTAGCTCACACCTTCTTTACTGCACTCTTATCTCTAAAGAATGATCTTAACTGGGAAATGCAGCCATTTTCATTTATCTAAAATCCTCATCTGTTATTGTTATTCCCTATTTTAATCTCATTTATATCACTATGGCTTCCTCTGTCTTTTAGGTATATCTACTACTTTGGGGGCCTTCTGTCTGGTGCAATCAAGATGAACAGCAGCCCTCTCTTCCTCCACCAAGTTCTCATCCCATCACTGCCCAACTTCCAGGGTGATGGAGGTATGTTTGTTTAATGTTTTTAGCCAAAGTGCAGAACATATATCTGTTTGTTCTTTTTTGTGTTATATTTGCTTTTTTTTTTTTTCTTACATATTTACACAGTGCAAATATAGAATACAAAGACAAATGAAAACAACAAGGACATTTAACATGCAAGGGTAAGAAGACAAGACAGGACTAAGAGGACATAACATGACATGCATGAGACCAAACGGACAAGACAAGCAGGACGGGGCAAGACAGACAATAGAGTTCTTGTTGTCTCATTATAAAAAATGATATGTTTTTGCAGATTTAAGTGGTCTGTGAGTAAATGAAGGCATTGGGATATGGATATTTTTGTTCTGTTTTTTCCAGTTTAATGTTGTGACTTTTTTTGATGATTAGTGGTTGTTACATCCCCAAAGTAAGAAATGAGTCTAGGGGAACATAGTCAAGTCAAGTCAAGTCAATTTTATTTGTATAGCCCAATATCACAAATTACCAATTTGCCTCAGAGAGCTTACAATCTGTCCAGGATATGACACCCTCTGTCCTTTACAAACGACCCTCACATAGACTAAGGAAAAACTCCCCCCAAAAAAACTTTTAATAGGGAAAAACAATTGAAAAAAGACAGCAAACTTAGAGCAAAATGGTGAACCAAAGATCATCTGCAAGCGCAGGAATTTATGTAGTTAATATAAACAAGTTAAGATTTACTGAGGGTAAAACAAAAGATGACAACGCCGGTCCGAATCGATCCACACACGCATGCAAAAAATGACCCACTGGCAGTTGGTTGGCTCACAGGCAGCGGCAAAGCACCCAGCTGGAGCCTTTATACATCAGCTGATTAATCAGCTGATCATCAGGTGAAGGAGGAGAGATGGGCGGTACCAGGCAGGAAAGAGAAAACACAAGACAGCAAACAGCACATACCACGGCCCTTAACAGTGGCGGTTAGTGATACTCACCAAATAACGCAATGATGGGACATGGTAATGCTGAGGCTGAGGATCTCAGATAGCTTGCACATGACCCCAACCATAAATTTGGAATGAATGGAGAGGGCCAAACTGCATGAAAGTAATCATCAGTTGTGGAAGGACAATGTGGACGTGTTACTTTGACTGAAACCCATATGGTAGAGTTTGTGAGTGGTGATGTGAGTTCTGTGAAGGATGATATATTGTATTAATTCGTTTTTTTAAATTGCAGGATTGATATTGTTCTGTCTTTTCATATGAACAGTTTGTACATTTGGGAAGAGTCTTTTGAGCATTGTCTCCTATTATATACTTTTTCTGCAATTTTATATAGGTCTCAGATATCCAACAGTATCGTATTCAAAGTGCATTACCCCAAATTCAGCCATGGTCTTGAATTCCAGCCAGTTAAAAATCACAAAAATCTCAGCTCTGCTGAGAACAAGCTGTTTCCGTTTCTGTCAAAGAGGATGTGTCTCTCTCACTCTCTCTCTCTCTCATACCATGCGTACTGGTGCTGGCAAAAGAGGCCAACGTTTCCTTGCAGTGCCAGTACCGTTAACAGTAGTCAGAGTCACCCAAATTAAAATACAGTCATGGAAAAAATTATTAGACCACCCTTGTTTTCTGCAATTTCTTGTTCATTCTAATATCTGGTACCACTAAACGTATAATACAATGAACACAACAAAAAATGCAGCTGGTCACATAATACTTTATGTCCTATTTGACATTCTTAAGCTTAATTGATTCCCAGGGTATATAAGAGGCCATTTCATGTCACAAGCAGCACTGCACATGCAAAGGCCTAGAGTGGTTTCCTGCTTACATTCAAGCCGTAGCACAACTCAGAAGTTGTCAGCTCTCACATAATGCCTAAAACAAAAGAATTATGTGAAGCAACAAAGGCAGCCATCTTGGCACTGCTGGAAATTGGCATGAGTGAGAGACAGGTAGCGAAAAAACTGAAGATCTCCAAGACAGCCGTTCATTCCAACAAAAAAAAAAACAAGCTGAACATGGCACTACCAAATTGCTACCTGGCCGTGGCAGGAAACGTCTTTCTACCCCACGAGATGACCGTGTACTCATCCGTTCCTGTGTCAGAAATCGTCGTCAGACCTCCAGGGACCTTAAAAATGAGTGGGCACTGTCGAGAAATGTGACTTGCTCGGCAAGGACAGTTCGAAACTGACTTGTTGAAGCTGGTTTGAAGTCACACAGAGCACGCAAGAAGCCCTTCATCAATGAAAGGCAGAGGAAGGCCCGGTTACTCTTTGCTCGAGACCACAAGGATTGGACTGTTGATGATTGGGCTAAGGTTCTCTTCAGTGATGAATCCAATTTTGAATTGATGCCCACTCCAGCCAACTTACTGGTTAGGAGGAAGCCTGGAGAAGCTTACAACCCAGACTGTCTTGCCCCTACAGTAAAACATGGGGGTGGATCAGTCATGATCTGGGGTTGTTTCAGTCTGAGTGGAACCGGGCAAATGCAATTGTGTGAAGGCCGAATGAACCAGGTCAAGTACAGGACTACCCTTGAAAACAGTCTTCTTCCATCAGCTGGAAAACTCTTTCCTGCCTTGAATAACTGGATTTTCCAACAAGACAGTGCCCCTTGCCACACGGCAAGGTCAGTTAAAGCCTGGATGGAGAACCACAACATTCGCACCATGCCTTGGCCTGCTCAATCACCAGATCTTAATCCAATTGAAAACCTGTGGAAAATCATCAAACTCAAAATGGAGAACCACAAGCCCAAAAACAAAGAAAATTTGTTTGAATTTGTCCAACAGGAATGGGCTGCTGTGACAGCAGAACAATGTCAGAAGCTGGTGGAGAGCATGCCAAGACGCATGGCTGCAGTCATCAAAAACAATGGTTATGCAATCAAGTATTAACTCTTGTGTGTATCATGTGTTTAAAGCAAACAGAAAAGAAAACATGGAATGCTTAAAAGTAGTGTTTTTGGCGGTACAATGCCATAGCTATTGATGTAAGAATTTAAGTAATTTTGGTTATTATCAAGAAAACCATGGAAAATGAATAATCCTTAGTTCTTAACTTAAACTCTCATGAGCTATTTTTGTTGTTATCATTATAATTGTCCAAACAAATGTACCTTTAGTTGAGCCAGGCATTAAAATTAACAAGAAATTGAAGAAAACAAGGGTGGTCTAATAATTTTTTCCATGACTGTAAGTGTATAATGCTAGCTTCCAATGAGCCTTGTGCTCACAGAGTTGAATGTCTCCTGATAGCACGGTAGCACTGCAGCAATCACAGCTCCGTTAGCAGCTGTGCTTCTCCATGACCCATTCTGGTCAAGTTTCTTCACTTCCAGGACAAAGTGAAGATTTTACGCCCGGCCAGGGTGAAAGGTGAGCTCATGGGTGCACGTATCCAGACTTCAGTGCTGAGTTAGTTAAGAAACGTCGGCAGTTCGATGCTGTTAAAAAATCTCTTTGTGCCACTGACATGAAGTACTCTCTGCTGTATCCTGTCAAGCTGAGAGTGATGTGGAGGGAAAGCCAAAAGTTTTTAGCTCACCTGAAGAAGCTGAGTCTTTTTTTCAAACACATCTCCTCCTTGTCCTCCTCATCCTCCTTCTAGTTCTAGTAACCTAGTCCATGTCCTCAAGTTGTCAGCCTCACAACTTTTTCTGCTTGAAGGATGACTTTTGGTTTGCATTTAGTTTTGCTTTTCTCTCTCTTCATTTTTACAGACTATTAATGATTATAGAGAATGTTATTTTGGTTAAATCAACACACAGTCATAAATGACACTTGGACTCCTTTTTAAAAACTGCATGGTTTTGGTTAATTAAGCTCAGTCAACTTGTGTTTGTGTGTATTATGTATGTAGCATAAATAGTCTAGAGCAGATTAGTCAATCATTAATAAATATCAAATTATGTATTTATGAACAATGGGCCTCATTCACAAACAGTTCTTAAGAACAAATTTGTTCTTAAGAACTGTTTGTGAATGAGAACAAATTTGTTCTTAAGTCCTACTTACGAAGTTTTTACGAAGATTGTGGCATTCATCAATGTTTTCTTATCCGGACTTTGTTCTTAGATCATAACAAATCCTACGAACACTCAGGAGTACTCTTACGCACAAATGTGCTGACATGTTGGCATGTTTGTGTTGTCTTCTTTTGTGCAGTTCATTAAAATATGATATTACAGTAATCTTTCTGTCATATGTATTTATTTATTAATTTATTAATTTAATTTTTAGGTAATTTACAGAACTTTTTTTTTTATTTCAAAATAAAATGCATGCAGTCAATCAGCTGGCCATGCAGTACACCAAATTTCTATATACAGTAGAAGAGGAAGTCACAATCAAGAGGGGGTTTCGCAATGTTGCTGGCCACCCTTGGGGTGGGGAGGCATGGGACCGAGCATGTGTGTTGGTTCTGTTTCTTGGCTCTGCAGCATTTCATCTGTGAATAAATAACAAATCAAGCCATTGTTGTGACCCTCAGTCCAATACCAAGACGTATTTTGATCTTACACACATCATGGTAAACTCCATAACTTAACATTTAACTTAAATGAAAGTATTATTTCAGAAAATAAATAAATGTCCTTCTGATTCTTCTGGAGTAGCCGCAGCACAGGGAGGGGATGAAACCTTCGCCTCGGGGCTCAGGTCTATATCCAGACACTCAGTACATAGGACTCCTAAAAAGTAAAAAAAAAAATGAAATAAAAAAAAAAAACAGTGATTTATATTTTTCCCATATAGCATACCCGAGAGGGTCGTCTCTCCGATGATGGACCCGATGCGCTGGACCATCTCAGACAGGTTTTGGGTGGCTGTTCCCCCTCCTGCATCTCCCATCGGCATTTTGCAATGTTTTTTTTTTTTTTTGTGGATTTCAAGTCAAACAACTTCTTTTTGACCTCCTCTGTTGTTCGCCCTTCAGGCTTGTGTGACCGCCTCACATGCTTGTTTTTTATTTGTGTTTGTATAACTTTTTTCCTGTGGGTTATTTCCTGCAGCAGTATCTCCAGTTCTGAACTACTGAAGTTTTTTCCTCTTTACCTGAGGCGCTCCACTGGATTTACTTTTTGCTTATGGCATTGTATTGTTGCTGTGTCCGCTGTGTGACATCTGTGTCTGCTCACAGCCCTGCCGTCTCTTTTATGAGCATTGATGGGTGGTTACCTATGCAAATCCTTTGTAAATCCTATGTTAATTGGACTCACCTGGCACGCCCTCTCAACTTAAGAGGAGATGGCATCCATCAATTTACGAACACAGCTGCGAACAATTCTGCAGTTTAAGAACATTTTGATGAATGCCGGGTAGAGTTTTCTTAAGATCCCTCTTAAGAACAGCTTAAGAAGGAATCTAAGAAGATTCTTAAGAAGATATTGGTGAATAAGGCCCAATGTCTTTTGTCAGAACTGGCTCAGGTATCTGACAAATAAACAGCGCAAGAGGGAAGTGGCCAGCAATAATATTTATTTACAAAAACACAAAATCAAGAAAAGAGCAGCGGATGAACTACCCGATGCCCGGCCGAGAAGATGCAGAGAGGGCAGACGGTGTTCCTCACTTGGTTTTTACAGCGGGGACCCAGCCCCCACCGAAACGCACACCAGAGACTCATAAGATAATCAACCTGCATGGGAAAGAATGGGAGACAGCAGAAGAAAACCACACAGGCACACACGACCACACCCACTGGGGTTGTCACACCCTCCCCCTTAAGACGGAACCCCAAAGGGGAACAGTCACACCAAAGCTATAACCCAAACATAAAAGTGACTTGGCCAATTACCAATTTACCATTAATAACAGTGCACAATTACATGAACAAATTACCCCTGTAAACACAACCTTAACTCACCCAATCATCCAGAACTCCGCAACCTGGTACCGGGGAAGATTATTTAAGAGACTGCGTGATGATGATGAGTAGGAGGGTAGAAGCAGAGATAAAATTATGTCATAGCACACCGAATAGACAATGCACTGCCACAATACCCCTCACTCTAAGGCAAAGGTGCCCTAGACGAGGCATCTGCCATGATATTATCTTTCCCTTTGATATGGCGTATATCTAAGTCGTGACCCTGCAAAAAGAGAGACCACCTGACCAGTCTCTGGTTTGGAGTCTTCAAAGAACCCAAAAAACTCAAAGGTTGTGATCTGTATACACAACTAGAGGTGCCGTCCCACCCATGTACACCTCAAAATACTGTAAAGCCAAAATAAGTGCCAAAACTTCCTTTTCTATGACTGAGTAGTTGGCCTGATGTCGATTAAACTTCCTGGAGAAGAAGCAGACCGGCCTCAACAACCCCTCGTCCCACCCTGGAGCAGGACGGCACCGGCCCCGACCTGGCTGGCATCTACTTGTAAAACAAATGGTTTGTCAAACTGTGGAGCTGCCAACACAGGACTGGAGCACAGTAAAGATTTTACATTAGTAAAGGCCTGTTGGCACTCACTAGACCACACAAATTTCGCTCCAGCCTTCAACAACTCAGTCAAAGGAAAAACGACAGTAGAGAAATTTCTGCAGAAACTTCTACAATATCCTACTAGACCCAAAAACCGCTGCAGTTCCTTTTTGTAGTAGGCTGTGGAAAGTCAGACACAGCTAGCACCTTGGCCTGCAGAGGAACAACATTACCCTGACCAACTACACAGTCCAAGTAATTAACAGTGGCTCGCGCAAACTCGCACTTCGCCAAGTTTACTGTCAACTGTGCCTCAGCCAACCTCTCAAGCAAGTCCCTTATTCTCTGCAAATGTGAATGCCATGTGTCTCTGTATACAGCCAGATCATCTAAATACACGGAGCAGCCCTTTAACCCATGCACAACCCGGTTCATCAGCCGCTGAAAAGTGGCCGGAGTGTTTTTTAAACCAAAAGGCATAACAGTGTATTGGTAAAGGCCTGCTGGTATAACAAAAGCAGCAATCTCACTCGCACGCTCTGATAAGGGCACCTGCCAATAGCCCTTGAGCAGGTCAAACTTAGAAACAAACTTGGTGGATCCTACCCTGTCTATGCAACCGTCCATGCGCTGCAATGGAAATGAGTCAGACTTGATGACAGAATTAACCTTCCTCATTTCCGTGCAAAAACGCAAAGTCTTATCCGCTTTAGGCACCAACACACAAGGAGACACCCAACTAGACGCAGATGGAACCGCAGTATTATTTTTCAGCATATACTCAATCTCAGTATTTAAATGCACCAGCTTCTCCGGACCCATGCGGTAAAACCGTTGTTTGATCGGCTGAGCCTCCCCTGCATCAATATCGTGTACAGTCCAGGAGGTGCGGGATGGAACGTCACCAAAAAGCTGGGGGAACCTACCGATCAGCTCCACCAATTCCCCACACTGCTCTCCAGACAAATGCGCCAACAGGACATTCAGATTACGCAAAGACTCAGAGTGATTCTACCTACCACTCAACAAACTGTCATCAGGTTTGGGAACGCTGTCTGCTTCCTGCGCCATACTGTAAATATCCACAGCGAGCGCTGGACCCACGTCACCTTTTACGCACTCACCATTTCCCGAGCGCTGATAACATGGTTTTAACAGGTTCACGTGATACAGCTGAGAGGACTTCCTCCGACCTGGTGTGGCGACAAGGTAGTTAACATCAGAAACTTTTGCGGACACAGTATACGGGCCTATAAATTTAGCCTGAAACGGCGACGTGACCAGCAGTGTCAGCACAAGAACCTGGTCACCAGGACTATACTCATGGCGCACCGTATCCTGGTCATAATGGGCTTTCATTTTTATCTGAGCCTGCCCCAGTTTTTCTTTTGCCAACAAACCTGCATGAAACAACCTGTGCCGAAAACCATTAACAAAATCAACCAGATTCCAGGGGACCTCAGGAGGAATTAAATCATTAAATCATTCTCGTGCCACCAACATCAACCAGGGAAGTCCATCTTCCCGGTCTCGATCTATACAATAAGGGTGCAGTAGGGACTTAAGCGTCTGATGAAAACGTTCTAACGCACCCTGACTTTGCGCATGATATGTAGTGGACTGGTTGTGGCACACCCCCAGCGTTTTCAAGACTTCAGCAAACATACGTGAGGAGAAATTAGACCCTCGATCACTTTGTATGACCTTGGGTATTCCGAACACTAAAATAAACTGTGCAAGCACTTTAACTACCACTTTGATGGTAATGGAATGAGGCAAATAAGCCGGATAACGAGTACATTGACACATTACCGTCAATAAATGCTTACACCCCGACTTTGCACTTGGCAAAGTCGGGGTGTCGGGGTCTATAATCAGATACTCAAAAAGCTCACTCGCCACAGAAATTGGCTGCAATGGCACCAGCTTTACGCGCTGGTTGGGTTTCCCTGTCAGCTGACAGACATGGCATGTTTTAATATACGCCGCCAGCTCTTTCTTGGCCTGCGGCCAGAAAAAGTTTCAGCACCTGTAGATACGATTTACGCACTCCAAAGTGACCACTTTCATCATGCGCAGCTCTCAGAACTTGAGTACGAAAATCCCTAGGCACCACGACTTGAAACACAGGAGGTCCTACAAAATCCCTGACACAACAAGACAACCATTTACGCACCAGGATCCCAAAAGGCTCAAACCCAGACCTGTCACTAGCAGTCTCCTTCACCACTTTTTTCACTTCACAACCTTTTTACGCTTTAAAGGACACTGGTCCTTCCAATGACCCTCTCCATGGCAAAAGTTGCACAGGTTTGAACATCCCGGGTGCACAGAACCTGCTGCATTCAGAACCGGACCCAGCTTGGAAAAACGGCTGCGCGTAAAACTGCTGTCATCACCTACCCGCTCCTGAACCTCACTAAACCCAGACTTATGTGTCGAAAAAAAATCATCAGCCGATTTGGCCGCTTTAAGCGCAGTAGCTGGCCCTTTTTCATTTAAGTAAGCGGCTACGCGCTGAGGAACAACGTTTTTAAATTGTTCAATGATCATTAGTTCACACAGACTATCAAATGAGTTTATTTTTTCCACGGCGCACCAGCGGTGAAAATGAGTTGTTAAATCGCGCACAAATTCAACATTCGTCTGTTTACCGGCCTTCATCTAATGACTAAACCTCTGAAGATATGCCTCTGGAACGAGTTCATATGCCTTGAGGATGGCTGACTTCACAATTTCATATGTAAGGTCCTCCTGCGCACACAGCCGAGTACGCCTCCTGCGCCTTGCCAGTGAGGACGCACTGCAGCAGGAGTATCTTATCTACATCTGGCCACTGCCTAGCCTCTGACACCCACTCAAACAACATGAAGAAAGTATTGGGATCTCGCACGTTAAACTGTGGCATAAAGCACAGACTCGCCATCAAGTCTCTGCCCTCACACGGTGATTCATTGAATGCGCCAGAGAGCCCTCTGTCACGGTCCAAAACCCTCAGCTTTGTACGCTCCAGTTCCAATTGCAACTGCAAAAGGTCTCTCTGCTGCTCAAACGTCAGCACCGCCACCCCAGGCTCTTTTTGCAACACACCTCTCTCAAATAATGACAATAACACAAACATTTTCAACTTATCTTTGAGCAATCCCTCTTGCAACACAATATTATAATGCTCCGCAATTTCTATCAACTGATCTTTCCTACAAGAATCCAAAAACACTGCACAGGGTGTTTCATAAAAACCTGACAAACTATCCATACTCACCTTAGAGCCAGATGCACACCGCTACGCGCAACTGAGCAACAAGCCCCCCAGAGCGTTCCCCTAACTACCTAACCCAGAATCTGGCTAATCTCAACCCTAGTCTTCATGTGGTTCTGCAGCAGGTGGGTTAAGCACAAAACCAGCGGAACCACCACAGGCGATCCCACGGAGTGCCCCCGTGAAGGGTGCTTGCGCAACCAATACTAGCCACTCCCCACAACACTACAACAAAAAAAAAACAAACAAGACACAATCCCAAAGGAGAGAGTGCCCTAATGCCTAACGGGAACCTCCAGAAAATGCGCATGCGCCGTGCATCACCTAAACTCGACAGGTGAAACAAAACTCTCTTTACCGTGCCACACTGACACAAAACAAAATACTGAGACGCGGACGAACCCCCATTTGTCAGAACTGGCTCAGGTATCTGACAAATAAACAGCACAAGAGGGAAGTTGTCGGCAATAACTTTAATATCTAGATTTTTTGCCAAGAAAATACATTTGGCTTTTTGATGGCTTTAATAATGTCGAGTCATCGTGAAATTTGATACACAGGTCAAGAATGACAACCTCTAACATCTGATGGGGGCCACGCCCATGTGCAGTCAAAATGGCTCCATAGCGCACCCTTGAAATTTTCAAAAACCCCTCCCCATAGGGGTTTTTATCGAGTTGGAACATGAAAATCGGTTAACATGTGCAACTTGACCAGACGCACAAAAAGTCTCTTGCACCAATTGTCTACTCCAAACAGGAAGTCGGCCATTTAGATTTTTTTTATTTTCTGATGAAAACGAACTCGTCCTAGGGATTTCGTTCTTACTCCTTACTATCACACCTATATCACACCTTACTCATGGCGCCCATGAGTAAGGTGTGATACTCAACTGCCCCATAGCACCCCCTTGAAATTTTCAAAAATCCCTTTTATGGAGTTGGAACATGAAAATCGGTACACATGTGGAAGTTGCCCAGATGCACAAAAAAGTCTCTTGCATCAACTGTCTATTCCAAATAGGAAGTCGGACATTTTCTTTCCACTCTTAATTTTGCTGTGATTTCCACATTGAACCATCGTATGGTCTTAACTCCTTTTCTGTATTGTCTAAATTGCTTGACGTGTGTTGCCCCCTGCTTGCGCCACCGTCCCCATCTGATGCCCGACTGCGATGTACCATGAGGGCCCTTCATAACCGCTTGCGGTTTTCTAGTTGTTCTGTGTTTTTTATCAAGCCAATTATGCTGTTATGCTGCTGGAACACCCAAGCACCCAAAAATACGACCCTAACTCTTGATTTCTACAGTATAATCCAAGTGAAATTATTAAGTGATCAATGAGAATATAAAACACATAAAGTCACAACATGATCGAATGTTCTGTACCCCTTTATTCATGAACACTCACAATAAGCCAAATAATTTCTGTGGTCCATTATTTCTTTGCAGAAGTTCCACATGTCCTCTTCAGTGCTGTAAAATGTGAATTTGAAGGGCTCCAGGATTTCTTCCTTGTCATTCACATCCACATCTTTCCACATCCTCCCATATGGTCAAGCAGCCTCTTCCTGTTCCTCCTCCCCCATGAAAAAAAACACGTACAATGTGTCGTGTTTGAATTAAAGTACATGAGCTTCTAATCAAATTAATGTATAAAGCCTGCAAACTTAGATTTTTGTCTTTGTTTACAGGTAAAATGGCCACTTGCTCCAGGTAGTGTAAATGAGGCCGTACTTATGTGGAAGTAGAAATAGTGACTGCCAAAGTACTTACTTCAATGAAAGTAGATAAAACCAGACACTTAAGTAATTTAGTATGTTATGTTTAAAGCAAAATATACTCAAGCATCAAAAAGAAAAGTACTGATGGTGCATAGCAGTTTCTATTCTTTTTTTTTTTTTAATATATAACGTTACTGTAGTATACAACAGAGGTGGAAAAATAAAAAAAAGTAAAAATGTGCCATGTAGTTCTGTAGTTAAACAGGTGATATCACTAATTAGCTAGTCAACCGCTGGCAAAACATTATGGTGTTGCATAGTGTGGGTAGCTTGGCTGTGTCACTATCATGTTTGTAAGTTCATGTGTCCACCTAATGCAAGGAGAGTTTACAAAACTTACCTGCAAACAAATGCAAACAGTTACTTTACATGATGCACTAAAAAGTTAAGAATCCATAGCTGTTTATACTAACTGCTATTGGTGAAAATTAACTGTGGAGTCATCTAAAACAACAACTGACATGTAATATTCAATAATTTGCATCATTATTGACTTCTATAATGCTGCTATTATACAGCACCTATACTGATGAAGAACACAAGAAACCATGCATTTTAGGCTGTGGATAATACAAATCAGCAACTCACAGCTACTTGGGTTACATGCTCACTCACTGGTCTTGCCCAAATTAAAAAGCAGGTGAAAATGTCCTTCTCAAAATGTCGTCCCTATGTCCCCACCCAAAATAATCGTCCTCATAGCCCTTCCTGACAGTGGAGGTGGGTTCTGGCAGTGGAGCCTGCCCGGAAGCGACCTCACAGTGGAGGTCTGCAGCCAGGTGCCTCTCTTATATTTATATATATATATGCGTATATACATTACATATACATATACATATATATATATATATATATATATATATATATATATATATATATATACACGTGTGTATATATATATATATATATATATATATATATATATATATATATATATATATATACATGTGTATATATATATATATATATATATATATACGTATGTACGTATCTATATATATATATATTTTGCCGTGTGAAACGCAAGTCAAATGCATTCAGCTTACTCAAAAAATCCATTTAATTCATTTAGTCATTATGGCTGGGGTATATTTCCCCAGAACATACCGTGTTGAGAAGTACATCTGTTATTTGCAGTCTTTAAAGGAGCTTTAGGGCGGCCCAGGCCCGGGGCCTTTCTGTGTGGAGTTTGCATGTTCTCCCCATGTCTGCGTGGGTTCTCTCCGGGTACTCCGACTTCCTCCCACCATCCAAAAACATGCATGGGTTTAGGTTAACTGGCTATTTTAAATTGACTGTAGGTATGAATGTGAGTGTGAGTGGTTGTCTGTCTCTATGTGCCCTGCGATGAGGTGGCGACTTGTCCAGGGTGTACCCTGCCTTCCACCCTAAGACGGCTGTGATAGGCTCCAGCCCCCCACGACCCTATGAGGATAAGCGGTAGATAATGGATGGATGGATGGAAAGGCGCTTTAGTGCCAATATTCCAATATTCTTCTCTTTTATCTCCCTCACAAATAATTAAATCGTAAAATAGTATTTCCCTCTGCATTTGTGTGAGGGGGTGCATTTCACAGCAGGGGTGCTTGCTATTGCACAACACTGTCTTTGTGAAACCAAAAATCTTGTTTCCTTCATCTCTGAGTCAACATACTCAGAGTTTACACAAAACCTGCTTTCTGAAACAGACCTCCATGTAGCCGGTTCTTTCTCTGGTAGCACATCACTTGCGCAGGTGTGGGGTTACTGGATCCTACAATTTTCGGCTTGTCACAAATTGTAACGATTAACAATGCAGCAAATAAAAAATGTCCCGGAGTTAAAGTGTCAAACTCATCGAAAATATGAAGTGAAGTAAAAGTGGAAGTACTGCAGGAGAAAAGACAGTCAATAAAACAATATAATATCCAGTTAATATCTAATCTACCCTAATTGTTTCTGGAAGAATCATCATTTGTAGTAAGCCGGCTATACAGTCGGGGGTATGAGCTGTGGGTCGTTTTTGGCTGGAAACTGCAAGAAGTCACACAGCAGCTGCACGGCAGCCGCACAGCTGGAATGGGAAAAATTCAGTGGGTCCTACTGTAATGCCAGCAAGCTGAAACTGAAAGTGTGCCTTGATGGCGCTATGGAGCTCATCAGAAATTATCAGAAATAACGAAAATCGTGAGGTTTTCACGTTTAAAAATTGACCAAAAAAAGTTGCTCACTAGCAGCCCCCTTCAGATTATGATGATTGGCATTTTTTTTGTCAGGCTAAGAAATTTTGTAGGTGTGGAGTACTCATTGAAAGCTTTTCGCATTTTGCACATGCTGCATTATCATTTTTTGGATTTTTTCTGTCCATATAATCTGAAAAAAAGTCAATGCCACTGCAATGAAGGCAAAATTTGCTTTCAAAGGAAATATCAAATCACAAACGCCGGGTTGTGCTGGCACCTCGAAGGGTGCCGAAGTGCAACGAAATTTCCAAAATACAAAAACCTGTCATCTTGTTTTCAAAAAAAATTTGAACCTTTCTGAGATGATTTAGCATTGAACCCTGAATGCTGTGATGGAGAAAGTTGTCAAAGTTTCCAAACTGTGTGGACATGGCAGCACGGCAAAGTAAGATGTGTCTTTTTGATACTCCTGTTATCCTTGGGGTCGATTTGACCCCATTCAATGTTTATCATTCAAAAAATAATAGTTGACTTTTTTTTGCTTTACATTTTATGACTTTTCCTAATTTGATAAGTACAATTGATTAAGCATAAAATTTTCATGATGATATTTTTACAATGTGCTGGAGACATATCGCACACATCGGTGTTCCTCTGGGGTCAATTTGACCCCAAGCTTTTTTAACTATGTAAAACTGATCTGCCTGTTTGTGACCCTTGTTTGACCTAACAGTCCCAAACCTGCAGGTGCAGTATTGATACTTTTGAGTTGATACATTACATGGAGTGTGTGTGTGTGTGTGTGTGTGCATGTGACCTAACATTCCCACACCTGCAGGTGCAGAATTGATATATTTGAGTTGATACATCACATGGAGTGTGTGTGTGTGTCTGTGTGTTTGTCTGTGTGTGTATGTGACCTAGCATCCCCACACCTGCAAGTGAGCACTCACACCTGCCAAAGTAGAACTGATATTTCTCGTGCTGTGGAAGGTGGGTTTTCCCGCAAGGACATTGGTAGTTCATGCAAAATGAGGGAGGAGCAAACATATAAAAACTTGCTCCCTATCCAAATCATTCCTCAGTGTGCTCTCAATCTGCAAGATATCTGTCTCTCTTTATTTGAGATTGGCCTCTGGAAGTTTACTGTAAGTGAGGTTTTAGAGCAGCTCTTTGAAAGTGAGAATGACATAGAGGAGAATGTGTCTGAGACAGAGGATTGTATCGAGGAAGACCCTGATTTTGACTCATTCTCATCTGATGAGAATGAGAGTGTTGACCCTCCTGTTGCCACTCAACCAGCACAAACGATCCCCTCCAAAAATGGGAAAATATTATGGTCCCTTTGTCCACCTGAACAGAAGGGTAGACTTAGGGCAGCCAATGTTATAAAGATGGTTCCAGGCCCAACTAGATACGCTATCAGTCGTGTTGATGACATCAAGTCATCATTTGAGCTCTTCATAACGCTACCAATTCAAAATATTTTTCATGTGATGACGAATTTCGAGGGGAAGCGTGTGTATGGGGACGCTTGGGAAGACCTTGATGCGGTAGACTTGGAAGCCTACATTGGCCTGCTAATTTTAGCAGGTGTTTACAAGTCTAAAGGTGAGGCAACAGCAAGCCTTTGGAATGCCGAAACTGGAAGGGCAATATTTCCAGCCACCATGTCTCTGAACAAATTCCAAGTTTTGTCCCGTGTCATACGCTTTGATGACAAAGAAACAATAAGAAAACAATTGCGGCAATAAGGGATGTGTGGGACAAGTGGGTGGAACGTTTACCCCTGATTTACAATCCAGGTTCCAACGTCACTGTTGATGAATGCTTGGTTGCATTTCGTGGGCGCTGTCCATTCCGGCAATATATGCCAAGCAAACCTGCCAAATATGGCATCAAGATATGGGCAGCATGTGATGCGCAGTCCAGCTTTTGACAAGGATCCATGACCAGGAACCCAGACGCACGACTCTCAGACAGGATTACAGTTCTCACAACAGTCTTTATTAGAATAGACAGGGCAATCAAGCACGGTATTCCAGCGGGGCGGTGGAGCACGGCCACGCGCCACCTGCCAACCCACTCTCAAAGCCGAGAGGGAAAACAGTTAGCGTTACCTGCAAAAGAAAAGGGGAACGCTAGCTAGGTAAGGCTATGAAAAGTTAATGCACAAAGCACACTAACCGGCATAATGGAGGGAAACTAACAAAGAGCACTACGAAGGGAAGGGAGGAAGACTAGGATAAGGGAAACTATAGAAAATAAACGGGACACCTACAACTCTACACAAGAGGAGGGAATTATCACAAACAGGGAGAAAACTAATAAATAAACACAAAAAACACAAGGATCTACTCCGAGGAGGATTCTTCTTGTGGGCTAAGGGGCATGGGGCTTATAACAAACAAAAACTAAAGTTACAACTAGGATCTATTCCTAAGAGGATTCTTCTAGTGAAAACAAAAACAGGCTATCAAAACTACAAACAAAATTACCACTGGAGGCACGAGGAAGCTGGAAAACGTGGGAGGCAAACAAGGGAGCGATGAACACACGGACACAGGGAACATGACGATCATGCAACGAGACAAGGGAAGACAGGACTATTTATACATGAGGTGATGGGGAACAGGTGGAGACAATTAGGGCGGGGTCAGACAATCACAAAACGCGGGAAACAGGAGGAAGGGGAAGTGTGAATCTGAAACGAGAGGGAACACAGTTATTTCAAAATAAAACAGGAAATGACAAGACCACATGTATGCACGGGACAAAAATGGTTAACTTAACTCAAACAGACAGACGGATCATGACAGCTTTGCCTGGAATTTGCAAGTTTACACTGGCAAATCTCCTGGCGAAGCACCAGAAAAAAAATTAGGGCACAAGAGTTGTGCTTGATATGGCCAAAGGACTGCATGGGCATAATATTACGTGTGATAATTTTTTCACATCTTACGCCCTGGGTGAGGAATTGCTGAAAAGGAAGATCACAATGTTGGGGACAGTGAGAAAGAACAAACCAGAGCTTCCCTCTGAACTTCTTGCTGTCAAGAACAGGAAGGTAACATCTTCAGTGTTTGCCTTCACTGATAAAGCAACTTTGGTGTCCTTTTGCCCCAAGAAAGGGAAAAATGTCTTACTGCTCAGCACCATGCACAAAGATGCTGCCCTGAGCAGCAGAGAAGACAAAAAGCCACAAATGGTGCTAGACTACAATGACACAAAGGGAGGGGTGGACAACCTGGACAAGTTCACAGCTACATACAGCTGTCGATGCATGACTGCTCGTTGGCCCCTTGTTGTCTTGTTTTACATCATTGATGTGAGTGTATACAATGCATTTGTTATATGGTGTGAAATAAACAAGGACTGGAACAGGGGAAAACTGAGCAGAAGGATGATTTTCCTGGAGGAGCTTGGTAATGCACTGGTCAAACCTCAGATTGAGAGACGACGGTGCCTTCCAAGAGTGTCACCAGCTGCTGTAGCTATTGTGAAGGAGATACAGACAGGGACAAACACCCAAACTCCTCCAATGGCACAAACTGCAGGCAAGAAACGTGGCAGGTGTCAGGTTTGTCCCACCCGAAATGATTCCAAGACCAGCATGACCTGTTCCTCATGCAAGAAATATGTCTGCAAGGACCATGCACACACACTCTGTACATCCTGTGTATAGTAGGGCAGACTAGAAGCTGACTGTGGGCATAAAGAGCTGTTACATGTTGTGACTGATGTTCTCATTGTTATTTTCTGTTTCATAAAAAAGAAAAAAACAAAACAAAAAAATCATAAAAACAACAACAAAAAAAAAACTCTTTAACTCTGCCACTGCCGGTCCCAAGCTCGGATAAAAAAAAGAGGAGGGGGGAGTGAGAGGGGTGGGTGGGGTGGGGTTAATGAATCACTATGGTTCATTCTGTGAGAATCATGAATGTGCACCCCAAATTAAAAATGATTTGGATGAAAGATTTTCAAGATAAATTATTTCTAATTCAAAAGTTTGGCCTGATGGTGGCGCTAGAGGAGGGGTCCAGGTTTATTTACTTGCTTCTGTATGTCATAGTCCAACCCAGTGGTTAAAGAGAAATGTATTTTGTCAGTTTTTCGTCTGGAACTCCTGCTATAATGATGCGATGTAGCTAAAATTGCTTCAGGCCACTGCTGGAGCTTAGCCAAGGCTGTGAAAAAAAATCATCATGTTTCGTGTGATTGCGCCAAGGTGGCGCTATACAATTTCTCAAAAAATAGCATTCTGGAATAATGCCTTAGTAATACACAGCCCCATGACATATAGTACACAGATCAGGAGTGGTGTCGTCTTGTATATTGTCAAAATGGAGACCAAAAAACACTTCCATTGCGCCCCCTGGAAGATTTAAAAAAAAAAAATAGCTCCGTCCCTGTGTTTGAGCCAAAGCTGTGAAATTCAGTAGGTATATAGATGACCCCAAGGTCAAGCATCTTGTTCCAATGGGCCACGCCCAACAGAAAGTCCATCATTTTGCTTTGAAAATTTTGACCTCCTGCCATTTTGGCTGATTTTAAGGTATTTTCAATTGCATACTACTCCTAGAAATTTTAAGATAACAAGCTGAAACTTTTGTCACAGGTATCCACCATAGTGTAGTTTAAAAGTTATAGAAAACTTTGTCACAAGTGGTATGGTTTGAAAACAGCACCCCCTCCAGCAAAAGTAGTCCTTTTGGACATAGCATACATATGGCTGCCTCCAAAGCAAACGACATACAGGTCTTATGTTATTTTCACCCCCAGTCCCCAGACTTTTTTTGTTTTGCCATGAAAAACAGCTTTTTCTGGATTTTGGGTGTTTTTGGCTGATTTTAAGGTATTTTCAATTGCATACTCCTCCTAGGGTTTTTAAGAAAGCAAGCTAAAACTCCAGCCACAGGTACCCTCACCAGTTTATTTCAAATGTTATTGAAAACTTTGTGGTTGGATGCTTGGTTTGGCAATGGCGCCCCCTTGAATGGTGCCCCCTTGAGCAAGCAGTGCTTTTTACCATAGCATATGTATCGCAACCTTGAAAGCTAACAACATATAAGTTTGATATTATTTCACCTCTAGTGTGTAAATGAGATGTTGGTAAACATAATATCCAAAACTCAGGGTGGTAGGTCAAACGGCGTGGCCATCATGACACTGCCTGAAACTTTGACGTTCTGCTATGAAAAACAGGATTTGTGGAGTTTTTCCGATTTCAGTTGATTTTAGGGTATTTTCAATTGAATACTCCTTGTGTTATTAGGGCCAGAGCGGACTGTGAAACAAGTCCGCAAGGGACCTATTGAAACTGTAATGTTTATTCTTATTAGGGCCCGAGCGGACTGTGAAACAGGTCCGTACCTCTAACATTTGATGCAGGCCACGTCTACGGGCGGGGCAAAATTGCTCCATAGCGCCCCCTAAATTGTTGAAAATTTCCCATAGGGAATGTTGATGACTTTGTTGTACCTGAACAAAAATCGGTTCAGATGTTAAGCATACCCAGAGGAACAAAATTTTTGGCACGACGTTGAAATTCCAACAGGAAGACGGCCATTTTGAATTTTTGATTTTCTGATGAAAACGAACTCGTCCTAGGGATTTTGTCCGATCGACTTGAAATTTGGTACAGATCATCTCCAGACCTAGTCGAGCAAATTTGTGCTCTGCACATAATTCGGTCAAAGGGGCTGCTAGGGCTTGAGAAACTTTGGCGAATTTGCTGTCTAAATTCAAATGACTCTCACGTTCACATACTCTATCTGAGAAGCTTCAAATTTTTTGAGCATGACGGGGACTCAGCCTTGAACGTGCTCATATATTAATGTCATGCCTTACTCATGGCGCCCCCCGCTGGTAACAGGAAGTGACCAGTTCTTTGGCCACACCAATGGGTGGAGCAACATGGCCCTATAGCGCCCCCTTCAAATTTCCAAAAACTCTACCCTTAGGGGTTTTTAAGGAGTTGGAACATGAAAATCAGTACACGTGTACCTTGACCAGACGCACAAAAAAGTCTCTTGCACCGACTGTCTATTCCAAACAGGAAGTCGGCCATTTTGTTTCAACAGTTTGGATTTCCACATTGAACCATCGAATGGCTGGAACTCCTTCCGGAAATCCGAATCGCTTGACGTTCATTGCCCCCCGCTCCCACCACCGTCCCCATCTGATACCCGACCGCGACATACCGCGAGGGCCCTACATAACCGCTTGCGGTTTTGTAGTTGAGTTTGTTATCATTGTGTAGTATAACGATTTCCCTTTTTTTGTATTGATAAAGTCAACCACATAGAGTATTTTGTTGCTCGTTATTTAATAAATATTAGAAGGAAAGAATCCTCAATCAATGCTGTATATATATATATTTTTTTTTTCGAACCGTGAGTCACCTCAACCAAAACCTTCAGAACACCCTTTTTTGAAAGGTTGCCATAACACCCTCGGGATCTTTTAAGAAGGTTAGAATGACTGTTTGACAGACAACCCTTCACACTCAAATTCACACTGATGGGCAATTTAAATTAACTAATTAACCTAATCCACATGCATGTTTTTGGATGGTGGGAGGAAGCCAGAGTACCCAGAGAGAACCCACACAGAGACAGGGAGAATAATGCAAACTCCACACATAAAGGCCCCGGGCCGGGACTCAAACCCGGCATCTGCTTGCTGTGAGACGACAGCGCTAACTACTACACCACCGTGCCGTCCCTACATAAAAACAGAGAAACAAAATAGGTAAAATAGGCAAATCTAGGCAATCTACTGTAGTGTGTTGGGGAATGAGTGGACAAAGACTTCCCAGCGTGTCGCTTTGATTTCATGTTTGTGACTGTTTGTGGAAGGGTGTTATCAGGGATGTTATTACATCTGTTTTATCCATTTAAATTGTTGTCTCTTGTGTCTGTTCATTGGTCATGTTAGTGTTATGGTGTTTATGATGTGTTTATGATGTTAACATGGACAGTTGTTGGCACCATGAGTGAGAGTGGTTGTGATATTCATCACCTTTTTACTGTTTAAAAATAAAAAGGGTGAATTTGTGAGATTTTATTCTCATCTATATTTTTTGGTTGGTTGACTTGCCAAACTGTTTCTGTGTATGTTAAAAAATTCACAGTTAACAGTACTTAGAAGTTCTAAAATGACACCATCAGGTACACTTAAAATGCTCCAATGTAGTCAGAAGTAGTATTAAGTTAATATAATCTCTAGTACACCATGAGTACATGGTGCGTAGTATACTTGCAATATGTATACTCAAGCATAGTTAATAAAATGAATGACTAAAAATATTCTGCTTTTTGCTAAGGGGACTGGAGCAGTAATCATACTGACTTATTGAAAAGACCTGCCGAAGAGGACTGTTTTGTCTGCACCTCACAGCATATTGTTCTCTGTGTCTGTTGTCACTCCACAAATCCCAGAGCGCATGTGACTATTTTATATCCACATACTATTGATTGATATGGTTGTGTTTGGGCATGTAGAGGCCGGGATATGAGGCATGCTTATGTCCGCACTTTTTCTCGACTCACATGTGATTTATGAATGCAAATTGCGTGCATCTGTGCATACACACAGTTTGGTGGATCTGAAAAGGGTGTATATTTTTAGATTTAGTGGCAGATTTACATGCTTTTTGATAAACGAGGCCTCTGAATTTTGGATTACCTCACCAACCGTCCACAGTACATGAGCATCTCAAAGATGCCAGTCAGCGGCTCACCGACGACCTAACTCTGAGTTGCCAGCGAAAACTAAACCTTTACTGTGCTAAATATTCAGTCAAGTTGCACTGATCCAAAAAGAGCTACAGCCAATGAGAGCACTTGCTGCGGCAACAACAACAACTTTTCTCTTTTTGTTCTTTCATTACATAGTAGCACACAAAAACCTGGAGTGCTGCTCCACGTTTGCAATGAAAAACTTGTGCGTTGACTATGGTCCACTCAGCTACCTCTAGCTAGTTCTTGGTGAAATGAGTCACTTGTCCTTTTCTAGTACCCAAATGATCACATGTAGAAAATGATGAGAGGCTCATTTGACCAGGAATTATAGAAAGGCAACTGACTCTACCACAGTGCGCATTGTCAAGGGGGGCAGTTGGCTACGCCTGCCGATGGAGAGTTGTGAACACTCCAGTCGCCGACCAGTCATGTAGTGTGAACACCCAAACACTCCTGACCAGAGAACAGGGAGTCATATAGTGTGAACAAGGCTTTAGCAAGCCACCATTTCCAAAAGTTCTCTCATGACTCTGCTGTTTTTGGCTTCATCACCTATGAGGATGACAGAGTAGTACAGAGAGCTGAGAGAAGTCAGGATTTTGCAGGATAAAGCGATATCATCGGCATGAAGACTAATTTCACGGTGGTGTGACTTTGATTGTATACCTGCATTATAGTCACATTGTCCAATAGCAGCCAGGTGTTCAATGAAGAGTGCAAACAACAGTGGAGACAATGGGCGTCCTTGTCGAGTACATCTTTGTAGCTGAAATGGTAAATTTGATATTTGTCCACTGGTTATAATATATACAGTGGGTGAATTGTTGTATGCCCAGAATCCAAAGGGTGAAGAGAAAGGACCAATCTACCCTGCCAAATGCCTTCTCCACATCAAGGGTTGCTATGATTAATGATAGGCTTTTTGGGAAGGAGCTGTTTTTGTAGAAAAATGAACAGAAATATAAAGTCGAATAATCTTCATGTGTTTTTAGAGGAATGCTTCCCTTTAATAGAACCAGTTTGTGTCTATTAATTGCATCATATGCCCTAATGCGATTACTTTTGTTGTTTTAGTTGATTAGCAAGAAATTGTTTTATTTCCAAATTGAAAATGCTGTATGACTTTGAGGCTGTATGAGAGTATATTAATTTTTTTGTTCTGTAATTCAGATTTGGAGTGAACTACTCTAACTAATAAAATGGGGAAAAATAATAATCACCTCACCCAAAAAGGGGAGGGAGAAAACAGGAAACAAAAACCTAACTGGAAAATAAATCAGCTTTCTAATGGCTGTAAAACTCAACTCAAAACTATCTGTGTAGGCTATCAAAATTACTTAAATTAAATTAAAACTTAAATCCTGCACTGACAGCTACAAAATAATGAGCTGAAAACTCTCCAAAGGAGGCTGGAAATAACTACAAACAAAAGGTCTCTCACACTAGAAGGCTATGGAACTTTACAAAGAAAAAGATGCTGCCCTCATCCACTATGAGGCTACAGAAATAAATAAATAAGAAACACACCTACACTAAGTGGCTGAGTAATCGAACAAAAGATCGCTCTGGCTCAAGAGGGAAAAAAAAAGAACTACACAAGCAACAGAAACTCTTCTCAGACTGAGGAATAAACTACAACCAAAAGAAGTTGAACTAAAGCTATGAAAATTACCAACACAAACCACTCAGGAGCAATGAGGCAAACAGGAAGAGAACTCTCTGGGAACATGGAATGTAGTTTGTGCCACATACGTGGAACATGACTATCTCACAACGGGGCAGGTGAGACAAGACTATTTATGCACAAGGTAATGTCTGTAATGGGGAACAGATGGAAACAATCAGGGGTTTGACAATCACCAGATGCGGGAACAGGAGGGCAGAATGTTGTAAAGCTGAAATGAGAGGGAGACAGGGTTATTTCAAAATAAAACTCTCATGATCCGTCTGTCTGTTTGAGTTAAGTTAACCATTTTTGTCCCGTGCATACATGTGGCCTTGTCATTTCCTGTTTTATTTTGAAATAACTGTGTTCCCTCTCGTTTCAGTTTTACACTTCCCCTTCCTCCTGTTTCCCGCGTTTTGTGATTGTCTGACCCCGCCCTAATTGTCTCCACCTGTTCCCCATCACCTCATGTATAAATAGTCCTGTCTTCCCTTGTCTCATTGCATGATCGTCATGTTCCCTGTGTCCGTGTGTTCATCGCGCTCTTGTTTGCCTCCCACGTTTTCCAGCTTCCTCGTGCCTCCAGTGGTAATTTTGTTTGTAGTTTTGATAGCCTGTGTTTTGTTTTCACTAGAAGAATCCTCTTAGGAGTAGATCCTAGTTGTTACTTTAGTTTTTGTTTGTTATAGGCCCCATGCCCCTTAGCCCACAAGAAGAATCCTCCTTGGAGTAGATCCTTGTGTTTTTGTGGTTATTTATTAGTTTTCTCCCTGCTTGTTATAATTCCCTCCTCTTGTGTAGAGTTGTAGGTGTCCCGTTTATTTTCTATAGTTTCCCTTATCCTAGTCTTCCTCCCTTCCCTTCGTAGCGCCCTTTGTTAGTTTCCCTCCATTTTGCTGGTTAGTGTGCTTTGTGCATTAACTTTTCATAGCCTTACCTAGCTAGCGTTCCCCTTTTCTTTTGCAGGTAACGCTAACTGTTTTCCCTCTCGGCTTTGAGAGTAGGTTTTGTTTTTCCCCCCATTTTATAGTCGAGAGTAGAAAGAGTAGGGATTCCCCGGACGCGCGCCTCCACCTGCCAGGTGGCGCGTGGCCGTGCTCCACCTCCCCGCTGGAATACCGTGCTTGATTACCCTGTCTAATCAAATAAAAACTGTTGTGAGAACTGTAATCCTGTCTGAGAGTCGTGCGTCTGGGTTCCTGGTCATGGATCCCTGTCAAAAACAGGAAAGACAAGACAACATGTCGGCACAAGACAAAAATGGTAAACTTAACCAAACCAGACGGACGGATCATAACATCCAAAAGGAGAGGGTGGCAGACATACTGTATTCCGTTGTCTTCATGTTGATAATGCTGGCTTTCCTCCTCCCTCTTCTCCTAGGCTATTGCCCCTTCTTAAAGATCTACCAGTCCATGCAACTGGTCTACACTTCGGGGATAAAGTGAGTCTTTCTTTAGGGTGTTTTTCCTCATTAGCTCAAATTTCCCAACTGTCATTTAAGTAATTGAAGAGGTTGTGGAGAATTACACAAAGGACACATTTCTTGTTCAATCCAACTCTTATATTGTTTAACTTATCACCTATCAAGGCCCTTCCAGGTTAATACATGTGAATAAAACCTGTCAAGTAACAAGAACAAAATGGTCATGTGACATAATACAAACAAACAAATCACTCTTGCACACTTGACTGTCATATACTGCATCTTCTTGCATTTATTGTATTTTTTTTATTTGTTTTATAACAGACCTGTTCGTATATGCTGTTTTGTCTACAGTGATCTTCATGGCACTGGAGGCAGGTGGCTGTGTGTAACCATTGAACCGGCACTGCTGCTTAAGGGTGATATCATGGTGAGTTCACAGGGGAAGGAAATGATAGAGAGCAGACTGAATGAATACTAAACAAATAGACAGCACATACACTGACATATTTACAGGGGTTGGACAATGAAACTGAAACCCCTGGTTTTAGACCACAATAATTCATTGGTATGGTGTAGGGCCTCCTTTTGTGGCCAATACAGCATCAGTTTGTCTTGGGAATGACAGATACAAGTCCTGCACAGTGGTCAGAGGGATTCTGAACCATTCTCCTTGCAGAATAGTGGCCAGGTGATGCTGGTGGAGGGAAACGTTTCCCGACTCATTCCTCCAAAACACCCTAAAGTGGCTCAATAATATTTAAATCTGGTGACTGTGCAGGCTATGGGAGATGTTCAACTTCACTTTCACATTCATAAAACCACTCTGTCACCAGTCTTGCTATGTGTATTGGTGCATTATCATCCTGATACACAGCACAGCCTTCAGGATACGTTTGAACCACTAGGTGCACATGGTCCTCCAGAATGGTTTGGTAGTCCTTGGCAGCCCATCTAGCACAAGTATTGGGCCTAGGCAATGCCATGATATTGCAGCCCAAACCATCACTGATCCACCCCCATTCTTCACTCTAGGCATGCAACAGTCTGGATGGTATGCTTCTGTGGGGCTTCTCCACACCATAACTCTCCCAGATGTGGGAAAGACAGTAAAGATGGACTCATCAGAGAACAATATATGTTTCACATTGTCCACAGCCCAAGATTTTCGCTGCTGGCACCATTGAAACCGACGTTTGGCAATGGCATGAGTGACCAAAGGTTTGGCTATAGCAGTCCGGCCATGTATATTGACCCTGTGGAGACAGTTTTGGTGGAAACAGGAGAGCTGAGGTGCACATTTAATTCTGCAGTGAGTTGGGCAGCTGTGTTATTTGGATACAATCCGGGTTAGCACCTGGACATCCTTTTCAGACAACGTCATCTTGCGTCCAGTTACTCCTGTTGGATGTGGTTAATCCTTCTTGGTGGTATGATGACATTACTCTGGATACCGTGGCTTTTGGTACATCACAAAGACTTGCTGTCTTGGTCACAGATGGGCCAGCAAGATGTGCACCAACAATTAGTCCTCTTTTGAACTCTGATATGTCATCCATAATGTTGTGTGCATTGCAATATTTTAAGCAAAACTGTGATATTACTCTGCTAATTGAACCTTCACACTTTGCTCTTACAGGGGCAATGTGCAATCAATGAAGATTGGCCACAAGGCTGGTCAAATTTAGCCATGAAACCTCCATCAAACACTGGCCTAATTGGCCAGTGTTTTTTTTTCAGCGTCATTGTCCAACCCCTGTATAATTGCCGTATCTCATCATTAAATATATACATTTTTGCCTGGAAAAGAAAATGTTTTGCCTTTTTGTTCAAGGAATCACAATTACTCTGTTTTGTACAGTTAGTTATTTTGAAAGTGTAGATGTTACTCAGTTTGGAACCCAACAATAAGTTCAATTTACTTCTCTGAGCCTTTTGAGTCTGTTCATTTCTCTCTACCACCCTCTGCAGGTCAAATGTTACCACAGGCAAGCCCAGAGCACTGACAGAGACACTGTGTTCAGGTTGCAGTTCCACACCTGTACTATTCACGGATACCAGCTTTGGTTTGGCAAAGGGGAGTTGGATGAAGCGTGTACTGGTAAGTGTATTGAAGTAGTATAAAGCAGGGGTTCCCAACCTTTTTTTATGCCAAGGACCGACAAAGGCTTAAAAAAAAATCACGGACCGTTTGGCAATTAATGTCAACTTTATTTTAGAAAAACAATGCATTTCAAATTTCCATCATTCTTTTACAGTGCGAAACGGATTCATGTATTAACCCACCAACAGGTGACGACAAATGCTTCCATCCATCCATTATCTACCGCTTGTCCTCACATAGGGTCGCAGGGGCCTGGAGCCTATCCCAGCTGTCTTAGGGCAGAAGGCAGGGTACACCCTGGACAAGTCGCAACCTCATTGCACAGCACATAGAGACAGACAACCACTCACACTCGCATTCACACCTACAGACAATTTAAATTAGCCAATTAACCTAATCCCCATACATGTTTTTGAATGGTGGGAGGAAGCTGGAGTACCCGGAGAGAACCCACGCAGACACGGGGAGAACATGCAAACTCCACACAAAAAGGCCCCGGGCCCAGGATTCGAACCCAGTACCTTCTTGCTGTGAGGCGACAGTGCTAACCACTGCACCACCATGCCGCCACGGCAAATGCTTATTTCATGAAAGTAAGAGCCTATTTCAGTGGTCAAACAGCTTCAAAATTAGACATTTTGGCCACTTTGTAGCTAAATGATAACAGGTTTTACAAATTTTGTCATATCTTAGACCAAAGCACACAAGACCAGACCAACAAGAACAGAACAGTTTTTACCTGATCATAAACTGGTTATTGATTGTCTGTGTATTGATACAGTTCCTCAGTTGCTCTCAGCTGTTCTACCTGTGGTTCCATTAACAATATGCATCCCAAACATACAGTTCAAAAGCGGGATACAATAAAACTAAACAAAAAATAGGACCATTTTATGGCATCAACTTTCTGAAATCAGTATCAGTGAGACCCCTGGGCCTGTTTGCCGGCCACAAGCACATCATACCGTGGCATGATGGGAGACAGTGAGACACACAGGGTATTCTAACAGGCTTCTAAGTCTGGTCTTAGTGGTGGTCATGGCAGAAAAACCGGCCTTGCACAGATGTGATGATGGGAATGGGAGCAGCGTCTTCAGAGCGAGCGTGTTGATCTCGTTGTATTCTCCTGATGCTTTGATCCAGAAGGATGACATTGACGTTGAATCAAATGGTGCTTTTCCACTACACAGTAACGGCACGGCACGGTACGGCCCAGTTTTGTTGCTGACTACCTTCTTGGCGTGGGCGGGGTTGTCATATCGCAGTGCAAAACTGCCATAACTTTATTTGCATGCGACAGAAAACCGGGAAGAAGAAGAACAACAACACAAACAATGGAGGACAGTGAAGCGATCATGTATTTGTTTACTTTTTGTCACGCACAAAGTGAAGGAAGAGAGACAGAGAAGACTCCAAGAAGTGTAAAAATAGTTGCCGGTTTTAAAAATGGCGGGGTCGAATTGTGTTTGGCTTTTACAGTCCAATCAGACATCCTACATCCAATGACGCTTATAATGACGACACTCGTTGGCCTATCAGTGGAAGGCAGTCGGCTGAAGTCATCTTTTAGTATCGCTTTGGCTCGCTTAGAACCAGGGCTGAGGAGGTACGGAAAAAGTACCTAGTACCAGGTACCAGGTACTAGTGGAAAAGCGCCAAAAGAGTGTTTTCAGTCCTCCTTCATTCTGGAGCTCAATCAGCTGTCCGTCTTGTTTTGATGGGAGCCGGTCTCGACCTTTGTCATTTTGAAATGGATCACGCATCCATCCTTTGCCATTCCTCGGGTCCTTTGAAGATGGGAAATAGCGCTCAAACTCATTAGACAGTGATGTCAGGTGGCTGTGTATTAACTTGCCAAGTCTCGCCGGCTCTTCCGAAAAGCTGGACAAGTTGCTGAACATGTCAGAAATACTCCGCGCCATGCCGTGCCCAGGTTGCCAGGTTGGTTTTGTCTGCCAGCTTGAATGTATCAGCCATCCTCCTCTGCATGGACAGATTTAAGTCATTCAGGGAGACCTGATGCCGCTGTGCCCGCAAACGCTAGCGAGACTGTGATTGTGACTGATTCAACATGGCAGCTCGCTGCTAGACGACCACAACAAACTTGTCACTTTCAAACTTTTACCGTAATTTTTTGTCCGCTGTAAACTTTCCACCTTGTGTCAACCACCCTCACCACTGCAACCGGATTACAATACAGACCTGGAGCATCTTGAGGATTACACCACATTTCTATTATTACTCATTGGCAAACCAACTTCAGTACATATACAAATGGACACACCCAGATCAGTCAGCTCATACCTGGTTAGATATAGAACAGGATTTCTGTCAAGACATCCAGATTGCAGATATTCCATTTCTTAGTCAATCAGTCAAACACCACCCATGTTTCAAAGCAGCAACAATATCATCAGCTCTGAAAGCCTGGTGGAAATTCCACAAAATAACAAACTCTAGTCTTTAACCATCCAAATTCACCCCCATTTGGAATAATGCAGACTTTATAAGCAACAAAAAAAACACTCAACTTTCATACATGGCAGAAAAGGGCATCACTCACCTGAAGCATATTTTTCAGTAACACCGTCGTACCATTTTCCCACTTGATCCGGGAGTACGGCATCAGGAGTAATCAATTTCTGGAATATTTACAACTGAAGTCATCAATTCAATCCAAAATCGACATTAGAACTGCAATCATTGACCCTGCACCTGCAGTTTTAGAACTGATTAATATCCTTTCACCAAAAAAATCTCCAAAATATATAATCTAATATCACAGTCCGATCAAACCATATCTTTGCCTTCACAAAAATGGGAAAGAGACCTTTTTATTGCTCCTGATGCCGACTTCTGGTCCCAAATTTGCAAAAATATCTATCTCATGACAAAAAATGCTATCTTGCAACTTGTACAATATAAGATACTTCACAGAACCCACTACACCGGACAAAAAATGTTTAAAATGGGATTCACATCAGAAATATGCTCTCGTTGCACACAACTGTCCAGACACCTACATTCACGCCACCTGGGACTGCACACCCATCAAACACTTCTGGGAAAAAGTCACTGGGTCACTATCGCGCTTCTTGGGCTGTCGTATCCCATTATCCCCTTCTCTTGCCTTCTTGGAGACTTATCATCATCCACAATCGATAGAACGAACCATGAACTTCTTCTCATGGCCCTAACTACCGCTAAGAAATCTATCCTCATGAATTGGAAATCCAGAAACACCATATCTTTAGCTCATTGGAAAAACTTATTAGTTGAACATATTTCCATGGAATTTTCTATCTTCTCCTGTCAGTAACACTACAGAACCTCAGTCCTTCCAGTCCACCTTTATTGATTTTCTATTATCTTAACTTACGCCTTTTTTTGTCTTAGTGCCAACCAATCAATCAATCAATCAGTCAAGCAACAAATTAATCAGTCAATAAAGTGTCTATAGTCTTATCATTAATCTCACGCATACTGTACACATGCACTACACACACACATACACATACACCACCCTATTGTCTCCCCTGGTTCAGTGTAAATTAATTGTATGTGGGTTTGGTTTATTAGTTTATTGCTGTCAGTGTCTTATTTCTTTGTCTTGATGTTTTTCTTTTCAGGTTGTCAGCACATTGTTCTCAGGCCTTTTTTTCTTCTATATGGGTATTATAACTACTGTTATGTCTTTTGCACTTCCTTACTGAGGTGTCCCTCTCCACTTGTCCCTGGGGCTGCTCTCTGCTCTGCAGGGCTGGTCTGGCTATTGCTCCTCCTCCTGGGGGCTGGATGGATCCGTTGTCTCGCCTTCTGACCCCCTGTGGGGCTGTGAGGGTCCGCACACTCTCTGGGGTCCCAGGGTGGCTGCTGCTGGTCGCCCCAGGGGCGCTGCGGCGGGGCCTGGGGGTTCGGGGTGGGTCAGCCCTCCTGTTGCCCCTTCTCTCCTCCCTCCTCATCCCCCCCTCTTCTCCTCGCCTGCTCTCCTGCTCTTCTCCCCGGCACTTCCCTCGGGGGGGCTGGGGGGCCCTCACCGTCCTGGGATGGGCTGGGGATCTGGGTGGTCTCTCCTGCGGATGGGCTCACTCCGCATGGGCCGCTGGCAACCTTATACCGCTGGCAGGGAGCTTTGATTCGGGTCCTGTGCTGGCCTGGGGAGTGGTGGAGTGGGGTTGGGGCTGACGGGGTCGCAGGTTTGGAGACCAGGGTCTTCGGCACAACTGCTCCTGGGTTTGACGTGGACGCTAGTGGTTAGAGTGTCCTGGGGGTTGCCCTGTCTCCTGTCTGGGTCAGGTTGCTGCGGGTTGCTGGCTTGTGGTGTGGCCTTGTCGACTGCTGGCGGCGACTCCGGTGCTGCAGCTCCTGGGAGTGGTGGTTCGTTGGAGTTCCCCCTGGTCCTTTGCCTCTCGGCTCTGTGGCCCCGCACTCCAGCGCCAATTTCCATCCATACCGGAGTCACGCTTGGCTCTGTCGCCTCGGGCCGGACCCGCACCAGACTGCCTCTTATCGCGCACTTCAGACAACTCACTGTATATATATTCTTAGGCACATATAAGGACACATCGTGGGAGTAAGGGTGGGGTCGGTGGGTTCTGGGCTGGGGCAGTCTGCAGTGCTCTATGGCGCTGGGTCCTCCCCACCCTCCCTCCTGCTGTTCCTTCCATGCTATCCACTCATAAACATTGTAGGGTGAATATTTCTTCGTCAGGGATCGGAGAAATATATACTATTCAAAAAAAGTAGGGAATATTTTATTTTGAGATCCAAATTTTCACATATACAAAGGGATACGAAAGGATGTTGTATAGTTCCTTACTGAAGAAGCATTTCCAAAGAAATTATTTACCCAAACACATCAATGACACTCTCACGATCTGCACGGGATGCTACTGATGATCAGGGTGGTCGTGCCACAAATTTGCATGACTCTGAATTGGAAGGTTAGAGCCACTCCAAAGGAAGATTTTGAAGAGAAAGCATCAGATTATCAGTGGTTGAAGTTGTTAATTGAACAGAGACCATGCGCCGTCTAAAACAGGATGAGAGGTTACGTGCCCTTGGCATGCTACAGGTTGGCACAAGACAGGTTGTCGTGGCAAGGGCATTTAATGTTTCACAGTCTGTCATCAGCAGATTATGGTCCAGACATCGTGCTACAGGGTCTGTTCAGGATAGATCACGATCCGGTCGACCAAGGGCAACAACTCAGGCTCAGGACAGATTCATCCGCACTATTGCCTTGAGAAATCGTATGGTAACAGCAAATCAGATAAGGTCTCAACTTCGAAGGGTTACTGGCTTGGTAGTGAGTGGCCAGACCATCAGGAATCGACTGCACAGATTTCACTTACACGCCCGACGTCCTCGTGTCATTCCCTGTTTGAGGGATCGTCACATTAGGGCCAGACTCCAATGGTGTCGTCATCATCAACGCTGGGATAATCGCCGATGGAACCATGTAATGTTCTCAGATGAGTCGAGGTTCACTGTGGACTTCCAGGACAGACGCAGGAGGGTTTGGCGCTGACGTAACGAATGTTTCCATGACGTTAACGTCATTAGACATGATCCGTATGGGGGTGGATCTGTAATGGTTTGGGGAGGCATCACTGCTGCCTGCAGAACAGACTTGCATGTTGTTGCTGGAGGGCAGTACTACCGGGACAACATCTTGGCACCTCATGTTGTGCCATTTGCACGTCATTATGGCCGCCGTTTCATTTTCCAAGATGACAATGCCAGATGTCATAGGGCCAGGATTGTTACAGATTACCTCCAGCAGCAGAATGTCACCAGATTACCATGGCCAGCACTCAGTCCGGACCTTTCCCCCATCGAGCATGTCTGGGACATGCTTGGACAGCGGCTACGCCAACGTCAACAACCTCCTGCCCCTTGGACCTGTCCTGGCCTCCTGGGAGGTGGTGATTTCTTTCTCCTCCTGGTCGTTGGATCTGCGTGGTTCTCGGTGGCCCGGGTGGCTCTCTGGGTTTGGCATCGTCGATGCTCCCACTTCCCAGGGTTGTTGTGGACACCTGGCCGATCTGGCCATGGGGGGTCGTGGTAGACGCTCTGGGTTTCGGTGTTCTACACACATGCATGTTTTATCCAGACCTTATTAACTCCTCCCGAGTCACATTGATAAGTACTGATGTGAACTGCTAGTATGTGCCAAATCATTCGTCCGACTTCTCACTAAGGTCATGTTTTCTCCACATACTTCTTTCATTTGTGTTCTTGGTAGCCTACTCTATACGGTTAGGTCCTCCACTACTCTGGTGTTCAATATTGTTGGGTGTTGGGATGAAGATGTTAGGAATGACACAGTAGCTTACACGTTTTTTTTATTCCAATAGCACTGCCTGTCTGTAAACTTCCCTTTTTGTTTTGTCTTATCTCCCTGTCTGTCATTTATTTCCCCCTCTTATCACCCAGGTGTAGCACGTCCCTCTCTGGCTTATAACAGGAAATTCCAATAAATAAAGTAAGATTAGATTCCAGGGAGGGCCGGTGATGGTCACATACACGCACCAAATATTAATAGCTTTTGCTGCAAGACTAAAATATGCATAATCTCATAAAAGGTCGACACTCTTTTGTGGTGTTGAACAATGAGAACAATGCAGACAAAGTGGAAAAAAAAAAAAAAAAATGAAATATGTTTTTGCTTTATGAGTAGCTTAAAGGAATAGTTTGACATTCTGGAAATCTGATTATTGCCTTTCTGGCAGAGCTTTAGATGAAAGGTTTGGTCTGTAACCCCACCACCATGTTTATGGCTCTTACTGACAAAGTTAGGAATAATTTGCTGTCTGTACTTAAACATCTTGAATTTTTTTTTTTTAATTTCTGCTGACATAAATGGGCTGTTTAATTCATCCACTGCTGCCTTTGGACAGAGCCGTCTTTCATCATTTCCTGTTTTAATGCAAAGCTAACTGGCTGCGAACGCCGGCCACATATCAACTGCACAAACATGACAGTGGTATCAATCTCAGTATTTAGCTCTCAGTAAGAAAGCACTTTCCCCAAAATTTCAAACTATTCCTTTAAACAAGTATAACAAATTCATTTTCAGTTACACTGACTGACTAATCACTGATGGTGTTAGCCTCTTTTCTTTTGCACATGATGAAACCGCATCATTCCACTCAATAAAATAATTTCTCTCTGTAAAAAAAAAAAAACAAAAAAAAAAATCCAATGTCGATCAAATGCAAATCAAATGCCAATGTCCAAGAACTTGCTGCAGCATTGCAACAGGAATGGAATAACGTTCCCCAAATTGACCTGGGACGTCTCATTAAGAGTATGCCACGCCGAATTCGAGCTTGTCTAGCCAACTGAGGGGGGTTTTACCCGCTACTGTCTTGCTTTCACAATGGTGGTAAATTTGCTGTATGACCCTGTGTTTGTGTTGACCCTTATTCTGGAGAATCTGTCCTTTAATGACACAGGGTTTCGAATAAATTGACAGTAATATTTTTCTGTCATTTGTTTCCTTCCTGACCTCACGCTCTGCATTTCATTGTACTTGTAAATCCAATATTCCCTACTTTTTTTTGAATAGTATAGTAATAGGATTAATGGTGAACCACTCTTCATGGCATTGCTGGTGCGGCCTGGCCCTCAGGCTTTCAGACGGGTGATCCAACACTGGCCTTCTGTTGCTGTGGAGGCCCCCTGTTATGCATAATCAATAAAATGTATACAAATTAAATGAACACAACACAACAGCACTTTTAAATGTAAATACTTGCTCTTTAGTTAAAAATAATAATAAATAAAATGAAATAATCACTTGGGTTCAGTGACAATAAAAATAATAATCAACGGAAAGTATACCCATTTCAAATAATCTTAATTTCCATAAATCACTGGTAACTCACACCAGATATCATGACTCATACCATGAGCGAACAATGCAATGAACCCACACACACCCACCCGCACACACAGTCCACATTAGTCTGGCGAAACGCTAACCCCGTTGCAGGCCTGTAGCGTGGCTTGTGTGCATTGACGCCCAAAACAACTGGCTGTTTCGCTCTCCGCTAGCAAAATAAAAGGCACGTGCAAATCAGTTACAGTTACTCATGGCTCCTGATACCAGTCCAGGCCCCTGAAAACAGTCCACGATCCCGACGGTAAGTAGGGAAAACACAGATGGGGGTAGGGGTTGTTGGCTCGCCTGCGGGCGCAGCCGAGACTCACAGTCCGCTCACAACTCTGTCCCACAGCTCTCGTCCACACCGCAGGGCACAGATCCTCTCGACAGGTCACAGAAGTCCGTATTAATCCAGTAACAGTCCGTTCTGTAAGAACTATGGCTTCTCAACAGGAAAATGAACCCAAAAGCACGACTCAAAAAACAAAGTATCAACTGAGGATTTATTAAGAAGAACAGAAATACAGATACAGGGAGGAATGAGCACTCCAACCTGACTACCTTAAAAGAGAACTTAAGAAGCTGCACACAGGTTACAACAGAAAATAAGCCCTGACTCTGACTATAATCTTATCTACAGGTTTTAATATGTACAAACAGAAAGAGCTCACATAAGGTGAGAAAACGAGACTAAATGGAATAACCAAAAACGCTCACAAAGGTGAAGATCAAAGGGTAGGTAAATGATAAAAGAGCACTCACCAAAAGGTCGAGGAACGAACTAAGTTACAGAAAAAACACTAATACACAGAATACTATCTACACTACAGACAAGCACATGGGAAAAACAAAGTGACAACTGAAACACAGCTCAACAGACACTGACAAGGGGGGGAACCTGAGGAGAGATGAAGCGATGACGTGAGATGGGCTGGTAGACTCTGTGTAGACACACAAGACGTACTGGCACAGGACTAGGGGAGACACGGACATAAATACACTAGGTAATGGGGAACAGCTGCAAACAATCAGGGGCAGGGCCGACAATTACCAGACATGGGAAGCGGGAACCATCGGGCTGACCTTCTCCGGTTTCACTCTGCTGACATGGAACGTGGGATGTACCTTGAGGGAGTGGGGAAGGCCCAGGCGAACCGACGCCAGGTTAACCACATTGGTGATGGGGTACGGACCGATGAATTGTGGCGCCAGCTTCTTGGAGGTCTCCCGCAGGGGAAGGTTCCGGGTGGATAGCCACACTCTCTGGCCATTCTGGTAAGCTGGTGCTGGCCGTCTCCGGCAGTCCGCTGCCTTTTTCATCCCTGCCACACTGCGCTGCAACAGACAGACATCTAAGATGTCTCTACAAATACCTTGGTATTCCACGGGCTAATAGAAACCATGAGGAGGCCACAGCGAAATACCTCCAAAGAGTAAGGCAAGTCCTGAGAAGTCAGTTGAATGGTAAGAGCAAAGTCTGAGCCATCAACATGTACGCACTGCCAGTCATGAGATACCCCGCTGGGATCGTAAGATGGCCAAAGGTGGAGATAGAAGCCACAGATATCATCATGCATGGAGGGTGTCCAGTCCAGCACCCTGAGGCTGTACACTAAGCAGAAAGAGGGAGGCAGAGGACTAGTGAGCGTGGGAGCCACTGTCTAGGTTGAAACATTGAAAATCCAGGAATACATCAGAAAAAAATGGCCCCAAAGGATGAACTGCTCAGTGAAAGCCTCAAGCAGCAGAAACCTGACGAGAGTGAGGAGGATGAGGAGCAGACAACATGTAGGACAAACCCCTACATGGCATGTGCCACTGTCAGACAGAGGAAGTAGCTGATATCAAAAAGACCTACCAATAGCTACAAAATGCTGGGCTGACAGACAGCACAGAGGCCTTGATCGTGGCAGCACAAGAACAGGCCCTGAGTACAAGGGCTATAGAGGCCAGGATTTAACACATTAAATCATACCCAAGGTGCAGGCTGTGTAAGGAGGCCCCCGAGACAGTCCAGCACATAGTAGCGGGATGTAAGATGCTCGCTGGATCAGCGTATATGGAGGGCACATCCAAGTGGCTGGGGTAGTGTACGGGAACATCTGTACCAAGTATGGACAAGAAGTGCCCAAATCCCCATGGGACATACCACCGAAGGTCCTGTGGGACATCCAGACTGACAAACAGCCCCTGGCTAACCAACCGGACACAGTGGTGGTGGGCAAAGAGCAGCAGAGGGCAGTGGTGATAGGTGGTACCAACTGACACCGACATCAGGAAGAAGGAACATAAAATGATTGAGAAGTATCAAGGAGGGTTGAAGAAACAGCTGGAATGGATGTGGAAGGTCAATGCCAATGTGGTCCCTGTGTGTTAAGACCAATTGCAAGAATTTACATTTTGCACTGTTGGATCTTAGAAGGTTCTAAATAGTGCTTCAAATTGCAAAAAGAAGAAATAGGAGTGAGACAAAAAAAATGAGTAAACAATTTAATGCAAATAACCATTAAACTGAAATAGGCTGTTCATCAGCTGATCATAAGTTCAAGGAAAAAAAAACAAAAACAAACCCCCTACAACAGAAATAAAATTTTCAAAAAAGGTCTCAGTAATGAGTAGCTGCGCCATTCTTGTTAATCACCTCAAAAATTTGTTAAGACATGCTTGATGGAGGCTAGTAGGGATGTTGATCCAAGTGGTGAATATGGCTTCACAGAAGGCATCCACTGTCTGGAACTGTTGTCCATTTTTGCAAACTTTCCCTTTCCATCCAACCCCAAATGTTCTCAGTTGGATTTAGATCAGGGGAACACGCAGGATGGTTCAAAAGAGTGATGTTATTTCTCTGGAAGAAGTCCTTTGTTAGGCGGGCATTACCACCAGTCATTACCACAGACGATGGCCTTCAGTCATGAGAAATGCCCCCTGCAACATCTCTCCGTAGCCAGCTGCCGTTTGACACCTCTGCACAATGTGTAGCTCCATTGTTCCATTGAAGGAAAAAGCCCCCCCCCAGGTCATGATGGCGCCCCGTCCACTGTGCCATGTAGAAAACTGAGGTGGGATTTCCTTGTCATGCCAGTAAGGCTGGAAGCCATCAGAACCATCAAGGTTAAATTAAATCATATATATACGTGTGTATACATTTCACTCATTTAAGGTTTGCACAGATTTCTGCTCTCCGATAGTGATTGGCAAAACAGTTCTTTTGACTGAACTGAATCTGTATGAATCATTCATCAAAAAGATCCGTTCAAAAGATTTGTACACCGAATCAGCGAGATTCTGATTCCGATTCATCGAAACGTTCAGTGAACTAGTTCGCTCAGTGAACTAGTTCGTTCAGTGAACGGTTCGAATCACTGCAGCTTCCTGCTAGAATCAGTCGTTCGTTCAGTGAGTCTCCCTTCCCCTCCCCTCCCCTCCCCTCGCTGGCTGGGTCGTTCATCGAAGATTCACGAGTCATGAACTAACGAACGAGGCAGTTCAACTCCCTGCCACCATGCTGAGACTGAGCTCAAGTGAACTGAGAAAGGAACAAATCAGTTCAGGAAGTGATTCAGTTCAGTTCGTTCACTCAAAAGATTCGTTCTTTCGAATGAATCATTCACGAATGACACAACACTACTTTCTGAGTCACAACCACAGCTCCAGTTATACTGCATGTGTCATATCCCAGAGCTGAAGACCATATCCCAGCCTCTATCAATATCAAAACAATTCAAAGTCAACTCAAAGTCAATTTGTCATGTCAACTGCTGTATTTTTTGTGTGCATGAGTGAGTTTTTATTTATAAAATTCATATTTTGTTACATGTTCAAAATTGTTCCCTAAAGGTCAGAATGGATTTTGCCTGATTTCGTGTCCTTAAATTCTCATTCAGGTATAATTAACTGTGGTTGGCTATTCATCACTTAAAACAAGTTGACATAATCTTTAGAAGGTATTATTGTGGAAATGTGTTCACAGTGGTGAAAGAAGGACACTTTTTGAATAGAATTGTTGCAATGAATTGACTTTTCCACAATATTCAAATTCATTGACATGTGCAAGAAACACTTTACTTTTTAATTCCTACTAGGGGGTTTCCTGCATCAGTCAAGCAGTGGCATGCTTTAATAAATCAGGAACTGACTCTGATGTAGAATAAGTTATGAAAACGTGTATTTTTTTTTTTTATTTCCCATGATGTTTAAGAATTTTGTATATTATTCTGTCTATGTTTTGTTTTACCTATTCTTCTCTCTAGATGAGCGTTTTCCGTCTGCTGCCACAGTTGAGTTTGTCTTCTCTTGTGGACCTGAGAAAATCAAAAGTTGGTTCACTTTGCTTCAAATCTAGTCTACAAGTTCATATTTGTCAAATGGATGTAAATGCTCAACTGAAATAAGCTTGTGTAATATAAGGCCGTGTGTACCAGAAGAACGACCCAGTAGTCACTGTCGACTACAACACTGCTGACCCAGTTGTTCGCTGGGATTCCTATGAGAACTTTAACCAGCGATGTCAGGACAATCTCAAGGGTAACAATGTTCTCTTCACATTGAATCTCAGAATCTTTTAACGTAATTATTTAGGAATAATTGGCAGAATTTTTTAATAACACCTAGTCTAGATTATAAAGTATAAATGAAAGAACAACCAAAACAGCAGTTATTGTACCTAAGTTCAGTTAGACTCATATTTAGCATTGTGCATAGCCAATGAATACTTTATTTAAGTATTATATTATATTATTATTATAATATTTAAGAGCTGATCCTACCATTCTTTTTCTCTTCCAGTAGATATTGCCCACACCAGAGGCCCTGTAGATGGCAGTCTCTACGCTCAGATAAAGAAGCAACAAGGTCCTGGCTCTGGTTCTCTCACCTCAGCCACTGGAAGCACCCCAGCATCAGGTTTTGCAGAAGACAGGCCAGATCATCTCATGGCACAAAGTTCTGACTCCACCCTCTCAGCCCATTCTGTCCATTCAAACCAATCATCTGGCCAACCTGAGCACCAGGTGGAGCCTTGTCAACCACTGCCCCCAACGAGACAGGAAAGAGAGGAGCTTGAACGTCTTCTCGGAGGAATAGAGGGAAACTGGAATAGAGAGCGAGAGACAGCAATCTTGGATGATGGAGTTCCTTTGCCTTCTGAGAGAAGCGGAACGCTTAAGCTGAGTCGGTCATGTTTCTGTTGGGATGGTTACCAGTCTCAGCACTGTGTCAAGCCTGGCTGTGAGTGCACCCGTCTCATGCCTAATGGTTATTGCATTGACCGGGCTCCTGGCACCAATGGGCCTCTTGGGCCGACCCCTTCTGTCAGCCCCAACTTAGCCGCTCCTCCGTCACACATGGACCTGTGCCAGCACTACAGCCCCCACTCCCACCAGTCACTTCCACCTCCATATCTGGTGTGGGAACATCAGAGTGGCCCGCCTCACTACCCACACTGTTCCTTCTCTGAAGTTTCCTCATCTCGACATATCAGCCTATACACATCACCAGACCTTACCCCTCATTCTTGCAACCTCTCCACCCACCACCTCCTGTCTCCCCTGGGTCACCAACACTGTCGAGATGATGACTATGACTCCTTACAACACCTTTTTCCACCTCATGGCCACTACCATGCCTACCCACACAAACTCAAATCACCCACTAGCACTACCTACCGTGATGTAATGCTAATTGATGGTCTTCCACAAGCTTGCTGCCATTGCAGAGACTGTAGCATCAGAAGACAAGACTCAGTGGCCTGTCATAATCTGAGGCTGGACCAAGGGGATATTTTCCACTGGGACAGAAAAGCAGAGCTCCAGCACAGGGAAGTAGGACTTAAGAGAGACAGGGAGACAGAGTTACCAAAAGAGTCACAACTCCACTGGGAGAGGGATCCTAGACTGAGACGAGGCAGAGACTTGTCCCTCCATTGGGAAAGTGTCAGGGAGGCTGAGTTGCACTGGGAGAGAGACAGAGAGGCAGATTACTGGCACAGGAGGACCACTGTACCTATATCTCACAGCTCACAGGGTCAAAGTCTTCCAACCTTCACACTTGATCCCCTGCCATCGGTTCAGCCAGCTTATCCAGAGGCATCAAGGTCCCATGTTCATTCTAACCTGGATCTGAAATACAGCAGTAGCAGCAATGGTTACCAAACGCCCCGCCAGGTGTACCCCTGCTCCCCTTATCATACCTTGCCATCTCAAAGCAGGAACTGTGTCTCAGACTCCCAGTCTGAGTCCACATCCCCTCTGTCCCCAGCTTCCTTTGTGACGGGGCCCTGCAACCATAGCAATGGGAAAGCGGATCACAACTATCACCAACCAGAGTCACACAGCACTAACTCACACATTGGTGAGTCAAATGTAAACAGAAACACTCAGGAATGTGCTTTTCACCAACAACATATATAAACTATCTATAATCAATGCCTTACACATAACTCACAAATTATCTCATATCACCAATTTCTTGGTGTTTACACAACTTCAAAGCATTGAATGTTAAATAAACAGTGACAATAAAGGATAATCCACAACCCCAGCTAATGTCTCAACTGAGTGTATGTTTTTGTAAATGTAATCTGTTGTTCCCTTCTTTTTCAGATGGCCTTCAGAACTCCAGTGAAGGCTGTGTGGGCTGGAACGATCACATTACCCACAGTTTCTTTAAGATGGTTCACAGAGAAGGCCAAGCTGCATGCGCAACACCACCTGACATGTCTGAAACACCCACTCCCGTCAAGGCCAGTAGCCCTCTCTGCCCACAAGAAAGGTATAACACACATACTCACATACTAAGAGAGACAGGAGGGACAGGAGTGACAGTGGGACGTCATCACCAGGGTGGAAACAATTTTGTTATAACGTGGAACTAAAAGGTGTTTTTGGTAACATTTTATGTACATGAACAATTAAAAAATACATCCATAGACCTTTTAGAGAAACATTTTAATTGTGAATTACTTGTTTAAAAAGAAATTGACAGGTCCAGAATTAATATTTTCTTTATTTCTGTGGAAGATATCTGACTTAAGTTCCCATCTGATCTGATTGCAATATGATCTAACCATATGGCATTCTGCATTTACACCTTGCATCAAAAATGTTCCTTATTACACAGATTGCATGTTATACACTGCCTGGCCAAAAAAAAGTCGCCACCAAGAAAACACACACTCTAATATTTCGTTGGACCACCTTTAGCTTTGATTACGCGCTGTGGCATTGTTTTGATAAGCTGCAATGTCACAAGATTTATTTCCATCCAGTGCTGCATTCATTTTTCACCAAGATCTTGCATTGATGATGGTAGAGTCTGACTGCTGCACAAAGCCTTCTCCAGCACATCTCAGAGATTCTCAGTGGGGTTAAGGTCTGGACTCTGTGGTGAAAATGATGCGTCATATATGCCCGTGCCATCAGGAAAGAAAAAAATCCATTGATGGAATAACCTGGTCATTCAGTATATTCAGGTAGTCAGCTGACCTCATTCTTTGAGCACATATTGTTGCTGAACCTGCAGTAATTATCCAATAGGAGGCTCGTACCTATTTGCTTATTCAAATCCAGGTGGCGACTTTTTTGGCCAGGCAGTGTAGTTAAAACAGGAATTTGATGACAATAAAGATTTAATGAGGTCAGAGTGGAACATTTATAAATGTTTCTCTAGATCACAAGCTGGTCTGTGAAAGTAACACTGTTGTCTGTCCATTTAAGCCCCAGTCCAAGAGAGAGAGAGATCCAAACCACAGCCATCATCAGTAGTGGCTACGAGGCGTCCCAGCCACCGGATAGACAGTTCCATGAATCCCAAGATAGCCAAAGAAGTGGCACAGAGCCATCATTCCTGCTACAGGTGGCCAAAGACATACAATCACCCAGAGCCACACCACAGTTACAAAAAGAACCCCACAACCACTGCCCTGCACCAACAGACCCATCTTCGACATCACAGAACACTCTTCCTTTTGATTCTGCAACACCATCTACACCAAACTATTCATTGTCTGCACCAGATAAACACTCCCAATCTGGCCCTCTCACTCTCCAGACCCCCCATGCCTCTGAGGGTGCTTCTTTCCACTCAAATTATTCCACCATCTCCATCCCCCTTCCTCACCCCCAGCCGCCTTTGACAGAGAAGCGCCACCTGCCTGTCCAGTCAGGTTCACCCAATGATTGGGTGCGAACTCTGAGGATACCTGTGGGCCATGTACCTCCTTCCACCTCCAGTGCCACCCAGCATCAGTTCCATGTCACATTCTCTCCCACCGTGGGGGAAATCACACCCCCTGCAGGCAAAGAAGACACTGTTGCATCTGTGGAGATGGAAAATGTGAACAGGGTCAGTGTGAAGTTTGTCCAGGACAGTTCAAGGTTCTGGTACAAGCCTGGGATTTCCAGAGAGCAAGGTAGGTTTTTGTCATTATTTTGTGGTTATTTTTCTTAATTTTAACTAATTTAGTTTTTTATTCCATCATCACACATATTTCAATAAATACAATTTATAACATTTTGTATGTGTTTGGCTGGAGCAATCACAGCTCTAAAGGAGAGAGAGCCAGGAACCTTCCTGGTCAGGGACAGTAACTCTTTTCAGGGGGCCTATGGCCTGGCCCTGAAGGTGGCTACACCTCCTCCCAATGTAAACAACCACAGCAACAAGGGTAAAAATGCATTTTAGTTTATCAGCAGTTGCTTTATCCTTGGAAGATTATGATACTCACAATATGTTTAAATAATAATAATGAAAAGTAATATAATGGTAGTAATCTCTGCTGCTTCAGTGAGTGACCCTCTGGAACAGCTGGTCAGACACTTCCTTATAGAAACAGGCCCCCGAGGAGTCAAGATCAAAGGATGTCAAAGTGAGCCCTGCTTTGGTAAGTTTTACGACTTCGTTTTTTTTTGTTGTTTTTTTTAGAACTATGAATGCTACCTTTTTAGGGAATGAGAGAATATATTTATATATGTAATTACCATTATCTATTTTCCACAGGGACTCTGTCTGCATTGGTGTACCAACACTCCATCACGCCCATCACTTTGCCCTGCCCTCTTAAGATCCCAGAAAATGGTTGGTACTCCTGATATTTTAAGAGTCTATAACTAATTCATACCTTCAGTTATTTTATTGGTGAATCATTTCATCTAGATCTATTTATAGAGCTTTTTTTGCTTAAAATAATCAATAGATTGTCAAAATATTTTTTTTCCTGTTTTGTAATTATTGTAGAACAAGGCATGGAATGCTCCTTAAAACCTCACAGTCATAAGTTCTACATATTAGGAGATGGACTTTGAAATATTTTACTGGGAACTTGTGATTTAACTAAATCATATTTATTTCATCTCAGATCTCATAGGAGAGGTGCTGGAAGTGCAACCACTGAAGAACATCAGCACGGCTGCTGACCTGCTGAAACAAGGAGCAGGTGACTTCTAAATCCTGCCCTTTCTTCCTAAAAAACAGAGAAACCTCTGAGGTATGGTCAATATGCTCCCTGTTCTCTGTCTGTCCCTCTCCACCTAGCCTGTAATGTCCTTTACCTGAACTCTGTGGAAACAGAGTCACTAACTGGCCCTCAGGCCATCGCCAAGGCAACAGATGCTTGCTTGGGTTGTAACCTACATCCCACTGCCACCATGGTCCAGTTCAAGGTGACATCACAGGGCATCACACTAACCGACAGCCAGCGCAGGTAAAAGATTTCCCATGGATTAGCACTGATACCTTATGCATCCTCAGTGATCTGTTGGGATTTTTTTGTTTTGTTCTCTTGGCTGTTTTAATATGTTAAAGCATATGCCATACATTCTGGCAAGGGTTTGAGCTTTTTTTCAACACTGTAATAAATCTATAATAAACAGGTACTCAGACGGCTCAGAACAAAATGATGCCGACTGAAATACCATGAAACAGAGCATTTCAGACAGATAGGCATATTCAGGCAGACAATATGAGGAGAACAACCATTCAACACTTCAGTATGAAAACATGTCATAGTAGAAACGTGAAATACAACAGGACCCTCAATTCAATAGTGGAGTATAGCTATAGTGTTCTATAACTACAACTCTAAGGCTAATGCACTGTGCTTTCTTTTAATTTTGGTGAAGACACTTGAAAAACACTTTTCTCTCCTGTCTTGCTCTATTGTTTTTCTTCAAGGGTTTTTTTCAGGAGACATTACCCATTGAACAGCGTAACCTTCAGTAGCATCGACCCTAAGGACAGGAGGTATGCAATTACAAGACAATATGGATCTTATTTCATTCTTGTAGTTTGCACCATAACTAACAGTATCTATCATTCATTGCACCTATGGTCATTTATTGCCATGAGTCCTTGCATCTTTCTGTGTGTGCATGAGAGATGAGTCATTATGTTTGCAAGCATGCTTAATGTGGCTGCAGCTGCATCGGGTTTTTTGGGCAGCTCTACCTGTTTGTCTGAGTTTGGTTTTGCTCTCTGTCTCTGTTCTAGATGGACTAAGTCAGACAACACCACTGTTAAGTAAGTGCTCTGCTTGTATTTTAGGACCAAGAGAAAGTGCAGTGAGTGTATGAATGTGCATTTTGTGTATTCTCAAATGGATGTGTAGATTCACCCTGTACTTGAAAAGTCATCAACATTAAAGCCCCAGCATGGTAGACTGCATGTGAGCCTTGGCAAAAACCATACCAGCAAACAAACATTTCAGAATGTCTCACATGACCCCATTACATAATATTAATTATTTAATTGTAGTTAACCCTAAAAGAATCTGGTGATCAAATTTCGAAGTCTGATTTAAGTCCTTCCTTTTTGTGTTCATGGTGGTTTTTTTTATTATTATTCCCAATTTCGTCTGGCAGATGAATTTTGTCTTTTTTGTCTAACTTTAATCAAATGGTTGCCACGTTTTGACTTGTCCTTGCTCATTACATTTTGTAATTTGTGGTCTGATTTTAATTAAAACTTTCCCATGTTTTGTTTATTTTGTGTGCATGTGAGCCTTCACAACCTGCCCCAGATACATTTTTTGTAACTAGCATCATTTTTGAAGAAAAATTGAAGCCACAAAAGTGTCAGCAAGTTATGTTATCAATTCATGTATGCATCAAAAGAAAATACTGAAAGACTGAATAATTAGTTTAAATGAAATTACTGAACTTCAATCACCATTATCCTTGTTCTACATCTTGGCAAACAAAGGGAAGGGTCTAAAAGAAGGGGGAAAACCAATGGGACACATTATTATGAGGTATTATGAGGACTAGACAAATAGAAATAGAAAAGGCCAAATAGAATTTTTTTCTCACTAGCCTCTCAGGGCTTGAATATTACCTTGCAAACTCAAAGTACTTTACTGCCTCACTTCCTCCCGTGTTCAGTTACTTGTTTCCTCACATCCTCTTTCTTTTCCTCAATCTTTTCCTTCTTAGGGTGTTTGGTTTTGTGGCCAAGAAACCAGGTGGCTTGGCAGAGAATGTTTGCCACTTGTTTGCAGAGTTGGACCCAGATCAACCTGCTTCTGCCATTGTCAACTTTATCAACAAGGTCATGTTGTCACAACACAGACAGAGGGATACATAGAGAGGGAACATCGAGCAGACAAATAATGGCATGTAGTGTATGGAACTGACAAGCCTTACATTTTAGTGATGGAGTTTGGGCCGTGACACCAATGCTATTGTTGTCCATCAGTTGTTGTATATACATTTTGAAAGCAATTGAAAATCTTACTATAATATATAATCTCTATCATTGTTTTTCATTCATTCATTTACCATATGAACAGTTCTCCTTTTCTTGCACTTTTGGTTAGCGATATTACACTACCTTTAGTTTTTTTTCGAATATGGTAAAACATGAAAATGAAAACATTCAGCTATCTTTGGGGTAAGTCGGGTTTTTTGGTATAATGCAGCAAGCTCCATTTTAACGGAATAGAACTGTAATAATACAATGAATAATGATTGTTGTTTGATTGTTGTTGTTTGTACCTACTAACAGCCTACTGACCGTGGGTGAGGAATCAGCTGCTGACTCTCCGCTCCATGATCACGAAGATCGCCCCCCCACCACTGTGTGCAGAAAATTGAATTAATAAACTTTTAGATTCTTGCCTATTTAGAGTGATTAGTTTTGTGTTTACAAATGAGCAATAAATCCAGATTTCGTCATGTTTTTCATAACCAACAGGAAATAAAATGTCACAGTTTTTTTTTTAAATCAAGCTATCTACTTCTGTCAATCGAATCGAATAAGAACCTAGAAAAGTGGAACGTCAAGCTTGCTTACTACAGTAAAGTTAGAAAGATATTGTCAGATTCACTATGTCAAATACAATATGATCTATAGATGCAAACAATGCATTTCTGCAATGCTGGTGAGGAATATGATGAGCTACAACCATACTTATACTGAAATGATACGTTCCCAGTCCCTGTTTCTTTTTCCCTGTTAAAAGGTTTTTTTGGGGAGTTTTTCCTTAGTCAATGTGAGGGTCATTTGTAAAGGACAGAGGGTGTCATATCCTGTACAGATTGTAAAGCCCAAATTCATAATTTGTGATATTGGGCTATACAAATAAACTTGACTTGACTTGACCCAACCCGGTGCACCACGGAAAACATTGCCTCTAATGAGCACCGGCCATTGCGGAGACAGCCCAGGGACCGCCTACAAAGTGCAACAAAGAACGAAAAATATTCAATAACTTATACATGAATAACTGTAGTGTCATCAAATTTACCTCAGACACATCTCAACTCATGCCGCTGATACTACAACACTGATTTTGTCAGTGTTATATATTTTTATGAATTATTGATTGATTTTTGTGGGATTAATATTCAATAACTTTGACAGTATGAACTGTGTCATGATCATCAAATTCAGCTCAGACACTTCTCACATCATGCTGCTGATACTACAACACTATTTTTTTCAAAAAGTGGTTTAATGTATTTTTTATGAATTATTAATTGCTTTTGATGGGATTAATTTTCAATAACTTTTACAGTATGGACTGTGTCATCATCAGATTTAGCTCAGACATATGAGATATTGAATATGGTTCACATAAAAATCAACCAATAATTCATAAAAATACATTAATTCACTTTTTGACAAAATTGGTGTTGTCGTATCAGCAGCATGAGGAGAGAAGCAGCTGATTCCACACCCATGGTCAGTGGCTGACCAATGGCTATTAGTAGGTACAAACAACAACAATCAAATAACAACAACCATTATTCATTGCGTTGTTACATTTGTGGGAAGTTATTATACCACTGAAAGTTGGGGATTTTCACTTCCCTAGAAACATCATAAATCTCTACAAATGTAATGGTTATTACATTTGTAATAATATCATAGTTATTCCATTTGTGGGAAATCGCGTGTTACGTTTGTAGTAGGCAGCAGCTATTGCGTTTGTGGAAAATGTATTACGTTTGCAGGATTGTTACATTAAAAGCTGCATATAACATTTGTGGTTTAATACATTTGTGGACATTATTACATTGGCAGGGGCGGCACGGTGGTGTAGTGGTTAGCACTGTCGCCTCACAGCAAGAAGGTACCGGGTTCAAATCCCGGGCCCGGGGCCTTTCTGTGTGGAGTTTGCATGTTCTCCCCGTGTCTGCGTGGGTTCTCTCCGGATACTCCGGCTTCCTCCCACCATCCAAAAACATGCATGGGGATTAGGTTAATTGGCTAATTTAAATTGACCGTAGGTGTGAATGTGAGTGTGAGTGGTTGTCTGTCTCTATGTGCCCTGCGATGAGGTGGCGACTCGTCCAGGGTGTACCCTGCCTTCCGCCCTAAGACAGCTGGGATAGGCTCCAGCCCCCCCGCGACCCTAGGAGGATAAGCGGTAGATAATGGATGGATTACATTGGCGGGTGTTGCAAGGTGTCAGAACACACCGTTTGCAGTTGCAGTTTGTTGAGTATGGGTCTGTTCTGGCAGAAAAAGGGGGACCATCACCATATTAAGCATTTGGTCATAATGTTATGCTTGATCAGTGTAAATGTTGTTTTGTATGAAGAGTTTGGTTTTTTTCATTCATCTTCAACAAAAAGATGTCCACTGTGGGGACATTACCAAATGGAAGTTTGAATATGTTCTATAGATATCATGAAGAAGACATAATAGATTTTTTTTTGCTTGATTGTTGGTTTAGTCTTGAATATGTTTTTAATAACATAGATAAATACTTGTGAATTGAAGCCAGGTTTCCTGGGGATTCTGATTATCAAACAGCTTGTTATCTAGAGTAGAGACTAAGTTGGATAAATACAACTGATGCTAAAAGCAGCTAAGGGGCATAGATAGCAGACTTGCACTGTTTTGTGGCAACAAAATGTATTCAGTTATATTCAGTTATATTCAGTTATGTATTCAGTTATATAAACTATATTTACAGCCATGCTTGCCTTCAACAGTACTTATAATTGTAACACACTTAATCGTAATCGACAATCATATTTTTTCCCAATCATACACACTTAACAGAGCGAGAGACATAACTCTAATGAGAGTAAACATGAATGTCTAAGTTTGTGTGTGTTGAGATTATTTCAGTAAATATGTTGTGTAAGAAATCAGAGAAAAAGCTTGATGGGGAAGGACATAAAGTGTTCAAATACACCATTGCCCTGAAATGTTTGGTGGTCATTCTCTGCTTCACAATTAATTAGAAAACATAATAATACAAAATAAATAATAATTGTATATTTAGTGAACAAAGAGATGGCCAGTAACACAAGCAAGGCAGTGGCCTAAACACAGGCATACTTAACCAAAGATGATGCACTCTTGAATTAACTTGAATTAACTTGTTAACTTGTTGACTTGTTATCCCACTATATGTTTATACTTATTGCTTCTTTTGTTTTCTACCATGCATGTATTTGGAATTTTGCCTTCTTTGGTAATATCTAAGAAAACAACACTTGTTTTGCAGCAATAATATATTGTGGTCTGTTTTCTGTTCTGTTTTCTTTCTCTCTATTATGTAGTAATATATTTTCACATGCAGCTATGGAACAGTGTATGAGACAAAAAAACAAAACATATTTGTCTGAAAAGGAAATAATGGTATTTTGTATGCAAAAAAATAAGAATATAATTAAACTGAAATTATGTGGTACCCAGTGTGTTTGTTTTGTGGTTATGTGTGGGTAGTTACAGAAGGAACTTTCATTTTCACCTTATTTGATAGAGGAGAAGGTATAACCTGCAACATAGGTCCCAAGCCAGAATGAAACCCAACACAATACAGTAATATGGCATGAACTGTAACCACAAAGACAGACATTGAGGATTTTTGTGCTGCATTGGACTACATTTACCACCAACATTGATTGAACATTAACAGAAAAGGTGGATGGTTTTCTCTTTATGAAAGCAGCAAATGCTCATATTTTAGAAAGTGGATGCAGAACATGTTTGGCATTTTTTTATAACTCTATTTATCTTTATACTGTTGTTGATGATTAATTTCCTGTGGACCAATTAATCAATAAATTATTGCAGCTCTTAATGGCTGGCAAAAAAAAAAAAGTTTTATGTAGTCACATGTCAATTAAATAGCATTTGAATAACAATATATACTGTATTTGACAAAAAAAACACTTGATAAAATATTTTTCATAAACAAAACAATTCCTTAAAAACATTTTGCTGATGTTGAGAAGTAGACTTTATGACAAGCATCTATATTGCACTAAACAATAAATTACTATAGTAATTTTAGAATGTTTTGTTACATAGTTTATAGTTTGTAACACGTTGGAGTTTATGATTTGTAGTTGATTTTTTTTTTTTTTGTCAAAATGGCACCGTGAGAGTGACAGCCAGTCACAGCAGCTCTTGTCTACGTTCTGTGTTTATTTATTTACCTTTATTTTTCCGTCTTTCTTAATGTTTCTTTCAAGCAGTAGTGCTGTATTTGCACAACACGACCATGGATGTGCAAATGGTGATTTTATTCGTCTGTTTTTTTTTCATTTTTTTCTGAGTTTTTAAGTCCACATCTGGCAACCCGTTCAGCCATGGCTCCATTGTTTACAGCCGTGAACAGCTGTTAGTGCTGAGCCAGGCCAGGCCACCGTCATGGCAGAGACCGGACATCCCCGAGGAGCTCCGCAGGAGGAAGAGGGGATGCAGGGCAGGAGTGAAGCGTCAGGAGAAGAGGAGACGCTACAAGCCGCCATCATGGGAAACGTGAGGTCTTTGCCTCATAAGATGGAGGAGCTGGCACTGGCAGCGCTGACCCGGCTGCAGTGGGAGTATCGGGAGAGCAGCCGGACGGATTTCACCTCCTCAGAGCGGACCGGAGCGCAAGGGAGAGTGGTAAAAAGAAGGGAGGAGGGATTGTGATGTACGTTAATGAGAGGTGGTGTAATACTGGACATGTGAGCGTCAAACAACAGCACTGCACTAAGGACGTTGAACTGCTGGCTGTTAGTCTGCGGCCATATTATCTGCCGAGGGAGTTTTCACACGTGATCGCCGTTTACATCCCCCCCTCGCTGATGCTGCTGCAACCTGTGAGCTCATCCACAGTTGTCCCATCTTCAAACAGCTCACCCTCAGTCTCTGATTATCATCTCAGGAGACTTTAACCACACATCGCTCTCCACCATTCTCCCCACATTCTGCCAGTATGTGGACTGCCCTACTAGAGACAATAAAACTCTGGACTTACTGTATGCAAACACCAAGGATGCATATAGCTCATCACCCCTCCCCCCGCTGGGTCGTTCAGATCACAACCTGGTGAAACTGCAGCCCATTTACATACCTATGGTGAAGAAGCCACCCCCCACCATTAGGTGTATAAAGCTGTGGTCAGAGAAAGCCACTGAGGCCCTGCAAGGGCAAGACCAACTACAGGACCAGGATGGAAAAAACTTGCAACGGAACAACGCAAGAGAGGTCTGGAGAGGCCTAAAAACCATCTCTGGTCACAGCAGAGGCCATGAGAGGGGAGCTGAAGGAGACCAGGAGTGGGCCAATGAACTCAATCTGTTTTTCAATAGGTTTGACTGTGCCCCCACTCCTCCCCCCACTCATCAAAGCACCAGCCAGCCAGCTCTTTCTTTACAACACCTCAGTCCTCTGCCACCCCCACCATCACCCCTCCCCACCTCATCCTCATCCACCACCAGCACCAACACCATCCATCCTCACCTCATCCTCCTCCTCCACCACCACCACCACCACCAAAACCATCACAGCTGACCAGGTGAGAAGTGAACTGAAGAAGATGAAGGCAAGGAAGGCCACAGGCCCCGACGGCATCAGCTCCAGACTCCTTAAGGACTGTGCAGCAGCTCTGTCAGGTGCTGCTGCACATTTTCAACTTGAGCCTGACTCTGGAGAGAGTCCCAAAGCTGTGGAAGACCTCCTGTGTGGTCCCTGTCCCGAAGACGACGCAACCCAGGGAGCCCAACCACTTCAGGCCTGTGGTCCTCACTTCTCACCTGATGAAGACCCTGGAAAGGATTGTGTTGAGAAATCTTCGCCCCATGGTAAGCTCACATCTGGACCCACTGCAGTTCGCCTACCAACCGAACATCGGAGTGGATGATGCAGTGACAGATCACTGACTCACCTGGAGAGCACCAGCAGCACTGTGAGGATCATGTTCTTTGATTTCTCCAGTGCTTTCAACATGATCCAGCCTTCTCTGCTCAGGGGGAAGCTTGAAAGTGCGGGAGTAGACTGTCACCTGGCTGCCTGGACCATCGACTACCTCACAGACAGACCACAGTACATGAGGCTTCAGGACTGTGTGTCGGACATGGTACATGGTAGTCTGCAGCACAGGGGCCCCACAGGGGACAGTGCTCTCCCCCTTTCTCTTCACCCTGTACACATCGGACTTCAGCCACAACTCTGGGAGCTGTCACCTCCAGACGTTCTCCGACGACACAGCTATTGTTGGATGTGTGTCCGAGGGGGATGATCGGGAGTACAGGACCGTCATCACTGACTTTGTCGACTGGTGTGAGCATAACCACCTTCAGCTCAATGCCAGTAAGACCAAGGAGATGGTCATTGACTTCCGCAGGAGGAAGACACCCCAGACAGCACCAGTGAACATCCAGGGCCTGGACATAGAAATGGTAGAGAGCTACAGGTACCTGGGTGTTCACCTCAACAATAAACTGGACTGGACTCACAACACAGATGTCCTGCATAAGAAGGGCCAAAGTCGCCTCCACCTGCTGAGGAGACTGAGGTCCTTTGGAGTTTGCAGGACTCTGCTCAGGACCTTTTATGACACTGTGGTGGTGTCTGCAGTATTTTATGCAGTGGTCTGCTGGGGAGCAGGGAGCACAGTGAGAGACAGGAAGAGACTGAACAGGCTGGTCAGGAGGGCCAGCTCTGTCCTGGACTGCTCCCTGGACTCCATAGAGGAGGTGGGTGAGAGGAGGATGTTAGCTAAGCTCACATCCATCATGGACAACCCCTCTCACCCTCTGCATGGGACTGTGGAGGCTTTAAGCAGCTCCTTCAGCTGCAGACTGAGACTTCCACCCTGCAAGAAGGAGTGCTACCGCAGGTCATTCATACCATCAGCAATAAGACTTTACAACATCAGCATCACTGGCTGATGTAAACACAATCTGGACTCATCTCCATCACTGTCATTGTCATTGTTGTCACTGTTAATCTGCACTAAAATTGCACTGCCACAATAATAATTGTGTTTTAATCAACAGTTTCATTTATACAAGTAAATATATATTTTTTTATTCCATTGTATTTAGTTCTTTGTAAATACGTAAATATTTTATTCTATTCTATTTTATTATTATTACGATTATGTCACTACTGCTTTTTTCTAACTACTGCAGTGTGTCTGTGATTTTGTCTATGCTGCTGTGGCAGGTGAATTTCTCCTCAAGGGGGGATGAATAAAAAAACTGTTCTATTCTATTCTTGATGGAAGTTTCACTCAACTAAGGATCTATGATGATGATGACGATGTTGATGATGACTCTAATGCTCAAAACCATTGACACTATACTTAACAATTATATACACAGAGGTTTAGCTGTGATATTTAATTGATGAGTACTGTTGTATCTGATTATTTAAGGCCCTGGAGGAGAAAATACTGTATACAGATTTTCAACAGCACTTTCAATATCTTAGCCAGGAGTAAAGGACTTATGACCTTCTCATCATTTTCTTAAGGCCATGGTGTCCTAGTATCTACAGGTGAAGAAAATTTAGTCTGAGAGCAGCATTTCTCTCTATGACATTCATATGGACATATAATCTGACCCTGAATTTGTTTGTTTAGACTTGCTGTTGAGAGGTACCAAAAAGTTATCAATTAACTTAAAAACATCTCTAATATCTGTGATTAAATGTAACAAAATATCGTTTAAACCATAATGAAGAATGGTCTCCCAACAAGAACAGACACTGACAGACCTCAGCAGCATTAATTAAAGCTGATAGCAAAGTTAGCTTGGAATATTGGGTTACTCCCCTGAAAGAAAAAAAGCTTTCCCTGATGTTTGTCTGCCATTTTTACTGGTGGTGTGTCCACTCACAGAAGAGGGGGTGTGAGGGATGTGACTAGAGAGTGGACAGAGTAGAGATGTCTTTACTGCTTAGCTGTCTGGTAGCATGTGGTGTTGGAACCACAGTCTATGTTATCCTTATAAGATTGCTGATAAAAATACTGCAGAGTTTAAAGATTAAATTATCCAGAACTGTAAGAAAGTAGTTAAGTCGTATGTCAACAAACTACATTCAAAGTAAGCCACTCTGAGAGGGGGGAGGGAACAGTGTTAGTGATGCTCAGAACAATCTAAAAATCAAATGCTCTGACCTAAAACAAAGGCACAAAACCAGTTATCTGTGGCTGTACTACTTTAATAAGACAGAAATGGCAAAATATTTTACTGTACCTGTCTGTCTATCTGACCATGCACTCACTGTGATTCTGCTGCTAGTTGAGAATCATTCTTGAGAATAATTTTGGGAGAGGCTTTGTGCTGCAAGCTGGATAGTTTTCTTTTTACTCTTGCTTGTTTCTTAGGATTACTTGTTCCATTTATGTGATGGTGAAAGGTTAAGAATTACTTACTGCATATAACAGTGTTGTGGACCTTAATGCTTGGCATTGTGCAGAAGATACTGAAAAAAAAAAAAAAAACAAATCAGAAAAGGTTCATTGGGTAAAAGGAGTTAAAATAAACGTGATGATGTCATTATCTAAGCTTGGTTTGGAGACTAAAACAAGTGTAATATAAGGAAGAATTTGTTACAAAGAAATCCTGACCCATACTTAAAGGAACGAGTATATTTAAGTCAGTGCCATACTCTTTCATGCCAAAATCCATTTTTCCACATTATGCTGACAAGCTGTTCGGACAGTTTAAGCAAGTTTAGGCAAAATCACTAGACGGAGGGTGCGCTACTCCCTATCTCCACACTGACTGTGTAGTTCACCTGCAGAAGACAGACATATTACACAACAAGACAAAGATAAATATGCTGTTATCTAGAGCTGATGAGGACTTAATGGTAAATGTGTAGATATCAACAGTGAGACAACGGGTTGGGCAATGTACATAAAGGTTTGCCTGAAAATCTTACTCTTTAGCACTACTGACCACAATGCCTATGCGACTGAGATGGTAGAGTGCAAGGAAATGAAGTAAAGTTAGCAGCTGTGATTGCTGAAGGAAGAGGAAGAGAACAAGGAATATGTGGGCAATCCAAAAGGTCCAAAAAGGTAATGCTCACAAAAGCAACTAACGTCAAGCTAAAATTAAGAAAATACTAATGTTAAGTCAAATAGCAGCAGCCCAACAGCCATCTAATCAAAGTTTTGTTACAGAGTGTTCCTTGTAATGAAAAAAAACAAAAAAACAAGTGCCACTGTGTACTGAACCTCCTTGTTGTTTTTTTTTGCTGAAATATATTTAATTTCAAATCTATTTTACCTGACTCTGACTGAGCGGCAGGATAGTAGCGACACTGTCAAGCTGCTGAATTCCGAACACCGTCTTCATGTAAAGGACCTGGCAGCTCACACTGAGAAGAAGTTTGGGTTGCTGAGGTTCAGAGTGCTCTGAGATAAAGTAAATACATATTTAAAACAATAGTACATGGTGAAAAAAACAGAGATAAGCTTAACAGAGAAACATGTCTTGCAACAATAATATATTGTATTACAAGTTAAATTAGACAATAATATGATGTACAATAAAATGTACAATCATTGAGATTACAGAGAATAGCGGCAATGAGATTTTTGGCCCTTGAGATACTTCAGCTTCTTCAGTAAGGTACGTAAGCTACAAGCATGAGAGACAATCTACTGTCATATTCATTAGGACCTTCATGTTGGAGTGGTCAAAGTGCACAGACACTGAGTGTATCCCATCATCCACTACTATGGAACTATGGAACGAGGGAAGAGGAAGAAAGCCACGAGCATCGAAGCCAGAAGGCACAAGACAACTGATAGGACCACATACAGTTTCCTATGACACACAAAAAAATGTAGGTTCTCTCTCTAACTGTACAACATAGAAATAGAAGAAAGTCTGGTCATACCTGGGTCAATATATTGAATAACATATAAATTCATGTAAATATTTTGACTTTGAATATTACAGAAATAAATGTACAGTGACCACGGAATTAATACAATCAAATTAAAGAGCTTTGCTTACTTTTGCTCTTTGAGGCTGCAGCCTTTGGTCACTATATGGGATCAATACAAGCACTTCATTCAGTTGAATGGTCAGGCAAGAGATAACAGCTCATGCTACATATTGATTAGCCTCTGCCTTCTTCAATTACAAACACAACACGCTACGTTATTATAAAAGCTCTTGCCTGCTCATCAAAGTGAATGTTTGTTCAAGTAATACAAGCTATATATATATATATATATATATATATATATATATATATATATATATATATACACACATATATGTATACATACATATATATGTGTATATACATATGTATGTATATATATATATATACATATATATACATATATACACACATATACATATATATATATATACGTATACACATATATATACACATGTATGTATGTATATATATATATATCTATATATATATATATATGTTTTAGACTCTTTTTCTTTATCGAGGTAAGCATTCACTGTGTATGCTTATGCTTGCATGTTATTTCTATTCACCTTAAGGTATTCTCCCAGTGCCCTGGCATGTTGGACATGTTATGCTATCCCTGCCAGTGAAATCCACATCCACAAAACTGAGTTATGTCCTCCCGTCTGATGAGCCCCAGAGAGTCGTTATCGGAATATTTGTCCTCTCCTTGCGGTCCAGAGCTCTGCCTGTCCAGCAGGAGTGAGAGACTGCTATCGCTGCAAGACCACCGTGGGGCCATGGCAGGTTAACTCATCTAATGATAAAACAGAGTTTCCTACCAGTTACTGTCCGAAGGTGAATGAGAATGACCTATGGGGCCATTGCTGTAGCAAAACTATTTGCAAATGTTTATCTCAATCCGTGTGTGTTTAATGTGATTTCTAAAAGCCTAAAGCAATCTGTAAATGTGTACATTGATCTGTATGTGTAAAAAAAAACAAATCCACATTACAGTAACTTTGTCGGACTGTTATTCTATTTTTTTGTTATTCTGAGATCTAGCAAATCTGTACTAGATAGGTGCTGTGGTGGTTTGTGTTTTTTGTGCTTTTATTTTGGTGGGTTATTTCCTGGGGTTGTGCTGTCTTGTTCACACTTGTGTGGTTTTGTTCCCGGTGGCTCCATTCCACCACAGCGCTAGGAGTAATTGAACACACCTGCATCAGACTGGATCATCAGATTGTCTACTTAAGACCTGCAGAGACACTCCTCAGCGCCAGAGTATCCAGTTATCCTCTGTGGTAGCAGCTTGGCCTTTTTCTTCAGTGATTGTAAGTTTTCTCATGCACCCTCCAGTGAATGTATATTTACCAAGGGGGAAGTTGTAGGTTCTCCAAGTGAGGACCACTTCCGCGTTCAAAAAGCTGCAATTCCCGTCCAGCTGCTGGGGGCTGGCTCCGGAAGTGAGCAATCCTCCATTGACCGCCATGTTAAAATAGCCGACTTTACAGCTTTAAAAAACATATTTACAGCCTGATACATTTTAATTTTTTGGTCTCTACCGATAGTTTCCACCTCTGTGAACACTTGTGAGGGGGGTGAATTTTTTTTTTTTTTACCACAACTGTTATTTAGGCTTAAAATCCTTGCATAAATTAGGGCGTGGTTACGTTGAGTGACAGGTTCACAGACAGCTGCTGGCAGTTCGCTCTTTGCTAAAGCGTCGTCTGAGCTAGGCTAGGCTACACCCAGGGGTCTGTGTTTGTTTCTGGCAATATGGCGTGTGTGGTGCAATGGTTAGCACTGTCGCCTCACAGCAAGAAGGTACCCGGTTCCCGATGTGGAGTTTGCATGTTCTCCCCGTGTTTGCGTGGGTTCTCTCCGGGTATTTCGGCTTCCTCCCACCATCCAAAAACATGCATGGGGATTGTTGATTGTACCAATCGACCGTCAAAGGATTGTGTGTTGCATTTTTTTTTCGGTGTGTAAATATCTAGTACTATTTTACCCAGTACCCATAGGCTGTGAAAAATAGAGTTTACTAGGATGCTGGCACTTATTGGTATGTGTTGGCATATTTTGCCGATAGATGACCAGAGTATGTTGAGTCTGTTTAGTGCGGGAATACAACCTTATTTCGTATCATTGTTCTATTTAAAAAGTCCGACATTACTTGCACAGAGATGTTCCGTCAGAAAGCGGCTGTTGTGCTGGATAACCGTTAGTGGATGGAGGCAGTGTTGAAACACGGTAACTAACATGTTAAACGATCGTTTCACAGTTAAATAATACAAATGAATCCCCCTCCTCCTAAATCCACAAAGTCCACCAAACCCTGCAGCTCCACCTAAAAACTCTCAATCTGAAAAGGTGATTTTTTTTTTTTTTTTTAAACACAGCAGCAGCATTACGTTATGTTTTTGCTGGTTGTTAGCCTAGCCTAGCTGATTAGCCTTAGGCTAGCTCAGTTCGGCGCGGTTAAAGCGTTTTCCCACCATGATGGGGTGAGAATGACTTTTAATCAAATTAAGTAAAATGGGGATTAAAGGTCCTATGTATTATAAATGGATTAAAAACTATTTGCTTGAAATATCAGTTCAAGTGAGAATAGGAAATTGTCATTCAACTAAGTTTGTGGTAGAAAGTGGAACTTCTCAAGGCAGTGTAGTGAGCCCTTTATTATGTTTTAGTGTGACTAATAATCTCAATCGACTAGAGCCTTTCTCTGTGGAGTTTGCATGTTCTCCCCGTGTCTGCGTGGGTTCTCTCCGGGTAATGGTAATATATATAAAAATAAAAAATAGATAATATACAAAATCAGGACTATGTTAAGGTGCCATTAAGACAACATCTGTAAACTACTGAGTACACTGAAACTGTGTTGGGGAAAAGTAGAGAAAATATAAATAAAGGAAAAAGTTTTCAATGCTCCCCTCTGGGAGAAGGCTACGCCTGCCCAAAACTGTTAAAACCCGCCATAGACTGAACTTTTTCCCCACAACTGTCATATTATTAAATAATTCTGGACATCTCCCACCCACTGCTGCCACCTAGTGTTGCTGGAATAATATGGACCATGTTTGCACTTTATATATGGACTGATTTATCTGTTTATACGTATGTATGTATGTATGTATGCATGTGTGGGTGAATATGTATGTGTATATATGTATTATATATGTCTATGTATATATATATATATATATATATATATATATATATATATGTATATATATATATATGTATATACGTACGTATATATACATATATGTATATAGATCCAGACCTATATTCCCCTGTGTATATATATATATATACACATGCCGCAACAATTTCCAATGTGTTTCCACAAATGGCTTAATAAATGAATCTGAATCTGAATCTGGACAGTAGAGCAGAAAGCTAGGCAAGAAGACTAAAGGCAGGGGGTGTTTTTTTTTTTTTGTTTTTTTTTTTTACATCCAGACAAACACCCATAGAAAGCAACCACTGCATTGATGGTCAGATTTATGGGCTACAGATGATTCAAAGAGCTCAGCCAACAGAATTTATTTATTATAATTTATGGCATTTTATTCATAATCCCAGAGTTCACCATTAATATTTCCAACGAAGCAGTGATGGGGTGTTAGTGTACGGTGGAGAGATGCTGTCAATTTTATCAACATTGCAATGGGTATTATTAGTCATACATGAGTTAACCGTCCACTATTTAAGATGGGAAAACATAGAAACAAGAAAATATAAGTTTTGTGACCAAGAATCCAAACAACATGTTATGCTTTATTTCCAAAAATATAATATTTAGGGAATTATTTGAGGGATTATTTGTTTTGTTTCAGTATCTTTATTTTTTTACATGATCGAAGTAAGTAAATCCTGATCCATGCTCCATTGCAGTTGGGGATGGTCATGCACCATAAAGTTGTTTGCTAGCTGCCCAACAATTGAAGAAGAAAGAGAAGGAGACACCTCGCTGGTGTAAATCCTGGATGGCAACGTTGAGTTGGTTGGCCTAACAGGTAACTTACTTTTGTGAAATTAACATTACAGCTTGCTAAAGGTACTGGGAGTTAACATTTTATTTATTTGATTATTTATTTGTAGAACACATCCAGCTTGGAAAACAAACTGGTTTAGGGACGTCATGTCTGATAATTCTGCTAACATTTACATTTTTACTCTGTCAACAGATTTAATAAAGTCTATCTTGATTATTACTGGCACATACAGGGGTATTTGCTGCAAATTTTAGATCATTTATCACTCCTGAGCCAATTTATTGGTATATGCATTCACTTGGCTCGTCATGGGCCATTATTGTATCAAAAATATTTGAAAATGTGTATCTCAATCTGCTTGTGTGTCTGATTTGTAAATGTATAAAACTGTAAACTGTAAAAATCTGTAAATGTGTCTTAAGAATTTATGTGCAAATGTGTGCATTGATATAAGTAGACAAATCTACAAATGCATACAGTATTTTAATAGCTGAAAAGTCAAAAGCCTGGTTTATGCTTCTGTGTCGCGGCAACGGCGTAGCTCCGGTGTCGACGCAGACCCCTATGCAGACCCTACGCCGTAGCACCTCCAAAAAATCCTGACTATGCATTGTGTCAACACGTTGAGACGCGAAAGGCAAGGACTGTGATTGGTCCACTCAGAACGTAATTTCCGGTGGTTGCTTTTCTGGTCAACAGCTCAATAACACCACTATTTGTGGAGCGGCACAAGCAGTACGGAATGGTCGGACAGACCACCTCCGCAAACGTCTTCTGTGCTTCAACATTTGTAGTAACAGCATTTCTTTTTCAATTTTATGAGCTCCATCTCTAGAAACACCCGAAGAAAACCAAGGAATCCGATATGAGCTCCCAGAAGCCCCACAAAAAAATCACAGCCACACCCCTCTAGCAGTTTGGCGGTGAATTGCAGAGCAACGCATTCCCTCGATGCAGAGCTTCAAATGCTCAACAACGGCGTCGGGTCTACGCCGTAGGTCCGCAATCGCCGCATAAACCAGGCTTAAGTACTTTACTTGCAAAAACAGAAGATACACACAACTTCTGCCACAGCAGATCTGCAAAAGTGTGCAGCAATTTTCAAATGTGTGGAGATTTGTCTGTGCCTCCAGGGCGGTACAGCTGCATACGACCAGTTATGACGCTAGCATCCAGTTAGGGCTGAAACGATTACTCGAGTAACTCAAGTACAAAACATCCATCCATTTTCTACCGCAAGTCGCCACCTCATCACAGGGCACATAGAGACAGACAACCACTCACATTCACGGAAAGAACCCACGCAGACATGGGGAGAACATGCAAACTCCACACAGAAAGGCCCCGGGCCGGGATTCAAACCCGGTACCTTCTTGCTGTGAGGCGACAGTGCTAACCACTACACCACTGTACAGCCCAGTGCAAAACATACTTGAGGCAATTTCCTCCGCCTTGAATAACATTTAAGTAGTGATAGTAGCAAGTTGTGTGGCTAAAGGCTAGCACAGAGGGAGACAGGAGACTTCACAGTTGCTCATATGAGCCGGACAGTGTTGTGTATGAACGCGTTCAGTGAACGCTGTTCATATTTTCGGTGAACAGTGAATTTAACGGCTCAGTTTTCAAGTCATTTGAAAACGCTCGCGATAGAAAGTTGTTTTCAGGTTTTACAACACTGTTTATGGCAAACACTATGACGGTCACTGTGACAGTCCTGGCTGATGCTGAAGCCAGTGTTGGCTTAGCAGAGTTTTGTGAAGCTACACCACAGAGGCAGTCCAGTGCCTCAGAGCCAGCCTGGTGTCCCTATCAAAATAAAATAAAAACGTGTCGCGGAGCCACCACGGCACCGCTGAGCTAGTCCAGTAGGCTTACATCTAATTTAATAAGAAAGGAAACTAGTTGGTCGTTCATTATGAAGAGAAACAACTCATTTTGTCTTATATACAGTATTTATAATTGCTCTTTAACTAAGCAAAGTATGTTTTATACAAAAACTCAATTAAACGCTAGAATATTCAGTAGAATACTCAATTACTAAAATATTTGATAGCTGCAGCCCTGCATCCAATGATTTTAAGTTTGCGGCCTCTTATTATGGCTGGGCAGAAATAATTCAATAATCATGCAGTGGAATTTCATAGTTAATGTTAAAGTTAAGTGGTGCACTTCAACATGATATCCACTGTTACATTTTTATCTGTTATTATATTTATTTATTTATTTAACCATATTAAACCATGCCCTGTAGAAAAATGCTATATCTAAACTTATCAAAGTTTAATTACATTATCCCAGAGAAGGCAGGGACTAAAACACAGTTTCAGATTTGTGAAACCTATATTTTATTTCTGAAAATGCACTTTGAACTAGGTATAGATCTGAATGCCCTAATGACCTCTAGGATAATCTAGTACAGATTTGATAAATCTAAAAAAATAAAGAATAAAATAAAAAAAATAGAATAATAGTCAGACAAAGTTAAGGTGGATTTGTTTTTTTTGTTTTTTTTACACATACAGATCAGTGCATGCATTTGCTGATTTTTTTTTTACACATACAGATCAATGTACACATTTACTGATTGCTTTACGCTTTTAAAAATCAGATTAAGTACACACGGACTGAGATAAACATTTGTAAATAGTTTTGCTACAACTATGGCCCCACAGTTCATTCTCGTTCACCTTCGGACCGTTAACTGCTAGGAAACTCTGTTTTACCATTAGATGAGTTAATCTGCCATGGGCACACGGTGGTCTCGCACAGACAGCAGTCTCTCACTCCTCCTGGACAGGCAGAACTCTGGACAGCAAGGAGAGGACAAAGATTCCAATAACGACTCTCTGGATGGGCTCATCAGACGGGAGGACATAGCTCAATTTTCCTATGTGGAGTTCACTGGCAGGGATAGCATAACATGTCCAACATGCCAAGGCACTGGGAGAATACCTTCAGGTGAATAGACCATGCAAGCATACACGGTGAATGCTTACCTCGATAAAGAAAAAGAGTCTAAAACATTACATAACCGTTAATGTTATCATAGTTAGACACTGAATAAATACACACATATATATGTATATATATGTATGTATGTATGTATGTGTATATATATGTATATATGTATATATATATATATATATATATATACATATATATATATATATATATATATATATATATATATATATATATATATATATATATATATATGTGTGTATGTGTGGCCTTAATTTTTGCTGTAAACATTTTATTCCTATTGTTAGCATTACATTTCTGTTGTAAAAATTGCATTTCTATTGTATATGTCACTTCTCTGCAAATACAGGTTTTATATTTCATATTTTTATATTTATGTCTTTTATATCTTTATTTTTATTCCTTATTTATGTGTGTCCTTAAGCTGAGAGATTCTACAAAAGTTCGTCATATATATATATATATATATATATATATATATATATATATATATATATATATAGGTTGTGCAGTTTATTCAGACTGGTGTTTAAAAACCTCAAGCTCATGACTTGATCAAACAGTCACTTTCATGAACATGCAAGAGCTTTTATAATAACGTAGCGTGTTGTGTTTGTAATTGAAGAAGGCAGAGGCTAATCAATATGTTGCATGAGCTGTTATCTCTTGCCTGACAGATCAAGTGAATGAACTGGTTGCGTTGATCCCATATAGTGACCAAAGACTGCAGCCTCAAAGAACGTAAGTAACCAAAGCTCACCAATTAGATTTAATTAATTCCATGCTCACTGTAGAGTTATTTCTGTAACATTCAAAGTCAAAATATTTACAGGAATGTATATTTTATTCAATAGATTGCCCCAGGTGTGTCCAGAATTTGTTCTATTTGCATGTTGTATGAGTTAGAGAGATAACCTACTTTTTTTTTGTGCCATAGGAAGCTGTATGTGGTCCTATCAGTTGTCTTGTGCCTTCTGGCTTCGTTGCTCGTGGCTTTCTTCCTCTTCCCTCGTTCCATGGTTGTGGTGGATGATGGGATACACTCAGTGTCTGTGCACTTTGACCACTCCAACATGAAGGTCCTAATGAATATGACGGTAGATTGTCTCTCATGCTTGTAGCTTACGTACCTTACTGAAGAAGCTGAAGTGTATCAAGGGCCAAAAATCTCATTGGCGCTATTCTCTGTAATCTCAATGATTGTACATTTTATTGTACATCATATTATTGTCTAATTTAACTTGTAATACAATATATTATTGTTGCAAGACATGTTTCCCTGTTAAGCTTATCTCTGTTTCTTTCACCATGTACTATTGTTTTAAATATGTATTTACTTTATCTCAGAGCACTCTGAACCTCAGCAACCCAAACTTCTTCTCAGTGCTGGTGCAGAGTGTGAGCTGCCAGGTCCTTTACATGAAGACGGTGATTGGAATTCAGCAGCTCGACAGTGTCACTACTATCCTGCCGCTCAGTCAGAGTCAGGTAAAATAGATTTGAAATTAAATATATTTCAGCAAAAAAAACAACAACAAGGAGGTTCAGTACACAGTGGCACTTGTTTTTTTTTATTACAAGGAACACTCTGTAACAAAACTTTGATTAGATGGCTGTTGGGCTGCTGCTATTTGACTTAACATTAGTATTTTCTTAATTTTAGCTTGACGTTAGTTGCTTTTGCGAGCATTACCTTTTTTGACCTTTTGGATTGCCCACATATTCTTTGTTCTCTTCCTCTTCCTTCAGCCATCACGGCTGCTATCTTCACTTCATTTCCTTGCACTCGACCATCTCAGTCGCATAGGCATTTTGGTCAATAGTGCTAAAGAGTAAAAATTACCGGCAAACCTTTATGTACATTGCCCAACCCACTGTCTCACTGCTGATATCTACACATTTACCATTAAGTCCTCATCAGCTCTAGATAACAGCATATTTATCTTTGTCTTGTTGTGTAATATGTCTGTCTTCTGCAGGTCAACTACACTGTCAGTGTGGAGATAGGGAGTAGTGCACCCTACGTTTAGTAAGTGTCTTTGCCTAAACCTGCCTAAAGTGTCTGAACAGCTTGTCGGCGTAAGGTAGAAAAATCCTTTTCGGCATGAAAGAGTGAAATTCGGCATGAAAGTATGAGTCATCCCTTTTTATAACAAATTTTTCCTTATATTACACTTGTTTTAGTCTCCAAACCAAGCTAAGGTAATGACATCATCAGGTTTATTTTACCCCCATTTATCCTATTAACCTTTTATGATTTGTTTCTTTTTCAGTGCCTTCTGCACAATGCCAAGCATTAAGGTCCACAACATTGTTGTATATATGCAGTAAGTAATTCTTACCCTTTCACCATCACATAGATGGAACAAGTAATCTTAAGAAACAAACAAGAGTATGTCAGATTAAAAAAAAAAAAACTCTCCAGCTTGTAGCACTAAGCACAAAGCCTCTCCTAAAATTATTCTCAAGAATGATTCTCATCAAACTAGCAGCAGACTCACAATGAGTGCACGGGCAGATAGATAGACAGGCAGGTACAGTAGAATATTTCGCCATTTCTGTCTTATTAAAGTACTACAACAACCACAGATAACTGATTTTGTTCCTTTGTTTTCAGTCAGAGTATTTGATTGATTGCTCTGATAATCACTAACACTGCTCTCTTCTCCCTCTCAGAGTGGCTAACTTTGAATGTAGTTTGTTGACAAACAACTGATACATATTATGCCCTTAACTACTTTCCTATAGTTCTGGATAATTTAATCTTTAAACTCTACACTATTTTTTATCAGTAATCTTATAAGAATATGGCAGCTTGCAATACTAGAATGTTGGAAAAAGTTGCCTTTCAGAGATTTTGATGTTTAATTACACTTATTCCGTTTTTGTAAGAAAACTTTAAGACATTTTTCTTTCAAATATTAAAAAAAATATTTGCGAAACTTACAGATTAACTATGAGTGTCAAATAAAGGTAGAGAAGTGAAAAAAGTATCTCCTTCTGAAATAGAAGGAGTCGAAGTCTTAAGTAGAATGCAATTAAAATACTATAATGTAATATTAAGATAATTGTAGTAACCTTCCACTGCTGCACCATCATAACCTATGCTTATCAGTCAGGAGGTGGCTGTGCACTTTTTTGAGTCATGTTATACATGACAATGTAGCCACATAAGCCATTTCACATCTCCATGCACCATTACATCTTGATTTTTGTCTGTAACTAATCCATTGCTATAAATATAGATATGTGTTGGTCTTGATTTCTTTATCATTTGCTTGTTTTCAGGACCTCAGTGAAAACTTCATATATGGTGCGAATATCCCAGAACAGCTTGGAAGCCTATCGCTACATAGACTGTGGTTCCAACACCACACGCTACCAGACAGCTAAGCAGTAAAGACACCTCTATTCTGTCCACTTTCTAGTCACATCCCTCACACCCCCTCTTCTGTGAGTGGACACACCACCAGTAAAAATGGCAGACAAACATCAGGGACAGCTCTTTTCTTTCAGGGGAGTGACCCAATATTCCAAGCTAACTTTGCTATCAGCGTTAATTAAAGCTGCTGAGGTCTGCCAGTGTCACCATTTTTCATGATGTTTTGTTACATTTAATCACAGATATTAGAGATGTTTTTAAGTTAACTGATAATTTATTTTTTGGTACCTCTCAACAGCAAGTCTAAACAAACAAATTTAAGAATCAGATTATACAAACATATAAATGTTATTGAGAGAAATGCTGCTCTCAGACTAAATTTTCTTCATGTGTAGATATTAACTAGGATACTATGGCCTGAATAAAAATGATGACAAGGGCACAAGTCCTTTCCTCCTGGCTAAGCTATTGAAAGTGCTGTTGAAAATATGTATACAATATCTTCTCCTCAATTAAACATCATGGCTAAACTTCTGTGTATATAATTGTTAAGTATACTGACAATGGTTTTAGCATTATATTTTGACACTGTTACTTGCCTTGTCTTTCACCTGTGTGTGTTTACTCAGCTTCTCAGTGTCATATCAATGTCTCATCTGTGTGGAGCATTTCAAACCAGGAAGTGCATTTCATCATAATCATCGTCATCATCATCAACAACATCATCATCAACATCATCATTATCAACATCATCATCATAGATACTTGGTTGAGTAAAACTTCCATCAAATACAAATCATAAACTCCAACTTCAAGAAAACTGTTACAAAATATTGTAAAATTACCATAGTAATTTATAATTCAGTGCAATATAGATGTTTTTCATAAAGCCTACTTTGCAACATCAGCAAAATGATTTTTCAAGGAATTAAGTTTATGAAAAATATTTTATCAAGTGTTTTTTTTTGTCAGATACAGTCTATATTGTTATCCCAATGCATGTTGTTTCAGAACTTTTTTTTTTGCCAGCCATTAAGAGCTGCAATAATTTATTGATAATTGCTCCACAGGAAATTAAACAGCAACTACAGTGTAAAGATAAAGTAAAAACCCCAAACATGTCCTGCTTCCATTTTCTGAAATGTGAACATTTGCTGCTTTCATAAAGAGAAAACCATCCACCTTTTCTGTTAATGTTCAATCAATGTTGATGGTAAATGTAGTCCAATGCAGCACAAAAATCCTCAATGTCTGTCTTGGTGGTTACAGTTCATGCCATATTACTGCATTGTGTTGGGTTTCATCCTGGCTTGGCACCTATGTTGCAGGTTATACCTTCTCCTCTATCAAATTAGGTGAAAATGAAGGTTCCTTCTGTAAATAACTACCCAAACATAACCACAAAACAAACACATTGGGTACTACATAATTTCAACTTAATTATATTCTTATTTTTTTGCATACAAAATAGCATTGTCCTTTTCAGACAAACATGTTTTGTTTTTTGTCTCATGCACTGTTCTATAGCTACATGTGAAACATTACTAAATAGAGAACATTCAGAAAACAGACCACAACATATTGTTGCTGCAAAACAAGTGTTTTTTTTTTTTTTTAAGATATTACCAAACAAGGCAAAAGTGTAAATACATGCATTGTAGAAAACAAAAGAAGTCATAAGTACAAACATAATGGGATAACAAGTTAATTCCAGAGTGCATCGTCTTTGGTTACGTATGCCACTGCCTTGCTTGTGTTCACTGGCCATCTCTTTGTTAGCTAAATACACTATATTGCCAAAAGTATTCGCTCACCCATCCAAATAATCAGAATCAGGTGTTCCAATCACTTCCATGGCCACAAGTGTATAAAATCAAGCACCTGGGCATGCAAACTGCTTTTACAAACTTGCACTTTTTTGTGAAAGAGTGGGTTGCTCTCAAGAGCTCAGTGAATTCCAGCGTGGAACTGTGCTAGCATGCCACCTGTGCAACAAATCCAGTCGTGAAATTTCCTCGCTCCTAAATATTCCACAGTCAACTGTCAGCTGTATTATAAGAACGTGGAAGTGTTTGGCAACGACAGCAACTCAGCCACGAAGTGGTAGGCCACTTAAACTGACAGAGCGGGGTCAGCGGATGCTGAGGTGCATAGTGCGAAGAAGTCGCCAACTTTCTGCAGAGTCAGTCGCTACAGACCTCCAAACTTCATGTGACCTTCAGATTAGCTCAAAAACAGTGCACAGAGAGCTTCATGGAATGGGTTTCCATGGCCGAGCAGCTGCATCCAAGCCATACATCACCAAGTACAATGCAAAGCGTCAGATGCAGTGGTGTAAAGCACGGCGCTACTGGACTCCAGAGCAGTGGAGACGCGTTCTCTGGAGTGACGAATCACACTTCTCCATCTGGCAATCTGATGGACAAGTCTGGGTTTGGCGGTTGCCACGAGAATGATACTTATCAGACTGAATTGTGCGAAGTGTAAAGTTTGGTGAAGGGGGGATTATGGTGTGGGGTTGTTTTTCCAGGAGCTGGGTTTGGCCCCTCAGTTCGAGTGAAAGGAACTCTGAATGCTTCAGCATACCAAAACATTTTGGACAATTCCATGCTCCCAACTTTGTGGGAACAGTTTGGAGCTGGCCCCTTCCTCTTCCAACATGACTGTGCACCACTGCACAAAGCAAGGTCCGTAAAGACATGGATGACAGAGTCTGGTGTGGATGAACTTGACTGATCTGCACAGAGTCCTAACCGCAACCCGACAGAACACCTTAAGATGAATTAGAGCAGAGACTAAGAGCCAGGCCTTCTCGTCCAACATCAGTGTGTGACCTCACAAATACGCTTCTGGAAGAATGGTCAAAAATTCCCATAAACATACTCCTAAACCTTGTTGACAGCCTTCCCATAAGAGTTGAAGCTGTTAGAGCTGCAAAGGGTGGACCGACAGCATGTTGAACCCTATGGTTTAGGAATGGGATGTCACTTAAGTTCACATATGAGAGTCAAGGCAGGTGAGCGAATACTTTTGTCAATATAGTGTATATTGTGGCGTGTAGGGGAAAGAGGACCCAGGAGTAGAAGCGGTTGAGGTGAGTACAATAGTTTATTTACAAAAACAGGTGAGTAACTCCAAAAAAAAAAAAAAAGTTGTGAGGGCAATGGGAGGCACTGGAAAAGAAGAGAGGAGAGACACAGGTAAGTAACATATTCACAAGTGGACACAGGAAAAATCTTACTATACCAGGAGAAAAAGCCAAGCTTCTGCCGCAGAGGATAACTGAATACTCTGGCGCTGAGGAGTGTCACTGCAGATCTTAAATAGGCGGGTCTGATGAGCCAAGCAGAAGCGGGTGTGTCCAATTACTCCTCAACACCACGGGGGGAAGGGAGCCTCAGGTACACCCTGGACAAGTCGCCACCTCATCACAGGGCACATAGAGACAGACAACTCACACTCACATTCACATCTACGGTCAATTTAAATTAGCCAATTAACCTTACCCCAATTAACCTTATAACCTTATCGTTTTTGGATGGTGGGAGGAAGCCGGAGTACCCAGAGAGAACCCACGCAAACATGGGGAGAACATGCAAACTCCACACAGAAAGCCCGGTACCTTCTTGCTGTGAGGCGACAGGGCTAACCGCTACACAACCGTGCCGCCCAGGGGACAAGCCAAACAATTGAAAATATAAAAGCAAAAACCCAGAAACTAACCCACAAAAATAAATGCACAAGAAACACAAACCACCACATATACAAGTCATTATGTTTTCTAATTAATTGTAAAGCAGAGAATGACCACCAAACATTTCAGGGCAATGGTGTATTTGAACACTCTATGCCCTTCCTCATCTAGCTTTTTCTCTGATGCACATACATTTCTTGAAAAATGGACATTTACCTTACACAACATATTTACTGAAATAATCTAAACACACACACACAAACTTAGACATTCATGTTTACGCTTAGCTGCTTTTAGCATCAGTTGTTCTAGATAACAAGCTGTATGATAATCAGAATCCCCAGGAAAACCTGGCTTCAATTCATGAGTATTTATCTATGCTATTAACACATATTCAAGACTAAACCAACAATCAAGTAAAAAAAAATCTAGTATGTCTTCTTTATGCTATCTATAGAATATATTTAAATTTCCATTTGGTCAGTGACCTCCATATTGAGCAGGAGGTCAGTGACCTCCTGCTTAATATGGTGATGGTCCCCCTTTTTCTGCCAGAACAGACCCATACTCAACAAACTGCAATGCACAGTGTATTCTGACACCTTGTAATGCCCGCCAATATAATAGTGTCCACAAACGTAATAAACCACAAATGTTATATGCAGCTTTTAATGTAATAATCCTGCAAACGTAATACATTTTCCACAAAATGTATGTAATAACTGTTACAAAATGTATGTAATAACTATTACATTTGTAAAAATTTCTGATGTTTGTGGGTGAAAATCCTCAACTTTTAAATGGTGTAATAAATAGTAAATGGTGATAAATGGGGGCATTTGTATAGCGCTTTTCCAGTCTACCGACAGCTCAAAGCGACATGCCCCATTCACCCATTCACACAAATACACGGATGCCAGATGCAAGGTGCCAACAGCTCATCAGGAGCAATTTTGGGGTTCAGTATCTTGCTCAAGGACACTTCGACATGCACCTCGGGGGAGCTGGGATTCGAACCAGTGATCTTCCGATCACTAGTCATCCCAGTATCCCAGTAATAACGACCCACAAATGTAATAACGCAATAAATAATGGTTGTTGTTGTTGTTTGATTGTTGTTGTTTGTACCTACTAATAGCCTACTGACCATGGGTGCAGAATCAGCTGCTGAGTCCCCCCCACCCCCCATTATTAGATTATCATAGTATATATTACAATGTGTGTATCTGTGTAGTCATATCTGTCAAACAACAGGGCGCGTTTGAGCCGTGGACTAGCGGAGCCACTGACATGAGAGGAGAGACACCAGGTCTGAGTCTCTGATCAGCAGGTTTGGTTTTTATCATTTAAGTCATTTGTCATTACAATTAGTCCCAAGCAGTTTAATGATGGTAAAAAAATGAAACATAGGCTAAGGTAAATATCCTGCGTTTTCTCTTTTCTGTGCTCCTCTGACCAGATAGTGTTTGGACGATCTGATATTAGAGTCCTGGACATCTACCACAATAGTCCTGGACCAATAACCCTAATCCTTACCCCAAATGTAAAAAGTTGACGTTTGTCCAGGACTGTTAAGTACTTGGTGATATCAGATCATCCTATCATCCATAGCGGTGTCTTGGCAACGGTCTGTTATACAGAAATAACAATAAAACACATAGGCATCACATTATGAACGTGCTTGTGATTTTTTTGGCTAAGAGAGGTGGACAGCAAAGCTACTCTGACAGCTCAGGTGAGCCAGGCGGAGAGCGTAGGCTATCCTTTATCTTTTTATTTTGTTTTAAATAGGGCACCGCCCTTACAGGTGAAGCATAACCAAAGTACACAACTTCAGCAAAGTTAGAAAGATATTGGCAGATTCAAACTTCTGGGATCAATACGTCAAATGATCTATCTATGATCTATAGATGCAAACGATGCATTTCTGTGATGTTGGTGAGGCATATGATGAGCTACAACCATATTTTTACTGAATCGATCCATTACCTGGTGCTCCACGGAAAACATTGCTCCTAACGTTGTAATTTTTATGAATTATTGGTTGATTTTTATGTAAATCATATTTAATAACTCATACAGTATGAAATGTATCATCATCAAATTTAGTTCAGACACTTCTCTCCTCTTGTTGCTGATACTACAACACTCAGCTTGACAAAAATTATTTAACCCTCAGGCATCACAATGGACATTTTTTCCATTTGAGCAAATTTTTCCTCTTCATCTGGCCATCATTTTGGCTCTGTTAGTGTATATGGCACAAAGTTTTGTAAGAAAGCCAATCTTGACAAATTTTGGAATTCAATTCAATTTTTCTAAACATACTATATACATTGTAGTACAATTTAGAGAACAAACACTGTGTGGACTTCAGTCCATCCAGCAGAACTTGCAGGATAGTTTGTTTACATCACTTGTAGATCCATTTTCTGACAAAAAAAAAATAATAATAATGTATTAAAGTCAATATATTGACAAATCTTTGACATCTCCAAGACTGACAAAAAATCCTCCAGTCCCCAACAGTTCTCATATGGAAAATAACTAATTTTTTTGCGTGACTGATTTTTTCCAAGAAGTCTTAGCATCATGTCATCAAACTGGCATTTAAAGGGTTGAAATCCTCAAATTATATAATTTTTTGGTAGTTTTAAACAGTGCTAAAGTTATTTAAGAGATTTATGCAGAAAAAAAAGTTTTGAAAGCAGTTTTTGGAAGTGGACATTTTTGTCCTTAAGGACACAACAGGGTAGTATTTTTTTCACCAGTGTTCTAGTGCTGTGTTAGAAAAAATTTAAATTGAATTCCAAAATTTGTTGAGAGAGGCTTTCTTACAGCAAAAGCAGCGCAAAAGGGGAGAAGTGTCTGAGCTACATTTGATGATAATACACTTTTTGACAAAATCAGTGTTGTAATAACAGCAGCATGAGGAGAGAAGTGTCTGAGCTGAATATGATGATGACACAGTCCATACTGTAAAACTTACTGAAAATTAATCCCATCAAAATCAATCAATAATTCATAAAAAAATACATTAAACCACTTTTTGAAAAAAAAATAGTGTTGTAGTATCAACGGCTTGAGTTGAGACGTATCTGAGGTAAATTTGTGATGCTACAATTATTAATGTATAAGTTACTGAACATTTTTCATTCTTTTTTGCACTTTGTAGACGGTCCCTGGGCTGTCTCTGCAATGGCCGGTGCTCATTAGGAGCAATGTTTTCCGTGGCGCACCGGATCATTTCGGTAAACCTAGGGTTGTAGCTCATCATATGCCTCACCAACATTGCAGAAATGAATTGTTTGCATCTATAGATCATATTGTATTTGATGTATTGACCCTGAAAGTTCGAATCTGCCAATAACTTTTTACTTTACTGAAGTAAGCAAACTTGACGTTCCACTTTTCTGGGTTTTTATTTGACTCAAAATGAATACAATCCCATCTTTAATATAGGCTATAGCCTGCACCCTGGTCTACATACAAATGACAAGCTAATAGTAGTTTAATGTTAGTTTGCACGGTTTTCACCCAGTGTGCGAATATTTGGGGGGGGGGGGTACCCATCTCCAAATTGTTGCGCAATGCAAATATATATTTTCTCAACATGCAGTAGCCTATGCAGTTGTGCATTACAATGCAAGGAAACCAGTGAATAAATGTCAGGTATTGACACGCAATCAGTGTACTTGTAAAGGACTAGGGTTTCCAAGACAATAACCGGGGGAAAGAGATGTGCGTACGGTGCAATGCATATAATTTATTTCAAAGCAAAACTAGACTAAAGTGTAAATGGGAAGGAATCAGTATTCAGTGGAGAGTGCTTGTTGCATGTTACATAATGAAACGAAAATAAAAACACATGGCTAATTTGCATACGGGCACAAGTTTGGCTGGCTCCGCTTGGCAAAAAATATTTTTTGAATATTGAATTCTGAATTTGTGAGCTTAGAAAACATTTTAGTGACCATGAGTGATGGTTGTATATATATATATATACAGTATATATATATATATATATATCTATATATATAAAAAAATATATATATATATATATATATAGATATATATATATATATACAGTATATATATATATATATATATCTATATATATATATATATATATTTTTTTTTTTTTTTTTTTTTTTTACAAAATTTGAGAACCCCTCAAAAGTTTGCTTGTGAGGCTTTCAGGGGGGTCTGATGACTGATGCTGTTTGTATACTGTTTGTTGCTTTCGAGCTAAATTTTTTACCATATTAGAAAAAAAAAAAAATAAAGGTAGTGTAATATCACTAACCAAAAGTGCAAGAAAAGGAGAACTGTTCATATGGCAAATGAATGAATGAAAAACGATGCTAGAGATGCCATAGTAAGATTTTCAATTGCTTTCAAAATATATATACAACAAGTGATGGACAACAATAGCATTGGTGTCATGGCCCAAGCTCCATTTCTGTAAAATGTAATGCTTGTTATTTCTATACACTGCTTACCATTATTTGTCTGCTTGATGTTTCCTCTCTATGTGTCCCTCTGTCTGTGTTGTGACAACATGATCTTTTTGATAAAGTTAACGAAGGCAGAAGCAAACAAGTGGCAAATATTCTCAAATATTTTTCTTCAAAACTGATGCTAGTTGCACAAAATGTAACTGGGGTAGGTTGTGAAGGCTCTCTGTACAAACATCACATGCACACAAAATAAACAAAATGTGGGGAAAATTTTAATTAAAATCAGACCAGAAATTACTATGTAATGAGCAAGGACAACTCAAATCGTGGCATCCATTTAATTATAATTTGACAAAAAAAAGACAAAATTCACCTGCCAGATGTTTTTCCCAACTTTTTTCACAGAAAAGAAATTGGGAGTGACAATAAAAAAAAACAAAACACCATGAACACAGAAAGGAAGGACTTAAATCAGACTTTGAAATTTGAGCATTCGATTTTTTAGGGTTAACTACATTTAAATAATTAATATTATGTAATGGGTCATGTGAGACATTCTGAAATCATGTTCGCTGGTATGGACTTAAAATACACCCCTGTGGTGACCCAATGTTCACAGTTAGTTCATCAGAAACACAGTCATTAACCTTGACCCTTTGTGGTCTGCCGGTTAAAAAGCTAAAAATCCATTTGCAAATGACATTAGACAGTCCCAGTGACTTCAGTTTATGGATGAGCCTCGCAGGGATGAGAGAGTTAAATGCAGAGCCATAGTCAATAAAAAGCATTCTTGCTTGACATTTCCCCACGTCTAAGTGTTGGTGTGAGAAAGGGGTTTCTCCACCCCCGACCTCACGCCAGGACTGTCCACACAGAGGAAGGAAACTAGGCCACTCAAACTGTCCGGTGATGTCAGATGTGAATTTATTGACAGTGTTGAAGTGCGTGTAAAAATAGAAAACAAAAACTGAGGAAAAAATGCAAAACAAAACCGGCCTCAATCAGGCAATGCAAACCTACAAGCTATAACCAAAGTACTTTTCAGAATGTTCAGAATGTTCAAAATTCTTAGCCTCACAGCCAGCATGCCTACCCCTCCATCTCTCTCCCCAACAATGAAAACTGCTCCTCTTTTAAAGAGCTAACCATCAGCAGCTAGATTGTCATTGGGTGAGACACTATCCAATGGGAATAGAACACTTCATGGACACTACCAAAAAAAATATTAAAGCACACATGTACACAATCATACCAAATATTGCCCAAACTTAAGTTACACCCTAGGAATAATAGAAGTCACACCCACAACCTTTACCCCAATATATATAGTCAACAACGTTGCAGAATAATAATTCCTCAAACACTCCACCCCCAGGCTAACCAAGTTCCCTCCACTGGACCGGATCAGTGGATAAGAACGTTGGTGCGAGGGGGCTCCGGTTTCCCCCACGGACCAGATTGCTGTTACACCAGGAAGCAGGAAGTCAGCGGTGGGTGAAAATGTTTGTAATGTGAAGGTGTTGTGGAGCGGGTGGAATTATGGAGCCAAAACAACGGGTACCTCGTTGCTCGCTATGGTGGTCAGTAAATAAATAGTGAAATGGACTGTACACGGTGTTGTGGGTTTATTATAAAGCGCGAGTGGAGCTAAGAGTAAATGTTGGTGTTAAAGGAGGGCCACGCTGGCCACGACATGAACCGGTGTGCCTGTATTTGTGTGTGTGTGTGTGTGTGTGTGTGGATGTCGGAGCATGAAGGAGAGAGAAACAGACATGTTTTGTGGAAAAATGGCTATCCCACACAATCATTTTCCCACAGTTGGTAAACAGAGTTTAAAGCAAATGAAATGGCATCTTCCACACTCCTTTTCTGTCTGCATGCAAACTGTAGCGAATCCACAGATGCAGGGATCTGGGTTTTAATATAGTCCAGTACTAGAGGCTCAAAAGTTTTCATTAAGACAGATGTGAGAGCCACAGGGCAGTAGTCATTTAAACAAGTGACAGGTGACTTCTTAGGCACTGGAATGATTGACTTTTTAAAGCTATGTGCAACTGTGCAATGCCTAAGCGACGTGTTGAAGAGGTCAGTCAGAAAAGGGCAAGATGCTCAGAGCACAGCATTAGAACACGGAGAGGGGTGCCATCCAGTCCAGGCACCTTTCGGACCTTAATCCTGGACAGGATCTTCTGAACATACTCCAGACAGACTGCAAAGCCATCTTCCTCACTACCTGCCAAAAAGTGCACAGATTCATTTTCCTTAGTTTCAAAGCGACAGTAGAAATTGCTCAAATCATTTGGGAGTGAGCTGTCAAAAGTAGTAATGGTCTCTTTCCTAGGTTTCCAAGAGGTAATGGTGTTCAACCCCCTCCACATTCAATGTGAATTGTTCTCTTTAAAATAGTCCTCAATTTTATCACCATAAGCTCGCTTAGCAGCTTTAACAGACCACTGGAAGGAGTATCTGGCCTGCTGATAGGCAGCAACATTGCCAGATTTGAAGGCCAAAGCACGCTCCTTCAGCTTCATACTCACATCAGCATTAATCCATGGTTTCTGACTTGCTTGATGTTTAATAGTCTTCTTTGGGATACAGCAGTGAATACAAAAGTTATTATTATCCATCTCGACAGAAGCAACAGTGTCTTTTTTGCCTGCAGGGGGTGTGATTTCCCCCACGGTGGGAAAGAATGTGACATGGAACTGATGCTAGGTGGCACTGGCAGTGGAGGGAGGTACATGGCCAACGGGTATCCTTAGAGTTCCCATCCACCTGTCCACCTGACTGGACAGGCATGTGGCACTTCTCTGTGAAAGGTGGCTGGGGGTGAGGAAGGGGGATGGAGATGGTGGAATAATCTGTGGGAGGATGGATAGAGCTGAAGAGTGTGAGAGGAGTAGCAGGGCCTCTTGTTAATATATAAAGCAGAAGTGTGTCTGGCAACGCTGTGCTCCATGTCTGGTTAGTGGTGGTGTGGGGGTCCAAGCTGCTGGATATGATTTGGTTGGTGGGGGTCAGACCCACTCAACATCAACCTCCTACCTAAGGTTGGGTTGGTTGGGTTTGGGTCTGATGTCCTCCACTGTGCCAGAGTGAAGACAAAGAAGCACCCTCAGAGGCATGGGGTGTCAGGAGAGTGAGAGGGCCAGATTGGGAGTGTTTATCTGGTGCAGACAAAGAATGGTTTGGTGTAGATGGTGTTGCAGAATCAAAAGGAGAAGTGTTCTGTTGGGGGCGGCGGCACGGTGGTGTAGTGGTTAGCACTGTTGCCTCAAAGCAAGAAGGTACCGGGTTCGAATCCCGGGCCCGGGGCCTTTCTGTGTGGAGTTTGCATGTTCTCCCCGTGTCTGCGTGGGTTCTCTCCGGGTACTCCGGCTTCCTCCCACCATCCAAAAACATGCACGGGGATTCAGTTAATTGGTTAATTTAAGAGAAATAGAATTTTTGTAAACAAAATAGATTGGCAGTTCCAAGCGGATCTGGTGTCATCTATGTCATCTTATTCCTCAGAAAATGTCGGTGTGCACTACTTATTAACATGTATTGATATTTTTTCAAACTATGCGTGGGTACGGTGTCTGAAAAACAAAAGTGGTAGAAGCATTCCAGAGGCTTTTGAAGACATTCTAGATGAAGGTAGGGTACCTCGGAAATTACAGACAGACAAAGGAAAGGAATTCTTAAACAGAGACTTTCAGACATTAGTCAAAAAACATAACATCATGCACTTTACGACAGCCAACAAAACTAAGGCAAGCAGTGTTGAATGTTTAAACAGGACTCTGAAAACTAGGATGTAGATGTATTTAACAGCCAGTAATTCCAAACGTTATGTAGACAATTTGCAATACCTGGGGTGCGTTTCCCAAACGGTTCATTGCTAACTTCGTTAGCTACTTCCTACGTTCGAACGATGGATCTACGAAGCAGGTGTTTCCCAACAGCATCGTCCGAACGACGCAACTTCCGATGTTTACAACTAACGTAGTATGATGCATCGTTGACCGACAAAAGTGTTTCCCAAAAGCTTAGTTGGAACGATGCATCGGAAAGTTGTGTCGTTCAAACGAATAGCATGGAGCTGTCGTTGAATGTTCGTTCAGGTGACGTCATGTCCTCTACTTCTTCTTGGGGCTTGAAATGTAAGGATTGGGCACCCTGTGTGCATGATCCCCCCTACAGCCTGAATGAAGGATGTTACCTTAATTTTCACCTCACAGTTGAGGTGAAAAGACACAAGTTATGTTTTAAAAACCAATGTTTGTGTAGCCCTGGAAGTTTCAGATTACAACATAAATAGCCTATTATTAAATAAATATATTATATTATATTATTAGATAGATAGATAGATAGAAATTCACAATTCCAGCAACTTGAAAGATGGAAACACACAGTGACATGCAGGGGTCAGGAGGATAAAAATAAAATAAGAGATAAAGTACCAAACTGTATACTGTAGATACATAAGAGGAATGCAAGGTGCAGATTATGATATAATATGATAACAGATAGTAATACGAGGAGCATTGTTTTGATAAACTATGAGTGAAAAAAGAAAAACAGAAATATAAGTCTGACAGTTATAGTGCAGTTGCAAATGATGCAGTTACACATAAGATTTCTAACTGAAAATAAGTCATCATTAAAGCAGTCGATGTGATGGAAAGATATAGTAACAATCTGTCTAAAAATGACATTATGGCTTGAAAATTTGTGAAAAGAATATATCCCTCTGTTCTGTGTAGAAAAAACAGTTTTGCATGTGTACAGGGTGTTCATACATAAAAGGTATATAACACAGTTGTTAAAAATATCATTTGATGTGATTTGGTTTGACAATAATTGTGTCATGTTATATGCTCACAGAAATTTTTAAATAAAACATTTCTCAATCACAAGATTGCTGTTGTTATTTTTATTTAAAGAAAGCATGAAACAAAGACACACATTTCAAAAATGTATCCATTCTGTTAAACTTGCAGGAGATGCAAAAGGACTTTTGGCATCTTCTATTTGCTGTTTTCTCCTTTTAAAGGGTTCTAGTGTAGCAGGTTCAGCAGGTGCCTTTCTCTTTAACTCCTCAATCTTTCTCTTAACTTGTTGATTCGGTGTGAGGGACAAAGGAATATTTAATAAAGCTATTGATTGCAAGTATTCATCCTAAGCTATAGGTCATTGACTGTCAGGCACATTGTGGGAGGCTGTTACATTTGTTATCAAGTCATAAATATGAGAACCTTTCACAACATTACCGTTAAAAACAAATTCTCCTTGTTTAGTCCAAAATGTAATAGGATTTTAGGATGTAATTTTATCCAAAATATATTGAGCCTTTTTCTTGCTGTTTTTGGGGATGTTTTTTAAAACCTCGTTAAACACTCAGTCCTTTGTCTGTTCTAGAGCGTCTGTACTGAAAGGCTCTGTCCGCTGATCGTCATCCGGGAGAGATAAAGTGAGCATGTTTTGCTCCCTTTCCCCTTGCTTGTTGTGCAATGTTGTGCAGTGTTGTTGACAGTATTTTTATGTCCGGGGGTGTAGCAACCATGCCAGAAACATCTGGCAAACTCATATGCAGTGCGCACACCATCCCTTTCACAAAACCCATTAACATGGTATGGTCCAAATTGTTTCTCGCCGTGGTTTAGAGTGTGGTAAATTTCAATATTGTTTTTGTGTGCTTCAAATTTCAACCACTGTATTGACACATTGATAGATAGAAATTCACAATTCCAGCAACTTGAAAGATGGAAACACACAGTGACATGCAGGGGTCAGGAGGATAAAAATAAAATAAGAGATAAAGTACCAAACTGTATACTGTAGATACATAAGAGGAATGCAAGGTGCAGATTATGATATAATATGATAACAGATAGTAATACGAGGAGCATTGTTTTGATAAACTATGAGTGAAAAAAGAAAAACAGAAATATAAGTCTGACAGTTATAGTGCAGTTGCAAATGATGCAGTTACACATAAGATTTCTAACTGAAAATAAGTCATCATTAAAGCAGTCGATGTGATGGAAAGATATAGTAACAATCTGTACAAATCAGTACAAAACATATTCATGTTTTGTACTGATTTGTGTATGCACCGTCGTGGGGTAACGCCAATGTGTCAGGGGGCAGAAATTGTGTTTGAAACACAGCCATGCAACATGACGCGAGTGTTGTACGTTTAAAGGAATCCAGACGGGTGCACTCGGTGAACGCGTCACGATAGACAATGCAGGCTTTGCATAAAACAACAACGTCAACGTCTTGTACCACTGTAAAAACTCTGCCCCTTCTTTCTCTGATATGTTGTCATAGCGTGTTGTCTAAATTTTTGCACAAAGAGATTGACGCATGACAGACCAGACGCCCACCATTCATTGTTTTCAAAATCGATAGCACAGAAAAAATTGGCTACGTGCTTCTCACTTTCTGCTGTTATTTCAAAGTCATAAAACATGTATTTGGTTTGGGGTTCTGATGGTTTTTGTGGTTGAACCCCTTTGGGGATTTTATGGAGTTGGAACATGAAAATTGGCACATGTGCAAGTTGACCAGATGCACAAAAAAGTCTCTGGCACCAATTCTCTATTCCAAAAAGGAAGTCGGCCATTTTGTTTCCACACATGATTTTGGTGCCTCCAAATACCTTTGGCTTTTTGATGGCTTTAATAAACTCGTATCATCATGAAAGTTGATACACAGTTCAAGCATGCCGACCTCTAACATCTGATGGGGGCCAAGCCAATAGGCGGTGCAAAGTGGCTCCATAGCGCCCCCTACAATCTTCAAAATTTCCCATAGGGAATGTCGATGACTTTGTCGTACCTCAACAAAAATCAGTACAGATGTTAAGCACAAAGAGTTGAACAAAATTGTCTCTTGGCAGGAAGCTGAAATTCCAACAGGAAGTCGGCCATTTTGAATTTTGGATTTTCTGATGAAAATGAACTCGTCCTAGGGATTTCGTCCAATCGACTTGAAATTTGGTACACTTCTTCTTCAGACCTAGCTGAGCAAAAGTTGTGCTCTGCACGTAATTAGGTCAAAGGGCGTGGCCGCTAGGGCTTGACAAACTTTGGCGAATTCGCCGTCAAAATTCGAATGGCTCTCACGTTCACATAGTGGATCCTAGCAACTTCAAATTTTCTGAGCATGACGGGGACGCGGCCCTGAACATTCTGATGTATATCAAGACTTACTCGTAGCGGCCCCCGGTGGTAACAGGAAGTGACCCGTTCTTACTTTTTCCTTTTACCGATTTCACATAATTTACTCCATCAACTTCATTACACTTCTAAAACATGAATTACAACTCAGTGAAGCTACAGTCCAAACGCTGTGAAGCTACGGCTAACGGCGTCCGTGTGGCGGCGTGGCAAATTTTGACAATTTTTTCGAGAAAATACGTTTGGCTTTTTGATAGCTTTTTTTTTTTTTTTTTTTTTTTTTTTTTACTTTGTCTGCATTGTTCTCATTGTTCAACACCACAAAAGAGTGTCGACCTTTTATGAGATTATGCATATTTTAGTCTTGCAGCAAAAGCTATTAATATTTGGTGCGTGTATGTGACCATCACCGGCCCTCCCTGGAATCTAATCTTACTTTATTTATTGGAATTTCCTGTTATAAGCCAGAGAGGGATGTGCTACACCTGGGTGATAAGAGGGGGAAATAAATGACAGACAGGGAGATAAGACAAAACAAAAAGGGAAGTTTACAGACAGGCAGTGCTATTGGAATAAAAAAACATGTAAGCTACTGTGTAATTCCTAACACCTTCATCCCAACACCCAACAGTATTGAACACCAGAGTAGTGGAGGACCTAACCGTATAGAGTAGGCTACCGAGAACACAAATGAAAGAAGTATGTGGAGAAAATATGACCTTAGTGAGAAGTCGGACGAATGATTTGGCACATACTAGCAGTTCACATCAGTACTCATCAATGTGACTCGGGAGGAGTTAATAAGGTCTGGATAAAACATGCATGTGTGTAGAACACCGAAGCCCAGAGCGTCTACCACGACCCCTCTTGGCCAGATCGGCCAGGTGTCCACAACAACCCGGAGAAGTGGGAGCATCGACGATGCCAAACCCAGAGAGCCACCCGGGCCAAGCGAGAACCACGCAGATCCAACGACCAGGAGGAGACAGAAACCACCACTTCCCAGGAGGCCAGGACAGGTCCAAGGGGCCAGCGACACGAGGGCACACCCATCCCCAACCACCCCACCATCCATCCCCATCCCCAACCCCCACCCCCCCGCCCACACCCCCCCAGCCACCCCAACACCCGGGGAGACAGGAGGCCACCGCCGCCCATGAGGCAAGACCCGCGAACCGAGCGCTCCCCTCCGGAGGGAGGGGGGACAAGAGAGCGAGGGAGCACCGGGCCCGCACGCAGCAGGCCATCACCGGGCGGCAGCCAGAAGGCGACCGAAGCCGGGTCCGAACGCAAACCATGGGGCCAGTGTGGGCGAGGGGGGAAAGGGAGAGGGAAAAGCGGGGGGACGGACCAGCGCCAGTATGAATCCGACAGGGAGCCCCACCCCACACACAGATACAACCGAGAGCACGGGCGAGAGCAGGCCGAATCCACCAATCAGGGAGCAGCAACCGCACGCGCCGACCCACTCACCCAACCCCCGGCCAGCAAAGAGCCCACCATCAGCCCCCCGACCATACTAACCAGCCGCCACACCCCCAAAACCCAGCTGCCGTGGCACCGCCACTGAGGCCACAGCATCGGGGGCCCACCAAAGCTGCAAGGGGACCCCCAGGCCCCCAACCTCCCCGCGCAGCCCCGAGATTCGAGGGGGCAGGGTCCCACCAGAATGGCCATTAATTTAATTTAGTGATCCCAACCTATTTATGGGCTTCCCCGGTTCCAGACGAGGAAGCCTATCACACAAAACGTGTTTAGTGCTACCCTGTGTGTAATGTGGTGCATTAAAAGTTGGAAGGGCAGGAGAGGCTGCAGGGGAAGAACAGAGGGCTGCAGGATAAGGGTACCTGCAGCCAACCCTTATCCGAATCCCCAAGCCACCCCAAACCCCCCTAAAAGTGTGAGTGTGTTTACTGTATTAAAATTGAAGAGCAGGGGGGGCAAGTGGGTGGGAGAGGGGGAGACTACAGTGCCCTGGAGCACTGCAATTCGCACCACCAAATCTCCCACCGTCCTCACCCCCACCTGTCTTCAAAGCCCTATGTGTTGAGTCCCTATATGTGCCTAAATGTGACTATGTATAGTGAGGTGCAAGATATGTGAAGTGCACATTAAGAGGCAGTCTGATGTGGGCCCGGCCCATGGGAATAGAGCCGCGAGGGGAGTAGAAGAGATGGGCATAGCTCCTGAAGCACTGGGCCCCCAGCATCAAGAGGCCAGGGGCCAGGGAGATCCCACACAAACCAGCAGGCCCCACCAACACCATGACCCTGAAAGCTGCAGCCTCATAGCAGAGCCCCAGCAGCCATGCAGAATTAGAGATGCAGCGACCAGCCAGCACAGCCGAAAAGGATCTATACGCACTCCACCAGCCGGGAGCCAAATGCGCAAGCCAGCGCTGTCCGGCAAACAATCCCCCTACCGGCGGACCCAGATCGCTCCCCCCCAAGCCCCGGGATGCCCCTTTGTGTGCGAGGGGAGCCCCCCCCCCAGACCAACCGTAACACTGATCCGCCCCACCACCCCCCCAGCACGAGGAGACAAGCTCCGCTGGGAACGGAGCAAGCCCCCATCCGGCTTGGCCCCATCACAGCCCAGGAACGCGTCGGACCCGGATCGAGGATCGAGCGAGCTGAGCTTGGAACTCCAGTGGTGATATGCAGGCCCAGGCGATTGCCTGAGCACGCGCGGGCCAGAGCACCCACATATACTGCAACTATAACTACCCACCCACATAACTACTGCAACAACTGCAATATAAGAGAAGAGGAGACAAGTTAGGGATCAGAAAAAAGGCACAGAGAGAATGAATATTTTCTGGAACAGCTCAAATTTATGAGGGGGGTCGGCATATGCTAACAGACAAGAGCAGACTATGAATTTATATTAAGAGCTCTAATAAATAGAGATTTTTCTTCTGCCAAAAAATGTAGGACAATGTTTAAAAAAAAAAAAAAAAAAAAAAAGAGAAACAAGAATAGACTATAGACTTATATTGAGAGCTCTAATAAATAAATAAAAATAATGTGCAACTGAAAAATATGTATATATACTAACAGAGTGAAAAAATGTAATTTCCCTCATTGAGGGATTAATAAAGGAATTCTTCTTCTTCTTCTTCTAAATGGAGACCATTTTTCTGTAAAAGATGTCAATTGGTTCTTTCGGGAAGCAGATATTTTCTCAAGTGAGATATGCTCAAAGAGGAGGTTTAGCCAATGGGTAATGTTGATTGCTCTCTTATCCTTCCAATTAACCAAGATGGTCTTCTTAGCGATGGCGAGAGCTACAAGCGTGGGTTGGAGGTGAATGACTGGTACTGTCGCTGTAGTAAAATCACCAATTAAGCATAAGTTTGGAGATTGTGGGATCCTGCAGTCCAAAATAGAAGACAGTTTCTGTGTTACTGTTGCCCAGAATTGAAATACAGGAGAACATAGCCACAGTGCATGAAAATAAGTATCGGTAGTTTTTTGAGTGCATTGGGTGCACAAGTCAGACTGTGAGAAACCCATTTTATACATTTTATACTGCGTTACGTGTGCTCTGTGGAGAACCTTAAATTGGATCAGTTGTAGGTTAGTATTTTTTGTCATGCTAAATGTGTTTCCACAGATCTGAGTCCAAAAATCATGGTCTAAGGGCATGGATAAGTCTTTCTCCCATTTTGGGATTGGTAAATGTATAGAGTCTGTCTTTGAGAGGAAACTATACATTTTTGAGAGGTTTTTCTTATTTTTGGGCAACAATTTGGTGATGTATTTGATAAATTCAGGTGGCTGTAAATCAGGTGGCTGAGAGGTGGACTGAAGTGTTGGGATTCTCTTTGTAATTGTTTTCTTTACCTGCAGGTATTGGAGAAAATTTCCATTCCTTATTCCAAAGGTTTGGAATAAGTCTGTGTATGTCATAAATATGTTATCTTGGAGGAGGTGATGGAGATGGGTGACCCCCTTCTCTGCCCATGTACTGAGATAGAGAGGGGTTTTATTGTTTACAAAGTCTGGGTTGTACCAGATTGGTGAGAGTATACTGGGTTGAAGTGGGGAACCTGTGATTTCAAGGGCTCTCCACCATGCAGACAGTGTGGAGGCGATCAAGGGATTCTTGTAGCAGGAATGATTTTTAAGAATAGAGGTGATAAAGGGTAGATCAGCGAGTTTAATATGGTTGCAGTCTAACTGTTCTAGTTCCATCCAGGAGTTATATTCTTCCTGTGGATGGATCCACTTGATAAGGTATTGTAACTGATTAGCTAGGTAGTAATGCAGAAAATTGGGAGCCTCCAGTCCACCTTCAGACTTATTCTTCTGGAGAGTAGCCAGGCTGATTGTAGCCTTTTTGTTCTTTGAGTAGAATTTACCGATAGCTGAATCTAATGTTTGGAACCATTTTGTTGTGGCTTTAAATGGGATCATGGAGAAGAGATAGTTGATTTGAGGTAATATTTTCATCTTGACAGTAGCTATTCGTCCCAACAGTGAGATAGGAAGGTTATTCCAACGGCTCAGATCACCACACAAGTGTTGTCCACAAGTGGTGTGAAGTTCAAGTGGACAAGATCTGAGAGTTTGGAGGAAATATTTATGCCCAGATATCTGATGTTGCCTGTAGGGAAAGAGTAATGAGTGTTTTGGATTGCAGGATTCCATGAGCTCTCTGTTAATGGAAGTATAATTGATTTTGACCAGTTGATGGAGTAATCTGATAGGCGTGAGAAGGTTGTGATGAGTTTACATACTTCCTTCATTGATGTTTTTGGTTTTTCTAAATAAAGTAAAATGTCATCCGCGTATAGATTAACTTTGTGTTCAGACTTCAGAGAGCAGATACCTTTGATATTGTTGTTCTGACGTACCGCTGCAGCCAATGGTTCGATAAAAATTGCAAACAGTAAGGGAGAGAGTGGACATCCTTGTCTAGTTCCCCTTTGCAAAGTGAAGCTTTGTGAAGTGATCCCATTAGTCGTGACAGTAGCTTTAGGTGAGTTATACAGAGTTGAAACCCACTGGATAAATGAGTCACCGAAACCAAATTTATGAAGTACAGAGAAGAGAAAGGACCAGTTAACTTTGTCAAAGGCTTTTTCTGCATCAAGTGATATAACGATCGCTTCTCTATTGCAGCGCTGTGTCAAATTGATCAGATTTAGAAGCCTTCTAAAGTTGTTAGTGGAGTGTCGGCCTTTAATAAATCCTGTTTGATCGTTGTGTATTATAGCCGGGATAATTTTCTCCAACCTGGAAGCGAGTGCTTTAGATATAATTTTGATGTCAGAGTTGATTAGCGACAGAGGTCGATAGCTAGCAGGTCTTTATCTGGTTTCAATAATAACTTTATTGCAGCTGTGTTCATGTGAGCGCTTATATAGCCTTTATTTTTAATCTCCACAACTGTTCTGAAAAAAAGGGGTGCTAGCATTAGCCAGAAATGTTTGAGAAATTCAGCAGGGAAACCATCCGGACCAGGTGCTTTGCCCGCTGACATACTATCTAATGCACATTGTAATTCACTGATAGTCATTGGAGCATCTAAGATGTCTCTGCATTCAGATGTTAGTTCAGGCAGCTTTAGATTGTTGAGAAATGTGTGAATATCATCTTTGTTGGGGTTAACTGTTGCTGAATATAGCTTGTGGTAATAGCTATAAAACATCTGATTGATTTCTTGAGGTGATTGAGTATATTTGCCAGTAGGATCCTGTATTGCTGTTATAAAAGATTTTTCTCTGTTGCGTTGTACTAAATTCGCAAGAAATTTGCCTGATTTGTTGCTATGCTCGAAATCATTGTATCGCAGTTGTTGTAGTAAAAAATCTGTTTTCTTTGATAAAATGTCGTCGAGGCATAACTTTGCATTGCGTAACTCAGATTGTAATTGTTCGCTTGGATTTAATGCATAATCCTGCGAAAGCTGTTTAATTTTTTCCTCAATATCTGTCTCCATTTGTTGTTCCTTTCTTTTCTTGTATGAAGAATACGATATTATTTTACCTCTAATTATGGCCTTCCAGGTTTCCCAAAGTAAAGAAGGAGATGAATCTGGAAAGTCATTATTTTCTAGAAAGTCTGCCCACTCTCTCCTTACCATTTGATCAAATTCAGGATCTTTAAGTAGAGATATGTTGAAGCGCCAAGTCTGAGGAGGTTTACGGTAAGTGTCAGTTTGCAGACTGAGGGATATAGGTGCATGGTCACTGATGATGATTGGGTGAATTCTAGTGGTAATTTTGTGTGTGATGGAGTTATTTGAAAGAAAAAAGTCAATTCTTGAAAATGACTTGTGTACTGCAGAAAAGAAAGTATATTCCCTTTTTGTTGGGTTTTTGAGTCTCCAGACATCATCTAGTCCAAAATCTTTCATATAGTCCCGTATGGTTAGGACTGATTGTAATTGTTTCGTCTGCATTGGCATGTTCGATCGGTCTACAGAGGGATTTAAGACTATGTTAAAGTCACCTCCAATAATAGTAGTTGAGGTAGCATTTAAGTCTGATAAATGAAAGAAAACTGTATGAAAGAAGGCTGGATCATCACTATTGGGAGCATACAGATTGGCAATTGTGTATTGTTTATCAAAAATCGTTGCTTGAATAATAATGTATCTGCCCTCTGGGTCTGTTATCAAACAGTTTAAGGTAAACGGGACTCTCTTGTGGATTAGAATAGAGACTCCTCTTTGTCTACTGTTATAACAAGATGAAAATATAATATTATAATTTGAATCTGTAAGAGATTTCTCTTCTGATTGTAGTAGATGTGTCTCTTGCAAAAGAAGAATATCTGCTTTTAGTTTAGAGACATAGTCCAGGATTTAATTCTTTTTGTCTGTGAGCGTATGCCATGTACATTCCAGGAAACTAAGTTTAACTTAGACATAAGAAGAGACGATGTTCGGACACTGAGTTAGTGATAGTGTAATGTAAATAGAATGTTGTGGTTTGTGAGCTGTGAATGTCAGGATGGTGGGGTGTAAGGTGTTGCTTAAAGACCATGTAGGTGTTAGGGACAGATGTATACAATGAGTCATGGTATACATCATAAAAAGGCACCATAAAGCCTGTGAAACTAACAACAAACACATTGTGACACAGAGAGTCATGACAAACAGAGAAGGTACACAGGGTGGGAGGGGAGTAGGAGGGGTGAGTGTGAGAGAGAGGGAGAGGGGTACATGGAGATTTAACACAGAGAGGGGGAGAAAAATGAATAAAAGAAGGAAGGGGATCCCTAGTGGGGGGTGACATTTGGTAAAGGTAAACATTTGAAACTTGTGAGATTTGATTGCTTTCTCTATATACTTTAAACTAATGAGAGATATATTTAGAAATCTGAGCCATTTGTTTTTGTGGTTACTTATCGTTTTCCTTAGAAGAGCCAGGGGGTGATGGAGGATTCCCTGAACAGCTGGCCATCTATGTAGAGTTTGTCCACCACAAGTGCAGTCTGCTTGCCTCGCTGTCTGTGTTCTTTCAGAATAGGAAACAGGACTTTGCGCCTCTCATTAATTTCTGGTCATTCATCCCGAATAGTTTCCCTTTCAGCTCCCGTCCTTTGCTCTTGACGAGTTCTTTTTGTTTAAAGTGCTCGAATTTAGCGATGATAGGACGGTGGCGGTCTCCTCTTCGGGGTCCAAGCCGGTGAACGCGGTGGAAAGTGATGTTATTCACAGTCTCTTTCGGGATTTTAAGAGCCGAAGCCATGAAGTTTTCAACTAGGGACTCTGGGTCATCCGGTGTAGATTCTGGAATCGCTGAGAAGATCAGGTTGTCCCGCATGCTCCTCGTCTGTATGTCAAGGATGGTTTCCTTCAGAGATTTATTCTCTTTTTTAAGGATATTTACCTCTGACGTGACGGCTGTCAGCGTGGAGCGGAGCTCGGTGTTGTCCCTCTGCAGGTCGGATATCTGCTGGTGAGTAAACTCCAGGCTAGCATTCAGGTCCTTAATCTCATCATGGAGCATCTTAAGTATGTCGAGCTTTTTATTGATCGAATCGAGGATGCTTATCTGGACATCCGTGGTCTCAAGGTCCTGTGTGTCAGTAGAGGAGTCTGTTTTCTTCCTCTTGTTTGGGTTGTCCCGGCGAGTTTCGGTGTTGGAGTCTTCCATGGCGCACCGAAAGAAATAGTCGTCGATGAAATTTTCAAGATCCTCCACCTTGCTATGTACAGCATTGTCGGTCTAACTTAATTGGTCTGCTTAAAGCACAAAATAAGTTGGCAAAGACGGTATTTTGCTAAATCTTAGTCTAGCAGCTGGGGGCCGCCATGTTGAATCTCGCAAATCCCACAGACTCTCGCGATCTCACAGCATCTCACCTCCTCTCACCTCTCTCACCTTTTATAATAGCTAGCTATAATATGCTATAGCTTATATAATATGCATATGCATATAATAGTCATAGCTATAATATGATAGCTTTTATAAAATCGTATCATCGTGAAATTTAATTCACAGGTCAAGGGTGGCGACATCTAACATCTGATGGGGCCACGTTCATGAGCGGTCAAAATGGCTTCATAGCGCCCCCTTGAAACGTTCTAAAACCCCTCCCCATAGGGGTTTTTATGGAGTTGGAACATGAAAATCGGTACACATGTGCAAGTAGAGCAGACGCACAAAAAAGTATCTTGCACCAATTGTCTACTCCAAACAGGAAGTCGGCCATTTTGAATTTCAGATTTTCTGATGAAAATGAACTCGTCCTAGGGATTTCATCCGATCGACTTGAAATTTGGCACACTTAATCTCCAGACCTAACTGAGCAAAAGTTGTGCTCTGCACTTAATTAGGTCAAAGGGCGTGGCCGCTAGAGCTCGAGAAACTTTGGCCAATTTGCCGTCAAAATTCGAACGGCTCTCACGTTCACATAGTGGATCCTAGCAACTTCAAATTTTCTGAGCATGACGGGGACGCGGCCCTGAACATTCCAATGTATTCATATCAAGCCTTACTCGTAGCGCCCCCCGGTGGTAACAGGAAGTGACCTGTTCTTACTTTTTCCTTTTACCGATTTCACATAATTTACTCCATCAACTTCATTACACTTCTAAAACATAAATAACAACTCAGTGAAGCTACAGTCCGAACGCTGTGAGGCTACGGCTAACGGCGTCCATGTGGCGGCGCGGCAAGTTTTGACAATTTTTCAAGAAAATACGTTTGGCTTTTTGATGCTTAAATAAAGTCGTATCATCATGAAAATCGATACACAGGTCAAGGCTGGCGTCCTCTAACATCTGATGTGGTCCCCGCCCAGGGGCGTGGCCAAATGCCTCCACAGCGCCACCCTTTACGTTTACATGTTCTGATACGACATAGTTGACCCCATCGACTTCATTCCACTTCTAAAACATCCACAACACATTGGTGAAGCTACATTACGAACACCATGAAGCTACAATAAACGGCGTCCGTATGGCGGCGCCGCGTCTTCCGATTTTTCGCCAAGAAAATACGTTTGGCTTTTTGATGGCTTTAAAAAAGTCGTATCATCATGAAATTTGATACACAGGTGAAGGGTGACGACCTCTAACATCTGATGGGGGTCACATCCATAAACGGTCAAAATGGCTTATAGCGCCCCCTTGAAACTTTCAAAAACCCCTCCCCATAGGGGTTTTTATGGAGTTGGAACATGAAAATCGGTACACATGTGCATGTAGAGCAGACGCACAAAAAAGTCTCTTGCACCAATTGTCTACTCCAAACAGGAAGTCGGCCATTTTGAATTTCGGATTTTCTGATGAAAATGAACTCGTCCTAGGGATTTTGTCTGATCGACTTGAACTTTGGTACAATTGATCTCCAGACCTAACTAAGCAAAAGTTGTGCTCTGCACATAATTAGGTCAAAGGGCGTGGCCGCTAGGGCTCGAGAAACTTTGGCGAATTTGCTGTCTAAATTCAAACGAGTCTCACGTTCACATACTCTATCCGAGCAGCTTCAAATTTTCTGAGCATGACCGGGACTCAGCCCTGAACGTGGTAATATATTAATGTTATGCCTTACTCATGGCGCCCCCCAGTGGTAATAGGACGTGACCAGTTCTTTGGCTTTTTGATGGCTTGAAGAAACTCGTATCATCGTGAAAGTTGATACACAGGTCAAGGGTGGCGACCTCTAACATCTGATGTGGTCCACACCAATGGGCGGGGCAAAATGGCCCCATAGCGCCCCCTTGAAATTTTCAAAAACCCTTCCCCATAGGGGTGTTTATGGAGTTGGAACACGAAAAACAGTATACACATGTAACTTGACCAGACGCACAAAAAAGTCTCTTGCACCAACTGTCTATTCCAAACAGGAAGTCGGCCATTTTGTTTCAACTCTTCATTTTGGCATAATTTCCACATTGAACCATCGAATGGTCGTCGTGCCTTTGTGTATTGGCCAAATCATTTGACGTTTATTGCCCCGTTCTTGCATCGCCATCCCCATCTGATACCCGACCGCGACATGTCGCGAGGGCCCTCCATAACCGCTTGCGGTTTTCTAGTTCTTCTTCTTCTTATTATTATTCCTGCACATCTGTTTTCCCAAATTTCACCCCTTTCCCATTGTTAAAAAGTTGTATAAATTTGCACATTCCTGCGGCCCGCCCCGAAATTCGATATTTTGGGGTGTTCGCACACGTTGCACGAAAAATGGCTGAATGGCGCCCCCTACAAAGTTGAAAAATCCCCATAGGGAAATTCGCCAACTTTGCTGTACCTCGACGAAAATTGGTAGAGATGTTAAGCATACATGTACGAACAAAACTGTCTCTCGGCAGGAGACAAACTTTGGCGAATTCGCCGTCAAAATTCGAACGGCTCTCACGTTCACATAGTGGATCCTAGCAACTTCAAATTTTCTGAGCATGACGGGGACGCGTCCCTGAACGTTCCAATGTATTCATATCAAGCCTTACTCGTAGCGCCCCCCGGTGGTAACAAGAAGTGACCCGTCCTTACTTTTTACTTTTACCGATTTCACATAATTTACTCCATCGACTTCATTACACTTCTAAAACATAGATAACAACTCAGTGAAGCTACAGTCCGAACGCTGTGAGGCTACGTCTAATGGCGTCTGTGTGGAGGCGCGGCAAAATTTGACAATTTTTCGAGAAAATACGGACTGGTTGTGGATTAAGTCTACAGACACAATTATACATAGATCTGCCTGTTGTAGTACACCTTACTACATGCTCTGATTTTATGGTTCATCTGTGTTGGTTAATTTGTTGATTAATTTCAATTCAATTGGTCAAGTTTTGTTCTCTGGTGTCCTACTATAGGGTGTTTGGTGTTGATTTACAGCTGAGAGAGGGAGCTTTTACATAGAGAAACTTAAATAAAGTATAACACAGCAGTATTAACATTAAATAAGTCAAAAGAATATCATCAAAAAGTCTCAGCTGTTCTGAGTGCTCTCGCTACTCTTCTTCAGCCCTTCAGCCAGTCAAGTTCTGGTCTTCATCCTCTCCACTGCATCTCTGTTCTCCCTCTCTCACATGCTGGGAGAGGGAGGGAAACAGTTATGACCCAGAGAAAGAGACATGCTGTCCCACCGCAGGCCCAGCACCTCATGGCATGAAGAGCAACCTCTACAGAATCTTCAACATGCTCCAGATATGACCGAAAGACCCTGAATGCTGCCTCTGAATGGCCTCCTCAGGACCCAGCACCTCATGGCATGAAGAACAGCCTATCCAGAACCTTCCAACTCTGCATCCTGCCTCAAGACCATCTTGTCTCCTCTGTCTACTCCTTTATCCCGAAAATGTGAGCCAGCTCCTCTGCTCAGACATAGGCTGCAGAAAATGACTTCAGCCGTCATGAAGAAACTAAAAGAAGAAAACACTGTCAACACGTTGGTGTGAATCCAGCCGACCTCCCCCACCAACAAAGAGGGGGGGAAGAATTGAAGCAAGGGCACAGAGACTATGCTGTGAAGAGGAGAGAGAGACAGAGAGAGACTGAGATGGAGCCATGCCCACCAGAGATGTTCAGAGACGACCAAAGATGTCCAGAGCTGTCCAGGGATGTCCAGAGATGACCAAAGATTTCCAGAACTCCCCAGAGACGTCCAGAGCTGTCCACAGATGTCCACTGATGCCTGAAAGAGCCACTGGTTAAGTTCAAGCTGAAGTCGCCTGCAGAGATCCAGCAGATCCAGACTGAACCTGATGCCACTCCTCACTCCCATCCATCCAGGAACGGTGATATGCATATACATCTTACAGATATTAAAGAGTTTTATGATTAGACACTAAATTAAATGGCCTGAATTTAGTACTTAATCCAGCAAACTTAATAATATTTAGTAAGATATCAGTAAAACGCTAAACCAATTCTGAATGGTAAATTACTCACAATCTTCTCTGATGCCTCTCAAACTCTCAACTGCTGAACGCCACCAAACCTAAACCAAATTTTGGTAACAGCCTAATTCTTAATTTGGTCACGATAACCACCACTGAATTTAACTGGTCACATTCACAACTGGAATTAATTAATCAGATATTCATCCTTTGAACTTTGCCTTTGTTTAATCATTCATTCCATTTTTGTCACAGTGAGTCAATGCCATGTATCTTCCATCAATCTTCCTTTATTCTATTTTTTTTAAATTATTTTCTATTTCATTATTTGTGTTAGTAGCCTGGTCATTGAGTTTGTCGAATTCATCATTTATTATTAGTTATTTTCTTTTACAGTAGTAGTCTGGTTATAGTTTGTCAAATAAACATCTCATTTATAAAGAACTTGGTTATTTGATTTGTGTGTGTATATAAAGCAAATGAATCACTGTACATTAGGTCAAGAACTCCGTAGCACCCTGAGATTAAGAGACTCTATTAATTAATGTCAAATTCACAAGTTTTCCTTGTTTTAGCAAAACTGGGTGGCACCCTGATAATTTCTACGATTAAAGGCAATTTTTGGTTCATGATCAATAACTTAAAGATATTGCTCATAAATACATAACTTGATATTAATTAATGATTGACTAATCTGCTCTACACTATTTATGCTCCATGGGAGTGGAATCACACCTAGTGACATGGATAACCAACTACTTGACCAGCAGACCTCAGTATGTGCAACTAGGGGGCTGCAAGTCCAACACCGTGGTCAGCAGTACAGGAGCACCGTAGGGAACTGTCCTCTCTCCGGTCCTGTTCACCCTGTACACATCTGACTTCCAGTACAACATGGAGCTCTGCCATGTACAGAAGTCTGCGGATGACACAGCCATCGTGGGATGTATCAGGAGTGGACAGGAGGGGGAGTACAGAGGGCTGATTCGGGACTTTGTCACATGGTGTGACTCCAACCACCTGCTTCTCAACACCACCAAGACCAGGGAGATGGTGGTGGATTTCAGGAAACCCAGGCCTCAGCCAGTGGCAGTTTTTAATCAAAGGGGACTGTGTGGAGGTGGTACCCACCTATAAATACATGGGAGTACTGCTGGATGATAAACTGGACTGAACGACCAACACAGACGCTGGTGAGGAAGGCAGGCTCTGTCGTTGGCACAGAGCTGGACAGTCTAACATCTGTGGCAGAATGACGGACACTGAAAAGGCTTCATCGACAATCCTGTCCATCCCCTTCACAGCACCATCTCCAGACAGAGGAGCAGCTTCAGTGACAGACTGCTGCTCCACAGACAGACTAGGAAGATTGTTCCTCCCCCACGCCGAACATACCCAAAACTCATTATATCGTGTTGAAACATCATGTTTCTACTCAAATCTAACAAGAATCAGCAATATTTTGTGGGGAAAAAAATGCTTCTGATTGCAGAATAGAGGTAAATCAGCTTACCTATGCATAAATCAGCGTGAAAATGCCGCAAATGTCTTTTCTGGCTTTGAAAAGCTGAAAAACACATAGAAATCAAATTCATTGTGCATCTACAGAACATAACCACAACTCATTATATTGGGATGAATCATGAAGTTTCTACTCAAATCTAACAAGAATAAGCAATATTTTTTAGGAAAAAATGCTTCTGAATGCAGAATAGAGGTAAATCAGCTGTCCTATGTGTAAATCAGACGTAAAATGTCCCAAACACCTTTTCCCGCCTTGAAAAGCTGAAAAAGACATAGAAATCAAAAACATTATGCATCTACTGAACATACCCAAAAGTCATTGTATGGTGTTGAATAATCATGTTTCTACTCAAATCTAACAAGAATAAGCAATATTTTGTGGAAAAAAATGATTGTGAATGAAATCAGCTTTCCTATCTGTAAATCAGCCTGAAAATGCCCAAAACGCCTTTTCTCACAGAGAAAAGCTGAAAAAGATATAGAAATCAAATACATTATGCATCGACAGAACATACCCAAAAGTCATGGGGTTGAATCATGATGTTTCAACTCAAATCTAACAAGAATCAGCAAAATTTGTGTAAGAAATGCTTCTGATTGCAGAGTAGAGGTAAATCCGCTTTCCTATGCGTAAATCATCCTGAAAATGCCAAAAACGCCCTTTCTCGCCTTGAAAATGTGAGAAAGATACAGAAATCAAATACATTATGCAGCTACAGAACATACCCAAAACTCATTGTATGGTGTTGAATAATCATGTTTCTACTCAAATCTAACAAGAATAAGCAACATCATGTTTCATCACGATATAATGAGTTTTGGGTATGTTCTGTGCATTGACAATGTATCTGTTTCAGGGCAAGAAAAGGCGTTTGGGGCATTTTCAGGATGATTTACGCATGGGAAAGCTGATTTACCTCTATTCTGCAATCAGAACCATTTTTTCCCACAAAATATTGCTTATTCTTGTTAGATTTGAGTAGAAACATCATGTTTCAACACAATATACTGAGTTTTGTGTATGTTCTGTGCATTAACAATGTTTCTGATTTCTATGTCTTTTTGGGCTTTTCAGGGTGAGAAAAGGCGTATGGGGCATTTTCAACATGATTTACGCATAGGAAAGCTGATTTACCTGTGTTCTGCAATCAGAAGCTTTTTTTTCCACAAAATATTGCTCATTCTTGTGAGATTTGAGTAGAAAAATCATGATTCAACACATTGTAATGAGTTTTGGGTATGTTCTTTTGATTCACAGTGTATCTGTTTTCTATGTCTTTTTGGGCTTTTCAAGGTGAGAAAAGGCGTTTGGGGCATTTTCAACATGATTTACGCATGGGAAAGCTGATTTACCTCTATTTTCCATTCAGAAGCATTTTTTCCACAAAATATTGCTTATTCTTGTTAGATTTGAGTGGAAACATCATGATTCAACACAATATAATGAGTTTTGGGTATGTTCTGTAGATTCACAATGTATCTGTTTTCTTTGTCTTTTTGGGCTTTTCAAGGCGAGAAAAGGCTGGTGCATTTTCAGGATGATTTATACATGGGAAAGCTGATTTACCTGTATTCTTCATTTTGGAGCATTTTTCCCACAAAATATTTCTTATTCTTGTTAGATTTGAGTGGAAACATCATGATTCAACATGATATAATGAGTTTTGGGTATGTTCTGTAGATTCACAATGTATATGTTTTCTATGTCTTTGTGGGGTTTTCAAGGCGAGAAAAGGCGTGTGGCACATTTTCAGGATGATTTACGCATGGGAAAGCTGATTTACCTCTATAATACATTCAGAAGCATTTTTTTTCCACAAAATATTGCTTGTTCTTGTTAAATTTGAATAGAAACATCATGATTCAAAACGATATAATGAGTTTTCGTTGTGTTTTGTAGATTCACAATGTATCTGTTTTCTATGTGTTTTTGGGCTTTTCAAGGCGAGAAAAGGCGTTTGGTGCATTTTCAGGATGATTTACAAATGGGAAAGCTGATTTACTTCTATTGTACATTCAGAAGCATTTTTTCCACAAAATATTGCTTATTCTTGTTAGATTTGAGCAGAAACATCATGATTCAACACGATATAATGAGTTTTAGGTATGTTCTGTAGCTTCACAATGTATCTGTTTTCTATGTCTTTGAAAGGCGAGAAAAGGCGTTTGGTGCATTTTCAGCATGATTTACACATGGGAAAGCTGATTTACCTGTGTTCTTCATTTTGGAGCATTTTTCCCACAAAATATTGCTTATTCTTGTTAGATTTGAGCAGAAACATCATGATTCAAAACGATATAATGAGTTTTGGGTATGTTCGCTAGATTCACAATGTATCTGTTTTCTATGTCTTTTTGGGCTTTTCAGGGCGAGAAAAGGCGTTTGGTGCATTTTCAGCATGATTTACGCATGGGAAAGCTGATTTACCTCTATTGTCCATTCAGAAGCATTTTTCCCACAAAATATTGCTTATTCTTGTTAGATTTGAGTAGAAACATCATGATTCAACACGATATAATGAGTTTTGGGTATGTTCTGTAGATTCACAATGTATCTGTTTTCTATGTCTTTTTGGGCTTTTCAAGGCGAGAAAAGGCGTTTGGGGCATTTTCAACATGATTTACGCATGGGAAAGCTGATTTACCTGTATTCTTCATTTTGGAGCATTTTTCCCACAAAATATTGCTTTTCTTGTTAGATTTGAGCAGAAACATCATGATTCAACACGATATAATGAGTTTTGGGTATGTTCTGTAGATTCACAATGTATCTGTTTTCTATGTCTTTTTGGGCTTTTCAGGGCGAGAAAAGGCGTTTGGGGCATTTTCAACATGATTTACGTATGGTAAAGCTGATTTACCTCTATTGTCCATTCAGAAGCATTTTTTCCTCAAAATATTGCTTATTCTTGTTAGATTTGAGTGGAAACATCATGATTCAGCACGATATAATGAGTTTTGGGTATGTTCTGTAGATTCACAATGTATATGTTTTCTATGTCTTTTTGGGCTTTTCAAGGCGAGAAAAGGCGTTTGGTGCATTTTCAGCATGATTTACACATGGGAAAGCTGATTTACCTCCATTGTCCATTCAGAACCATTTTTCCACAAAATATTGCTTATTCTTGTTAGATTTCAGTAGAAACATCATGATTCAACAAGATATAATGAGTTTTCGTTGTGTTTTGTCGATCCACAATGTAACTGTTTTCTTTGTCTTTTTGGGCTTTTCAAGGCGAGAAAAGGCTGGTGCATTTTCAGGATGATTTACACATGGGAAAGCTGATTTACCTGTATTCTTCATTTTGGAGCATTTTTCCCACAAAATATTGCTTATTCTTGTTAGATTTGAGTGAAAACATGATGATTCAACACGATATAATGAGTTATGGGTATGTTCTGTAGATTCACAATGTATCTGTTTTCTATGTCTTTGTGGGCTTTTCAAGGCGAGAAAAGTCGTTTGGGGCATTTTCAACATGATTTACGCATGGGAAAGCTGATTTACTTCGAGTGTCCATTCAGAAGCATTTTTTCCACAAAATATTGCTTATGCTTGTTAGATTTAAGCAGAAACATCATGATTCAACACGATATAATGAGTTTTGGGTATGTTCTGTAGATTCACAATGTATCTGTTTTCTATGTCTTTTTGGGCTTTTCAGGGCGAGAAAAGGCGTTTGGGGCATTTTCAACATGATTTACGCATGGGAAAGCTGATTTACCTCTATTGTCCATTCAGAAGCATTTTTTCCACAAAATATTGCTTTTCTTGTTAGATTTGAGCAGAAACATCATGATTCAACACGATATAATGAGTTTTGGGTATGTTCTGTAGATTCACAATGTATCTGTTTTCTATGTCTTTTTGGGCTTTTCAGGGCGAGAAAAGGCGTTTGGTGCATTTTCAGGATGATTTACACATGGGAAAGCTGATTTACTTCTATTGTACATTCAGAAGCATTTTTCCCACAAAATATTGCTTATTCTTGTTAGATACTTGTTAGATTTGAGCAGAAACATCATGATTCAAAACGATATAATGAGTTTTGGGTATGTTCTCTAGATTCACAATGTATCTGTTTTCTATGTCTTTTTGGGCTTTTCAGGGCGAGAAAAGGCGTTTGGTGCATTTTCAGGATGATTTACACATGGGAAAGCTGATTTACTTCTATTGTACATTCAGAAGCATTTTTCCCACAAAATATTGCTTATGCTTGTTAGATTTGAGCAGAAACATCATGATTCAACACGATATAATGAGTTTTGGGTATGTTCTGTAGCTTCACAATGTATCTGTTTTCTATGTCTTTTTGGGCTTTTCAGGGCGAGAAAAGGCGTTTGGGGCATTTTCAGGGTGATTTACACATGGGAAAGCTGATTTACTTCTATTGTACATTCAGAAGCATTTTTTCCACAAAATATTGCTTATTCTTGTTAGATTTGAGCAGAAACATCATGATTCAACACGATATAATGAGTTTTGGTTATGTTCTGTAGATTCACAATGTATCTGTTTTCTGTGTCTTTTTGGGCTTTTCAAGGCGAGAAAAGGCGTTTGGTATTTTTCAGCATGATTTACACATGGGAAAGCTGATTTACCTCTATTGTCCATTCAGAAGCATTTTTTCCACAAAATATTGCTTATTCTTGTTAGATTTGAGCAGAAACATCATGATTCAACACGATATAATGAGTTTTGGGTATGTTCTGTAGATTCACAATGTATCTGTTTTCTATGTCTTTTTGAGCTTTTCAGGGCGAGAAAAGGCGTTTGGTGCATTTTCAGCATGATTTACACATGGGAAAGCTGATTTACTTCTATTGTCCATTCAGAAGCATTTTTCCCACAAAATATTGCTTATTCTTGTTAGATTCTTGCTAGATTTGAGCAGAAACATCATGATTCAACACGATATAATGAGTTTTGGGTATGTTCTGTAGCTTCACAATGTATCTGTTTTCTATGTCTTTTTGGGCTTTTCAGGGCGAGAAAAGGCGTTTGGGGCATTTTCAACATGATTTACACATGGGAAAGCTGATTTACTCCTAGTGTCCATTCAGAAGCATTTTTTTCCACAAAATATTGCTTATTCTTGTTAGATTTGAGCAGAAACATCATGATTCAACACGATATAATGAGTTTTGGTTATGTTCTGTAGATTCACAATGTATCTGTTTTCTGTGTCTTTTTGGGCTTTTCAAGGCGAGAAAAGGCGTTTGGTATTTTTCAGCATGATTTACACATGGGAAAGCTGATTTACCTCTATTGTCCATTCAGAAGCATTTTTTCCACAAAATATTGCTTATTCTTGTTAGATTTGAGCAGAAACATCATGATTCAACACGTTATAATGAGTTTTGGGTATGTTCTGTAGATTCACAATGTAACTGTTTTCTGTGTCTTTTTGGGCTTTTCAAGGCGAGAAAAGGCGTTTGGGGCAGTTTCAGCATGATTTAGGCATGGGAAAGCTGATTTACCTCTCTTGTCCATTCAGAAGCATTTTTTCTTCAAAATATTGCTTACTCTTGTTAGAATTGAGTCGAAACATGATGTTTCAACACGATATAATGAGTTTTGGTTATGTTTTGTAGATTCACAATGTATCTGTTTTCTGTGTCTATTTGGGCTTTTCAAGGCGAGAAAAGGCGTTTGGGGCAGTTTCAGCATGATTTACGCATGGGAAAGCTGATTTACCTGTTTTCTTCAAGTTGAAGCATTTTTTCCACAAAATATTGCTTATTCTTGTTAGAATTGAGTAGAAAGACCATGATTCAACACGATATAATGAGTTTTGGTTATGTTCTGTGGATTCACAATGTATCTGTTTTCTGTGTCTTTTTGGGCTTTTCAAGGCGAGAAAAGGCATTTGGCGCAGTTTCAGCATGACTTACGCATGGGAAAGCTGATTTACTTCTATTGTCCATTCAGAAGCATTTTTCCCACAAAATATTGCTTATTCTTGTTAGATTCTTGCTAGATTTGAGCAGAAACATCATGATTCAACACGATATAATGAGTTTTGGGTATGTTCTGTAGCTTCACAATGTATCTGTTTTCTATGTCTTTTTGGGCTTTTCAGGGCGAGAAAAGGCGTTTGGGGCATTTTCAGGCTGATTTACATATGGGAAAGCTGATTTCCTTCTATTGTACATTCAGAAGCATTTTTTCCACAAAATATTGCTTATTCTTGTTAGATTTGAGCAGAAACATCATGATTCAACACGATATAATGAGTTTTGGGTATGTTCTGTAGATTCACAATGTGTCTGTTTTCTATGTCTTTTTGGGCTTTTCAGGGCGAGAAAAGGCGTTTGGGGCATTTTCAACATGATTTACGCATGGGAAAGCTGATTTACCTCTATTGTCCATTCAGAAGCATTTTTTCCACAAAATATTGCTTATTCTTGTTAGATTTGAGCAGAAACATCATGATTCAACACGTTATAATGAGTTTTGGGTATGTTCTGTAGATTCACAATGTATCTGTTTTCTATGTTTTTTTGGGCTTTTCAGGGCGAGAAAAGGCGTTTGCTGCATTTTCAGCATGATTTACACATGGGAAAGCTGATTTAGCTGTATTCTTCATTTTGGAGCATTTTTCCCACAAAATATTGCTTATGCTTGTTAGATTTGAGCAGAAACATCATGATTCAACGCGATATAATGAGGTTTGGGTATGTTCTGTAGATTCACAATGTATCTGTTTTCTATGTCTTTTTGGGCTTTTCAGGGCGAGAAAAGGCGTTTGGGGCATTTTCAACATGATTTACGCATGGGAAAGCTGATTTACCTCTATTGTCCATTCAGAAGCATTTTTTCTTCAAAATATTGCTTATTCTTGTTAGAATTGAGTCGAAACATGATGTTTCAACACGATATAATGAGTTTTGATTATGTTCTGTAGAGTCACAATGTATCTGTTTTCTATGTCTTTTGGGCTTTTCAGGGCGAGAAAAAGGCGTTTGGGGCATTTTCAGGGTGATTTACACATGGGAAAGCTGATTTACTTCTATTGTACATTCAGAAGCTTTTTTTCCACAATATATTGCTTATTATTGTTAGATTTGAGTAGAAAGATCATGATTCAACACGATATAATGAGTTTTGGTTATGTTTTGTAGATTCACAATGTATCTGTTTTCTGTGTCTTTTTGGGCTTTTCAAGGCGAGAAAAGGCGTTTGGGGCAGTTTCAGAATGATTTAGGCATGGGAAAGCTGATTTACCTCTCTTGTCCATTCAGAAGCAATTTTTCCACATAATATTGCTTATTCTTGTTAGAATTGAGTCGAAACATCATGTTTCAACACGATAAAATGAGTTTTGGTTATGTTTTGTAGATTCACAATGTATCTGTTTTCTATGTCTTTTTGGGCTTTTCAAGGCGAGAAAAGGCGTTTGGGGCAGTTTCAGCATGATTTACGCATGGGAAAGTTGATTTACCTCTCCTGTCCATTCAGAAGCATTTTTTCTTCAAAATATTGCTTATTCTTGTTAGAATTGAGTCGAAACATGATGTTTCAACACGATATAATGAGTTTTGGTTATGTTCTGTAGATTCATAATGTATCTGTTTTCTGTGTCTTTTTGGGCTTTTCAAGGCGAGAAAAGGCGTTTGGGGCAGTTTCAGCATGATTTACGCATGGGAAAGCTGATTTACCTGTTTTCTTCAAGTTGAAGCATTTCTTCCACAAAATATTGCTTATTCTTGTTAGAATTGAGTAGAAAGATCATGATTCAACACGATATAATGAGTTTTGGTTATGTTCTGTGGATTCACAATGTATCTGTTTTCTGTGTCTTTTTGGGCTTTTCAAGGCGAGAAAAGGCGTTTGGGGCAGTTTCAGCATGATTTACGCATGGGAAAGCTGATTTACCTCTAGTCTTCATTCAAAAGCAATTTTTCCACAAAATATTGCTTATTCTTGTTAGATTCTTGCTAGATTTGAGCAGAAACATGATGTTTCAACACGATATAATGAGTTTTGGTTATGTTCTGTAGATTCACAATGTATCTTTTTTCTGTGTCTTTTTGGGCTTTTCAAGGCGAGAAAAGGCGTTTGGGGCAGTTTCAGCATGATTTACGCATGGGAAAGCTGATTTACCTCTCCTGTCCATTCAGAAGCATTTTTTCTTCAAAATATTGCTTATTCTTGTTAGAATTGAGTCGAAACATGATGTTTCAACACGATATAATGAGTTTTGATTATGTTCTGTAGAGTCACAATTTTCAACACGATATAATGAGTTTTGGTTATGTTTTGTAGATTCACAATGTATCTGTTTTCTGTGTCTTTTTGGGCTTTTCAAGGCGAGAAAAGGCGTTTGGGGCAGTTTCAGCATGATTTACGCATGGGAAAGCTGATTTACCTCTCCTGTCCTTTCAGAAGCATTTTTTTCTTCAAAATATTGCTTATTCTTGTTAGAATTGAGTCGAAACATGATGTTTCAACACGATATAATGAGTTTTGATTATGTTCTGTAGATTCACAATGTATCTGTTTTCTGTGTCTTTTTGGGCTTTTCAAGGCGAGACAAGGAGTTTGGTGCAGTTTCAGCATGATTTAGGCATGGAAAAGCTGATTTACCTCTATTCTTCATTTTGGAGCATTTTCCCACAAAATATTGCTTATTCTTGATAGATTTGAGCAGAAATATCATGACTCCAAACGACTTATTGACTTTTGGTTATGTTCTTTAGATTCAGATTGTATCTGTTTTCTGTGTCTTTTTGGGCTTTTCAAGGCGAGAAAAGGCGTTTGGGGCTTTTTCAGCATGATTTAGGCATGGGAAAGCTGATTTACCTCTATTGTCCATTCAATTTGAAGCATTTTTCTTCAAAATATTGCTTATTCTTGTTAGAATTGAGTCGAAACATGATTTTTCAACACGATATAATGAGTTTTGGTTATGTTCTGTAGATTCACAATGTATCTGTTTTCTGTGTCTTTTGGGCTTTTCAAGGCGAGAAAAGGCGTTTGGGGCAGTTTCAGCATGATTTAGGCATGGGAAAGCTGATTCGTGTTGAAACATCATGTTTCGACTCAATTCTAACAAGAATAAGCAATATTTTGTGGAAAAATTGCTTTTGAATGAAGACTTAGAGGTAAATCAGCTTTCTCATGCGTAAATCATGCTGAAACTGCCCCAAACGCCTTTTCTCGCCTTGAAAAGCCCAAAAAGACACAGAAAACAGATACATTGTGAATCCACAGAACATAACCAAAACTCATTATATCGTGTTGAATCATGATCTTTCTACTCAAATCTAACAAGAATAAGCAATATTTTGTTGAAAAATTGCTTCAAATTGAAGGAAACAGTTAAATCAGCTTTCCCATGCGTAAATCATGCTGAAACTGCCCCAAACGCCTTTTCTCGCCTTGAAAAGCCCAAAAAGACACAGAAAACAGATACATTGTGAATCTACAGAACATAACCAAAACTCATTATATCGTGTTGAAACATCATGTTTCGTAACAAGAATAAGCAATATTTTGTAGAAAATTGCTTTTGAATGAAGACTAGAGGTAAATCAGCTTTCCCATGCCTAAATCATGCTGAAACTGCCCCAAACGCCTTTTCTCGCCTTGAAAAGCCCAAAAAGACACAGAAAACAGATACATTGTGAATCTACAGAACATAACCAAAACTCATTATATCGTGTTGAATCATGATCTTTCTACTCAATTCTAACAAGAATAAGCAATATTTTGTTTAAAAAATTGCTTCAAATTGAAAGAAACAATTAAATCAGCTTTCCCATGCGTAAATCATGCTGAAACTGCCCCAAACGCCTTTTCTCGCCTTGAAAAGCCCAAAAAGACACAGAAAACAGATACAGTCATGGAAAAAATTATTAGACCACCCTTGTTTTCTTCAATTTCTTGTTCATTCTAATATCTGGTACCACTAAACGTATAATACAATGAACACAACAAAAAATGCAGCTGGTCACATAATACTTTATGTCCTATTTGACATTCTTAAGCTTAATTGATTCCCAGGGTATATAAGAGGCCATTTCATGTCACAAGCAGCACTGCACATGCAAAGGCCTAGAGTGGTTTCCTGCTTACATTCAAGCCGTAGCACAACTCAGAAGTTGTCAGCTCTCACATAATGCCTAAAACAAAGAATTATGTGAAGCAACAAAGGCAGCCATCTTGGCACTGCTGAAATTGGCATGGAGTGAGAGACAGGTAGCGAAAAACTGAAGATCTCCAAGACAGCCGTTCATTCCAACAAAAAAAAACAAGCTGAACATGGCACTACCAAATTGCTACCTGGCCGCGGGCAGGAAGCGTCTTTCTACCCCACGAGATGACCGTGCACTCATCCGTTCCTGTGTCAGGAATCGTCCGCCAGACCTCCAGGGACCTTAAATGAGTGGGCACTGTCGAGAAATGTGACTTGCTCGGCAAGGACAGTTCGAAACCGACTTGTTGAAGCTGGTTTGAAGTCACACAGAGCACGCCAGAAGCCCTTCATCAATGAAAGGCAGAGGAAGGCCCGGGTTACTCTTTGCTCGAGACCACAAGGATTGGACTGTTGATGATTGGGCTAAGGTTCTCTTCAGTGATGAATCCAATTTTGAATTGATGCCCACTCCAGCCAACTTACTGGTTAGGAGGGAAGCCTGGAGAAGCTTACCCAGACTGTCTTGCCCCTACAGTAAAACATGGGGGTGGATCAGTCATGATCTGGGGTTGTTTCAGTCTGAGTGGAACAGGGCAAATGCAATTGTGTGAAGGCCGAATGAACCAGGTCAAGTACAGGACTACCCACTTGAAAACAGTCTTCTTCCATCAGCTGGAAAACTCTTCCTGCCTCGAATGACTGGATTTTCCAACAAGACAATGCCCTTGCCACACGGCAAGGTCAGTTAAAGCCTGGATGGAGAACCACAACATTCGCACTTCATGCCTTGGCCTGCTCAATCACCAGATCTTAATCCAATTGAAAACCTGTGGAAAATCATCAAACTCAAAATGGAGAACCACAAGCCCAAAAACAAAGAAAATTTGTTTGAATGTGTCCAACAGGAATGGGCTGCTGTGACAGCAGAACAATGTCAGAAGCTGGTGGAGAGCATGCCAAGACGCATGGCTGCAGTCATCAAAAACAATGGTTATGCAATCAAGTATTAACTCTTGTGTGTATCATGTGTTTAAAGCAAACAGAAAAGAAAACATGGAATGCTTAAAAGTAGTGTTTTTGGCGGTACAATGCCATAGCTATTGATGTAAGAATTTAAGTAATTTTGGTTATTATCAAGAAAACCATGGAAAATGAATAATCCTTAGTTATTAAATTAAACTCTCATGAGTGATTTTTGTTGTTATCATTATAATTGTCCAAACAAATGTACCTTTAGTTGAGCCAGGCATTAAAATTAACAAGAAATTGAAGAAAACAAGGGTGGTCTAATAATTTTTTCCATGACTGTACATTGTGAATCTACAGAACATAACCAAAACTCATTATATCGTGTTGAAACATCATGTTCCGACTCAATTCTAACAAGAATAAGCAATATTTTGTGGAAAAATTGCTTTTGAATGGACAAGAGAGGTAAATCAGCTTTCCCATGCCTAAATCATGCTGAAACTGCCCCAAACGCCTTTTCTCGCCTTGAAAAGCCCAAAAAGACACAGAAAACAGATACATTGTGAATCTACAGAACATAACCAAAACTCATTATATCGTGTTGAAACATCATGTTTCGACTCAATTCTAACAAGAATAAGCAATATTTTGTGGAAAAAATGCTTCAACTTGAAGAAAACAGGTAAATCAGCTTTCCCATGCGTAAATCATGCTGAAACTGCCCCAAACGCCTTTTCTCGCCTTGAAAAGCCCAAAAAGACACAGAAAACAGATACATTGTGAATCTACAAAACATAACCAAAACTCATTATATCGTGTTGAAACATCATGTTTCGACTCAGTTCTAACAAGAATAAGCAATATTTTGTGGAAAAATTGCTTTTGAATGAAGACTAGAGGTAAATCAGCTTTCCCATGCGTAAATCATGCTGAAACTGACCCAAACGCCTTTTCTCGCCTTGAAAAGCCCAAAAAGACAGAAAACAGATACATTGTGAATCTACAGAACATAACCAAAACTCATTATATCGTGTTGAATCATGATCTTTCTACTCAATTCTAACAAGAATAAGCAATATTTTGTGGAAAAAATGCTTCAACTTGAAGAAAACAGGTAAATCAGCTTTCCCATGCGTAAATCATGCTGAAACTGCCCCAAACGCCTTTTCTCGCCTTGAAAAGCCCAAAAAGACACAGAAAACAGATACATTGTGAATCTACAGAACATAAACAAAACTCATTATATCGTGTTGAAACATCATGTTTCGACTCAATTCTAACAAGAATAAGCAATATTTTGTGGAAAAATTGCTTTTGAATGAAGACTAGCGGTAAATCAGCTTTCCCATGCGTAAATCATGCTGAAACTGCCCCAAACGCCTTTTCTCGCCTTGAAAAGCCCAAAAAGACACAGAAAACAGATACATTGTGAATCTACAGAACATAACCAAAACTCATTATATCGTGTTGAAACATCATGTTTCGACTCAATTCTAACAAGAATAAGCAATATTTTGTGGAAAAATTGCTTCTGAATGGACAAGAGAGGTAAATCAGCTTTCCCATGCGTAAATCATGCTGAAACTGCCCCAAACGCCTTTTCTCGCCTTGAAAAGCCCAAAAAGACACAGAAAACAGATACATTGTGAATCTACAGAACATAACCAAAACTCATTATATCGTGTTGAAACATCATGTTTCGACTCAATTCTAACAAGAATAAGCAATATTTTGTGGAAAAATTGCTTTTGAATGAAGAAAACAGGTAAATCAGCTTTCCCATGCCTAAATCATGCTGAAACTGCCCCAAACGCCTTTTCTCGCCTTGAAAAGCCCAAAAAGACACAGAAAACAGATACATTGTGAATCTACAGAACATAACCAAAACTCATTATATCGTGTTGAAACATCATGTTTCGACTCAATTCTAACAAGAATAAGCAATATTTTGAAGAAAAAATGCTTCTGAATGTACAAGAGAGGTAAATCAGCTTTCCCATGCGTAAATCATGCTGAAACTGCCCCAAACGCCTTTTCTCGCCTTGAAAAGCCCAAAAAGACACAGAAAACAGATACATTGTGAATCTACAGAACATAACCAAAACTCATTATATCGTGTTGAAACATCATGTTTCGACTCAATTCTAACAAGAATAAGCAATATTTTGTGGAAAAAATGCTTCAAATTGAAGAAAACAGGTAAATCAGCTTTCCCATGCGTAAATCATGCTGAAACTGCCCCAAACGCCTTTTCTCGCCTTGAAAAGCCCAAAAAGACACAGAAAACAGATACATTGTGAATCTACAGAAACATAACCAAAACTCATTATATCGTGTTGAAACATCATGTTTCGACTCAATTCTAACAAGAATAAGCAATATTTTGTGGAAAAAATGCTTCTGAATGGACAAGAAAACAGGTAAATCAGCTTTCCCATGCGTAAATCATGCTGAAACTGCCCCAAACGCCTTTTCTCGCCTTGAAAAGCCCAAAAGACACAGAAAACAGATACATTGTGAATCTACAGAACATAACCAAAACTCATTATATCGTGTTGAAACATCATGTTTCGACTCAATTCTAACAAGAATAAGCAATATTTTGAGGAAAAAATGCTTCTGAATGAAGAAAAGAGGTAAATCAGCTTTCCCATGAGTAAATCATGCTGAAACTGCCCCAAACGCCTTTTCTCGCCTTGAAAAGCCCAAAAGACACAGAAAACAGATACATTGTGAATCTACAAAACATAACCAAAACTCATTATATCGTGTTGAAACATCATGTTTCGACTCAATTCTAACAAGAATAAGCAATAATTTGTGGAAAAATGCTTCTGAATGGAAGAAAGAGGTAAATCAGCTTTCCCATGCGTAAATCATGCTGAAACTGCCCCAATCTGCTTTTCTAGCCTTGAATAGACCACATAGTCACAGAAAACAGATACATTGTGAATCTACAAAACATAACCAAAACTCATTATATCGTGTTGAAACATCATGTTTCGACTCAATTCTAACAAGAATAAGCAATATTTTGTGGAAAAATGCTTCTGAACTTGAAGAAAAGAGGTAAATCAGCTTTCCCATGCGTAAATCATGCTGAAACTGCCCCAAACGCCTTTTCTCGCCTTGAAAAGCCCAAAAAGACACAGAAAACAGATACATTGTGAATCTACAAAACATAACCAAAACTCATTATATCGTGTTGAAACATCATGTTTCGACTCAATTCTAACAAGAATAAGCAATATTTTGTGGAAAAATTGCTTCAAATTGAAGAAAAGAGTTAAATCAGCTTTCCCATGCGTAAATCATGCTGAAACTGCCCCAAACGCCTTTTCTCGCCTTGAAAAGCCCAAAACGACACAGAAAACAGATACATTGTGAATCTACAGAACATAACCAAAACTCATTATATCGTGTTGAAACATCATGTTTCGACTCAATTCTAACAAGAATAAGCAATATTTTGAGGAAAAAATGATTGTGATTTGAAAAGAGTTGTTAATCAGCTTTCCCATGCGTAAATCATGCTGAAACTGCCCCAAACGCCTTTTCTCGCCTTGAAAAGCCCAAAAGACACAGAAAACAGATACATTGTGAATCTACAGAACATAACCAAAACTCATTATATCGTGTTGAAACATCATGTTTCGACTCAATTCTAACAAGAATAAGCAATATTTTGTGGAAAAATTGCTTTTGAATGAAGAAAACAGGTAAATCAGCTTTCCCATGCGTAAATCATGCTGAAACTGCCCCAAACGCCTTTTCTCGCCTTGAAAAGCCCAAAAAGACACAGAAAACAGATACATTGTGAATCTACAGAACATAACCAAAACTCATTATATCGTGTTGAAACATCATGTTTCGACTCAATTCTAACAAGAATAAGCAATATTTTGTGGAAAAAATGCTTGTGAATGAAGAATAGAGGTAAATCAGCTTTCCCATGCGTAAGTCATGCTGAAACTGCCCCAAACGCCTTTTCTCGCCTTGAAAAGCCCAAAAAGACACAGAAAACAGATACATTGTGAATCTACAAAACATAACCAAAACTCATTATATCGTGTTGAAACATCATGTTTCGACTCAATTCTAACAAGAATAAGCAATATTTTGTGGAAAAAATGCTTCAACTTGAAGAAAACAGGTAAATCAGCTTTCCCATGCGTAAATCATGCTGAAACTGCCCCAAACGCCTTTTCTCGCCTTGAAAAGCCCAAAAAGACACAGAAAACAGATACATTGTGAATCTACAGAACATAACCAAAACTCATTATATCGTGTTGAAACATCATGTTTCGACTCAATTCTAACAAGAATAAGCAATATTTTGTGGAAAAAATGCTTCAACTTGAAGAAAACAGGTAAATCAGCTTTCCCATGCGTAAATCATGCTGAAACTGCCCCAAACGCCTTTTCTCGCCTTGAAAAGCCCAAAAAGACACAGAAAACAGATACATTGTGAATCTACAGAACATAACCAAAACTCATTATATCGTGTTGAAACATCATGTTTCGACTCAATTCTAACAAGAATAAGCAATATTTTGTGGAAAAATTGCTTTTGAATGAAGACTAGAGGTAAATCAGCTTTCCCATGCGTAAATCATGCTGAAACTGCCCCAAACGCCTTTTCTCGCCTTGAAAAGCCCAAAAAGACACAGAAAACAGATACATTGTGAATCTACAAAACATAACCAAAACTCATTATATCGTGTTGAAACATCATGTTTCGACTCAATTCTAACAAGAATAAGCAATATTTTGCTGAAAAACTGCTTTCAAATTGAAGAAAAAAGTTAAATCAGCTTTCCCATGCGTAAATCATGCTGAAACTGCCCCAAACGCCTTTTCTCGCCTTGAAAAGCCCAAAAAGACACAGAAAACAGATACATTGTGAATCTACAAAACATAACCAAAACTCATTATATCGTGTTGAAACATCATGTTTCGACTCAATTCTAACAAGAATAAGCAATATTTTGTGGAAAAATTGCTTTTGAATGAAGAAAACAGGTAAATCAGCTTTCCCATGCGTAAATCATGCTGAAACTGCCCCAAACGCCTTTTCTCGCCTTGAAAAGCCCAAAAAGACACAGAAAACAGATACATTGTGAATCTACAGAACATAACCAAAACTCATTATATCGTGTTGAAACATCATGTTTCGACTCAATTCTAACAAGAATAAGCAATATTTTGTGGAAAAATTGCTTCTGAATGAAGAAAAGAGGTAAATCAGCTTTCCCATGCGTAAATCATGCTGAAACTGCCCCAAACGCCTTTTCTCGCCTTGAAAAGCCCCAAAAGACACAGAAAAAAGATACCTTGTGAATCTTCTGTACATAACCAAAACTCATTATATCGTGTTGAAACATCATGTTTCGACTCAATTCTAACTAGAATAAGCAATATTTTGTGGAAAAATTGCTTCAACTAGAAGAATAGAGGTAAATCAGCTTTCCCATGCGTAAATCATGCTGAAACTGCCCCAAACGCCTTTTCTCGCCTTGAAAAGCCCAAAAGGACACAGAAAACAGGTACATTGTGAATCTACAGAACATAACCAAAACTCATTATATCGTGTTGAAACATCATGTTCCGACTCAATTCTAACAAGAATAAGCAATATTTTGTGGAAAAATTGCTTCTGAATGAAGACTAGAGGTAAATCAGCTTTCCCATGCGTAAATCATGCTGAAACTGCCCCAAACGCCTTTTCTCGCCTTGAAAAGCCCAAAAGACACAGAAAACAGATACATTGTGAATCTACAGAACATAACCAAAACTCATTATATCGTGTTGAAACATCATGTTCCGACTCAATTCTAACAAGAATAAGCAATATTTTGTGGAAAAATTGCTTCAAATTGAAGAAAAGAGGTAAATCAGCTTTCCCATGCGTAAATCATGCTGAAACTGCCCCAAACGCCTTTTCTCGCCTTGAAAAGCCCAAAAAGACACAGAAAACAGATACATTGTGAATCTACAGAACATAACCAAAACTCATTATATCGTGTTGAAACATCATGTTTCGACTCAATTCTAACAAGAATAAGCAATATTTTGTGGAAAAAATGCTTTTGAATGAAGAATATAGGTAAATCAGCTTTCCCATGCGTAAATCATGCTGAAACTGCCCCAAACGCCTTTTCTCGCCTTGAAAAGCCCAAAAAGACACAGAAAACAGATACATTGTGTATCTACAGAACATAACCAAAACTCATTATATCGTGTTGAAACATCATGTTTCGACTCAATTCTAACAAGAATAAGCAATATTTTGTGGAAAAAATGCTTTCAAATTGAAGAAAAAAGTTAAATCAGCTTTCCCATGCGTAAATCATGCTGAAACTGCCCCAAACGCCTTTTCTCGCCTTGAAAAGCCCAAAAAGACACAGAAAACAGATACATTGTGAATCTACAAAACATAACCAAAACTCATTATATCGTGTTGAAACATCATGTTTCGACTCAATTCTAACAAGAATAAGCAATATTTTGTGGAAAAAATGCTTCTGAATGAAGAAAAGAGGTAAATCAGCTTTCCCATGCGTAAATCATGCTGAAACTGCCCCAAACGCCTTTTCTCGCCTTGAAAAGCCCAAAGAGACACAGAAAACAGATACATTGTGAATCTACAGAACATAACCAAAACTCATTATATCGTGTTGAAACATCATGTTTCGACTCAATTCTAACAAGAATAAGCAATATTTTGAAGAAAAAATGCTTCTGAATGAAGGAAACAGTTAAATCAGCTTTCCCATGCGTAAATCATGCTGAAACTGCCCCAAACGCCTTTTCTCGCCTTGAAAAGACCCAAAAGACACAGAAAACAGATACATTGTGAATCTACAAAACATAACCAAAACTCATTATATCGTGTTGAAACATCATGTTTCGACTCAATTCTAACAAGAATAAGCAATATTTTGTGGAAAAATTGCTTTTGAATGAAGAAAACAGGTAAATCAGCTTTCCCATGCGTAAATCATGCTGAAACTGCCCCAAACGCCTTTTCTCGCCTTGAAAAGCCCAAAATGACACAGAAAACAGATACATTGTGAATCTACAGAACATAACCAAAACTCATTATATCGTGTTGAAACATCATGTTTCGACTCAATTCTAACAAGAATAAGCAATATTTTGTGGAAAAAATGCTTCAAATTGAAGAAAACAGGTAAATCAGCTTTCCCATGCGTAAATCATGCTGAAACTGCCCCAAACGCCTTTTCTCGCCTTGAAAAGCCCAAAAAGACACAGAAAACAGATACATTGTGAATCTACAGAACATAACCAAAACTCATTATATCGTGTTGAAACATCATGTTTCGACTCAATTCTAACAAGAATAAGCAATATTTTGTGGAAAAATTGCTTTTGAATGAAGAATAGAGGTAAATCAGCTTTCCCATGCGTAAATCATGCTGAAACTGCCCCAAACGCCTTTTCTCGCCTTGAAAAGCCCAAAAAGACACAGAAAACAGATACATTGTGAATCTACAGAACATAACCAAAACTCATTATATCGTGTTGAAACATCATGTTTCGACTCAATTCTAACAAGAATAAGCAATATTTTGTGAAAAAATGCTTCTGAATGAAGAAAAGAGGTAAATCAGCTTTCCCATGCGTAAATCATGCTGAAACTGCCCCAAACGCCTTTTCTCGCCTTGAAAAGCCCAAAAAGGACCAGAAAAAAGATACATTGTGAATCTACAGAACATAACCAAAACGCATTATATCGTGTTGAAACATCATGTGTCGACTCAATTCTAACAAGAATAAGCAATATTTTATGGAACAATTGCTTCTGAATGAAGAAAAGAGGTAAATCAGCTTTCCCATGCGTAAATCATGCTGAAACTGCCCCAAACGCCTTTTCTCGCCTTGAAAAGCCCAAAAAAGACACAGAAAACAGATACATTGTGAATCTACAAAACATAACCAAAACTCATTATATCGTGTTGAAACATCATGTTTCGACTCAATTCTAACAAGAATAAGCAATATTTTGTGGAAAAAATGCTTCTGAACTGACAAGAGAGGTAAATCAGCTTTCCCATGCGTAAATCATGCTGAAACTGCCCCAAACGCCTTTTCTCGCCTTGAAAAGCCCAAAAAGACACAGAAAACAGATACATTGTGAATCTACAAAACATAACCAAAACTCATTATATCGTGTTGAAACATCATGTTTCGACTCAAATCTAACAAGAATAAGCAATATTTTGTGGAAAAATTGCTTTTGAATGAAGAAAACAGGTAAATCAGCTTTCCCATGCCTAAATCATGCTGAAACTGCCCCAAACGCCTTTTCTCGCCTTGAAAAGCCCAAAAAGACACAGAAAACAGATACATTGTGAATCTACAGAACATAACCAAAACTCATTATATCGTGTTGAAACATCATGTTTCGACTCAATTCTAACAAGAATAAGCAATATTTTGAAGAAAAAATGCTTCTGAATGGACAAGAGAGGTAAATCAGCTTTCCCATGCGTAAATCATGCTGAAACTGCCCCAAACGCCTTTTCTCGCCTTGAAAAGCCCAAAAGACACAGAAAACAGATACATTGTGAATCTACAGAACATAACCAAAACTCATTATATCGTGTTGAAACATCATGTTTCGACTCAATTCTAACAAGAATAAGCAATATTTTGTGGAAAAATTGCTTTTGAATGAAGAAAACAGGTAAATCAGCTTTCCCATGCGTAAATCATGCTGAAACTGCCCCAAACGCCTTTTCTCGCCTTGAAAAGCCCAAAAAGACACAGAAAACAGATACATTGTGAATCTACAAAACATAACCAAAACTCATTATATCGTGTTGAAACATCATGTTTCGACTCAATTCTAACAAGAATAAGCAATATTTTGTGGAAAAAATGCTTCAACTTGAAGAAAACAGGTAAATCAGCTTTCCCATGCGTAAATCATGCTGAAACTGCCCCAAACGCCTTTTCTCGCCTTGAAAAGCCCAAAAAGACACAGAAAACAGATACATTGTGAATCTACAGAACATAACCAAAACTCATTATATCGTGTTGAAACATCATGTTTCGACTCAATTCTAACAAGAATAAGCAATATTTTGTGGAAAAATTGCTTTTGAATGAAGAAAACAGGTAAATCAGCTTTCCCATGCGTAAATCATGCTGAAACTGCCCCAAACGCCTTTTCTCGCCTTGAAAAGCCCAAAAAGACACAGAAAACAGATACATTGTGAATCTACAGAAAATAACCAAAACTCATTATATCGTGTTGAAACATCATGTTTCGACTCAATTCTAACAAGAATAAGCAATATTTTGTGGAAAAAATGCTTCATCTTGAAGAAAACAGGTAAATCAGCTTTCCCATGCGTAAATCATGCTGAAACTGCCCCAAACGCCTTTTCTCGCCTTGAAAAGCCCAAAAAGACACAGAAAACAGATACATTGTGAATCTACAGAACATAACCAAAACTCATTATATCGTGTTGAAACATCATGTTTCGACTCAATTCTAACAATAATAAGCAATATTTTGTGGAAAAAATGCTTTTGAATGAAGACTAGAAGACTAGAGGTAAATCAGCTTTCCCATGCCTAAATCATGCTGAAACTGCCCCAAACGCCTTTTCTCGCCTTGAAAAGCCCAAAAAGACATAGAAAACAGATACATTGTGAATCCAAAGAACATAACCAAAACTCATTATATCGTGTTGAAACATCATGTTTCGACTCAATTCTAACAAGAATAAGCAATATTTTGTGGAAAAAATGCTTTTGAATGAAGAAAACAGGTAAATCAGCTTTCCCATGCCTAAATCATTCTGAAACTGCCCCAAACGCCTTTTCTCGCCTTGAAAAGCCCACAAGGAAAAAGAAAACAGATACATTGTGAATCTACAAAACATAACCAAAACTCATCATATCGTGTTGAAACATCATGTTTCGACTCAATTCTAACAAGAATTAGCAATATTTTGTGGAAAAAATGCTTCAACTTTCACATCACTGGTTAATTAGCTTTCCCATGCGTAAATCATTCTGAAACTGCCCCAAACGCCTTTTCTCGCCTTGAAAAGCCCAAAAAGACACAGAAAACAGATACATTGTGAATCTACAGAACATAACCAAAACTCATTATATCGTGTTGAAACATCATGTTTCGACTCAATTCTAACAAGAATAAGCAATATTTTGTGGAAAAAATGCTTCAGAATGAAGAAAACAGGTAAATCAGCTTTCCCATGCGTAAATCATGCTGAAACTGCCCCAAACGCCTTTTCTCGCCTTGAAAAGCCCAAAAAGACACAGAAAACAGATACATTGTGAATCTACAGAACATAACCAAAACTCATTATATCGTGTTGAAACATCATGTTTCGACTCAATTCTAACAAGAATAAGCAATATTTTGTGGAAAAAATGCTTCAAATTGAAGAGAGAGGTAAATCAGCTCTCCCATGCGTAAATCATGCTGAAACTGCCCCAAACGCCTTTTCTCGCCTTGAAAAGCCCAAAAGACACAGAAAACAGATACATTGTGAATCTACAGAACATAACCAAAACTCATTATATCGTGTTGAAACATCATGTTTCGACTCAATTCTAACAAGAATAAGCAATATTTTGTGGAAAAAATGCTTCAAATTGAAGAAAAAAGGTAAATCAGCTTTCCCATGCGTAAATCATGCTGAAACTGCCCCAAACGCCTTTTCTCGCCTTGAAAAGCCCAAAAGGACACAGAAAACAGATACATTGTGACACACCAGGAGCTAACCAAAACTCATGAGAGCGTGTTGAAACAGAATGTTTCGACTCAATTCTAACAAGAATAAGCAATATTTTGTGGAAAAAATGCTTCTGAATGGACAAGAGAGGTAAATCAGCTTTCCCATGCGTAAATCATGCTGAAACTGCCCCAAACGCCTTTTCTCGCCTTGAAAAGCCCAAAAAGACACAGAAAACAGATACATTGTGAATCTACAAAACATAACCAAAACTCATTATATCGTGTTGAAACATCATGTTTCGACTCAATTCTAACAAGAATAAGCAATATTTTGTGGAAAAATTGCTTCTGAATGAAGAAAACAGGTAAATCAGCTTTCCCATGCCTAAATCATTCTGAAACTGCCCCAAACGCCTTTTCTCGCCTTGAAAAGCCCAAAAAGACACAGAAAACAGATACATTGTGAATCTACAGAACATAACCAAAACTCATTATATCGTGTTGAAACATCATGTTTCGACTCAATTCTAACAAGAATAAGCAATATTTTGTTGTAACTAGTCTTCTCATTTAAGAATAGTGGTATAACCGCTTTCCCTTGCGTAAATCATGCTGAAACTGCCCCAAACGCCTTTTCTCGCCTTGAAAAGCCCAAAAAGGCACAGAAAACAGATACATTGTGAATCTACAAAACATAACCAAAACTCATTATATCGTGTTGAAACATCATGTTTCGACTCAATTCTAACAAGAATAAGCAATATTTTGTGGAAAAAATGCTTTTGAACTTGAAGAAAGAGGTAAATCAGCGGTCCCCTGTGTACATCATGCTGAAACTGCCCCAAACGCCTTTTCCAGCCTTGAAAAGGACCACACCACACAGAAAACAGCTACATTGTGAATCTACAGAACATAACCAAAACTCATTATATCGTGTTGAAACATCATGTTTCGACTCAATTCTAACAAGAATAAGCAATATTTTGTGGAAAAATTGATTTGGAATGAAGAAAAGCGGTAGATCAGCTTTCCCATGCGGAGATCATGCTGAAACTGCCCCAAACGCCTTTTCTCGCCTTGAAAAGCCCAAAAGACACAGAAAACAGATACATTGTGAATCTACAGAACATAACCAAAACTCATTATATCGTGTTGAAACATCATGTTTCGACTCAATTCTAACAAGAATAAGCAATATTTTGTGGAAAAAATGCTTTCAAATTGAAGAAAAAAGTTAAATCAGCTTTCCCATGCGTAAATCATGCTGAAACTGCCCCAAACGCCTTTTCTCGCCTTGAAAAGCCCAAAAAGACACAGAAAACAGATACATTGTGAATCTACAGAACATAACCAAAACTCATTATATCGTGTTGAAACATCATGTTTCGACTCAATTCTAACAAGAATAAGCAATATTTTGTGGAAAAAATGCTTCAAATTGAAGAAAGAGGTAAATCAGCTTTCCCATGCGTAAATCATGCTGAAACTGCCCCAAACGCCTTTTCTCGCCTTGAAAAGCCCTAATAGACTAAGAAACCAGATACATTGTGAATCTACAGAACATAACCAAAACTCATTATATCGTGTTGAAACATCATGTTTCGACTCAATTCTAACAAGAATAAGCAATATTTTGTGGAAAAAATGCTTCAAATTGAAGGAAACAGTTAAATCAGCTTTCCCATGCGTAAATCATGCTGAAACTGCCCCAAACGCCTTTTCTCGCCTTGAAAAGCCAAAAAGACACAGAAAACAGATACATTGTGAATCTACAGAACATAACCAAAACTCATTATATCGTGTTGAAACATCATGTTTCGACTCAATTCTAACAAGAATAAGCAATATTTTGTGGAAAAATAGCTTCAAATTGAAGAAATAGGTAAATCAGCTTTCCCATGCGTAAATCATGCTGAAACTGCCCCAAACGCCTTTTCTCGCCTTGAAAAGCCCAAAAAGACACAGAAAACAGATACATTGTGAATCTACAGAACATAACCAAAACTCATTATATCGTGTTGAAACATCATGTTTCGACTCAGTTCTAACAAGAATAAGCAATATTTTGTGGAAAAAATGCTTCTGAACTGACAAGAGAGGTAAATCAGCTTTCCCATGCGTAAATCATGCTGAAACTGCCCCAAACGCCTTTTCTCGCCTTGAAAGGCCAAAAAGGCACAGAAAACAGATACATTGTGAATCTACAGAACATAACCAAAACTCATTATATCGTGTTGAAACATCATGTTTCGACTGAATTCTAACAAGAATAAGCAATATTTTGTGGAAAAAATGCTTCAAATTGAAGAAAACAGGTAAATCAGCTTTCCCATGCGTAAATCATGCTGAAACTGCCCCAAACGCCTTTTCTCGCCTTGAAAAGCCCAAAAAGACACAGAAAACAGATACATTGTGAATCTACAGAACATAACCAAAACTCATTATATCGTGTTGAAACATCATGTTTCGACTCAATTCTAACAAGAATAAGCAATATTTTGTGGAAAAAATGCTTCAAATTGAAGAAATAGGTAAATGCTTTCCCATGCGTAAATCATGCTGAAACTGCCCCAAACGCCTTTTCTCGCCTTGAAAAGCCCACACAGACACAGAAAACAGATACATTGTGAATCTACAGAACATAACCAAAACTCATTATATCGTGTTGAAACATCATGTTTCGACTCAATTCTAACAAGAATAAGCAATATTTTGTGGAAAAATTGCTTTTGAATGAAGACTAGAGGTAAATCAGCTTTCCCATGCGTAAATCATGCTGAAACTGCCCCAAACGCCTTTTCTCGCCTTGAAAAGCCCAAAAAGACACAGAAAACAGATACATTGTGAATCTACAAAACATAACCAAAACTCATTATATCGTGTTGAAACATCATGTTTCGACTCAATTCTAACAAGAATAAGCAATATTTTGTGGAAAAATTGCTTTTGAATGAAGAAAACAGGTAAATCAGCTTTCCCATGCCTAAATCATGCTGAAACTGCCCCAAACGCCTTTTCTCGCCTTGAAAAGCCCAAAGAGACACAGAAAACAGATACATTGTGAATCTACAGAACATAACCAAAACTCATTATATCGTGTTGAAACATCATGTTTCGACTCAATTCTAACAAGAATAAGCAATATTTTGTGGAAAAAATGCTTCATATTGAAGAAAACAGGTAAATCAGCTTTCCCATGCGTAAATCATGCTGAAACTGCCCCAAACGCCTTTTCTCGCCTTGAAAAGCCCAAAAAGACACAGAAAACAGATACATTGTGAATCTACAGAACATAACCAAAACTCATTATATCGTGTTGAAACATCATGTTTCGACTCAATTCTAACAAGAATAAGCAATATTTTGTGGAAAAACTGCTTTCAAATTGAAGAAAAAAGTTAAATCAGCTTTCCCATGCGTAAATCATGCTGAAACTGCCCCAAACGCCTTTTCTCGCCTTGAAAAGCCCAACAAGACACAGAAAACAGATACATTGTGAATCTACAGAACATAACCAAAACTCATTATATCGTGTTGAAACATCATGTTTCGACTCAATTCTAACAAGAATAAGCCATATTTTGTGGACAAAATGCTTCTTGTTGAAGTAATATGGTAAATCAGCTTTCCCATGCGTAAATCATGCTGAAACTGCCCCAAACGCCTTTTCTCGCCTTGAAAAGCCCAAAAAGACACAGAAAACAGATACATTGTGAATCTACAGAAACAAACCAAAACTCATTATATCGTGTTGAAACATCATGTTTCGTCTCAATTCTAACAAGAATAAGCAATATTTTGTGGAAAAAATGCTTCTGAAATTGAAGAAAGAGGTAAATCAGCTTTCCCATGCGTAAATCATGCTGAAACTGCCCCAAACGCCTTTTCTCGCCTTGAAAAGCCCAAAAGACACAGAAAACAGATACATTGTGAATCTACAAAACATAACCAAAACTCATTATATCGTGTTGAAACATCATGTTTCGACTCAATTCTAACAAGAATAAGCAATATTTTGTGGAAAAACTGCTTTCAAATTGAAGAAAAAGAGGTAAATCAGCTTTCCCATGCGTAAATCATGCTGAAACTGCCCCAAACGCCTTTTCTCGCCTTGAAAAGCCCAAAAGACACAGAAAACAGATACATTGTGAATCTACAAAACATAACCAAAACTCATTATATCGTGTTGAAACATCATGTTTCGACTCAATTCTAACAAGAATAAGCAATATTTTGTGGAAAAAATGCTTCTGAATGAAGAAAGAGGTAAATCAGCTTTCCCATGCGTAAATCATGCTGAAACTGCCCCAAACGCCTTTTCTCGCCTTGAAAAGCCCAAAAGACACAGAAAACAGATGCATTGTGAATCTACAAAACATAACCAAAACTCATTATATCGTGTTGAAACATCATGATTCGACTCACTTCTAACAAGAATAATCCATATTTTGTGTTAAAAATGCTTCAACTTGAAGAAAAGAGGTAAATCAGCTTTCCCATGCGTAAATCATGCTGAAACTGCCCCAAACGCCTTTTCTCGCCTTGAAAAGCCCAAAAAGACACAGAAAACAGATACATTGTGAATCTACAGAACATAACCAAAACTCATTATATCGTGTTGAAACATCATGTTTCGACTCAATTCTAACAAGAATCAGCAATATTTTGTGGAAAAAATGCTTCTGAATGAAGAAGAGATGTAAATCAGCTTTCCCATGCGTAAATCATGCTGAAACTGCCCCAAACGCCTTTTCTCGCCTTGAAAAGCCCAAAAAGACACAGAAAACAAACACATTGTGAATCTACAGAACATAACAAAAACTCATTATATCGTGTTGAAACATCATGTTTCGACTCAATTCTAACAAGAATAAGCAATATTTTGTGGAAAAAATGCTTCAAATTGAAGGAAACAGTTAAATCAGCTTTCCCATGCGTAAATCATGCTGAAACTGCCCCAAACGCCTTTTCTCGCCTTGAGAAGACCAAATAGACACAGAAAACAGATACATTGTGAATCTACAGAACATAACCAAAACTCATTATATCGTGTTGAAACATCATGTTTCGACTCAATTCTAACAAGAATAAGCAATATTTTGTGGAAAAAATGCTTCTGAATGGAGAATAGAGGTAAATCAGCTTTCCCATGCGTAAATCATGCTGAAACTGCCCCAAACGCCTTTTCTCGCCTTGAAAAGCCCAAACAGACACAGAAAACAGATACATTGTGAATCTACAGAACATAACCAAAACTCATTATATCGTGTTGAAACATCATGTTTCGACTCAATTCTAACAAGAATAAGCAATATTTTGTGGAAAAAATGCTTTTGAATGAAGTAAACAGGTAAATCAGCTTTCCCATGCGTAAATCATGCTGAAACTGCCCCAAACGCCTTTTCTCGCCTTGAAAAGCCCAAAAGACACAGAAAACAGAGACATTGTGAATCTACAAAACATAACCAAAACTCATTATATCGTGTTGAAACATCATGTTTCGACTCAATTCTAACAAGAATAAGCAATATTTTGTGGAAAAAATGCTTCAACTTGAAGAAAACAGGCAAATCAGCTTTCCGATGCGTAAATCATGCTGAAACTGCCCCAAACGCCTTTTCTCGCCTTGAAAAGCCCAAAAAGACACAGAAAACAGATACATTGTGAATCTACAGAACATAACCAAAACTCATTATATCGTGTTGAAACATCATGTTTCGACTCAATTCTAACAAGAATAAGCAATATTTTCGTGAAAAAATGCTTCTTAATGAAGACTAGAGGTAAATCAGCTTTCCCATGCGTAAATCATGCTGAAACTGCCCCAAACGCCTTTTCTCGCCTTGAAAAGCCCAAAAAGACACAGAAAACAGATACATTGTGAATCTACAGAACATAACCAAAACTCATTATGTCGTGTTGAAACATCATGTTTCGACTCAATTCTAACAAGAATCAGCAATATTTTGTGGAAAAAATGCTTCAAATTGAAGAAAAAAGTTAAATCAGCTTTCCCATGCGTAAATCATGCTGAAACTGCCCCAAACGCCTTTTCTCGCCTTGAAAAACCCCAAAAAGACACAGAAAACAGATACATTGTGAATCTACAAAACATAACCAAAACTCATTATATCGTGTTGAAACATCATGTTTCGACTCAATTCTAACAAGAATAAGCAATATTTTGTGGAAAAACTGCTTTCAAATTGAAGAAAAAAGTTAAATCAGCTTTCCCATGCGTAAATCATGCTGAAACTGCCCCAAACGCCTTTTCTCGCCTTGAAAAGCCCAAAAAGACACAGAAAACAGATACATTGTGAATCTACAAAACATAACCAAAACTCATTATATCGTGTTGAAACATCATGTTTCGACTCAATTCTAACAAGAATAAGCAATATTTTGTGGAAAAAATGCTTCAAATTGAAGAAAAAAGTTAAATCAGCTTTCCCATGCGTAAATCATGCTGAAACTGCCCCAAACGCCTTTTCTCGCCTTGAAAAGCCCAAAAAGACACAGAAAACAGATACATTGTGAATCTACAAAACATAACCAAAACTCATTATATCGTGTTGAAACATCATGTTTCGACTCAATTCTAACAAGAATAAGCAATATTTTGTGGAAAAAATGCTTTCAAATTGAAGAAAAAAGTTAAATCAGCTTTCCCATGCGTAAATCATGCTGAAACTGCCCCAAACGCCTTTTCTCGCCTTGAAAAGCCCAAAAAGACACAGAAAACAGATACATTGTGAATCTACAAAACATAACCAAAACTCATTATATCGTGTTGAAACATCATGTTTCGACTCAATTCTAACAAGAATAAGCAATATTTTGTGGAAAAAATGCTTTTGAATGAAGACTAGAGGTAAATCAGCTTTCCCTTGCGTAAATCATGCTGAAACTGCCCCAAACGCCTTTTCTCGCCTTGAAAAGCCCAAAAAGACACAGAAAACAGATACATTGTGAATCTACAAAACATAACCAAAACTCATTATATCGTGTTGAAACATCATGTTTCGACTCAATTCTAACAAGAATAAGCAATATTTTGTGGAAAAAATGCTTTCAAATTGAAGAAAAAGGTAAATCAGCTTTCCCATGCGTAAATCATGCTGAAACTGCCCCAAACGCCTTTTCTCGCCTTGAAAAGCCCAAAAAGACACAGAAAACAGATACATTGTGAATCTACAGAACATAACCAAAACTCATTATATCGTGTTGAAACATCATGTTTCGACTCAATTCTAACAAGAATAAGCAATATTTTGTGGAAAAAATGCTTCAACTTGAAGAAAACAGGTAAATCAGCTTTCCCATGCGTAAATCATGCTGAAACTGCCCCAAACGCCTTTTCTCGCCTTGAAAAGCCCAAAAAGACACAGAAAACAGATACATTGTGAATCTACAGAACATAACCAAAACTCATTATATCGTGTTGAAACATCATGTTTCGACTCAATTCTAACAAGAATAAGCAATATTTTGTGGAAAAAATGCTTCTGAATGGACAAGAGAGGTAAATCAGCTTTCCCATGCGTAAATCATGCTGAAACTGCCCCAAACGCCTTTTCTCGCCTTGAAAAGCCCAAAAAGACACAGAAAACAGATACATTGTGAATCTACAAAACATAACCAAAACTCATTATATCGTGTTGAAACATCATGTTTCGACTCAATTCTAACAAGAATAAGCAATATTTTGTGGAAAAAATGCTTCTGAACTGACAAGAGAGGTAAATCAGCTTTCCCATGCGTAAATCATGCTGAAACTGCCCCAAACGCCTTTTCTCGCCTTGAAAAGCCCCAAAGACACAGAAAACAGATACATTGTGAATCTACAAAACATAACCAAAACTCATTATATCGTGTTGAAACATCATGTTTCGACTCAATTCTAACAAGAATAAGCAATATTTTGTGGAAAAAATGCTTTTGAATGAAGACTAGAGGTAAATCAGCTTTCCCATGCGTAAATCATGCTGAAACTGCCCCAAACGCCTTTTCTCGCCTTGAAAAGCCCAAAAGACACAGAAAACAGATACATTGTGAATCTACAAAACATAACCAAAACTCATTATATCGTGTTGAAACATCATGTTTCGACTCAATTCTAACAAGAATAAGCAATATTTTGTGGAAAAATTGCTTTTGAATGAAGAAAACAGGTAAATCAGCTTTCCCATGCGTAAATCATGCTGAAACTGCCCCAAACGCCTTTTCTCGCCTTGAAAAGCCCAAAAAGACACAGAAAACAGATACATTGTGAATCTACAAAACATAACCAAAACTCATTATATCGTGTTGAAACATCATGTTTCGACTCAATTCTAACAAGAATAAGCAATATTTTGTGGAAAAAATGCTTCAACTTGAAGAAAACAGAGGTAAATCAGCTTTCCCATGCGTAAATCATGCTGAAACTGCCCCAAACGCCTTTTCTCGCCTTGAAAAGCCCAAAAGACACAGAAAACAGATACATTGTGAATCTACAGAAACATAACCAAAACTCATTATATCGTGTTGAACCATCATGTTTCGACTCATTTCTAACATTATTTAGCCATATTTTGTGGAAAAATTGCTTTTGAATGAAGAAAAGAGGTAAATCAGCTTTCCCATGCGTAAATCATGCTGAAACTGCCCCAAACGCCTTTTCTCGCCTTGAAAAGCCCAAAAGACACAGAAAACAGATACATTGTGAATCTACAAAACATAACCAAAACTCATTATATCGTGTTGAAACATCATGTTTCGACTCAATTCTAACAAGAATAAGCAATATTTTGTGGAAAAAATGCTTCTAATTGTAGAAAACAGGTAAATCAGCTTTCCCATGCGTAAATCATGCTGAAACTGCCCCAAACGCCTTTTCTCGCCTTGAAAAGCCCAAAAAGACACAGAAAACAGATACATTGTGAATCTACAAAACATAACCAAAACTCATTATATCGTGTTGAAACATCATGTTTCGACTCAATTCTAACAAGAATAAGCAATATTTTGTGGAAAAAATGCTTCTGAATGAAGAATAGAGGTAAATCAGCTTTCCCATGCGTAAATCATGCTGAAACTGCCCCAAACGCCTTTTCTCGCCTTGAAAAGCCCAAAAAGACACAGAAAACAGATACATTGTGAATCTACAAAACATAACCAAAACTCATTATATCGTGTTGAAACATCATGTTTCGACTCAATTCTAACAAGAATAAGCACTATTTTGTGGAAAAAATGCTTCAAATTGAAGGAAACAGTTAAATCAGCTTTCCCATGCGTAAATCATGCTGAAACTGCCCCAAACGCCTTTTCTCGCCTTGAAAAGCCCAAAAAGACACAGAAAACAGATACATTGTGAATCTACAGAACATAACCAAAACTCATTATATCGTGTTGAAACATCATGTTTCGACTCAATTCTAACAAGAATAAGCAATATTTTGTGGAAAAACTGCTTTCAAATTGAAGAAAAAAGTTAAATCAGCTTTCCCATGCGTAAATCATGCTGAAACTGCCCCAAACGCCTTTTCTCGCCTTGAAAAGCCCAAAAAGACACAGAAAACAGATACATTGTGAATCTACAAAACATAACCAAAACTCATTATATCGTGTTGAAACATCATGTTTCGACTCAATTCTAACAAGAATAATCAATATTTTGTGGAAAAAATGATTCATAATGAAGAAAACAGGTAAATCAGCTTTCCCATGCGTAAATCATGCTGAAACTGCCCCAAACGCCTTTTCTCGCCTTGAAAAGCCCAAATAGACACAGAAAACAGATACATTGTGAATCTACAAAACATAACCAAAACTCATTATATCGTGTTGAAACATCATGTTTCGACTCAATTCTAACAAGAATAAGCAATATTTTGTGGAAAAAATGCTTCAAATTGAAGAAAACAGGTAAATCAGCTTTCCCATGCGTAAATCATGCTGAAACTGCCCCAAACGCCTTTTCTCGCCTTGAAAAGCCCAAAAAGACACAGAAAACAGATACATTGTGAATCTACAAAACATAACCAAAACTCATTATATCGTGTTGAAACATCATGTTTCGACTCAATTCTAACAAGAATAAGCAATATTTTGTGGAAAAAATGCTTCTTAATGTAGTATAGAGTTAAATCAGCTTTCCCATGCGTAAATCATGCTGAAACTGCCCCAAACGCCTTTTCTCGCCTTGAAAAGCCCAAAAAGACACAGAAAACAGATACATTGTGAATCTACAAAACATAACCAAAACTCATTATATCGTGTTGAAACATCATGTTTCGACTCAATTCTAACAAGAATAAGCAATATTTTGTGGAAAAATTGCTTTTGAATGAAGAAAACAGGTAAATCAGCTTTCCCATGCGTAAATCATGCTGAAACTGCCCCAAACGCCTTTTCTCGCCTTGAAAAGCCCAAAAGACACAGAAAACAGATACATTGTGAATCTACAAAACATAACCAAAACTCATTATATCGTGTTGAAACATCATGTTTCGACTCAATTCTAACAAGAATAAGCAATATTTTGTGGAAAAAATGCTTAAAATTGAAGAATAGAGGTAAATCAGCTTTCCCATGCGTAAATCATGCTGAAACTGCCCCAAACGCCTTTTCTCGCCTTGAATATCCCAAATAGTCACTGTAATCATATAGTCTGTTAATCTACAGAACATAACCAAAACTCATTATATCGTGTTGAAACATCATGTTTCGACTCAATTCTAACAAGAATAAGCAATATTTTGTGGAAAAAATGCTTTTGAATGAAGACTAGAGGTAAATCAGCTTTCCCATGCGTAAATCATGCTGAAACTGCCCCAAACGCCTTTTCTCGCCTTGAAAAGCCCAAAAGACACAGAAAACAGATACATTGTGAATCTACAAAACATAACCAAAACTCATTATATCGTGTTGAAACATCATGTTTCGACTCAATTCTAACAAGAATAAGCAATATTTTGATGAAAAAATGCTTCTGAATGTAGAAGAGAGGTAAATCAGCTTTCCCATGCGTAAATCATGCTGAAACTGCCCCAAACGCCTTTTCTCGCCTTGAAAGCCCCAAAAGACACAGAAAACAGATACATTGTGAATCTACAGAACATAACCAAAACTCATTATATCGTGTTGAAACATCATGTTTCGACTCAATTCTAACAAGAATAAGCAATATTTTGTGGAAAAAATGCTTCAACTTGAAGAAAACAGGTAAATCAGCTTTCCCATGCGTAAATCATGCTGAAACTGCCCCAAACGCCTTTTCTCGCCTTGAAAAGCCCAAAAGACACAGAAAACAGATACATTGTGAATCTACAAAACATAACCAAAACTCATTATATCGTGTTGAAACATCATGTTTCGACTCAATTCTAACAAGAATAAGCAATATTTTGTGGAAAAAATGCTTCAAATTGAAGAAAACAGGTAAATCAGCTTTCCCATGCGTAAATCATGCTGAAACTGCCCCAAACGCCTTTTCTCGCCTTGAAAAGCCCAAAAAGACACAGAAAACAGATACATTGTGAATCTACAGAACATAACCAAAACTCATTATATCGTGTTGAAACATCATGTTTCGACTCAATTCTAACAAGAATAAGCAATATTTTGTGGAAAAAATGCTTTATATTGAAGAAAAGAGGTAAATCAGCTTTCCCATGCGTAAATCATGCTGAAACTGCCCCAAACGCCTTTTCTCGCCTTGAAAAGCCCAAAAAGACACAGAAAACAGATACATTGTGAATCTACAAAACATAACCAAAACTCATTATATCGTGTTGAAACATCATGTTTCGACTCAATTCTAACAAGAATAAGCAATATTTTGTGGAAAAATTGCTTTTGAATGAAGAAAACAGGTAAATCAGCTTTCCCATGCCTAAATCATGCTGAAACTGCCCCAAACGCCTTTTCTCGCCTTGAAAAGCCCAAAAAGACACAGAAAACAGATACATTGTGAATCTACAAAACATAACCAAAACTCATTATATCGTGTTGAAACATCATGTTTCGACTCAATTCTAACAAGAATAAGCAATATTTTGTGGAAAAATTGCTTCAAATTGAAGATAACAGTTAAATCAGCTTTCCCATGCGTAAATCATGCTGAAACTGCCCCAAACGCCTTTTCTCGCCTTGAAAAGCCCAAAAAGACACAGAAAACAGATACATTGTGAATATACAAAACATAACCAAAACTCATTATATCGTGTTGAAACATCATGTTTCGACTCAATTCTAACAAGAATAAGCAATATTTTGCTGAAAAACTGCTTCTGAATGAAGAAAGAGGTAAATCAGCTTTCCCATGCGTAAATCATGCTGAAACTGCCCCAAACGCCTTTTCTCGCCTTGAAAAGCCCAAAAAGACACAGAAAACAGATACATTGTGAATCCACAGAACATAACCAAAACTCATTATATCGTGTTGAAACATCATGTTTCGACTCAATTCTAACAAGAATAAGCAATATTTTGTGGACAAATTGCTTCTGAATGGACAAGAGAGGTGAATCAGCTTTCCCATGCGTAAATCATGCTGAAACTGCCCCAAACGCCTTTTCTCGCCTTGAAAAGCCCAAAAAGACACAGAAAACAGATACATTGTGAATCTACAGAACATAACCAAAACTCATTATATCGTGTTGAAACATCATGTTTCGACTCAATTCTAACAAGAATAAGCAATATTTTGTGGAAAAAATGCTTATGAATGAAAAATAGAGGTAAATCAGCTTTCCCATGCGTAAATCATGCTGAAACTGCCCCAAACGCCTTTTCTCGCCTTGAAAAGCCCAAAAAGACACAGAAAACAGATACATTGTGAATCTACAAAACATAACCAAAACTCATTATATCGTGTTGAAACATCATGTTTCGACTCAATTCTAACAAGAATAAGCAATATTTTGTGGAAAAAATGCTTCAACTTGAAGAAAACAGGTAAATCAGCTTTCCCATGCGTAAATCATGCTGAAACTGCCCCAAACGCCTTTTCTCTCGCCTTGAAAAGCCCAAAAGACACAGAAAACAGATACATTGTGAATCTACAGAACATAACCAAACCTCATTATATCGTGTTGAAACATCATGTTTCGACTCAATTCTAACTAGAATAAGCAATATTTTGTGGAAAATTTGCTTCTGAATGGAAGAAAGAGGTAAATCAGCTTTCCCATGCGTAAATCATGCTGAAACTGCCCCAAACGCCTTTTCTCGCCTTGAAAAGCCCAAAAGACACAGAAAACAGATACATTGTGAATCTACAGAACATAACCAAAACTCATTATATCGTGTTGAAACATCATTTTTAGACTCAGGTCTAACGAGTATATGTAATATTTTGTGGAAAAAATGCTTCTGAATGAAGACAACAGGTAAATCAGCTTTCCCATGCGTAAATCATGCTGAAACTGCCCCAAACGCCTTTTCTCGCCTTGAAAAGCCCAAAAAGACACAGAAAACAGATATATTGTGAATCTACAGAACATAACCAAAACTCATTATATCGTGTTGAAACATCATGTTTCGACTCAATTCTAACAACAATAAGCAATATTTTGTGGAAAAAATGCTTTTGAACTTGAAGAAAGAGGTAAATCAGCTTTCCCATGCGTAAATCATGCTGAAACTGCCCCAAACGCCTTATCTCGCCTTGAAATGGAAGGGAAGAAGGAGTATACAGATACATTGTGAATCTACAAAACATAACCAAAACTCATTATATCGTGTTGAAACATCATATTTCGACTCAGTTCTAACAACAATAAGCAATATTTTGTGGAAAAAATGCGTCTGAATGGACAAGAGAGGTAAATTAGCTTTCCCATGCGTAACTCATGCTGAAACTGCCCCAAACGCCTTTTCTCGCCTTGAAAAGCCCAAAAAGACAGAGAAAACAGATACATTGTGAATCTACAAAACATAACCAAAACTCATTATATCGTGTTGAAACATCATATTTCGACTCAGTTCTAACAACAATAAGCAATATTTTGTGGAAAAAATGCTTCTGAATGGACAAGAGAGGTAAATTAGCTTTCCCATGCCTAAATCATGCTGAAACTGCCCCAAACGCCTTTTCTCGCCTTGAAAAGCCCAAAAAGACACAGAAAAAAGATAAATTGTGAATCTACAGAACATAACCAAAACTCATTATATCGTGTTGAAACATCATGTTTCGACTCAGTTCTAACAAGAATAAGCAATATTTTGTGGAAAAAATGCTTCTGAATGAAGACTCGAGGTAAATCAGCTTTCCCATGCGTAAATCGTGATGAAGGTGGCCCGAACGCCTTTTCTCGCCTTGTATAGCCCAAAAAGACACAGAAAACAGATACATTGTGAATCTACAAAACATAACCAAAACTCATTATATCGTGTTGAAACATCATGTTTCGACTCAATTCTAACAAGAATAAGCAATATTTTGTGGAAAAAATGCTTCAACTTGAAGAAAACAGGTAAATCAGCTTTCCCATGCGTAAATCATGCTGAAACTGCCCCAAACGCCTTTTCTCGCCTTGAAAAGCCCAAAAAGACACAGAAAACAGATACATTGTGAATCTACAGAACATAACCAAAACTCATTATATCGTGTTGAAACATCATGTTTCGACTCAATTCTAACAAGAATAAGCAATATTTTGTTGAAAAACTGCTTTCAAATTGAAGAAAAAAGTTAAATCAGCTTTCCCATGCGTAAATCATGCTGAAACTGCCCCAAACGCCTTTTCTCGCCTTGAAAAGCCCAAAAAGACACAGAAAACAGATACATTGTGAATCTACAGAACATAACCAAAACTCATTATATCGTGTTGAAACATCATGTTTCGACTCAATTCTAACAAGAATAAGCAATATTTTGTGGAAAAAATGCTTCTGAATGGACAAGAGAGGTAAATCAGCTTTCCCATGCGTAAATCATGCGGCAACTGCCCCAAACGCCTTTTCTCGCCCTTGAAAAGCCCACACCCCGCCCGACATATCATACATTGTGAATCTACAAAACATAACCAAAACTCATTATATCGTGTTGAAACATCATGTTTCGACTCAATTCTAACAAGAATAAGCAATATTTTGTGGAAAAAATGCTTCTGAATGAAGAAAAGAGGTAAATCAGCTTTCCCATGCGTAAATCATGCTGAAACTGCCCCAAACGCCTTTTCTCGCCTTGAAAAGCCCAAAAGACACAGAAAACAGATACATTGTGAATCTACAAAACATAACCAAAACTCATAATATCGTGTTTAAACATCATGTTTCGACTCAATTCTAACAAGAATAATCAATAAATATTTGAAAAATTGCTAATGAATTGTAGAAAAAAGTTAAATCAGCTTTCCCATGCGTAAATCATGCTGAAACTGCCCCAAACGCCTTTTCTCGCCTTGAAAAGCCCAAAAGACACAGAAAACAGATACATTGTGAATCTACAAAACATAACCAAAACTCATTATGTCGTGTTGAAACATCATGTTTCGACTCAATTCTAACAAGAATCAGCAATATTTTGTGGAAAAAATGCTTCAAATTGAAGAAAACAGGTAAATCAGCTTTCCCATGCGTAAATCATGCTGAAACTGCCCCAAACGCCTTTTCTCGCCTTGAAAAGCCCAAAAAGACACAGAAAACAGATACATTGTGAATCTACAAAACATAACCAAAACTCATTATATCGTGTTGAAACATCATGTTTCGACTCAATTCTAACAAGAATAAGCAATATTATGTGGAAAAATTGCTTCTGAATGGACAAGAGAGGTAAATCAGCTTTCCCATGCGTAAATCATGCTGAAACTGCCCCAAACGCCTTTTCTCGCCTTGAAAAGCCCAAAAAGACACAGAAAACAGATACATTGTGAATCTACAAAACATAACCAAAACTCATTATATCGTGTTGAAACATCATGTTTCGACTCAATTCTAACAAGAATAAGCAATATTTTGTGGAAAAAATGCTTTCAAATTGAAGAAAAAAGTTAAATCAGCTTTCCCATGCGTAAATCATGCTGAAACTGCCCCAAACGCCTTTTCTCGCCTTGAAAAGCCCAAAAAGACACAGAAAACAGATACATTGTGAATCTACAGAACATAACCAAAACTCATTATATCGTGTTGAAACATCATGTTTCGACTCAATTCTAACAAGAATAAGCAATATTTTGAAGAAAAAATGCTTCTGAATGGACAAGAGAGGTAAATCAGCTTTCCCATGCGTAAATCATGCTGAAACTGCCCCAAACTCCTTTTCTCGCCTTGAAAAGCCAAAAAAGACACAGAAAACAGATACATTGTGAATCTACAAAACATAAACAAAACTCATTATATCGTGTTGAAACATCATGTTTCGACTCAATTCTAACAAGAATAAGCAATATTTTGTGGAAAAAATGCTTCAACTTGAAGAAAACAGGTAAATCAGCTTTCCCATGCGTAAATCATGCTGAAACTGCCCCAAACGCCTTTTCTCGCCTTGAAAAGCCCAAAAAGACACAGAAAACAGATACATTGTGAATCTACAAAACATAACCAAAACTCATTATATCGTGTTGAAACATCATGTTTCGACTCAATTCTAACAAGAATAAGCAATATTTTGTGGAAAAAATGCTTTCAAATTGAAGAAAAAAGTTAAATCAGCTTTCCCATGCGTAAATCATGCTGAAACTGCCCCAAACGCCTTTTCTCGCCTTGAAAAGCCCAAAAAGACACAGAAAACAGATACATTGTGAATCTACAAAACATAACCAAAACTCATTATATCGTGTTGAAACATCATGTTTCGACTCAATTCTAACAAGAATAAGCAATATTTTGTGGAAAAATTGCTTCAACTTGAAGAAAACAGGTAAATCAGCTTTCCCATGCGTAAATCATGCTGAAACTGCCCCAAACGCCTTTTCTCGCCTTGAAAAGCCCAAAAAGACACAGAAAACAGATACATTGTGAATCTACAGAACATAACCAAAACTCATTATATCGTGTTGAAACATCATGTTTCGACTCAATTCTAACAAGAATAAGCAATATTTTGTGGAAAAATTGCTTTTGAATGAAGAAAACAGGTAAATCAGCTTTCCCATGCGTAAATCATGCTGAAACTGCCCCAAACGCCTTTTCTCGCCTTGAAAAGCCCAAATAGACACAGAAAACAGATACATTGTGAATCTACAAAACATAACCAAAACTCATTATATCGTGTTGAAACATCATGTTTCGACTCAATTCTAACAAGAATAAGCAATATTTTGTGGAAAAAATGCTTATGAATGAAGAAAACAGGTAAATCAGCTTTCCCATGCGTAAACCATGCTGAAACTGCCCCAAACGCCTTTTCTCGCCTTGAAAAGCCCAAAAGACACAGAAAACAGATACATTGTGAATCTACAAAACATAACCAAAACTCATTATATCGTGTTGAAACATCATGTTTCGACTCAATTCTAACAAGAATAAGCAATATTTTGTGGAAAAATTGCTTTTGAATGAAGAAAACAGGTAAATCAGCTTTCCCATGCGTAAATCATGCTGAAACTGCCCCAAACGCCTTTTCTCGCCTTGAAAAGCCCAAAAGACACAGAAAACAGATACATTGTGAATCTACAGAACATAACCAAAACTCATTATATCGTGTTGAAACATCATGTTTCGACTCAATTCTAACAAGAATAAGCAATATTTTGTGGAAAAAATGCTTCTGAATGGAAGAAAAAAGGTAAATCAGCTTTCCCATGCGTAAATCATGCTGAAACTGCCCCAAACGCCTTTTCTCGCCTTGAAAAGCCCAAAAAGACACAGAAAACAGATACATTGTGAATCTACAGAACATAACCAAAACTCATTATATCGTGTTGAAACATCATGTTTCGACTCAATTCTAACAAGAATAAGCAATATTTTGTAGAAAAATTGCTTTTGAATGAAGAAAACAGGTAAATCAGCTTTCCCATGCGTAAATCATGCTGAAACTGCCCCAAACGCCTTTTCTCGCCTTGAAAAGCCCAAAAAGACACAGAAAACAGATACATTGTGAATCTACAAAACATAACCAAAACTCATTATATCGTGTTGAAACATCATGTTTCGACTCAATTCTAACAAGAATAAGCAATATTTTGTGGAAAAAATGCTTCAACTTGAAGAAAACAGGTAAATCAGCTTTCCCATGCCTAAATCATTCTGAAACTGCCCCAAACGCCTTTTCTCGCCTTGAAAAGCCCAAAGAGACACAGAAAACAGATACATTGTGAATCTACAGAACATAACCAAAACTCATTATATCGTGTTGAAACATCATGTTTCGACTCAATTCTAACAAGAATAAGCAATATTTTGAAGAAAAAATGCTTATGAATGAAGACAACAGGTAAATCAGCTTTCCCATGCGTAAATCATGCTGAAACTGCCCCAAACGCCTTTTCTCGCCTTGAAAAGCCCAAAAAGACACAGAAAACAGATACATTGTGAATCTACAAAACATAACCAAAACTCATTATATCGTGTTGAAACATCATGTTTCGACTCAATTCTAACAAGAATAAGCAATATTTTGTGGAAAAAATGCTTTCAAATTGAAGAAAAAAGTTAAATCAGCTTTCCCATGCGTAAATCATGCTGAAACTGCCCCAAACGCCTTTTCTCGCCTTGAAAAGCCCAAAAAGACACAGAAAACAGATACATTGTGAATCTACAGAACATAACCAAAACTCATTATATCGTGTTGAAACATCATGTTTCGACTCAATTCTAACAAGAATAAGCAATAATTAGTTGAACAAATCATTAATAAAGAAGAAAAGAGTTAAATCAGCTTTCCCATGCGTAAATCATGCTGAGACTGCCCCAAACGCCTTTTCTCGCCTTGAAAAGCCCAAGAAGACACAGAAAACAGATACATTGTGAATCTACAGAACATAACCAAAACTCATTATATCGTGTTGAAACATCATGTTTCGACTTAATTCTAACAAGAATAAGCAATATTTTGAGGAAAAAATGCTTCTGAATGAAGAAAAGAGGTAAATCAGCTTTCCCATGCCTAAATCA